>OZ034973.1:22743149-23350649 GCA_964030785.1 Siderastrea siderea
CACAGCGTTTCGTGCGGTTCAGTTATTACCCTTAATGAGGATTGTGTGTGTCACAACCTTTGGGAGCCTTCAAAGCGTTCTAAGGGCTCTACTTGGAGAGAGCTTGCAGCCATTGATTTTTCTCTAGAGTCTTTTGCACCAATTTTGGAAGGTTCACTTGTCAAGTGGTTCACTGATAGCCAGACGGCGGCTAGAATTATAGAAGTCGGAAGCATGAAATTGGATTTACACAGGCTTGCTATTAAAATTTTTCAGTTTTGCGCCGAGCACAGTATTCGTTTAGAGGTGCAGTGGATCCCACGAACTGAAAATGAGAAGGCCGATTACATCAGTCGCCTTCTAGACTTTGATGATTGGCAAATCACGCATGATCTCTTTCTAAGTTTGGAAGAGTTATGGGGCCCGCATACAGTTGACTGCTTTGCTAATTATTATACAGCAAAGCTCCCTAGATTCTTTTCGTGTTTCTGGAATCCGGGTGCGTCAGGAATTGACTTCTTTGCCCAAGAGCTAAGTACCGAGAATTGTTTAGTGGCTCCTCCAGTTTCTCTTGTTGCTCGCGTGATCCATTATCTGAGCCTACAGAAAGCAATGGCTACTCTTGTAGTCCCATTATGGCCTTCGTCCAGTTTCTGGCCTCTTCTGACGAGCAAATATCGGTCGTTCATTAAAGGATGCTTTACGCTGAATGCATCCCAAGCTCTCACCCTGGGAAGAAATTTAAGTTCATTCCTTGGTTCTCCTCGTTTTACAGGCGAGGTTGTCGCGCTTAGATTTGAATTTTTGTAGGGATTATCCAGCTTTATTGCCCTTCGAGTAAGTCTCTGAACTAGCTTTTAGTGCTGGTATTTGCAGGATTTGACACTGATCATTAGTTGCATGGACAGCCGTGTCCAGGGTAAATGACACTGGTCATGTGAAGGGACGACTGCGTCTGTTGGAGAAGATTTCTGTCGTCTTAGAGTTTTGTTAGTAGAACGAGCTTTCGAGTTCTCTCGACATTGGGAGACTTGTTCACGTATGGAAAATTGTGTCCTTTTTTGACACTGGTTCGCGAATCATGACTCAACCTGCCATTCTGGGCAAGGTTTTTCACTAGGTTGAACTGCGTTGTTCTTGTTGGTTTAGGTTATTTACCTTTCTTAATCAAGGCTGTTACTTTGTTTTTGCTGATTGTTAGGTTATTTAAGTGTCCGAGCTGACTGTGTCCTAGACAGGGTGTTGCCTACTTTATATTCGTTTGCTCGTAGTTTGTAGGGCCTTTGGGGGTTTAAATGATCTACTAGGGCAAGTCGCGTTTAGGGTATATATGCAGTTATTACGTGTTTGTTATTTAGTTTTCTTTGAAGGTTATTCGCTAGGCCGTTGTTTAGGAGCTACTTTGCATGCCTATTTTGCCCCGGGGAGGTCGGTGTAGTTTCTTACTATTGTGCTGCCTGCAGACATTATGTCATAAGCATAGGGCCGCTTATTATAATCGCTGTCATCGCTTGCGTCACAATTGCTAGAGCCGCTATCCTGTTGTTGTAAAATTTTGGTGATATAATTTTCTCTTGCAGGTCATAATTGCATGTAAAGCATGGATGGTGCTCCCTCCTGCTATTAGGCCGGATTTCAATTCTTTATTTAGTTTTTTACTTAGTTCCAGGGCGGATTCTACTGTGAGGAAATATCTTAAGGAAATAAACAAGTTTTTACTGTGGTGTAGGACTAGGAAAATTGCGCTACAGTTGCCATTTTCTTCTTCTGTTGTCACCCTTTATCTATTTGGCTTAGATCAACAGCTTAGGTCCCCGGCCGCAATGGTTTTGGTCCATGCTGCGCTGTCCATCCCAATCCTTTGGATAACGCTTGTTGCAAGAACTTGATTGAGTGCGCCAAGAGGACAAGGAGCAATCCAGTTAACAAGAAAAAGCCCGTGGACCCTGCCATCATTAGAAGCATTATTGACAGGCATGGCGCTGAGGGAGCATCTTTAAAGGACTTACGTATTGCCGCAATAAGTTCTTTAGGTTTTGCAGGATTTTTTCATTTTAACGAGTTGGCTAATATTCAGCCAAAGCACCTCATGTTTTGCGATGGTTTTGTTAAAATTTTTGTGCCAAGGAGTAAAACGGATGTATATAGAGAAGGCAACTATGTTTATATTGCTAAGTTAGAGAACAAATACTGCCCAGTAGCTATCTTACGTAGGTATATTGAAGCAGCCAATTTGGATCTGTCTAGTCACTTGCCTTTATTCAGGCCATTAACGAAGAACAAGTCGGGTTATAGTCTTAGGAATGGCAAGTTATCCTATACTCGCTGCAGAGAACTATTTAAGACTACTTTGAAAGATTTGGGCTATGACCCCAAGGAATATGGCCTACATAGTCTGCGTTCTGGGGGTGCTACAGCTGCTGTTATCAGTAATAACGCTTCCAAAGCCGTTTCTGAGAGGTTAATTGTTAAAACTTCATGGGCGCTGGAAAACAGACGAAGCGAAAGACATGTACGTTTTAGAGACAGAATGTAATCGTTTAAGTGTGACGAAATATTTAGGTATTTAGCTCATATTTAATATGTTATCTGTTTTTCCTTGACCAATGCTGTAAGATTACTTTTCATTAAAGTGTGAGGGTTCGCACGCGATCCACCCATATCTGATTTGGCCTGGTTTTTTGCGGTTATTTAAGCGGTAAATAATTTACGTTCGTTTGAGCGAAGCGAATTAGAACGTTATTTTAATTTAAGGCTGCACAATTTATTCTTTTGAATATATACTACCTCATTATCTCCATCAATTCCATGATCTATGTACCAGTCTCCTTCCCAAATCCATTCAACAGACGGCAACTGGAAAGACTCCTTGGGGAGATGCTTCTTGCCATCTTTACTGCTCCATGCCCAGCGATCAGAGTGCTTCATCAAAATCTGCCAATAACAATTAACACTATCAGTTGAAGTGACAGGGTAATTATTAGTGTAAATTATATATGTTTTCCTTAATTATTTAGTTGTAAGTCTTCTGTGAAGCACTATTACATGAACTTTTGTTTAATTATAGCACTTACTATATAAGTTCATTTAAAATAATCAATAAATTATTATCGTTGTTATTATAATTATTAGTATCACTAAATATAGACCCAGCCTTCAGATTTATTACAATGTTTTTGGTATGAGATGTTGTTGCTTTAAACTGCTCAATCACAGTATCAACCATTAATGAATGCAGAATGAATGACAGAAATATTTCTTAATACAATAAAAATATAAATTCTATGGAGATAAAACTTGTTCTGTGTTACTCATACATGTAAAAGGTTTTAATTTAAAATGCCCTCTTTTCATACAAAATGCAAATTAATTTTCCATACACCAAGATGAATATTTTTATTAATGACCTCAAACAAGCTGGCAAACAGTTAATTTAAAACAGCAAACAATCTAATGCCTCAACACTTACATAAATGGGATGTGTATACTGTATGTGCCAGGCTTGTCCCTAACAGCTGGCTACTTATGTGATATATATATATATATAGAATGTATATTAGTGACGGTCAAGTAGCCAACTCCAGTTAAGATTTTTCAGCTTTATTTTCAGCAAATAAAGCTGAAAAGTCTTAACTGGAGTTGGCTACTTGACCGTCACTAATATACATTCTGTTTCAATTATTCAAGTTTCCACGATCGCTTCTAGTGATCCTCCGTTACAGACTCCATGGACAGCATTGTTTGTGGGACCGATTACAAGAAATTCAAATATATATAATTATATATATATATGTAGAAATGAGGAGCTGTATTATTTGGTCCAAGACATTTAATTGCTACTCAGAGTTTCATGCTTCTTCCGAAACAATCATCAGGCAACTGCCAGAAAAAACGGTTACAATCAGAGATTGTATATATATATATATGAATTATGAATCGACCAAAATCGAACCTTTGGTTTTCAAACTCTTAATGATAAATAAGTATGTCTCAGAGCCGAGACAAGCAAGACCATCTGAAGTTTTGTTCCCCATTTTTCCATATTCTGAGTTTCTTTTTATTAAATCATGATCTTAATAATCCCAGTTTAACTAGGCTTGTTAATGATTATATTTCTACTTTTTGTCCTGATCATCAAAATTTTGCACGCCACTGCTTGTGTCACGTAAGTTATCTAATTTCAGCCTTGGCCCAGTCAGCATTTATCGTGTGGTTTGAAAGGTGATGCTGCGTAACTGAAGAACTGAAGAACAGATTAAGTTTTAAGTGATTGAGTTACTAAGTGATTAAACAAGGTAAACAGGAAAGCAAGGCAAGCATCTTCTCTCTCATATGCAATGCTACATTGTAATAATTTAGTGTTTCTGTGAGACTAAACTTAAGTTTTACAAGTTTACCGGACTTAAATGCTCTGTTTGGATTTTGGTCTGCTCAGTATCTGCCAGGCTCGATTTCCGAACAAAAATTGAACAATGATATTCAATTTTGTTCAATTTGCTTGGAAGTCAAACTCACAAAAAGGTTTCTGTTTGATTCTGTGTGACAACTAAACAAAATCGAATTTAAGCATTCAATTTAGTTCGATGGAGTTTGTTTAAGTTTGATTTAAAGTTCGTTCAGTTTGGTTCCATGTGTTACTTCAGGTGGAGTGTTAACGGCTCAGTCAATTCCAAGCATGACCATTCCCCCCTCCCCCCATCATGGTGGGGCTTAGAAAAGTGTGCAAATGCCCCACCTAAGGAACAGGAAAAACACTGCATAAATTTTCTCATGAACAAGATAAAAACCTAAAATTTGACAACATCATTAACATAGTTTACTTTTATTGAGCAATAACATGATCTTTGCTACCCAAAAAACTACAACAATACAAAAATGAGCATTTAAAACTACCCATTTCACAGTTATGTGTACCTTCTAATTCTTCATGCAGCTTCTGCTGCCCTTTCTTTCTTAGCCAGTTGCTCACGAAAGTGTTTTTTTGCTGAAATGTCCTCTAAACTGGCCAACACTTCGCCTTTCTCAGTCACCACTTGCGAATGTGTGCAGACAGTGGGAAAGCGAAGAATACGGAAACAGTATGTGAGGGAGGAGACTAGTTAAGGTGGCTCCCTAGAGTTTCTACAAAAGTGACTATATGAACTGGCAAGGGTTACAAAAGAAACCCTAGTTCTGTTGTCTTGCAATCTTTGTTCCTGAGACTTGCCAGTAAGATTACCAACATAATTACACTTGTTTTTCAGTTTTTGCTTCTTAGGCATAGGCCGTTGTCATGGCAACAAAACGTCTAAAAATTGACGGATATTTGCCATAATTCATCTTTATTCTTTAATATTTTGATTTTCCCTCAGTGAAATTTTTTTAAACTTTCCTATCTTCTGAAAATGATTTTTACTAACATTTTGCAGGGGGAAAAATATGGGGTCGTTCAGGTGGTTTCCCCGATATCACGTGACTTCTTATTTTTGACCATTAAACTGAATTATTCTGACAGAATTTTTCCAAAAAATAGTATGTGGAAGGTAGCGTTAGTATCTCAAAAACTGCAAAATTTAAAAAAAATTCACCAAAGGAAACGCGAGAAAATTCACTGTTAACTTCCTTTTTGCTTTTTTTGGCTATGCTCACGTCATAAAATGTCAAGAAAATCTTACGATTTCATGTGAGCGCGCGCAGATTACTACCGCTCACATCATCAGCGTGTGCGCGGTCATAAAACTATAGGGAGCCATCTTAAATGACAATATGTGACTTTTTGAACTGATTTCTCTCTCTTTTGATAAGAATAGGCAAATTGCTTTCTTCTTGAAGTCAAATTAAATAAGCAGAAATTTTGCTTAAACAATAAAAATGTGAAATTCCTCACGGTTAAAAAAAATTAACAAATGCTCCACCCCCGCGGGCAGACCTCTGATGACAAACACCCAACCATGGAGACTGACACAATGATGCCCAGGGATGGGGGTAGGGGCTTGGTCATGCTTGGAATTGACTGAGCCATTACTAGAGAGGACTCATCACAGGGACAGTAGGACAAGGCAAGGTTGTTTTACTCGCTGTGAGGCAAATAATACGACCATGCCCGCCAAATATTTTCCTGGAATGTTGAATTTAACCATTGGAGCGCGAGATAGATCCTTAGAATGACAAGAAACCACTGATCTGAAACGGTTCCCATTGGACATGGAACAACTTAAATCTAATTCTGATTGGTCATAAACAAAGTCAACATTCCAAGAATGTTTTTAGCGTTCGCGGTTTTATTAGTCGCCCTGCAAGAAAAAAGTACTTTACCGATTTCTCTGTGGGGGCCCAGCCACCGACAATTCCCCATCTTTGATTTTCGTAAGTTTGCACTTTGACTCTGATAGGAAGTTCAGTAGCGTGAACGAACAGATAAGGCTGTTGACTAGCACTTATGGCCCATGCACACTGTTCCACAGCTGAAATGCGTTTAAAACAGTTCCTTGAACCAAGTGCAGGAGTAGAGATCTCGCGCCACGACTTCCCTCGTACATTAAACAGGAAAACTCGACCGTCACGATCTATCACCCATAGGTGACTTGTTGCCATCTCCTACAGAAAGCTCAATACCGCATCGTAAAGTAAACATAGAAACTCCTGATAGTCAAGTGGTTGTTTCCAACCTCAAATACGACGCCAAACCAATTCATTAAATAGTGCTTCGTGGAAGTTCGTTCATTCATCTGCAGCAAAATTCGTGTGGTACCCAGGGCCCTCTCTCCTTCCATTTCACAGCATTCAAAGCAAAAAGCAACGTCACTTCCGGTTTTTAAGAGCCAGTTACGACACAGGCAGCCCAAATTGGCAGTATGTGTACTAGGAAATTTCATTGACAGTGTAAATATAGGGTGCATTCTTTTGGGACTATTCTGGTTATTCTTATTCCGGTTTAGGAATAACAGAATACACGGAATTTCAATTTCGAAAAGAACGCCAATTCTGGAAACGGAATACCCATGGCGTAGGTGACCTGAGAACCCTGAGAACCACTATGTCTGCACACGCACGGGCGGCCGCGTCGGATTTCCCGCCAAAAATTTCCCAAAAGAACGCGTATTCTGTCTATTCCGAGTAAACCGTATTCCTTTCATTCTGTTCATTCTGCTATCGGGAGCAGAATGAACGGAATGATATTCCGTTCATTCCGAAAACGGAATAGCTCCCAAAAGATACACAAATATCGTCCATTCCGAGTATTCCTATTCCGGAATAGTCCCAAAAGAACGCACCCATAATAAACGAACAAGTTGAAATGAAAACACAAATAAAGAAACGTGTAAATAAAACATTGCTTACGTTTTATTTGTTGTTGCTTGATGTGTATTGACTGTCCTGGGAGCTATTTACCCAAATTTTAAATTTCGCTGATGAGTACCGTATGTTCTGTCCTTTATATAGCGAAGCAAGGCTGGCAGGTGAGAAACGAAGAGACTTTTCAACGGAGCTCGACAAAAGCACTCAAAATACTCCCATCTCCACAAAATCCGAACCAGTACAGTCCCGCTTGCAATACTTTCCGAAAGTTTTCTCTTCGGAGTCAAAAGTTCACAATAAGTGGGCAAAAATCTCGCCGTTTTCGACACAAAAGCGGCCTTTTGTCTTTCGTCTTATCCGCTCGCCGATCGCTGCCGACACGGGTACGCGCCATCGTAACAAAATTGCTCCCGACCCCGGGTAGGCTTCGTTTATTTGACCCAGGGAAAACTGCTCCCGTGTGGGGGCATAGAGAGTTTAGAATTTAACCTCGCGCATGGACGAAGCACGTGAAACAGGTCAAGGTTACAGAGTTGGCGCGAACTCAATTCAAAAATTCAAAAATTGTTTTTCCGCCGAGTTCGCGCCAACTCTGTAACCTTGACCTGTTTCACGTGCTTCGTCCATGCGCGAGGTTAAATTCTAAACTCTCTATGCCCCCACAAGGGAGCAGTTTTCCCTGGGTCAAATAAACGAAGCCTACCCGGGGTCGGGAGCAATTTTGTTACGATGGCGCGTACCCGTGTCGGCAGCGATCGGCGAGCGGATAAGACGAAAGACAAAAGGCCGCTTTTGTGGCGAAAACGGCGAGATTTTTGCCTACTTATTGTGAACTTTTGACTCTGAAGAGAAAACTTTAGGAAAGCAATGCAAGCAGGACTGTACTGGTTCGGATTTTGTGGAGGTGGGAGTATTTTGAGTGCTTTTGTCGAGCTTCGTTGAAAAGTCTCTCCGTTTCTAACCCGCCAGCCTTGCTTCGCTATATAAAGGACAGAACATACAGTACTAATCAGCGAAATTTAAAACTTGTGTAAATAGCTCCCAGGACAGTCAAGACACATCAAGCAACAACAAATAAAACGTAAGCAATGTTTTATTTACACGTTTCTTTATTTGTGTTTTCATTTCAACTTGTTCGTTTATTATATTTAGACTGTCAATGAAATATTCCAGTACCCATACTGCCAATTTGGGCTGCCTGTGGTTACGAGCGTGAAATTCGTATAATCAAACAGGCTGTGAGCCAACTCGTGAATGAAAGAGTGCGAACTTTTAGGCCCCAAATTTGTTCACCATCACACCATTTTCACATTTTCAAGAGCTTGTGCAGTTCATCACTTCTGAAATTATCGACGTCCTCTTTTTCCGTTTCAGGTTACAACTGTAATACACCACAGTAGATATACTTGTGTCCTTTATGTTACGCCTTTAGGTCACGACATTTCGAAGCCATTTAGTATCAGTTTTCAGTTAAATCATTTTTCCTATGAAGTCTACCATTTTTTAGGGTACCAGGGGTACCAGCAGTACCAGAATCTGTTTTTTAAAACTCTGAGAAAATAGATTTTTCAAATTGTGGATTTTGTGACGTTACATTCAAACCATTAATTAAATTTGCACTGCTCTTGTATAGCTCAATCAACTAGGCGCTGAACTTCGGATCCGGAGGTTTTCAAACATTGGTACGGGTTCGACCTTAGCATGCACATGTGACACCACCAAACTGCCTATCTCGAAAACCATTGACCATAACGATAACCCATTCATTGCGCAAGCGCAAATTCACCAGTTAAAACGATGCACAAATTCTTATGCGAATCAAAATGCCGTGAACACGATTGGATTTTGACTTTTCCAATTGTGTAGCCACCAATCAGATGCGAGATGAAATCGCAAGACAAACAAACGGGGGAAACAGTTCGTTGTTTCCTTGTAATCTTTTCATTACTAGTTTACCTTTCTTCTTCTGTTGCAAGCGAAGTGGTTTCAAAGCCGTTGCGATTAGAAGCAACGGTTTTGGACCTCCCTTTCTTTTTAAATCGCTAGAATGATCTAGAATGTCCACTTCGCTTGCAACAAAAGAAGAAAGGTAAACGTGTAATTTAAGCTGTGTTAATTTCAGTCAAAGCGTTAATTTCCTACAATAAGGGACGGTCCATTAGAAAAGTTATGGGGAGGGGGGTTCGAGCTGAACGAAGTAATTTTTTTGGGGGGGGTTAACATTTCCCTTGCAGGAATATTTTCTTCCCTATGCAGGAACTTTTTTTCTGGGCTGCTCGCTGTGCATGGATTTCTTTTCCATCAGTTTTTTGTACTTCGCTCCCCACCCCCCATATCTTTTCTAATGGTCCGGCGTACAGGAAGCACGTCTGCGGGCAGGCTATCCCAACCTCGTTCCCAGGACTTTTCCCTTTTTTAAATTTTAAAAAAGGGAAAAAGTCCTGGGAACGAGGCTATCCCTAAGATACTCACAATGGATTGACACGCGCCAGAAGCCAACTACAATGGAGGGGGAGGCCTCATGTGCCACTCGGCATGAAGAGGATGAGCGGTGAGTGAGTGACTGAGTGACAATGGAGGGGATGGTAGAGCCGGGAACTTCAAACTTAGCAGACGAGCACTGAAGCTAACGAAGCGGTAGATAAAGGACGACTGTTCTTCGGCAGCGATAAAATGAAGTTATCTCATCAGTTGACTCTGGGCGTCGTTAGTAATGGTTCTTTTCTTCGACTGATAGAATTGGTACGTTTACAGGGGCAATGGAAATAACCTGAAAAAAATTTTGCGTTGTTGTGTGTCTAAAATAAAATTCGTACTTTTTTACACGTGCATACCGTATTTACTCGAGAGAGCGCTGCAGCGCTTATTAAATTTTTAGACTCGTCGGTGCGGCGCTTATTCGGGGGTGGCGCTTATTGAAACTGCCTACTTGCGAATAACAGTCAGATGTATCATTCTTTAATAAATCTCTGTTTTGTTCATAACAATAACATAGGAGGAACGCAATCAAAAGTTCGTTTTAAAGGTCTAAATCCTTTCCCACATCCAGATAAAAAACAATACATGTAACAGCAATAACAATATCAGCCGTATTAGCCTTTCAGCATTAGCCATGTCAAAAATCAATAAGCGCCACATTGTTCCTGGATGGATGCGGCGCTTATTCGGGGGCGGCGCTTATTAACATTTTTGCTCCTAAATGCGGCGCTTATTTGGGGGCGGCGCTTATTCGAGGGCGGCGCTTATTCGAGGGCGGCGCTCCTTCGAGTAAATACTGTAGGCGGTTCTTTTTACGCGGCACATTTTGATAATTTTGAGTCAACGCAATCGAGTCCTCACGATTGGTGGGGGGGGGGGGAGGCTCGATGTTGTTCGCTTCCCGGAAGCCGAAGGGTTGGCTTAGTTACACCATACATTTCAATGAACAACCAGCGACTGACAACGAGTGCTTTTGCCCCGTCTGTCCCCTCCCTCATATGAACCGTACGTGTTCTCAAAGTGAGATCAGAACGGTTTCGGACTAACAACTCAACCTTTGGAACAACGGCTTCCTCTTGCAAGGCGATCCCTCCAGCCACAGACTTTCGAATGATCCATTTTTGCGAACAGCTGCAGACTAGAATTTGAGTATCTAGAAATTTCACTTGTTTGCTAAAATAAGTTACAATCAATTAACACCTACATGTTTTGAAACATTCATCAGAGAAACAAAAGAAAACAGCCTCGTATTACCCTCCTCCTCCCCACCAAAGGAGGAGGAAGAGGGTAATACGACTCCCCTAAAAACGACTGCGTGGGAGGCTAGCATCTGTAGAAATAGAATCAGAAATAGTCGCTATGTGTCACTCTCTGCGGGAAACAGTTAAAGTGTTGCTGTGTTTGACTGATAAGGTGTACTCAAGTAGGTGTACTGAAACCAAAAGTATGTAGGTATGTAAAACCAGCTGATGTTCTGACAGAAAACTGTAGAAAATTATCGTACGTTTTTCTTAGTTATACTTAAGAAATTCATTTGGATCATTAGCACTGACCAAACGCACAGCCTTGTCAACAGACCGGAACTACAAAAAAACAACCAGGTTCATTTCTGATGTTTTCTAAATGATCCCTGAGGCGTTCATGTTGACGTCGTATTGACCTTGTTCAGGTTATCTGTTGTTAAATATATAAAAACCGACAAAAACGACGTTTAAAGTTCTCCTAGTACGTTAGTTAAATTTCGCGCGCCCGGTGAAACAGATTCTTAACTCAGCAGTTTTTAGTCTGTTAAAAATAAACTGACTGGACAGATTGAAGTAAAATGGTAAGGCAATTTTTCTCTATTTAGGGGTGGCTTTATAAGGCTATTTTATTGGTTGGGTAATCGTAGAACTTTCAGCTAGCCCAGCGGCCTCAGAGCACAATCACCTGATTCCAGGACAGGCAGTTTCGGAGCGGTCAGTAGCAGCACGGAACTTCGAAGTACTTTTGAGAACTTCGAAGTACTGCTAAAAAAAGCACTGTTAAAAAGTACTGTCAAAAAAAGTTACGATACAACAAGTCAACAAATATCTCAGCTGATCATCTCACACCAAATAGTAAAAACCTAAATAAATCTTGGAACCATTCCTCAGTAAAACCACCGTTTAACACAAACCAAAGTACAGTGTTTTAGGACTAATGATTTACAAAACAACATGGTAAAGTGATAAATTATGAATTTATGAATATATCTCTAATTTGGTGGATTGTGCTCGGGTCTCGCGAGCTGCATCACGCCTTCTCAGCACTGAGTGCCTTCCATGTCACGATATTCCCCCTGCGGTGCTCCCAAGCACCTATAAATTATTGAAGGAATATCGCGTAAGCTTAGCGGCCGCGAAATATACATAAATTCGGGCGCTTTAAGGAACGCACAGAACTGTTTTCGGAAGCTTATCGGATAAAATACCTTCAAAACGAAAACTGCCTTGCTTTTAGTTACTTGAATAATTTTTATTTCGATCTCTAACTAGGGACCGTCGAGGTTGAAAACAAAACAGACCACTGAAACCTGCTGATAACTGAGGTTTATTGAAAATGACTGGACATCAACCCTAGTTTTCTGTTTAGCCTGTGTAAAAGGAGACCCAGTAATTTTTGATAAGAGGGGTCTATGTCTAAATGACAAATTGAAATGATAGCTCAGCTTAGCAGATTCAAAACAGTTGATAAGATTACCTATGCTGGATTTTATTTATCTATTTATGTACTTATTTCTGTGTGAAGGCAACCTCGTTCCCAGGGTCCTCTCTCTTCCTGGGAACGAGGTTGGTTGCTTCAAAACCAAAAAGGCAAGTACAGGTTAGAAGCAGTTGGAAGGTGGGTCCCAACCCTTCGGAACCTTCCCCTAGGAGGTCCACCTCTGCTGTGGACTCTAGAGGAGAAATTATTAGAAGCCATAGAAAAGTAACCTGTTTTGCCACATGCTTTGCTTTTTTCTATTTTGTCAGACATTCGTAATCTCGAACAAAACACAATTCACTGAAAACGAATCTGACTTCACCAAACTTTCTCATTATCGTTTCTTCAGTTTCTTGCATACTAGATTTTGCCAAATTTTATTAATATATATATATATGTTCGTGGCATGATACAGGATTTACTTGACAGCCAATTTGATGTGGAAGCACGATAAATTAAAGTTGATTAGTCAATCAGTATTTTTAGGGATGACGTAATTAAGTTCTGTTTACCATGGATTCAATCGGTTAAAAGGACATCCGAATATACTGGTAACTAAATAAAAGGATAAAGTCACGTGAACTTCGAAAACGTCATAGTTTGTCGGCATATTACATGCTCAGTCATTGACCGACAAATCGCTGTAGCATGTATTACGGGGCTTTACGGTTTCAATAAACTGACAAATTAAAAGAGAAACTCGGAAACCAGAAGGGGCCATTTTTTAATGTCTTTAAAGCAAAGTGTTTTGTGGTGTCCTGCCCACAACTCTTTGTGCTGTTTTTAACAGAATCAGTCTGGGATTCGAGTAAAGTAAGAATGTGTTGCAGCCTTCCAAGAAATCAAACACCACAAATGGAGATATGTTATTTTTAAACTGAGTGACAACAAGCAGTTCACAGTAGTGGCCAAGAAAGTGAAAGAATCTACGTACGAGGAGTTAATTTGTGAAGCTTTTTACGAAGGACGAATGCTTTTACGCCTTGTACGAGTTCCTTTACCAGACAGAGGACAGGGGACCTGCCTCAAAAACTTTGTTTTTCTCATGGTAGGTTAAATGATCAGTTGTAGATGTCTACAAAACAATCCGAGTCGCCAGGCTTTATCCGCATGTACCACTCCCATGACAGCTACATTTCCATGGCTGCAAACAAAGTCAGTCACCGGTGCACGCTATCAGCTTGAAATTTTGCTTCTTATAGCTTATAGTCTTGCTTTTTTATTGATTTCACTGATTTGGATATTGGCCACTGTGAGGGGAGGACATGCACTCGATCGTATGAATACTGACAACACGCTGCCAAGTGTAGCGAAAAAGCGAGCGGCACCATATTTACTACCCCTTTCAATGGGGATGTCATCAGACCAGTACGTTCTCTGCATAAAGCAGCGATACAGGGGATGAAAAGTAAAAGAGTTCCTATAAGAAATTAATAGCAATTACAATTGTTATTCTTACAGAATCTACTGAAAAGGGGCAAAGGGCCGAAATTTTTGCATCAATTTGATAATTGTTAGTTGTGTTTTGGTGCTTCTTAGTTTTCATCCTTAGCTATATCTTACCCTCTCAGGGCCACGTGATATGTTGTTCTTTCTTCTTGGTACTTATGTTCTTTGTATTATTTAGTGTGATTTAGTGTGTCATTTACTTACCAGAATTTAGTGATTTCCGTTTATTTTTTACTTACAACACAGGACTCCAGAGGATTCTAAGAAAGAGAAAATGGTTTACGCAAGTAGTAGAGTTACATTTCAAAACAAAATAAGTCCGCATTTGCCGTCTGTTGAGGCCACTCACTTGAAAGACCTTGAGACAGAACAAGTCGCCAAGAAAGAAACGAAATGCGACAGAAACGAATCATTAGGCGCATCTAAAGCGATTTATATTCCTAGAAAATTCAAAAAAACTACTTCCTAGACGATATCTGTTGCACTGTAATCAGGAACGGGGACTGTAATGCGGTAATGGCAGGATTGAATCATGAAACAAAACACTTAGAAATTTTGTCAAACCTGCATCTATCCATAGGTTAGTGTAAGGCCTGCCATGTGACACTGTCAGAAAGATAACGTAAGTTGGCAACCAGGCACGGTGGTAGTGGCTGATCATCATCACCGTCATCATTGTTACTATTAGTATTAACCAAAAGAGCAAGTTCCAATTATTGGCTGCGAAGCAAACTTACGCATTTTAAGTTCTCTAGAGCTATTCACAATAAAAAAAAAAATGTTGCTTCCTACAGTGTACCAAATTAGGGGACGGGAATGGCCAAGATATAACGTTGCAGTTATAAGCGTCCATATCGCACTCATTGGTTTAGCTGTTTCCGAGTTGGCTTATTTTTAGCTTGTTCACTTCTTGTTGTCTTAAGTATTAAAAGTCACAACGTAAATAAATCTGCAAACTTTCAGTGGGGGTGGTGTGTTGTCATTGTATGTCCGTGATGGACACCAGCCAGCTTGGAAGTCTTATCCCGATCTTTAGCTTATTTAGGTTGAATGCCGTCTGTTTGTGCTGCTCCTTCAAGTGGGATTCCAACAGCTGATCCCTCGTGCTGCTTTTAAACGTTGATAAGATTTCGACATGTGTATCCGATATAATCTGCATTACACAGTGTAACTGGCGTCACTGTATGCGAGGGCCTGGATTGCATATCCGGGACTCAGGAGTGGCGGGAACATTATGTAATTGCCCCCGCAGGGATTTTGCCTCGAGGCAAAATCCCGAGGAGGCATCCTTATAGCTCACGCGTATATAAAGTAAAGGGAAGTAAAGTACTTACAGTTGAAATATACAGTCTTTATTAAAAACTGGACCAGGTATATTGGATTTCTAGCATTTTGATTGGTTGAACGGAGCTGGGCTATCAGCTCATATACCTGCTGCGACCAAATATGGTCAATGAAACTCAAGAACGGGTCGTTCCATTTTTTATCCGCACCCCCCCCCCCCCCCCCCACCTAAGGATGGCAGGATTCCGACCCCTCAAAGTTTTGGCGGCACCCTTTGAAGAAAAAAATCCGAAGGGTTCATTTTTTGGCGGCACCTTTGAAAAAGATGTCCGAAGGGTAAAATTTTTGGCGGCTCCTTTGATTTAAAATCCGACCCTCTTTGTGCAGAAACTTGCCATCCTTAGGGGGGGTTCGGATAAAAAATGGAACGTCCCAACAAAATGAACAAAGTGAGCTGAAAGTTTTTCCTCGTGAGCAACACGGCGAGAAAAATGGACGAGAAAAATCACTTGGCAGCGAATTTAAATTAAGCAGAAATTCCAACGGCGTCACCAACAAGCATCACCAAGAGTGTCGTCTGACACAAGTCAAAATTGTCTGAGAAAACTCTGCAGAAATAGAAATTTAAGCATCAAGCGTTGTGTTTACAATTTTCTTTCATCGATGGTCACGTCGATCATAAAAATTGAACAAACGGTAGGTTTTATCAGGGAGGCTTTCCACTTCAAAATATCAAGACAAGACAAAATAAAACACAGTGACAATGGGGCAGGAGTATTTAATTAAAACTATCACACATTCATGACGAGTCGGTGCGAAAATCATGAAGCAGTCTAACAGGAGTCTAAACAAGTGCTAAACAAACTACAGCTGACAACTACCACGAAAGAAGCACTCGTTGTAGCTCTGTGTTCCAACAGATCCAAATGCTCAGGTAGAAATCGGATGCCATGTAAACGGAGTTGAATCGCTTTTCCAGTTGCTTGAATGTTGTTTTTACCGGCATGTAGTAATTCCAGGAACACCGGAAGACCGGAACACGGAACACCTGAACACCCCGGAACAACCCGGAACACCCGGAACAGTGTGAAAAACCCGGAACATCCCGGAACACCTTCTAGAAAACCCGGAACACCCCGGAACAGGTACAAAAATACCCAGAATACCTCTAGAAAACCCAAAACACCCCCAAAATACCCAGTGCTCCATGATATTGTTTTTAATAGTTGTTTAATGCCGTTTCAATAAACACAACAATCACATAGCAATGGAGGTAACAGTTTTTACACTCAAATAATTTAACTCAGCTTTTTATGCGCTCTACAGCCCTCTGCCCCCCATTCCCCCCCCCCCTCTCACAAAAAAGAAAGAAATGGAATCGTCTAATATGACAGAAAGTGAAAAGCTCAGGGCCATTGGGCATGATTTTACATGAGTTGGTGCTAGGTTTAAAAATATCAAGTTGTTGAAGTCCACATGCACATTTCCTACAATACATTTTGAGAGTCATTTAACCCCTCACTCACCAATAAGACGGACTTTCGTGGTCCGTTGGGGGATGCGGGCGGATTCTCCCCCTCCCCCTCCCCCCCCCCCCCCCCTCGCCACACACACATACACACACACACACACATTGCCTACGGCCCTGCCGTTGAGAATTAAATGATATTAAACGTCAGATTAAGCACATTTTTTTTGGTGTTTCCAAATTCCCCATTGCAACTTAAGACCTCTACGTGCCTTCTGCTATTTGTTTTCTCATTCATGCCAACTGAAAGCAGTGACAGTCCACCTCGCCTGGCACAGCCTCGCTCTAAAGCATAATAAAAGCCGAGGCCTTGTCACCGGAGGTCCTTTTCTCCATTCAGCAGTGAATGTGCTCAATGTGCAGCGAGTCTCGTTTGGTTTAACGTGCTGGTTCGTTTTTGACGGCGTTTTCTGAATTACTTAAGGTGAGCAAGTATTGCAATCAGTTTAATTTTCTTGCATAATAAGTTTATATAAGCTTATCATAAGTTGATTTAAAAATTTTGATTCATTCATTTGTTGAGTAGATGGCGCCGTGGGCCTAATTTCATTCAGCAATCAGTTTTTGCTATATTCTGCTTAGCCTAAAACAACTCACTTCCGACAAAAGAGCAAAACATTTAGGTCAAAAAAGCTTCTGTTATAATGTAACTAGTGACCTGGATAACGTCCTGTCAAAAAACAAACGCATTGGCAGACTTTGCTGGTTCTAACAAACGCTGCATGTAAGTTGTAGGGTGCAGCCATATTCACGCAAAATTTAGCCGCAAAACTCCGATCAAAGTAAATGATGAGAGGTTTTGAAGCTTGCATTGTTTAAGTAAATTTTTAGCTTAAGTAGCCGCTGCGTTTTAAAATGACGCGCTGTTCAATAATATGTACTTATTGACTGAGTGGGAGGGCCGGACGGGAAAATGTTTGGCTCGAGGTCAGGACGTACGGATCGAGCGTAGCGAGGTCAGTGCGTCCTGACCGAGAGCCAAATATTTTCCCGTCCGGCCCGACCTAACTCAGTCAATAAGCATTTTATCATATGACCACTGAATTTTTTTTGTCTTTCTTTCGTGGATACAGACGCGACGGCCCGTTTCGCGCGCATTTTGAAAAGCCAATGGTAGCTTGTAATTTGTTTGGGAAGCCAGTAAAGTGAGCTAGTAAAGTGTATTTGAACTGCGATGTGCGTACAAAATTTTTGAACACCAAATCTCCGAGTTTTAGCTCCATTCCAAGAAGATTTAAATCCGACTAAATTCCTCGTACATGATTGCAGTTAGTAGAAATTTCAAAGGAAACGTTTATGAAGGACTACAACAAAGAATTTGCACGACGTTTCGGCTCAGTCGTGCTCGTCTCTCAGCGAAGACTGAATTTATCCTGATTGAACAACTTAGCGACGTTTCTTCTGAGCCAAAATTCACAATTGGTTTGAACGAGAGGATTAATTAATTCTCCACCAAGGATTTTGGATGTTAAAAACAACATTAGATCTTAATTTATGAAACTACATAAAGACTTGGAAAGGGATTGTACAGGCAGTTCAGGATTTTGCTACGCTTCGTTTCCCTTCAGCTTCAAGTTGTTTAGTTTACCACGGATCGTAGGATTCATGAACGTCTGCTGTTCGACGATGTTGAGCTCTGCATTACAGTTGATGTCCAAATTGTGCTTAAAATGCTTCGTGAAAACAAGCGGGAAACTGTGTCATTGCCAGGTTAGTCGTAAACATGTACTCGCATTTTGTTTGTTGTGATTTAAAAATTACGCAGCAGAAAAAGAAATCTGAGTTTACTTCGCATTTGCATTTTTTCTTCAATGTTTATCATGACTTCAAACCAGGATACGTCTTTTGTCCGATTATGTTGTTTCAGTTTTTGACGGCTTTTCGTTCGATTTTATTGTTGTTGTCATGAGTATTTCTTCATCATTTGCCAAGTTTAAACACGTTTTGTTTTAATTTTTGCACCTGCAAACTACATCACTTTCTAGATAGTAAAGTTTTAAAAAACATGTTGAACATTCTTTGCTTTTTAGAAAAATCTTAACTATCGTTCATCTGAATTCAAAGCTGTGGAATCAACTGGTTCCAATCCCGTCATCTTGCGGCAGTAGCGGGCCGTACGCTTTTCTAGTAGGGCCGTACGGCTTTTTCCGGCCCTGCTAGAGCGAGGCGTACGGCCCTCATACGGGACTTTTTTTCATATGGTTTTCCAAGGAAATTGCGCGCGGGTCCGTACGGGTCATATGATAATTTGCTTTCGTATGTATTAGATCATGAATAACGCTTTATTTTTTTAATGAACGCGTAAAGCGAGCGTACCCTCAAAATCATTCCGAATCATTGCCCAATGCAAGACCGTTGTGCTTAAAAGAGATGCACTCCCGCATAAAAGTTTGCCAAGGGTGCAGAGGGTCACTTAAATCAACATCAGGAAGGATTTGCAGTCCTCCTTTTGATTTTTGTGTCGCCCGAAAGGAACGGCGACCATTCAGGGACCGTGAAACAGGGCTGCTCCGCACCCCCTCTCGGGAAACGGATGTACACTACCATCTTTGCGTGGCGTGTATTCAGACACAAGAGCCTTCGTTTATTCCGCGCTCTCTTTTAATCCCTGAAGGTCTGCCCCTCAAGGAATGCCATAAAACCTACCTCGAGCAAGAGTTTGGTTTCTATGCCAGTGAGATTTGATTTTATTTGACTGGGACATTGGACAGCTTAGCGACCCGTTTCCTCTCTGAGCCCCTTTCTTCTGGCACTGCCGATCTAGTTCGCGTTTCTTGTTTATATTGTTGAGTTTCTCATCTGTGCTCACCACGTTTGAAATGCTTTTTTCTTGAAACGTTTCTTTACCTAAGTTGCCACACCACTTTCAGTGAAGATGTTATTCGTTGATTAGTCCCCACACAATTACCTCTAGTTGGCCGTCTCTGCTTTTTTTAACATCTGAATGCAACGGCTAACGGGATGTTCTTAAAAAAATAGTGGCAAAAACGTTAACAATATTGCTCTGTTTTCACAAAGCTTTGCGTTTCTAAGATTCGGCGTTTGACATATTTAAAAATTTACAAGAACATGTAAGTTGTGTTTATGAAAGCGGTATTAAACAATTATACCAGGCCTTTGAGCATTTTTTACGTCTTATTGCAAACTTGTTACTGTTTTAACTATTTATTTAAAAAAAATCATTTCTAACGACACCAAACATCGAAAACAAATTTCTAAGCTCCAATATACCCACTGAATCGCTCAAAGGGCGAATTGTTCCTGTGAACTTTCAAATTCATTTTCTCAAGCTCTGATAAAAAAAAAATGTTTTTGGTGTTATTCACGGATTATTCTGGTACTCGATTAATATCAATATTAATATTAGTTAATATTAGTCGATTTCCTAAGCATGGTGATAATAACGCCTTGCTGGGGGTGTGTTCCAGGCTTTCTTGGGGTATGTAAAGGTTCTGGAAGGTGTTCCGGGTTTTCTGGAAGGTGTTCCGGGGTGTTCCGGGTTTTCTAGAAGGTGTTCCGGGGTGTCCCGGGTTTTTCACACTGTTCCGGGTGTTCCGGGGTGTTCCAGGGTGTTCCGGTGTTCCGTGTTCCGGTGTTCCGGTGTTCCGGTATTCCGGTGTTCTGGTGTTCCGGTATTCCGGTGTTCTGGTGTTCCGGTGTTCCGGTGTTCCGGTGTTCCGGTGTTCCGGTGTTCCGGTGTTCCTGGAATTACTACATGCCGTCTTTACCATTCCGTCCACAACCTCTAAACCGAGAACAACTGCATTTTGTGCTTAGCGTTTAACAAACTATGATAGCGAATTCTACTGTTCCTCGCTACAGTAATCTTGTTTCTGAGCTGCATAGAATTACCCCTTCAAGTTCAAATTAGTTCTGTCCTCAGTTCGATCAAACACGCACATGATGGTTTCGTTGTGCGAACAGATTACAAACTCGCGTTCCGTTTCAACTCCAGCAGCTAATATGGTGAAATTTAACAGCCTCAATCCGCTTTGAACGATAATTACAACAATGTTTCAAGAAAAATCAAACATGTACCATATTTCAGAGCCAATTATAATTAGAAGAATTTTTTCCCAAAACTTGTGCCACTTTGTTCACTTTCGAGCAGTTTTCATTGATTCATTCAGCTTTGCAATGAAACGCTACAACACTTCGCAAGGTTTTGGCGCCTTTTTCTTTCAGTCATGTGATCGATTCTTGTTCCCTTTTTATCTCTTTTCTCATTTTTCCCGTTCTTTCTTGTTTTTTTTTTCTTAATAGTTGTTAAGTTTTTAATAAAACAATTATTCTACTCGGGCTTGCTGGATATCAAATGATTATAACCAACTCGGCGCTACGCGCCTCGTTGGTTATGACGGTCTATTAAAGGGGGTCGCACATTCCGCAATACGCCTTATTTTATCCTTCCTAGACCGCAAACCGCTTTCGTTTTCTCCCAAAGACCGAAACCGCCTTTATGGCAGAGAGAGAATCGCAATAACGATCTTTTAACAGTAGTTTACACATTTTTACCGTATGTTCGCATAATAATAGTACTTCTGCTCACAATGATTACGAGATCTTAAGCGCAGAACATCTTTTTTTGCTAATTCCTTTCAATAACCTGCGATCAAATAGTGTCAATAGTTTTGACATTCAGTGGGCAGTTCACCGAACCCAAAGAATGCAAGGAACGAAACATAACAATTCAAATTTAGAGGGTTCGGTGTGCTCTTTCTGAGATGAATTTAGTGACAACACAAGCTTGTGAACTTTAGGTTACCTTTACCGTGGAATGTTTCCAGCACAGCTTAGTGGTATTGTATAACATGCGCCAGGGGAGTTATTCGTAATCTCATGGTGGCCGCGGTTTCTAAGCCTAGCCTACAAAGCATTCCCCAGAAACGAATTTCCAATCCCTACACGACTACTTCAAAGAGTGCTCAGACTTATCTTAGCGGAGAACTCCTTCCCGGCAATGTAATGGAAAAAACTGCCTACAAATACATGGAATTGCCATGGGCACCAAAATGGCAGGTGCTTTCGCTAATATTTTCATGGCTAAGGTAGACACAGAGATCTTAAATCAAAGTGTTTTAGAACCACTCGTCTGCAAACGATTCATTGACGGCTCTCCCTCTGGAACACAACCAGAGAAGAGAACACACAGTTCATTTAACAAGCTAAAAAGCACCATCAAACTATCCTGAGTTTATGGCTGAAGTACCCGAAACACAAACAAACGTCTTGGACACTACTGTTTACAAAGGCGCAAGATTTAAAACTGAGTCGGTGCTAGATGTATGCACCCACTTTAAGCCCACTGAAACATTTCAATACACCCATTTTTCAACCTGCCGTCAATCAGGAGTAAAAAGAGGCTCCATCAAAGGAGAGGCTCTAAGGCTACTCAGAACTAACTCTTCTAAAACATTATTTGAGGAGACTGCCACAAACTTCAAAACACATCCTCTTCAGAGAGGATACCCAGAGAACTTTATTCAAACAACCCTCTCAAGAGTTACTTTTGGAGACAGGAATCAAGCCCTCTGACAAAAACAAAACAAGACAATCTTGCCCTTGGTAACACAATATCACCCAGCAGTGCCTACCTTAAAGCCAATACTCATGAACAGCTGGCATTTCATAACACAGCAACCATTGCTTAACAACGTTTTCAAAGAACTACCACTAATATCGTACAAAATAGGGCATTCCCTTAAAGAAATACTCATGAGAGCAAAACTCTAGAAAGGCTGAAACGCACGCAGGAGTCGCGCAAGCCTGTAACTCTTTTAGACACTAAAAAGAGGATCACCAATCAAAACTGCAGTTTTTTAAAGTCAATTTAAAGGTAAAACACGTGCGCGGGAGTCGCCCAGGCTCGTCGCCTATTTAACCGTTTAAGCACTAAGCCCCGATGAAAATGAAATTTCTCTCTACATAATCACTAATTGCTTGAATATTCAAGTGACAAGAATAAAGGAACTGATCACTGAGGATAGGATGTCTTGATATTTAGACAAATTCTCCTTACTAGTTTCATAAGAAATGTATGGGGATCAGTAATGAGAATATGCATTTTATATCAGGGCTTAAAGGGTTAACAATATCTGACTCAAGATCCACGGCCGCAATCTTTCCGTGTGCTTCTTTAGCTTTGAAGCCTGGCCTATTATCAAATTACCTCCCTGCAGGGCCCTGCAGGGGGAGATAGCAGAAAAACTCCTGCCTTACTCTACCCATTAATTGCTAATTTTATAACCCACGAAGCAAAACAACGGCGAAGAAGCGACGTAGTCTTTCATATATGTAAATGTTGTGTAACCCGTAATTTCGATAGTTTACAAAGTCGGGGGGTCTTAGTTTTCGTGCTACGAAAACTAAGATGGGGTCTGGGGTCTTAGGTCTTAGTTTTCGTAACACCCGTACTGTTGTATGGGATAACCTGGGGCTGGATCCACGAAGCCCTCCTAGGCATCCTAAGTATTGCTGGAGTAACAAAAAACAACACTTAGGATGCATCTTAAATATTAGGAGGGTTTTGTGAATCTTGCCTACAGCATGATTACCTTCTGTCATAAACCATTATAATAATAATAATAATAATAATAATAATAATAATAATAATAATAATAATAATAATAATAATAATAATAATAATATTTAACCAGGGAGCCCACTCGCCTTGGCGGTTTTCAGTGGGGCCCTGCAAATTATAATAAAAGTAAAAAATTAAAAACTTAGAAAAGAGATAAAAATAGATATTACAATATAAAACGAATTTAAAATACTTTAACAATTGGCATAATTTAAAAAGTTTTAAGTTTTGCCTTAAATGAAGACAATGATTTGCTGTTTTTAATGTCATTGTCTAGGTTGTTCCAGTCCTTAGAGGCTTAATAGATGAAAGTTTGCTTGCCCCAATTGGTACGCACACGAGGAAGGTGTAAATCATTGCTTCTGCGAGTTTGATAAGAATGAAAACTACTATTGCGTCTGATGTTAAATTTAAAATCAATTTCCCCCAACAGATATTTTTGCATCATAACACAGCGATGGAAGTGTCGTCTCTGTGAGAGGGTCTTTAGGTCCAGACGATCTAGTGCCTCGGTTGAAGAACTTCTTGGTGGTAAATTAAGCAGGACCTTGGCTGCCTTGTTTTGAAGAACTTGCAGCTGACCCATAAGCGTGTCGTTATTTTTGTCACCCCATACTGTGTCTCCATAGTCAAACAGTGGGATGATTAAGCAATTGTATAGTGTTAGCTTAGCATGTAAAGGCAAAAGATGTCGTATTCTCTTTATCATTCCAATCCTTTGATTGATCTTTGTACTGATAGTATCAATGTGCTCAGACCAAGACATAGTTTGGTTTATAACCACTCCCAGGTACTTAAACGAGTCAGACCTATCAATAGCAGTGGAATTAACTTTAAGAGAAACCTCATTAACCAGTTTAAGCTTCCGTGAGTTACCAAAAATAACGAAATTGTATTTAGAAATATTAAGGGTCAGCAGATTGCTCGAAAACCAATTGGAAATTGTAGCCAAATCAGAATTTAACTTGCTTTCAAGGTCAAAGAGATCAGTCGATGAGTAACAAGAAAGCCCATTGGGCATTTTAACCGGCCATTCTGACCCTCCCCACCCCTAGGTTTCACAAATGTTAGCGCGATCTTCTTTTTTTACGAACCGGCGTGACGAAAGGTGTGATTGTGTGACACAATATTTTGACTATAGCGGTACTGGATGACGTAATGTTCAAACTCTGATGACTCAGCTTATCTTTCTTATCGCTTTATTTGTGCTGAAAAACGCAAAATCACTCAAACGTTGAATGTCGATATGAATTCGTCCACAACTGAGAATGCTCACACAGGGACGACGAAGTATTTACTGTTGTGCCTAGACCTTAAATACAAACAGTGAACATAGCAGTAGAATCAAAATATAACGCTTGATAAACGCGAGCTCGAGCAGATCGTCAGAGTATGGGGCACGTCAAGATATCTCATGACGTGATGTTTAAATCCAGTTTGCTAACCCGGTAAACAAGCGAGCGGGGACGAAAGTCGCCCACGTCTTTGAAAGCTAACGCGCCTGTCGAGCCGCAATCGATTTCGCGCTCACTCGCCTGTTTTTCTTTTCCTTCACTATCTATCTCTGAACGGAAAGTGAGACTGCTCGTAGCCTTTAGCGAACACCACACGCAAACCACACAAATCCGTCGATAATATTCAGATATTTTCGTTCTTTCAATGCAAAAAGACTCGTAACACCTGCCTTATTAATTAATCTCCTTATTAATGACGATTCCTTCGTATCAACTTCTCGCCTCAAATAAACACTCATTTCTCTCCGTTCACAAGAACTATCATGTACTGATGTGCAATCAACTAATATTGCATCACCATACTAGTACCAATTCCTTCTCTTCCTAGCCCACGCCGGCAAAACGCAACTGTCCTTTTTGTCCGCTGCGAAATACAAGTTAGCCAATCAGAAACCTTACAATCCACTTCGCAAAGCACCCCCCCCCCCCCACCCCATAAAACGCCAAGGGAAACTGCCTCTCACGCAAAACGCAACTTTCAAAGCAAATCACATTCACAGAAGCGTGATATGCTCCTGACATCCACAAATCCTTCTGACTCCCACATTTTTACACCCCTCAAAATGTCAATCCCAATAAAAAAAACTCCTGCGCTAAAAAAATTTTCACCATAACCACTAACTAGATCAGACAACACAGTCAATTTCGCATTCAATCCTATTTTCGCATTCAATCCTATCAAAAATAATGCACGCGCAAGAAGTGGTGCAAGAAGTTCTCATGCGCCGCAAGAACACGCAAGCCCGCGCAAGAAGTGAAAGTGCTAGGTTTTTGCAGTTTACCCGCAAGAACATTCGAAACGCAAGAAGTTGAAAATCTAGCCGCAAGAAGTTACTAATGTTAGCGCAAGCCGCAAGAAGGCGCAAGGAGTACTGAGGGTCCAGCCGAAGAAACTTGTAGTGCTCGTGTTAGTGTGAGGTATTGCAAAAGTAATGAGAGCGAATCTCGCGCTCTATTCTCTTTGAAATATCACCGAGCTTTCGAGCGATTTTTCGCCGTGTTGGCGTGTTGGCGCGACAATTCGCCAAGTCAAGCGAAAGTTCACAAGGCTAATCAAAAAATCAGAAAAAATCAAGGAAGCAAATGTTCGAACAACCGAAGTATCGAAGAAAATTCACATCACGAAATGGAATATCCGCCAGCTTTCCGACTGCAAGATAAACACCCGGTAAACATGATCTCCGGTAATTCAGTTTTTTATTCCATCCAAGAAATAGAAACAAAAAGGTCCAAAAGCTATAATTGTGGCAAACTGCGCGAACTCTTCTTTGACAGGCAAGACAAGACAAGACTTACACATGCAGGAGGTCATGCCATCGCGTGGGTGAAGTCATCAAGAATCCCTGCATCTTTACCAGTTTAATTTCCCAGCAAAAAAGGGATACTCGAAGAAATAGCATAGACATATGATTTCAACTACACATTCGCCTTTCGACACAGCTTGCTGCCCGGGGCTTGCTGTCTTGACGGCTTAGAGAACTGCTCATGCATTGCGTTACAAAATGTCATTCAAGCAAATCATACCAAATTTGCATACGGCAGATTTGTGTTTACTCAGGTTAGAATTGACGTGCCGAATTTCTTTCAGATCGCGGAGTTTTAGTTTCCTTCAGATTTTTTTGGTTTACTTCGAAGATTTAAAATGTGATATCGACTTCAGCGTAATGAGTGGAACTATTTTTACAAACATAATGTGTTTTTCCAATTAAGACTTCGGGTATTATTTCTTCTCATCTGAGTGACCATGTTCATTTCTCACACGCGTGAGCGCAACTAATTAAAAGTATTTGTCCGAGTTTAACATGTTGGTGGAAGTACAGCAACACTGAACAGGTGAATGTCGGTTCTTTAATAATGTGACTGATGGACTGTGCTTTGCCATTGTTCCTCATTTACGTGAAATAAATCGAGCGAAATCAGGCATCCTGCAAGTAGCCGCAAGAAGTTCTCGGCTTGCGGACGCAAAAAGAAGTTCTTGCGCGTGCATTATTTTTGGGCTGTACTGTACAAAAAACCCCAAACCTAAACAACCCTTCGCCGTTCATATCTTAAATACTGTAAATTAAAAGACAAAAACATAGGAAGGTAACATTCAGAAGACAAATATGCGCATGCGTCTTATATAAGACAGTACCGCTCTTGAGTACCCGTACCACAAGCTTTACAGCACTTTGTTCGTATGTTAAGCCAACTTGCTTTCACCAAAAGCCGTGTCCATTTTATAAACCGGCGGTCGCCATTATGGCGACGGCCGGTTAATAAATCACAGTGTCGTCAGCGTAAAGAATAATTTCACTAGCAAGCTGACACGATGGTAAATCATTCACATAGATAAGAAAAAGAAGCGGTCCTAATATACTTCCTTGTGGGACCCCAACAGTTATTGGTACAGCAACAGAGAGTGTATCTCCGACAGACGTCCTTTGTTTTCTGTTCGCGAGATATGACTGGAACCAATTAACAGTGTTAATTGGAGCCCCCCGTTCTCAGAGCCCGCGTCCCCCTACACCAGCGGTCGGGCGCTGGTCTGGGGGTGGGAGGGGGGGGGGGAGGGACGCGGGCTCTGGGAAAGAGAATGGTTATAAACGAGCAGGCGGTTAATCTGCGGCGCGGGTTTTAGCCATACGGTCATGCGCAGAAGATGGACGAGCGAAGACTAGGTACGATTGTGTGGGAAGGAAGTAGAGTGAAGTATCGCACACTTTCAATGCGGAAAAACAAGAAAAAATGGATACTACAAAGTTTGATGATATACTGATGGGAATGCTGCAGCATTGCGAACAAGTAGAGCCGTTCGTAGATGCCATGTTCAGTTTTTTAGCCCGTAGGACTGACTTCTTTCGGGTGATGCACAGTCGAGATGACAAGATGGGATTCCCTCCAGGTGTTGCGGAGAAGATTGTTTTGAAGGTTGGTGACAAGGCTTGTAGACAAAAAATATAGCAGACAGCTGTTCAGATGCAATTAATGTATGTTTCAGATGGATTGCATTAGCAAAGTAAAAAGCCAGAGATTGCTACTTGGCTTTTCATAGAAAATTTGACCGTCATGACCGCTATTTTGAGAGTAGCACTCTAAAACCAGATTTCTGGTTAATGCTAGAACTGAAAGCTTGGCAAGCTCTCCCATTCAATCACTCCCTGTATGCATGCACCACTGACAGTAAAAAAGTGAGTGAATGAAAAATGCTGCTAGAGATGTGGAACTTGATGTTGATAAATCTTTCAGACATAAATATATCCATGGCAATGAAAGTATCTGTTATCTAAAGATTTGAGTTTCAAACAATTTATTTTGTGTAGATTTTCAAGAGATATCAAGAAGTTGTTGAAGGAAATCAAACAGAGAAGAAAAGTGTTAAAAAGGGAAAACCAAAAGCCAGTGGCAATGTAGCCACAGCAACTTCAACCAAGCAAACCTCCTCTGTTGATTGTGTGAGTTGTTTTACTTGATTCTTATCTCTACTTTTGTTATAGATGGCTAGGCTAGTAGTTTTCCATGCTTTTGCATTATCATCTGTTGTGGACAGGGTTCAGATGTAATTAAAGATCTCAGGGCTTGAAATAATTTCCCGGGTCACGCCGTTCAAGTTGTCCGGTCAAACCTATTTTTGCTCGGACACAACCCATTTTGGGCCAGACAAATATCCATTACATCATATCTCTATAAAATTCTCCCCCCCCCCTTCCCCCACCCCCACATGGTGTTTACATATCAAACAAGTACATTTTCTTTATTGTACATGCAGCCTCAAACTCAATGCAGGAAAAGTGGAATGCACGGTACAGCCGCAACGTTCGGCAAAATCAGTATTACATTTGTGCATACAACTATTGCTTCAGTTCTATGTCTTCAATACGGTTTATTTTAATACCTACTAGAGTTATGAAGTTGATGAAATTGAAGCTTGCGATGTAGTTGATTCTCATAATAATACAAGGTAACTGATGTGAATATACAACAAGAAACACAAGTAGAATCTATATCCGCTGATTTGATACAATGTAAGCTTAGAATGAATAAGCTTAAATCTTGAAATGTTTCAGTTCTATATCTCATTAAAAGGGGCCGGGGAAATGATACTAACAGACAAATCTCTTTTTTCACTTAGAATACTTGAAAGCGAAAATTTGCAGCCACCGGAAATTTTACAACCACTATAGAGTCATTTATTAAAAGTTCTTGGTCTGGTAGTATCTCATGCTGTCTTTTCCCCTTTTTATTCACGAACGCCAGTAATGTTGAACCTTTAAAAATTTAAAACCTCAAGCTCTGCCTTAAATTTTTCTTTACAAGCTTAAACGATCGGACACATTGTCCGGCCATCCAAGTATTTGACCGGACAAAACCTATTTTTGACCGGACAGTGTCCATTGACCGGCCGTTATTTCAAGCCCTGGATCTACAGAAGAGTCATTGCTAACCTTGGAAATATTTTTTTGTTATGGGGTTTATTGACTTCCTCAGCAGTAACCAGGGCTCAGAATTTACGGTCGCAATTGTGCAATTTGCGACTGGTTTGAGGACATTTGCTCTTAAAAAAAATAACTTAGGAGCAAATTTGCTCCTTCAACATTTTCTGCTCCTTGTTAGACCAAATTTACTCCTAAAATTTTGGATTCTGCTCTAAGGAAAAAAATTTAAGTTCAAGGCCTGGCAATAACTGGGGTATGATCCTCACCATACAACGTAAGCGTGCAGGTCAAAACACCTACTGGTCATGCCTGTTTAGACTGTATTTCACATGACATGTGCTGCCTCAAATTTAGGGAAATGGTCAAAACTGTTGTGCTCAGACAGGACCCACCACTCTGCAAAAAGACAGGCAATCTCTTCATGTACCCCCCTCCCCCACCTTAAAAGATGGTATCTTGTTTGAATGGCCCCCACTCTATCAGGAATAGAAACTAACAAAAAGATTCAAACCTCCTTGTGCCATTTCTCCAGCAATGCAAGCTTTATGCACACCTCATTTGAAAGTCTCAACTCAAATTTTGAGGCCAATAAACTTTGTCCATTTAGCTAATCAGATAGGTGGTATCTTGCATGGCCTCCTACCCCTACACAAGGTGAGTCCTTATTGAGTGCACTTGTGATGACCACTTCCCTTAGTGTGTAGTTTACCCGTATTTTCTTGTAGGTATTTGAGATTTTTTGCCATCCCAAATGGAATTAAACCCCTAGCAAACCTTGACGTTTTATTTTCACATCCAACAAACATTTTTTCTATTTCACCATCTTTCTTCATATATCACCTATGGGCACTTCGACGTTGCTGATCCTAGCAGTATGCAGGACGCGTGTCACCAGGAACTCAGTAAATATGACCTATGCTCGCCACGAGTCTCCCAGTAGCTCAGTGGAATTTGGCCCATAGAAAAAAAATTTTTAAAAAAGAAAAAAATAGAAAAGCAACTAAAAAGTACCTTCACCTTGGTGGAAAAATGCAGGTTTGTTAATAATGCAGCCCACCAAAACTCTGCCAGTAGTTATTACATGTACAAAATATAATATTAAACCACTACAAATGAATAATGGCAGCGATACTGTACTTGCTATTACAGGCTACATCAGAGACACAGCCACCTCCAGCTGTGGCCTCAGTTGAGGTTAAAACAGATTCTGATGCCCAATCAGAAGCCCAGATGCCACTACCAGGACCTGCATGCAGTGACCTGCATGCAACTTCAACAAGGTACATTTAACTAACAATCATCACTCAACACACAACATTATTACTGCAGGTTTTCAACATTCAGACAGTGGTGCCATAAACAACCAACAGACACGACGATCCATGGTCTGGGACAATTTATTTTTTTAAGTCAGGCAAGTGGCTTTTCCTGCTTGCTTGGCATTGTTCTGTGCAAACCATCTGCCAACTTACTGTGTGAGTCTACATTGGCTTTGGTAACTCTGGGAGAGTTAAATTAGTGGCTTAATACTGCTTACATTAAAAAACAATGTTTAGGGAGGAAACTTTACTATACATGCACTAAGTGTGATTTACAGGGAGATCCTTCTGTGAACTGAAAAGAAATAACAGGCATCAGATTGTTTCTGGATAGTCAAATTGTTTCTGGACATCAAATTACACTTCTGTTACACTAAATACCTGCTTTTTGCATGTAATGAACAGGTTTGGGTTGGGAAATTTGTTTATTATGCTAAAAAGATGCTCTTTTCCATCCATTAAATGAAAAGGAGGTAAGTTCAGTTTATTAGTATTAACTGAAAGTGTCACCAAGGTTAAAATGTGGGCATGTGCAGACTTCTGAAATGCTGTTTTGGATAGGTTTTTGAGACACTTGTTACTCCGGTGGCGGGGGGTAGACAACAAAGTTTTATATCGGGAGGCTCTGCCCAGAGGTTCAAACCCTTACCCTTTATACTAATTTTTACCAAATAGTACCCCTTCCATATACCTAGAGCAAATTGCACCCCTTTCTAATACCTTAAGGATAAGCCAAAACAATAGAATTTCCTATAATTGCCGCATTTTTCCAGGTTTTCAGTCATTTTGGTTCAGTTGCTTAAAGGGTGCAAGGTTTTATGTATTGTGCGCCATCACTTCTGCCAAAATTTGGCACCCTTTCATATACTTCACTTTTAGCCACCATCTCTTCCACTTTTCAGCCAATTTTGTACCCTTTTGTATACTAAAATGGCAATTTTCCCTACCCTCTAGTATACTGTGAGCTTAGAAAAGGCACCCCTTTTGGGCGGAGCCTCCCCGTATGTGCAGGTGTGTGTTTTTCAAAGTGATCGGCTGGCTCACATTTTTGCAGTCTCGCTTTTGTATTTCATTACATACATCACATGATTCCTATCTGACCCACCCTCAATGTCTTTTAAACAAGTTACACAATGTAGCTTTGTAGGGAATTTTAACCGAAATTCCAGAAGCTTGGATACCTACGATCAGAAAGCACAACAGCTGACCAACCACAAAGCGGACCTGTGAGGGAACAACATCTAATAGTCGGAATAATAATGAGGATTGAAATGCACCAATAGCAGCGAACCATCATGCTACAAATAGCGACACGTAAACAATCGACCTCATCGCCTGATGAAGACTAGCAGTGTTGCAGTCGAAACGTCGCGATCAACAACTCAAAGCGATTCCATCATGAGACAAACGAATAAATGTTCATCTTACCAATTTTAACAACAAGGCACATAAACTTCAACTAGTGTGGCTGATGTTATCATGTATCAAACATTTATTACAGATCACCTGTCAAACACCAGAAATAGATTCGCTATTAAAACAAGCCAGACCATGTGATTTCCTTTGTCTTTTCTTTTAATCCAAGTGCCATACTTGGATCGACACAACAGTCTCTCACAACAGAAATTGCCATATAACCTGAATGGTCTTTCCGATTTCTCTTTCTCTTCCTTAGACTTAGTGTCCCTGAACATTTTGTGTTAGGCTTATTGCAGGATAAGGCTAACTTGTCACCTAAGTTCTATATCGTTTTGGGGCCTTCACTGGTTCTTAGAATCCTTCTTAGATGCAGCATGAACAGGTGATACTGCTAATTGATTGCCAACATTCTCCAGGCTTTGATCCTCAAAAGCAGGCATCAGTTACTCATCATGGGATCTAGGTTTCTGTATTTCATCAGGAAGGTAGTGGTTATCAACTCCAGCACAATCATAGTTCAGAGGTTACAGGATGGCATCCTCCTCCTCCCCTTTAAATGTAGACTCTGCTTTGGTATTCTTGGTCCTTGCACTCTTGACAGCAGGGGCAGGATGCCTATCTTTGATGACAACTGGGGGAGCCACACCTAGTGCACCTTTCCCTGCCTCTCTAGAATGATAGTTGCTGTTTTGGAACCCAGCTGTCCAACGAAGGGGCCAAGCAAAGCTTTAATCAGTCTGAATAAATGATTTTTGGCTTGGTTTTTGCACTCTTCTGGCTGCGATAAACTACATCCAACAATGCTGACACAAAAGATACGGGCTTCCCAAGGGCCGTCAAGTTTAGGATTTCTTCCCTTCCTCTGCTGGACATTGTGTAGCCAGACACTAACACCAACAGCAAATGGTTTGCCAGCGAGATGCTTGTCCTAATTTCGTTTCTGGTATAAGGCTGCCATGCTCAGGTGTTTCCTAGCCAATCCATGGGGACTAGCTAATTTCCTCTGAAGAGCCTGGGCATAGTCTGTCTGGAGCAATGGTGCATCAGGAGTCATCTGACATCTAAGGGAACTTCCACTTCTCTGCCCACTTTTCTGTCCAGCGTCAATTGGTTTGAAGACACCGTAAAAAGCTGCTCCATCTGAGTCCCTTCAAGACCTGTGGCCCAGATGCAATTCGAAACTGCATTCTAAAAGAGTTGGCTCTTGAGCTTGCTGATCCAGTGACAACTTCCTTTTAGTAAGGAAAGACACACACATAACACCAATACCTAAGACCATGCCTGTCACTTGTGATTATGTAATTAAATATTAATAAATTAATTAAATATTATTGTAATAAAATGTAAGTGTAATTAAATATTGTAATTAAATATCAGTTTCAAAGCACTATCATTACCATTTTAAAGCACTATCATAAAGTGACAGTGTTGCGGGGCATTCCATAAAGGTGTGTATAATTGAATGACTGTTTGTGGACAGGGCGCACTTATCGTCTGTGGTAATTTTAGATCTCTTAAGTCCCTTTTTTGTAACAATTTTCTTGTGCAGAAGTTAAAATAAAAATTGTCTGAGTTTATTGTCCTGTGGCTTGTTGATGACAGCAAGGAGCACATTGATCCAAATCAGTTTGGGTCCCTTTAGGGTCTATCTACTACCTTTTGCCTGCTCGACATGCTGCATAACTGGTTGTCAGCACTCAAATCACCTAGGAGTTACCTCAGGGTATGCTTTCTCGGGTGTAGCAAAGCCTTCCATCACATTGATCATAACATCCTCGTACCCAAACTGTTGGAGATAGCGTTAGGCACAGTATTATTAGATGGATCTGCAGCTTTCTTTCTCAGCGGCAACAAGTGGTTAAACTGGGCTGGCTGCTGTCAAAGTGGGCTCCTGTGCATGCCAGGGTCCCACAATGAACCAAGTCAGGCCGAATTCTTTTCCTAGTTATGGTTAATCACTGGAAATATGTAGATGATATCACTATTGCCGAAGTGTTTCTCCATGGCTCATCATCAACCATGCAGCATAACCGCGATGATATCTCAAAATGGGCACAGGAGAATTCCATGAATCTGAACCCCAAGAAGTTTAAGGAAATGCCTATTTCCTTCCTTTGAATAGATCACGAGGTGCCTCTGCTGGTGGTTAACAACCCCCACTTGAGAAAGTGAACTTATGCCTGCCCATATGAACCAATAGTCTCCAGCAGTATTTTAATCAGAAGATTGAAATGGTCCAGAAATGTGCAATGTGAATTATTTATCCATACACCAGCTACAACAAGGCCCTTAGCCTGAGCTCTATTCCGCCCTTAGAGGAAAGAAGGCAGAGCATTTGCTCCAAAACCTTTACTAAGGCCTGCCATCCCAGCTCACACCTATTTTTAAATGTCCCGTTGTGTCGCAATGAGGTGCATGACTGTAATTTGCGCATGCAGATCACATTTTGTTACCTCAGTGCAGAACAGAGCATTTCAAAAATAGTTTTTTCCTGCAATGGCATTTCAACAAGCTCTTAAATAATGTGGTTTAAAGTGTATATGACACGAAAATTTTTTCTTCGGTTTTTGATTATTTTATGTGTATAAAAAACGATTCTAAGCTTTAAACCGGCATCAAACTTTTCAAACGTACTTTTTTCGCGGTGAAAATAGCGCAAATTTGACTTCAAAAGTGTCGCCGTCTCGTGCAGCCAAAATGACACGTGATTAGCTAATGTGACGTCAATGGACTTGATAGCAAAACCAACGTGACGTCAAAGTGGAAGGAACTTGGCAGAGTTGGGAAAGGTTTCTCGTAGCTGAAGCGCCTAATAAGCAGTGGTTTGCGTATTCCTTTTGACGATATGGAGGAAAAGTACTAAGTATTCCTCGGATCCAGCATTTTGGGACAATGGAATCGAAATAATTGTGTTGAAGGAGATGCAAGATCGAAGCACTCAGGCTACTCGAGATTTTGATGTTTGCTATGTTTTTAACTTGAAGATATGGTTACGAACGAGCATTGTTTTATGAGGATCTGTCTCGATAAGCAAAGAAGTTTTACTGCAAAGCCCAGGGATGCTTTTCATTCGCAAAGCAGGACAGGTACGATAGCGTGGTCTGACTTTCGATTGTACAATCTACAGCCTGAGCTACCAGTACGGTCTTAAATGAAATTTGTTTTTATTCTTCTCTGAACTTTAGTAAGACATTATGATATCAATATAATTTCAACGACGATCGCCTACTCATAACATTTTTACATTGGACTGAGTGTGCATACACTGTCTTAACCTGACTGCACTGGATGAAGGATTTTAACTTAAATAAATCATCTTTTAGCAAGACAAGAGTTCAGGATTTTGTTTGACTCTTCCTGTTGCTATAGCAACTGAGAACTATTGGGGCTGTCCTGGCGTAAACAGTCGTGTTAGTGTGTTAACTTTTTGCAAAGCCATTCAAAGTAGAATCCTTCGAGGTGTAATAGACAAGTTTTGAGGGGCTCTTAACCAAGTTTTGTGCAGTCTCTATGGATGAAAAATTAATCGGAGTGTTTGGATCCTCGAAAATATCGTAGATTTTGATTTGCAAAGACAACGCAGGAAGGAGTCGGAAGGAAAAGTTTACTCAGGAGCATGTTAGGACTCGCTGGTCTTCAGTTTCGGTTGGCGTTCACCAGTGGGTTAGGAACAGCTGGACGAGGAAAGAAATTGGTTGTTAAGTTTAGTTGCTATCGAAAAGATTGCAAAGAAGTCTGTGTGTTGATGTTTCTGATCTACAAGTGCACATTTCTTTATGCATAAGTTGTCTGGGGGAGATAATTGGTCATAATTAATGAAGCCCATGAAAGGCGATTGTGTACGTTTGCATTTGGTACGGGTTTAAGTTATAAACTATCAAAAAAATCATCCACACCTTACAGAGTTCAAGGACTTTATGGACAGCTTTCAGTTTGAGTTTTATGTGGTTCACTTTGAGCTGATATATAGTGTATGTTGCTCGGAATTATCGGCCAGTCAGGATTTTCCCCGTACGCGCGTATTCAATAAATTTTAAAAATATTCCATGCATCATTGACAGCAGAGTCCTCAGAGTCCTGACTCTTTCCCGTTATTGAGCTCTCCAGAATCGACCGTTATCGAAGTTTTCTTAGTTTCTGTATTTCATGTCCGCAGTTTAGTTTCGTAGTTCCCACAGTTGAATGTATTTAGTGGTTATGACATTGATCTGACGATTTACTCGTTATTCTGAACTTCCCAAATGATGTTTGTTCTTTGATGATCACCAGAAAGATTCTTGAAAGCCTTTTCAGACTTGTCATTAAGCTGCAAAAATGTTTTGTGTCTCGCTTAGCCTTTTAGAACGATCATATTCGTGAGGTTTTCCTGACACGAAAGGTATTTAAATTTGATTTTCATAATTCCTAATAGTAGAATGTTTACATAGGTGTAATGTTGGCAAGATTTCTGACACGAAAGTAAAATTTTGTCAATCACAAGTTTTTAAATAAACTCAAACAACTTATATACACGCAAAAACTAGCCCAACGTCTGTTTCTCTTTAATTATGTAAGTATTCTTCTACATTCATTCTGTTATTACGAAAAAAAAAAGAGGATTTCCCAGACTTATGATAGCATATTTCTTTTCAAATGCCGGGCTACGTTTTTGTGGTTTCCCCGTTATTCTTTAGTTTTGAGCTGCCTGTTACCCATTTAATGGTGATGCTCTCTATCATGCAACCAAATCCTGCTCCTGATAACACTGATATACACTGAACAACAAAGACAGCAGAGACAAAATAGAAGTAACATCTAAAAAACAACTGCGAACTATCCGAACAGATCCGCTCGTATTATTTCACAGTTAGTGTGACTACAATCATGTATTTAATAAACCTTCATTATTATTGTTATTATTACCCCTGTTGACTCTTGGACTGCACTTCTACATGCCATCACGCAAGTGGGAAGCTGCAGGTCCCCATCTGTTTGGTCTTCACTAATCTTTGCACACAATATTTTAGTGAGGGTTTTTTTTTTTTTTCAATTTTAAACAGTTTGCATATCTCAACAAATACTCTTGACTCAAAGTTAGTACCTTGGTCACTATGAAGTATACCAAAACAAGTGAATTCACTGACCATCTTCTCAGCAACCTCTTGGGGGCTTTTGCTAGTTGGGTCATCTATCCATAGAAAATGCAAAACATCTCGGTCGGGCTCTGCCACTCCTAACATTAAGAATTAAAGCCTTCTTTATATCGGATGACACTGCACTTGACTTCACTGGGGTCATGGTGAAATCAGGCATGCTATTTCCAATCAGTTTGCAATACTCCCTGGCTTCAATTTCACTGTCAAAGACCTATAAAATTGTTGTCAAACATTTTAACTGAGTCCTGTTTGGCGTTACAAGTTCACCCTTTCTCCTAAATGGCGAAATGGTAAAAACACACCATGTCTTAATAAGCTATGAATCAAAAGACCCTCAGTGCGTAAATGAGTTCCTGAATTCTCTCTACGTGGACAACATCAGTGGGGGGGAAAGAAAATGTTTCCAATGCTTTTCAACTCTATTCAAAGGCAAAGTCAAGAATGAAGGATGCAGGATTCAATTGAGCACAGGCTTACCATCCTCTGTTTGTGTGGTGGGCTGTGCGTTTGTAATGGCTGTGTCGGTTTATCAAATTAGCAAAACTAAAACCGAAATTTAGGAGTTTGAAAACTGAGGAAAATGAAATAAAAACTCATAAAATTGCTGCCATGGTGTTTTGATTTGTGTTTCTGTGTTTATTTTGGTGATTTAAGGCTCGCGAAAGCGATGTTTTCAAAATAACGGTCGGACTCGCTCAAAAGTAGAGAAAGAGAACAAGGCATGCAACTAGGCGACCCGCAAATTAAACTACCTAGTCGAACATTTCGCCAAAAAAATCATATTTGCCTTATTCACTCACACAAAAAAAACATGGCCCTCAAAAGAATAGTCTTCGAAGAAAAATTAGGCCAAATTTGAGTTGGATTCGATCGCGGATAGACCTTTAAATTCGAGCCCAAACTTTTGGATACGACTGTCAATTTGCTTTCTCCCTATGATCTGCAAGAAATCCGAACTCAAAGGAATTCGAAGAATGCATTTTTCCGTTAAAGTTTGAATTCACATGCGACAAACTGCCACCCCTGGCGTCCCTACGCGAAACGTTTGGTCCGTGACAAAATCTTCTCTGTGGTCACCCGAGTGGCAAGTTTACCGACAAAGCGGGAACTCAGTTGAAAGACGCGATTTTTAAAATTTCCCCTGCGCGTAGACTGAGGGTCGCTGGACGCATAAATTCAAAACAAAACAAAATGGAAGACGCGGACTCAGGCCAGCCTAAGGCCAAGAAGAAAAAGACCGAAAAGGGAAATGAAAAACGGTGGTGGTACCAGAAATATTTAAGTACTTAAAATTCTTACATTTCTGGGGGAAGAAGACTTATTTTGCAGGGCAAAGAATTCTGTGAGATGAAAATACATTTTCGAGCTTCTACTATATTGAACGGAATAAACTACTCAGGTGTTCATTACCATGCCATCGATTACTTTCAGTATTATTTCCTAAACCTAGTCACAGACAAAAGCCAAAAAGTTGAGTTATGGATCCCCTACTTTTTCAGCAGTTAACCAAACACTTCTGTTACTATGGTGCAAACTTCTTTTCCTTTCAAAGTGAAATGAAAATCCTTCGCTTTCACCCAATGAAATTTTTTATCCGGATTTTAACTCACAATTCTGTGTTAACCTGCTATGAAAAAGGAAAAATGCAAACCAGTTTAACGTAACGAAGCGATTCGCATGATCTTAACAGCTGCTGTTGTTTGGCAATGGTAAATGGCACACACACACACACACAAGATAAAAAAGAAAAAAACAATTCAACATACCACCACCGTTTTTCATTTCCCTTTTCGGCCTTTTTCTTCTTGGCCTTAGGCTGGCCTGAGTCCGCGTCTTCCATTTTGTTTTGTTTTGAATTTTTGCGTCCAGCGACCCTCAGTCTACGCGCAGGGGAAATTTAAAAAATCGCGTGTCTTTCAACTGGGTTCCCGCTTTGTCGGTCAAACTCCCCACTCGGGTGACTACAGAGAAGATTTTGTCACGGACCAAAATTTTCGCGTAGGGAGGCCAGGCGCGGCAGTTTGTCGTACGCGAATTCAAATTTTAACGGAAAAATGCATTCTTCGAATTCCTTTGAGTTTGGATTTCTTGCAGATCATAGGGAGAAAGCAAATTGACAGTCGTATTCAAAAGTTTGGGCTCGAATTTAAAGGTCTATCTGCGATCGAATCTAACTCAAATTTGGCCTAATTTTTCTTCGAAGACTATTCTTTTGAGGGCCAAGATTTTTGTGTGTGAGTGAATACGGCAAATATGATTTTTTTGGCGAAATGTTCGACTGGTAGTGTAATTTGCGGGTCGCCTAGTTGCATGCCTTGTTCTCTTTCTCTACTTTTGAGCGAGTCCGACCGTTATTTTGAAAACATCGCTTTCACGAGCCTTTAATCACCAAAATAAACACAGAAACACAAATCAAAACACCATGGCAGCAATTTTATGAGTTTTTGTTTCATTTTCCTCAGTTTTAAAACTCCTAAACTTCGGTTTTAGTTTTGTTAATTTGATAAACCAACACAGCCATTACAAACGCACAGCCCACCACACAAACAGAGGATGGTAAGCCTGTGAATTGAGGAAGTGGATTTCAAATTGTCAGAAACTAATGCAGTGGATTGATCACGGGGAAAGGGTTCCTATCGCAGAGGCTGCTACATTAGCAGAAGAAGATTAAACATACTCGACAATGCTTTTTGGAGTGGAAGGCTTGTTAATTCATTAAACGGTAGAAAGGATCTCAGTCTCAACTGGGACATAACAAGTGATGCCTCTATTCTACATTTTGATTGGCTCATTAAGTTTGCTAAAGACTTGCCACTAAACAAATTCAAACGATCAGTTCTTAGAGTTGTTGCAAAACTGTATGATCCCTTTGGTTTTATATCTCTGCTGTTGACTTCAATCAAGTTCCTATTTCAAGATTTGTGTGAAATGAAGATTAATTGAGATGAGCCTCTGTGTGATAAACTGAACTTCATGTTCACAAGTTGGTCATCAGATCTAGTGAAAGTTCACTCCATTTCAATTGACAGGCGCTATTTCCACAGTGTGAGAGATCACGTAACCTCTCTACAAATCCACGATTTTGGAGACAGCTCTGAAGTCACATGCGCTGCTGCCGTATATTTGAGAATCGAGAGTTTGAAAGACCAACTTGGCTTTTACTCAGATTACAATGGCTTACTCAGATGCAAGGGAAGATTACAAAATGCTTCTATACCCTTTGATGTCAAACATCCTATCCTCTTGCTGGCTGACCATCATCTGACATTGCTCATTATTAGTGCTTATTATTAATGACTGCAATCAGCAAGTACTACACAATGGTGTAAAAGAAGCTTTAACAAAGGTCTCTATTTTGGATCACAAAGGGGAGACAAACAATTCAAAAGGTACTGTCAAAGTGTGTTAAAAAGCAAGAAGACCAAAGACATGCATTTTGCCATCCCGCCTACTGCACAGTTGCCCCATTTCCTTGTGTGAGAGAGCCCTGCCTTAACAAATACTGGAACTGACTTTGCCAGACCATTGTTTGTGAGCGGTGGTGAAGACAAAGGTCAAAGCAGTTCCAGAGCTATCCATCTTGAAGTTGTGCCAAATCTTAGCACGGAAAAAATCAGAAGCATTTGCAGGCGTGGTTTACCGAAGAGGGTTGTATCAAACAACACAAAATTTTGAAAACTGCCATGAGATTATTGCCCTCAGTGTTTCAGCTTCCAGAAGCACAGAGATACCGAGTGAACCTCAGGATGAAGTGGAGGTTTAATTTAGATAGAGCCCTTGGTGGGGTGGTTTGTTGTTTGAAAAAGGTTGTAAAGGATGCCAAGTTGTGGTATGAAGAACTCTTGACTGTTGTAACAGAGATTGAATTTGTGTTGAATACTTGCCGTGCAATGTATGTGTCTTCAGAAGATACAGAGGAACCACTTGCATCATCTCATTTGATGACGGAGAAGATTGCTGTCCATTCCTGATGGCATCGCAGTTGCCGAAGAAGAGGCTAGTGAAGTGACACTTCTCACTTGAAGACGCGCTATTTAATGGTTCTGCTGTCTCATTTCTGGAACCGTTGGAACCAAGAGTGTGCTGTAGAGTTGTGAGAACACCACGGCCCTATGAAAGCAACTTTCAACAGTCCACAAATTCAGCTAGGAGACATCATTACTGAGGTGGAAGAAGGAAAGTAGAATCCAGGAACGTGGAAGCTTGCAAAGGTTCAAGACATTCATCCAGGAAGCGATGGTCTTGTACGAGGAGTAGTGGTGGAGGTTATCTCAAACAAAGGGAAACATAACTGTATTAAGAGGCCTTTGAAGAAGTTATTTCCTCTTGAAGTTACTGCTACAGAAGCTGCAGTCCATCCGCTTGCACCCCAGTGCAACAAAGACCCAGAAGGGAGGCAGCTAGCTATTGTTGGATCAGTGTTTTGTGGAACTTGATGACTATGAAGAACACTGATTGAGAGGGGAAGATGTTTAAATTCTGAGTCCCCTCTTCCCGGCAGAGACTTGCGCACACACGTGATCAGTTGTCACTGTTTGACTTTGTAATGGCACATACTTCTTAAGTTTATGACGTGTACAAAGTTTTTATAAGGGTTTTTGTAATTTTGCCTTTTTTACGCTTAATGTCGTTTGCATTTGTTCCCTGTGTTTGGAGTAAAGTCAAACTGATTTTGAACCTTAATTTCGGAGAGTTTTCTCTACAAAGTACACCATCTCAGAAAAACAGTCGGCCCATTGTGCCCACAATGCCTTTAATGTAGCATTTTTAGCTGAGCTCCTTTGCCGGCCAAAGGCCTGCAGAGCAGAGCACCATACTCATAGAAATTGGAATATACATATCCATGCAAGTCAATTTTGATGGTCACGATGTCACGTGACCGTACAATGACTATTGTCGTCTCTTGTACCATGCTTCATGTAAAATGTGTCTTGATAGTCACGTGCATTTACATATACTGGTGAAAATGGCAGACTTCCCTCGAACTTAAACGCTAACCACCTTTTTTGAGGCTTGAAGTAAAAAGGATGTACTTTTATTTAGGTCAGAACAATATCCCTTCACTGAACACTGACAAGAAAGAATCAGAGTCACCTATTATCACAGTCAACAATATGGCCGCTAATTTGATTTTCAATATGGTAATTTTACATTCTTGTAATGAAGACATCCCTTTTAATTATAGCTCTACATGAAAAGACCTGAGGGATGTGTGATGCCCAAGTTTTCATCAGAAAGGGAAAAAACGTGTTGGCAATAATTGTGCAATTATTGTACAGCAGCTCCTGCAGTCTTTCAGTCTTACTCTTAGACAAGTACTCAGAACTCCTTCGTAGAAGTTCGATGTATGGGATCTGGCACAGGTTCTTTTCACTTGCTTCTTCTGGTGGATGTTCATTTATTATTCTTGCTTGGCTCAAAATACTGTCATCTCTTTCCTCCTAACAGCCCAACAAACTACACCAGTAACTGGCTTAGCAAAAGCAATCACAGTCTCAGCAGCCAAACTGTGCACTTGATCAGAAGCATTGATTTCATAACATGCAATGGGAGTACACTGTCCTCTTTAACATCCACCAGTTGATGCCCTCGCAACATAAATACCCTTCTGTTGCAAACCCAAGCTCAGGCACTTGGCTCCAACAAACACAACCCAATTGTGACTATATGATTCAGGTGGACGGAGCACCGATGTACTGTAACTGGAATAATCACCTCTGTGTTAGGTTCAATAGCCGTAGAGCATTGAACCATACATCTGAAAGTAAGGGGCTGGTAAATTTTGTTTTGGTCATAGCAGTTAACACTTCTCCATTAAGGGACACCTGATTTTTGACAAGGTCAATATGTGAATCAACTTGTGACAAAAAGTCCATCCCCAGAATTCCTTTATCTTCAGTATCGGCTACAACCACATGCATTTGAAAATCCCTTGTACCAAAGTCAAGTAAAATATTTTCAACTCCACCTGACTGTGCCTGCTGGCCATCTGCCAGGGAAATGGCAGAGCTTGCCAGACTCAAACTAAACTTGACATCAGGCATTATTGACTTATACATCTTAAACAACAAAATTGAACGAGCAGCACCGGTGTCTATCATCCACATAACATGAGTGCCACCAATGAACCCTGGCAGGTAAAGACCTTAAAATGGCCCGTTATTAACATTGTCATTTCCACCGGTGGCCCCGAATTGTTCTGTTTACCTGACCCACACAGTACTGGACAATTAGGGTGGTAATGACCAAAGCCTGCAATGCCAGCACTAAACATTGTGGATACCATACTTGGAAACAAATGGCCGTTATTGGTTTCCCTCCAAATTGGTGGCTTTGTAATTAGAGGTATTAAGAGACAATGACTGAGTGAGATCCTGCATCTGTTTAATTAATTGGTGAAGAGGTAGTTGCTGGGTCTCCTGACGTTGTTTTTGCACTTGAATTTCATTACGTAACACTTCCAGCTGAGTCATTCACACCTGTCCACTTCCTTTTCCATTTCATCAACCAAGCGAACTTTCAACAAATTTCTTTGCCAAACACCACAAGAGACAAAATGCCTCAAGCTCACAAGCCAGGGATAAGGCCTCATTGATGGTCCATTGTTTATCCCTCTGATAGCATCTATGAAATGCTGCACACCAGATCTTTGTTGTACCTCCAGAGGTAAATCTTGGTAAGCTAAGCTGGCCATGAAACATTGGATTTATCAACTGACTTGATAACTAAGGTAAATTGGCCACTGTAAAGAGATTGAAAGCTGATGTTTCGAGCATTAGCTCTTTGTCAGAGCGAAAAGCAAATGCTCGAAAGGTCAGCTTTCAACTCAGTTGAAAAATCCAAACTTTTGTGTTTCACTTCCCCACTGATGCAGCACCATTGCAGTTTCTTTGGAAACTAACCCCCTTGTTTGTAAGCTGGCCATGGACTGTATATCTTTTCGTTTTCTCGTTGTCAGCGGTTGTGTACACGTGGTTGGTGTAGCTGACATTGCTTTTCCACACTGAACGGAAGCTCAATTTTGCAACAGTTGTTTCATAGTTTTGGCAACTGCTATCAGACATGCCACTAAGCAAATTTTGAGCTTCACCATGAAGACTTGAAGCCGAAAATACAGCAGCCTTTTCTTTGTTCCAGTCATTAACAACAGAGCTATGCTCAAAGTGTCTTAAATAGTTTCATAGCGACTGAGAACCATCATAATCCATAGGCAGTTTAGCAGGTTTGGTGACCTTGCGATGTGATGTAAACAAATCTCCTTGGTTCTCTGATTGATTTGTTGAAGTTTGCCGGGAGTTTGCAAGTGTGTCCAGTCGAAAGTCTTCAGGCTTTTCACTTCCATTGACCCACATATTGTTCAACATCCAATCAAGTTACAAGATTTGCCATAAATAAATGAACAGTTTAATAAATGGATAAATAAATAAATAAATCACAAAAGTCAATATTGCCAAACATAGCAACAGACACAAGTTCAATGCTTCTTTGAAATACTGTTTCAGGCTGAAGTATTGTAGGAAGCAATGCACACAAGGACCAGTAAGAGCATTTCAAAAATACTGCATGACAGCATGTTATTTTTGGATTAAAAATATTTTTGTAGGAAGTAAGATTGTAGGAGGCATTTTTTGAGGGTTATAATTAAGATAAACCAAACATTGTTTTTTTTTTCATTATTTTTATTTTGGTGATTAAATTGGGTTCATTGATACTTTCCAATCACTTAAAGTTTCCAAAGTGTTGGTTATGTCTGTCTTATTGAATGAATATTCTTATAGCTACATATTGTAAAGAATATTCTGCAGCATGTTATCTTACTATGTTTCTATTCCTGTAGCTCATCTCAGCCAAAAGAAGAGAACAGAAGTGATGACAGTAAAGGACTGATACCTGGCAAGTCGGCTGATTGTTACAATGGTGCTGTCCTTGACAGATATTCCTGGTCGCAAACCATAAGGGATATTGAAGTGAAAATTCCGTTGCCAAGTTCAGTAACTAAGGCTCGTGATGTTGGTGTGGAAATTAAGAGTTCCTATTTGAAGGTTTGGTTAAAGAAAGATGTTTCTCCTGTAACAGGTACACAGTTGTAGTGACCTTTATACAAACATTCAAACTTCTGTTAAAATATAGCAGCTCCATTTCTGCAGTTTTGAACATGAATTACCTTAATATATTTTGCGCACTTATTTTTGTTCCTAATGTGTAGGACTCTCAGTTGAGCCAGAGTCCAAATTAAGATCTGACTTTTAATTGAGTTGAATATGAAAATTATCTGTTAGTTTTTTATCTCAGGAGGCTCACAACAGTTTTTTTGACCTTGGAGTGTATGTTTTGAAATCCAAATTTCACATAGAAGATAAACGTCGATTTCCTTGATACTATACCACCTTTTCAACATATGACCAAAGTTAATTTTTCACTGGTTTCCTAGCAACAGCTGTCACCATAGCAACGGTAATGACAATCCCTCATTTTAAATAATGTCGAATATCTCGAAAACTAGTCAGATACTTTGTGACAAAACTTGAAATATTTGAACTATACTCAGCCTACACAACTTGTATGCAAAACTAGGGAAAAATCTGTAAGAGCATTTTCAAGTAACTCTTGTTTCATTTTTTATGGGCTGATTTTGGTCATTCCTGCAATTTTCTCCAATGTTTTGCTATCATAAAAGATCTTTCAACTGAAAAGAGAACGTGTTAAGTTTTATCTTTCTTGAAATACTGGAGAAAATTGCAGGAGCCTAAAAAATGAATCAAGATTTACTTGAAAACGCTCTTACAGATGTTTCCCTAGTTTCGCATACAAGTTGTGTAGGTTGAGTAGTTCAAATATTTCAAGTTTCGTCACAAAGTGTCTGACTAGTTTTTGAGATATTCGACATTATTTGAAATGAAGGGTTGTCCATTACCATTGCTATGGTGACAACTGTTGCTAGGAAACCAATGAGAAAATAAACTTTGGTCATATGTTGAAAAGGTGGTGTAGTACCAGGGAAATCGAAGTTTATATCTTCTATACAAAATTTTGATTTTAAAAGATACACTCCAAGGTCAAAAAAACTGTTGCGAGCCTCCTTAAAATTTATGATAGTTTATTTACATCAATAGGGTTCCACACAAACTGTATGTTGACCATTTGGATTTTGAAATTTGAGAAATGTGGATAGAAAATGTAGAAGTCAAAACATAGGTTTGATATTACAACAGGTTCATATAGTTGAGTTAAGTATCACAAATTCTCAAACCCAGTTATACAATTTCGCACTATGTGCCTCACTGGTTGTCTATCACCTCATAAAATTATATATCCAATGCACCCTTGTGGTGTAATTACGGTTAATAAAAGTAATTGTAATGAGGAGGGGGGGGGGGGGGGGGCTAGAATCATGAACAATTTTAGAGGTTGCTTCATATATACATAGGTGCCTTACACTGAGGGAGGGAACAAGGATTAAACCCCCCCCCCCCCCCCAAAAAAAGGGTTAATCTACTAAACCAGACTGTCAGGCTCAATACAGGACAAACATCCATTTACATTCTCTCAAGCAAAGTAGTCATTCTTAACCTTGTCATTGGTAAGCCTGTCAGGCACACATCTCGTGGTCATGGGTGTGAGCTCAAGAGTTATCTGCAAAATTACTGAGAGGGTGGAGCTGCAGCCCCTTAAATTCCCCCCCCCCCCACCCCCTTCCTTGACTTCATGGTCTGTGTTACCTGGTGTGTTGTTTGGTCATCTTTTGGGCTTGTAATTATAACAAATATACATGTATACTAGGTATTCAGTTAAAGGGTCAAGTGTTGGTTAGTTGACCTGTAGATCTACATTGTATGATCTAGCTAGGATGGAAGCTTATTTCAAACAGCTGTATAACTCTAGCAACTGTATTGTTTAATTTGTGTACTAATTTGTAGTAGGTCATGTTTAATGCCTGCTGTGTATCTCAACAGGTAGCAATGTTCTTGTTGAAGGAAAACTTCAAAGGACGGTAAAATGTGAGGAATCCATGTGGTTACTGGAAGGTGGCAAATTTGTTGTTGTGAACTTGGAAAAGAGAGAGGAAAGGTTTTGGACAGCCATCATAGAAGGAGATGCAGAAATAGACAAGTCCAAGGTTGATACAACTCGAGACATTAGTGACTTTGATGAGCAAACTCAGAGTGATTTTCAGCGTGTTATGTATGACCATCACCAAAAGCTCCAGGGAAAACCAACCAGTCAGGAAGCGGTATGTATTAAAACTCATTTATAGTACAACTTTAGCTTCTTGGTCACTTAACAGAAGAACAATCTGCTGACTCATTTAAGTCTGCTCTAGCTGTGTACATAATCAATTTTTTTCTTGACATCTACTTTGAGAGGATTCTGAAATAACCCAGTCGTAAGCTTGAAAATATTGTTACCCTCTAAATCTGACTGTCTACTTCTCTGTGCAACCAGAAACTCTTCTTACCGTTTGCCACCACATTAAACTCTGTGCCAATTGAAGTATTAGAGGGTAGGTGCTGTGAAAGTAGCAAGCGAGGTGGGTAGCAATCTCCTCAACAGCAAGGAGGTCTCCATGGCAATCTGCCTACAGCCCACCTCCAGGCACTTGTCAACACAACACCAAATTGTGATTTGGAAGTTATACTTACCCTAAGATACATACTTTGAGTTTGGGGAAGGGGAAGCAAATGTGCTGGCCAGAGCAAAATGTAACATAGCAAAATGCACATGTAAGTGCCCCTTGGGACCCCACACATATTAGTGACTCTGCTGACCAGCATTGGCTAGATTTTAACTTTGCCTAAATTCCATTTAGCCACACAAAACAATGAAGTGTGGGCCTGGGACCAATTAAGAAAATTATATTATTTTGCAGAAGGCAGCAAATTACAAAGTAGTCTGTGACAACAAAGGGCATATCATTCAGTTAACAGCTTTGTCAAGTTTGAGAAATTTTGATAAATCACAAAATACAAGTTTTCAAAAATAGAGAAAATCCCACTCAAACTTCTCTGTTTTGAAGAGAGTGCTCTCCCTAACCACGAACTTTGTAAATTCTCCATTTAGAAGCCATTTATTCCTTTTTATCTTGTGGTTGCTATTTATAGCTATTTATAGTAACCAAAGAGATTATGTAAACACATTGGCACATCATTCCATTTCTGTCATTAGTTCTGGAAGAAGTCGTGTCGAGTCATTGTTGTGTGATGTTTGTATTTTCGGGCCTTGTCAGAGATGCTTTCGTTATTTTTGGACGCTGATGTATCAGATAACTAGGGTAATGGTTTTCCTGCTTATAAGAGTGATAACTCGACGTGTCGTTCATCAATGATTTCACGCTCAGTAGTATTCAATATGTTGCAGTAAAATTTAAGAGAAATAGCATTAGATCACAGCGAACAGCGATGTGTTCTTAGGATATTTTTTGTCAGGAGCACATCATGATTATATACTTGTGTTGATTGTGAAGCATACACAGTCGATAAGAACAGCGGATTTCTGGTTTTGATTACATAATGAGAGATCTTGTATGATGCAATGTTTGATTTTGCTGATGTGACTGGAAATTCTGTGTTGGAACATTGAATTTACCTTTTGTGGCTTCTGTCTATTGGCGATTGTTATTCAAGAGATACATAAAAGGGATTGTTTTAACAAGAGAAAACAGGAAACGCGAATGGAATAATCTGTACTATTAAGCCTGGTGGTCAGAGAAGGCATTTTTGTATTTTACTTTGAGAGTGGTAATCGACGATTAACCACAGAAGAATAACGTTTATGGAATTTGGAGTGCTTAGGGTAGTGTCTGTGATATCAAGAATTCTTCACTCAAGAGAGTCACCTAAGAGTGATCAACACATGTTGCTTTACTGACTATACTGTGTTTACTCACACTGTTAAACATAGGCACCCAATGCACACAGCGCTGATGATGTTTTGTTTCACAATATGGTCAAATTTATCATGACAACCTATTCTGAGTTTTTCCCACCCTAAACCCTCGACCCGCCATCCCTTACATGACGTCATCTGCTAAAAAGGTCTGAAACTTTTTGTTCAGTATGGCAGTATGTAATTGGGTGCTCACAATCAGGTGCTCACGAGGGAGTTGATAGCATGGTGTTAGAAGGAATTCCTTTGATTAAGTTTTTGTTGCACTAACCTAGCTCTCTGGTTTTCTCAGTCATGTCACAGTGTGACATGCATGAAAACTGAATTTGTTTTATAGGAGTAATGGTTTGCAGGGCATTATTTTCTGCAGTCTAAGACTGGCTGATTTGTTGTTGACTGTGGCCTCAGCCTCTCTGTACACCCATGGGATTTAGCATTCCCTTACTGTTTATAGCAAAACCAGGTCATGCATTCCTACCTAGAATAAAATTTGAAGTTGATTATTGCATTGCTGAGTTCATTACCAGTGCTTGAAATTTGAAAAAAAAAAAAGGTTGTCCCTATGCCAAATTTGCAGGCAACCAAACTCCTGAAATTGGTTGCCCTAATGGCTGCTTGGTTGTCCTTAAAACAGATTCGTCATAGCTCATTTTCATGATACGTTGTACTGCATTGAGTAGTGGAAACAAAAGCAAAAACACGAGCGCTAAACTTTTCTGGATAGGCCTGGGAGCCACCGCCATCTTTGATTGGTAAACACAAAGATCCTGGGGATGAGTTTTGGAACACGTGGATCCAAGATGTAGGGGGCCTCCATTTCTTATCTGAAGGTTAAGGGGGGGGGGGACAGGTGGTTCAAACATCCTGCCTTGATCCCTCCCTTTTTATCCTGGTTCCCACCCTATTTTTGTTGCCTCCCGCCTCGTTGCACTTTTTCGATCCCAAAATATTGCACAATGTTAAGAATCCCGCTTCCTGCCCCCTCTTCTCCCACCTGCTGTACAACTGCCGCCCCCTTTTCTCTGGGGCTCCCACCCAACTGTCTTCCTCTACAAGGTTAACAGTGTATATTCAAAGAATAGGGCAACATTTCCCCATAGCAAATTACTTCATTATAATCATTGTCGGTCATCACAGAAATTGAACAGTTGTAAGTACAGCTTTGGTCCATTCTTTGTGGTTCATCCATTGTTTTTCCTTGGATGAATGTGACTACAATTCTACTGAAAAATGGTTGCCTCGAGCAGCAGTTGTCTCGGATGACCAGACCACCGCTAATTTTGAGCACTGTATTACTCGATTTAGTAATCCACTTTTCAAACAAAGAATGAAATGTACAAAGTGAAACCCAATCCAATAACTGAATATTAATTGGATGAATGTGTGACATCATGCCTCAGCCATGTGCAAATAAAGCAGGTTTCTCTGAACCGTTTTCCAACGGTAATCTGATTTTTAAATTCTCTTCTTTTCTCTCCACTACCAGCTTTTTGAAACAAGTCACAATATAACAATTAAAGCTTTGTGCATAATTTGATGGGACTGAAAGGAGTTGTTTGCAGTAGGAAAACAGGAGTAAAAATTAAATGGTGTGACATGCCTGTCACACGAATTAATTAAATCAAAAATATCGAATTGAGTTTTGGTTTGAATATTTCACTCTTCATTTGAAAAGTGGATTATTGAAACCAATATTTAAATCAATACTGTAATAATCAACTTCAATTTTTATTCTATTATGATTTCCTTCCCTTTTACTTTATAGAAAACTCATGAGCTTCTCAAGCAAGCCTGGAATGCCAAAGGGTCACCATTTGCTGGCACTGAGTTTGATCCATCAAAAGTTAACATATCACCAAGTTATGGATAAAATAATCAAACATCAGTGATTGGATGTCATTAACACAGTTGAGTTCATTGCTTATGAATGTGTTGCAGCTCTGAAAGAAACAAAGCACAAGATGCAAACAGAGGCTTTAAGGCATAAAAGATAAACTTGACTGTAGTGAGTGTAACATTATTTTGATTGCCCAACATCAGACTTTTAATAATCTATTGACTGGTTGCCTCATACTGTTACAGTCAACAAGACCTACTGCAGCTGCCTGTGGGTGAAGTACTGCAAGTACGGTAACTACTAAAACTCAGTCAACTGGCTGCATGTTAGCCCTAATTGCAATAGTGACTGGTTTTCTTGACTGTCAAGGGGGCTGAGGAAATGGATGCTGTGGGCCAGCTAGTGTTCTTAAGTCTGTACAGAAATGAGAGTGAAAAATGTCCCAAGTGACTTTTTCGGAAAATCCTTCACTTTTTAGCCAAAAAATTCTAGTTGTCCAATTAGCCCCCCAGAAATCGTTTCTTGGAAACACATTTGTTTGGGCTAGAAAGCCGTAGAGTGCACCCCCACTGTCTCAAACTCTCAAGGGAAAGGGACATTGTTGAAGATAGCTGGGAATTGATTTTTTGACAAAACTGAAGTATGATACAGATTACTGACTTGTTAATAAAAGCTGTTTCACTGTCAACTTTCTCATTTGTATTACATTGCATTTGAACATGGGTATGTGAGGCAATTTCAGGCAGAAACTGCAAAGTTGCCCAAAATTGCCTCTTATATCCACGTTGAAATAAGAAGACATAAAGTAATTGGCAACATCGAAGACTAAGTTTACTTCACTTGAGTTGGGAAAATCACGATTTGAAAGCCTGATCGCTTCACAATTTGTTCACATCCTTTCTCCTCTGCAAACAGACCACCATATTATTAAATACCTGAGGGAAGCTTTCTACCATTTCTTGTGGGATGGGAAACCCGACAAAATTAAGAGAGACATACTGATCAATGGGTATGACAAAGGTGGCCTTAAAATGATCGATCTCTCTTTGTTTCATATTAAATCCCAGAAAACTTATTGGATTAAAACATACCTTGATTTGACGAACTTAAGGAAAATTGAAAATTTTCTTTGATTTGGAAGTCGACAAATATGGAAGAGAAGCCATCTTCCTCGGAAATCTAAATGTTACTGGCACAGAACGTTATTTTTAAACTTAAGATGATTCAAAAACGAATTATTGCAGATCTGGGTTGAAGTCAAAGGTAACAACAACAGTATCCTTACTGCATTATCAGTCACAGCGCCTTTTGAACGATTCACTGATCAGAGTAGACCGTACACCCGTCCTTTTCAAAGAATGGCTAACAGAAGCAATTTTGACCATAAACAATCTTATTAAAGATTCTACTGCATTACTTTCTTTTGAAGAGTTCCAAAACAAATACAATATACAAGCCTGCTCTGTTGCCTTTATTGGGATGATTTCATCACTTAAAACTTTAAGAAAAATATTTAGAGAAAACATCAGCTGCCCAGATGAAACTATGCTATTTTAGCCCTTAGTGAAAATTTTCTTAAGTATGAAAAAGCCAAGCTACTTTTCATACAGAAAGCTTATCGCAGTAATGCTTAAGCCCTTCAAAGAAATTTTAAGAATGAAAAAGCCAAGCAACTCATACAGAAAGCTAATTTCAGCAGTGGGTGAAAAACCAAGAGCTATACAGGAAAGATGGCATAGAGATTGTGGTTTAGAAGTAAAGATCGATTGGAAAAAAGCCTGACACAATTGTGTTCCAAGAAAGTGTAATATTAACGTTTTCCTGTTTAAACCTCTCCATCGCCATCTGCCAACCAATAGTTTTTTTTGAAGATAATTGGAATTAAGGAGAACGAGAAGTGCTCTTTTTGCATACAGAAATGGACCCCACCCTCCGCATATTTTCTGCTTTTGCAACCTGACAATTCATTGATATGGACCACAGCCTGAGACCAGATGTCTCCAAAAACAACCTGCAAATTAATTTCTGCTGCCTTTTGGTTCGGTTTCACATTTGGAAATGTAAAATGAGAGAAGAGCCTCTCAATTTTTCAGCCTTCTTATCCTTTCTGGGAAAAAAAAACTTATGCAATTGGAAGAAAATGTTCCACCATTCCATCTGGAAAATGGAAACCTCTCCTTGGCGACTTTTATATTTTGTTTCACCTCTTTTTTCAAAACCAAGACCAAACCCTGGGCGTGCAGTGTGTAATTTTTTTTTTTGGGGGGGGGGGTGGGCAGGTAGTGACTTTATTTGTCAATAGCTATGTTTTGTTTTTGTTTGTAATTGTGTAATATGCAGGCTTTTATTTGATTACCGATCTGATAAATACAAATTGCAATTATAGTTATACTCGTAGCTGTAGTCTGTTTACCTGTTGCATCATTTGTCAATAATAATAAAACGTTCAATTACATTATAATGCAAACATGAAACGATAACTCTGAAAAGGGTTATTGGAAGTCTCAGTTCTTAATGAATGTGGATGTGCAGTACTGACTATCCATACATGCTATCCTTCTATTTAAATTTCAGTAATGTCTGCCATCATGGGGTAATTGTGGGGGAGAATAACCGTTTTCTTTATTGTTATCTTGATCGTTTAACAAAAGCCAGTATTAGGTCACATTGTCTGTAATACGTAGCTTTGCATGATTTTATCTGAAGTGCCTCAGCAATATCATGTTGCAGCTAGGCTTGAGTGGCAGTAAGATCGAGACTTGTCGTTCTAGGAGCAAATTTATGTTGTCTTAAAAGGGTAACTCATTGACAGTCCAGTAAAGCTAGACAATCTAGATTGTAGTGGCCAATCCCCTTGAACCCAGCTGCTACAGGTATCAAAATAGACATGGTTTATTTTATGTGGACAGAACTCTTGGTTTTAGTATTAGTGCATCCAGTAACGTCTACGGAACACACCAGCTAGTTTGCAGACCGAATCATAAACTAAGACAAAAAGTAAAATTATTGCAAGAGGGTATTATTGTAAAAATACTAGAATGATAAACTACATTTACTTCTAAATTATGTATACAAACATGATTAATTCAGAATCAAGTATTTTTCTTATAATAAAGTTTAAGAAGGCAAAATTTATTATACTGCATCTAGTTTTTGTGCAAGGATGTTTCCTGTTGTGATTTGGTCACTATTATAATAACATTTAATTGTACAGTGTTAATTTTGGCCGGGGGAAGGTGCTTGTTGTTCATGGGATTTGCTGAGTTTGAGATAGGAAATAGCTAACAACTGAAAAATATTGAGCAAATCGAAGGGAAACAGGTTTCAGGTTGAGGCCTAGAGGACGATTCAAGATAGCCAGGGTTACATGTACACTGTACTGTGAAGAAGATTATTGCACAGAGTATCTTCAATTATGCTGGCCAGCAAGAAATGAACTGTGTTATGACGTTTTACTCTTGGCTGATTTATACTAATACTTTGGTTCATAAAGGTCCAACTCAATTATTGACCACTGACATACCTGTAGACTGACTAATACAGTAAGTCACTGACAAGACAATAGACCAGAGAAGTTCCTATGTGGTTACTAACAACAACTTTTTGTGACCAGCTAAGTAAGGCTGAAACTGTATGCAGCTACCAGCTACTTTATGTTGTTAGCTGTTAATAAATCGTGTGTATGCGGTAGTTGGAACATGGCTACCTTGAAGAAATTTGGATTTCCAATGCAAAATCATCACTAGTGCCCCTCTTCCACCAAGCTCTTTAATTGAGGGAGGGTGCCTGTTAGGAAATAAAGTAGCTTTTGTTTTGTCTTGCTCATGGGAGGGTGAGGGAATCCAATGAATTCAGTGTTCTCCTTATCAGGCGGTAACCGGTAAAATCTACCGCTTGTGGCAACGCTTGTTACTGGTTAGACACTTCATTTCCTTTTTAAAGGATTTTTAGCAGAGCTGTTTTGCCGGTCCGGAAAACTGACTTACCTATATATTGCCCTGAAAAATGGGGAGAATTTGTGAATTTCCAGTAATTGTCAGAGAAAGAGGTGCAACTGAGTTTCCCAAAAATATCTGTCAGTAGCGCTCCTTTTACTGGTAAGGTGGGCAAGATACCCGAATTTCAAATTTCCTGTTATTTTTGTCTTCTTCCATAGGGTTTACATGTAAGCAATCTAAAAATGCCAGTGTAAGGTTTTGAATCTTTTCTAAGTTTTAGATTTATAATGCAAAAGAAAGGGGGATTTATGAATATTAGGGAAACTGAGACTAGTGTTGGGAATCAGTTGTGATTTCATAATCGATCATGAGAAATAATCGGATTGCCCCATTTGAGCGATCATCAATTGTAATCAAATAAATCCGGCAGAATAACTGTGGATTTCCCGGTCTGCAGCTAGCCGCCATGTTGAATCGATGTACGCAACATGTAAACGAGGCAATGCTGAGGGAAGACCCTGGGAACAAGGGTGTGATGATGATCGGTCTTGCCTTCGTTTTGTTTTGCTGCAAGCTGGTTCTTTGACCTGTTTCGCTTTCATTGTAATGATTGATGTCTGTTGGTATATTTGCTCTAGCTTGTTTATACGGTCAGCGCATGCAGTTATTCTGCTCCGAAAAGTACGAAAACAGACCAGGTATTAAAGGCGAGTTCAGTGGTTCGAATTTGCCGTTTTCTGTCCCAAAGAAGGAAACAGACAAGACACAGCAGGATGTTTTAAAAACATGAACTTTAGTATTTTCACATGTCTCACATGAATTTGTTCACCTTTTTGAGACAAAGGATTATGAATGAAGCGTAATGGATTGTTGCACTGTCTAGAGTTTTCAATCAATTATCAAATATGACCGATGATCAGTACCCCACTTAAAGTTATTTAAGTACTGAGACGAAGATTGTTTGATGATTAAGAGATGTATTTAATTATTAATAGATTGACACCAAAACAGACTGTTATCAACAGTGGTGAGTAGTCTTTTCCTTTTTGCTTAGATTTCTTTTAGATTGTGGGTGTGTGTGTGTGTGGGGGGGGGGGGGGGGGGAGGGGGCAAAAAAAGATAGTACGCAATGAAAAGAGGGGCAGCATGAGAATTCAAACCCGCCTATATTTTTAACCAGTGAAGTCGGATTATGTGGGGAAGGGAAACGGAAAAGACGTCGGTTCTCAGAGTAGGACTGGTACGAGACGACTGGAATGTCGATGTCCCATCAACGGATTTCTGTAACAGAGATTTTGCTTCAAACTGCCCATCTGGACCCCGGTGTTGTTGTAGTTTTTAGCCAATGACGTCACTAACGTCATATGGCTACTGTCAGAGCCTAAAAATCAACGATGGACGAGAACAGTGTCGTGTTTGTCTTACGATTTGTGAGGCTGGGGGGATATTCTGTGAGACGATGGGTGGGGGTGTGCACCGGGACACTGAAACTCTTACCTTATCAGCGGCACAAACCCATACAGCTAATGTTATGGGAGTAAGACCCCCGGGCTTTGAAGTGTTTTGCATTCGCAAGTGTGGATCTACTTCGAATGCCTGTTTTAAGTACGTGAGGTCTGGCAGGATTTTATTCGCGTTGTAGTCCTGTGTTTACTTAGCTGAAGTACAAATTTCCACAGCAGCAAATACAAAACGGCACCCTTTAGAAAGTTGACCGTTTATGAGCACTGAAAAGTATTGGATATTCGCCGGTAGAAGTAAGAAATTAAAAGGTTCAACTGTAACTTGCATTTATTTCTAAAGTAAAATTGTTAACTTTCCACTGATCTTTGCCTAAATTATGTATGCAATATTTTTCGACGGTGAGTTTAAGTTTAAGTTTACTTGTTTTTGTCTGTGTTCTTTGAAGAACCGTGAAACAAAGAGCTTTCTTCGTTTTTTTTTACTCCGCGTAGTCACGCTGCTGAACCATTACCAGGTTTTATAGTGGATAACCACAAGATCTTTTTGGTGGCGGTGGAGGGGCGGGAGGGGGGGGGGGCTGAGGGGTTAGGGTGGGACTTACCGGAGGTGTAAAGTCCCATAGGTTGTCAGGATAAATTTCGCCATATTGTGAAAAAAAAAAACGTCATTGGCTCTGCGCGCATTGCGTGCCTATGTTTGTCTTGCGCGGCTAAAAAACAACGACCGAAGGCTCTGGATTCAAATCTTATGGATGTCAGTGAGTGGGAACTAACTGCGTTAGGGTCATACGAACGCATGTTTTAACTTAGCCTGAGAAAACAGCCGACGTTTCGCGAGGTCGCCACTTGAGCCCTCGCAAAACGACATCTGATGACGTACACTACCCAGATCTTGGTAGTGCTTCTGATTGGTTGTCAGGCCGCAAGGGAATTTTCTTTCAACCAATCAGAAGCACTACCAAGATCTAGGTAGTGCACGTCATCAGTATGGAATTTCTGCGCTCGTTACTCAGACGTCGTTTTGCAAGGGCTCAAGCGGGGACCTCGCGAAACGTCGGCTGTTTTCTCAGGCTAGTTTTAACTCGTAAATGAAGCAAAATGAACGGGATCATGTTGTTAGCTCGAATTCTGTTACTTGATCGATGCATCGATCCTCTTGGATAGTAAAAGCGGCACAGAAGAATGTACTACATAGTCTTTTTCATTTTTCTGCTTTACTCCGTGATTTTAGAACCGATTTTGTCGATTTTAGAGTTCGAGACGACTTGTTGACTTTTCCAGAGAATTCCCGGAACAGTGAACCAGATTTGACGATTACGTCATAGGACACGCTTTAACGTGTGTGAGCGTAGAGCGACGACTTCGCTTTTTACTAATTTCTCCAGATTCCGACGATGTGTTTGTCTTTATCGAGAATGCTGTTTTGATTTCAGTGCTATCTACACAACAGTATAACCTATATATATATATATATACATATTCACAACTCCCGGTATCAGCATGTTCAGTTGTGGACAAAAAAAAGTCGACATTTAACTTTTTAGTTAAACTTTCCATGTCAAAGCGATAAGACAGATGAGCTGAGTCATCAGATTTGAAACATTACATCATTCAATAAAACAAAAGTCAAAATATTGTTACAATTTTCGTCCCGCCGGTTAGTACGTTGAACCAGGTGGAAGGACCACACGGTTCCATGTGTTGAGTCGCGCTAACATTTATCGCAGAGAGACTGGGTCAAAACGGCTGGTTTAAATGACCACAATGCTCTTTCTTTAACCTGAACGGGAGAGGCGAAACTACATTAAAAAGGGCCTACAATTTCGGCACGAAGCCTTTGTTTCGTAAAAAGTACACCTGATCACAAAGCAATGGTTTATTTCATATTTGCATTCACGAGTTGGCTTAAAGGAGCCTTTGACATGATTTAAGGGAACTGAGCGCAAAGCGTGGTTCCCAGGCATGGGGAAGAGTTAAATTCTTTGGGATTGTTTGCGGCTAGATGCCCATACCGATCAATCGTTGGGATGTGGTTACTTTATTGGGAACTTAGCGTGCACAGGCTAAGTTAAGTAGTTATATAGTTGGGGGTACGAAAGCATTTTTTTCAAAATGCTCTCTTACCAAACCCAACTATATATCTACTTTCCATCTGATGGTTTACATCTGATGGTTTACATCTGATGGTATTATTTCATGGAAATCTATACGTTTTTATTTCATATGACACCGAACGCAGTTTTCCATTTGATGAAATCTATATGTTTTTATTTCATATAGCACCGAACGCATTTTTCCATTTGATGAAATCTATATGTTTTTATTTCATATGACACCGAACGCATTTTTACATCGCGTGACTTCATACAACAGGAAGTCTTTCTCGGAATACAGGAAGTTTTAAAATTCTCAGAAAAGCCACAGCTGTGGCGTGACGTCATGTTGTAGTAACATAAAAATAATATCTCATATAATAGTATAGAATGAATTGTAACAAGGAATTACATGATGAACTATTGAATTGTGGAGAAATTTCATGTCCTTTCTGTGACAGAATTTTGGATTCTAATGAAAAACCAAAAGATCGTTTAGTTAAAAATGATTTATGTTGTGATAATCAGGATGTTATAAACGAAGACGGAATGTTAGTATGCCAGATTTGCGGCGTCGTACAAGGATATAATTATGTGAAAGAATATGTTGATTTTTATAAAAATAGACATAGATTTATAAGAAAATCTGTTTACCATCGAGAGTACCACATCAACAACATATTACTCGATATTGAAGAAAAATATAACATTAAAATATCAAACTGTCAGAAACATAAGATTGATGCTATATATGTCGAGATAGGTAAGGTTCTTAATGAAGTTAATGGAACTCGGAAAAGGATGATTAGCGTTAATTTCATTATGAGAAGGATATTCAAGATGATGGGGATACCTCATAAACAAATTCCAATTAGTAAATCGAAAAAAACTTTAGCTTTCTGCGATAAATATTGGGATAGTATTATGTCTCTTATTGGTGATAAGATAAAATCTATTATTGGATGAATACCTTATTATATTTTTTTTCAAATTTGTCAGTTAACGGACACATATCAATGATTATATCATCGAGAACTTTGACATAATCAAGAAATTCTTTGTCATTATACTCCAGTCCTCTCATAAAGGACCGTAAATCAGTTAAAACCTTTTCATATGTAGTGTACGCGAATTTACACATCTCAATCTTTCTTTTGTAATTTTTAGCCTCTGAATATGTTTTAAGCAAAAGCCCAGCACCAGATACTGTTCCGAGAACAATAGGGTTTAGCGTGACACCACCAACTACTGTCCCTATTACTACCAATAAAACAGATCCAATATTACATGTAAGTTCTGCCTTTTTGTAATATTTAAAAGTCATTTTGGCAAGCCAATATTTCTTATGATAGAATTTGTACAAAGCTTTCAACTCAGATATTTGATCTTCCGTTAATTTTTCTGAAACATGGTTCCAATTGAATATATTCTTCATATTATATGATTATATTTTTTTTGAATGATTCCTTAATACTGGAGTATAATTTTCTAGTGTTTTACATTAAAATGAAATCGGATCATAATCATTAACATACCATCTACAGAGAACGTGATGGTGTAGTTTGATATTTAATTCAGTAAGATTTTCACCTTTATAAAGACAATAAAAAGCTATTTCACCTTTCAAGCCTGCAATACCAGAGGGATTCAAATCTCCAAATGTCATGTTGGTACTTCCTTGTGATGTTCTTGCTGTAAAATTAGCTAATTTTTTGCCGTTACACCATGTTTCAGAAGCGTTGTTACCACCAGGTACATCCCAGTGAATTGATAAACAGATCCATTTATTCAGTTCACCCGCATTAGCTTTTGATTGGTATGGTGCTGTAGCATTCTTACTATTAAAAGAGCTTGGTCCAATGACAATATGCTGATTTGTTGTTCCACTTACAAGTAAATGACCAGTTGGTGAGAATGCAACAAATTTGTCATAACCTCCATCATCATGTCCGAAAAGTCCATTACGAACGGCATAAGATCCTGTGTATGAATTCAATCGATAAACAATGAAAACATTAACTATATCAGCTTGTCCAGAACCAGGATTTAAATTTATGTTTGATAACATTCGCTTATTTCCATCGAATTTTAAATAATATCGATAATTAATTTTTTCAGCTTTTGTGCATAAAATGGGTTTAGTTGCTTGTGTTGCTTGGTTAGAATCATTTTCTTTAAGAGATTGATCAAAAAGATCTGATACTGCTCTAGTTGAATTATCAAAAGTAACCTCAGATGGAATACCTCGGTCTATCTTATATAGACAATCAGCTAGTTGATAACTTTCCCAGAATAAAGTTCACTAGCTTGAACTATATCAGGTATTTCAGACTTCAATACTGTCATTTTGTTATCAACCTCTTGTTTAGTGTATAACGTTCCTTTTTTGTATACGTAATTATGTAAATGATGTTTTTCATAGTCTGTGAAACTTGACATATATTCTTTGTCTATATTATTATTCTAGATAAGCACCATTTCTCTTTTCCTCTAATAAAATTTTATGAAATTCTAGGCTGTCTATATCAATGAATTTATCAATCAAACCTACTTTTTTAACATATCCGTCAAAGTCGATTTCAAGTTGTATACTTTGAAAGCTAACAGGTGCAACGAATGTTTCATCAACATGAGATGAGTAATTACTCAAACTGAATTTATGTAAATTATTAGAGCCGTTATAGCAGATCCATACAAAATTTTGCTTGTTTTGGAAGTCGTTTGTGAATGTTTTTTCATAATTTTTGGAGCCAGCATCAATTATTAATTTGTTGGCGGTGATCTGATATCGAGGATAGAATTTGACATGAAAGTTCACAGTGTTTGACCAAGTTATCTCGCATGTTTTGGTTGTATCGTGTAAAAAAGACATGAAGAATGTAAAACTTGTATTTTGATTGATTATATTAACTGTTTTAATATGTGTCTTTGTATTTAATAGTAAACCATATTTTGGACTATAAGAATTTATAAAACGATCTGTGCCGAGGATGAAATTAGGTCGTAGACCACTAATAACAACACCGGATACACCATTTACAAGATTATACATGCTTGTTTCTTCTAGATCATAAAAATCATTCCCGAAGATAGTTCTATATATATAATCCTTGGTATAATAAGCTAAGTCATTTATTTTTGTTTCCACAATATTTAAAGAACGTTTATTGCAGGCATCGCCTTCATTTAATGGATCGCCTAAATTTTCTATTTTATGATTATTCATATCTAGATCCGTTTCCATTACCATTTTGCCATTTTCAATAACAAAAGCGGTGTCATAGACACTTGGGTCAACGTTTGAAAGTGTTTCTTTAACACCATAGACAATTAAATGCCCAATTGTTAAAAACGATTGTTTACTGACTGTACCGTGCAAATCAAGATAAAGGAATTGTGGAGGTGAGCTACCCCATCTGTGAAAATTGATAACTGTTTTGGTGTACGTTTCGAACGTTTTTGTTGCATATTTAGAAATTGAAATCGTCGTAGCTTGTGGGGTTACACTCAACCCATTCATTTCCGGCGGAAACCATTCAACGACCAAAGTATAGTAACCGACTGGAAGTTTATAAAGGTTAAAACCGAGGCGTGATTGGTACTGGTTGGGTGAGACTTTTTTAAACAGGAGTTGAAGGAAGTAAGCTTTTTTATTAATTTGATGTGGAGAATTGGGAAAATCGTTTATACCCAAAACCTTGATATTGTTTTCACTCGAAGATTCATCAGTGTCTTCCATTAAGTATCTGAAGGCGTCTCGGTTTTGCCCTGAATTAATAATCTGAGATTCATAAATTTTTTGAGTGACAAGATCTCTCAAATCTGATATTTCCTCTTGCACAAAATCAACATTAACTGCGGATTTTGAATCTCTGTAATCGGTTTGTAAGTTAATAATTTTATTGTTATTTAAATTCAAGTCACCAGACATACTTGTTGTGCCATCAAGTTTGAGATATTTTTTTTGTGTTTCAGTAATTCTTTTATTAACAAATTCTACATTTGTGGCGTCTTTTTGATTTGATGGTGATTTAAGATTAGTAATTGATTTATTTGTCATATCAATATCAACATTTTTATCCAATTTTTTTACAAGTTGGTTATCAACATATTTTTTATTTGAGGCTTGATCTGCCTGTACTGGGTCTTTTACGTTGTAGATTGTATTATTATTCATATCAATATTTGCTTCCATTTGTCCACCCTCTTTTTTCGAAAGAAATATGTTTCTCGTATCCTGATAGTTTATTACCTTTGCCAGATCACCGTGGACAGGATAAGGGTTGCTTTTTAATCTTAAAATATTGTATTTACCTTGCATGTCAATATCAGCAGAACCGCTGGCACTACCCTGAGGTCCACGATCACCTTTGTCGCCTTTGTCGCCTTTGTTGCCTTTGAGGCCCTGGGGTCCTTGTGGCCCTTTATCACCTTTTGAACCCTTATCACCTTTATCACCTTTATCACCTTTATCGCCTTTATCGCCTTTAGGACCAGGTAACCCAGGCAACCCTCTAGGGCCTATCTGACCTTGTCCTTGAGAATCAACATGATTAAGAATACCGTTTGTATAACTCATATAATATTAGTTTAGATTTTTTCGTCGAAATTTCGGGCTACCTTTTTTTTGACCTTATCAACATACAAAAAACTATATGGATCCTTAGTAGCTTTCTGATAATCTGATTTATTTATGTTCAGTTCTCGGCAAATCATCGATTGCTCGTTTATAGAAGGAAAATCAAAAACACAAAAATGTGAACTATTCAGTCTTATTGTTTTATCGGTTCCGTAATAGCTTTGACTCAAATATATACAACAACAATTTTTATTTCTTGAATTGGTGAAGTAGTCTCGTATCCGTTCGTCATTTTTCTTACCTGTATTCAAATAGTCATCAAATATGATTAATTTTTGGTTTTCATCAGACAAATCTGTCAGAGGGATGATTTCATCGTTACTTGCTTCTATCACGTCATAACCGACCTCTTTTGATATTGGTTCAAGAGATTTCAACAGATGCTTATATTTGCTTTGGGAGAGATTTCGAGCATAAAGGTATATCTTATCAAAATAGAGAAGCCTATATATCATATCAAGCAAAAGGTTAGTCTTGCCACCACCAGAGGGAGCACAAATAAGCATCCTGAAACATCGGTTTGGCATGAAACTCTTTAATTGAACAAAATCGTTGTTTTCATCATCTTGAATGTCGTAATTTTGAATCTTCATACGATACTACGTTATACAATTTTATCGCATAGCGTGTCGCATAGCGTGTCGCCATGCGAGCGTTTTTATATATGATAACCCTAATTTTTTCCAAACAAAATACGAAATTTTATGTAAACAAATGATATAATGAGTTTACTCAAATGGAAAGAAATGGCTGAGAAACGATCAGAGCTTGGTAAAAAGATTAACACAGTAAGAGAGACAATAAAACAAAAAACGATATTTGATCAAGTGGGTGAAGTCGAGGCAGAGAAACTTTTCAAACCTATAACATCTGAGTTAAAGGAACTCACATCTCCAAAAATGCCATTGAGAAGATTACCAAAGAAAAAGCGACCTGTTCCAGATTATGGAATAGCTATTGATGATGAAGTGCCTGATTATGGATTGGAAGATCTATTTGGTGACCAAGTTCTACCACAAAATGACAAACAATTGGTTCCAAAACCTCCAAGTTATGAAGATGTCCTTAAGGATTTAGCATCAGGTGAAAAACAAATGTATATAGATCCAGAATTTATGTATGAACCTGAAGATCTTCCACCTGGATACGAAGAAGAAGAAGGACCAGATTATAACATTCTGGAGGAAGATTTAATTAACCAAGTTTTGGATGAACTTCAAATTCCTAACTATGATGATATTGAATTACAACTTCAACAAGAAGATATGAATGACCAAAAGAGGAAATATTATCTTACCAAAACCGTGAAGAAAGCTAAAGAAAAAAGGAAACAACTAAGTGGTAAATCGACTGAAATCACTAAAAAATTAAATAAAGGTATAACAACTCAAACTGAAGCTCAATATAGAAGAAAAATTATTCAAGATGCAAGAAAGGTTCTTACTGATTATATAAAGTACAATGATCAAAGATTAAAAAATATTAAAGGATCTGGTTTGAAGAAAAAAACAAAAAAAGGTGGACAGGTAATGTTTTTCAATAATCCAACAGAAATGATGAAAAAACTTGAACTGATTATCGGATCAAAGGTTGCTGGTAATAATAGCATAGAGCTAAGAAACACAGGTGTCGCTCTTCTCGACATCTTGTTGAAAAACTCTATTTTGAACAGGTCGCAATATAACAAAATATACAAAAACTATTTTATGTAAACTAATCATATAATGGATAGACAACTTATCTTATCATCCCATTCAGTCAGAGACAAGAATGGTAATAAACCAAGTGATTTCATAATCAAATACATCAATCCGATAATTCTCGATCCAAATCGACAATATGAAATCGGCCTCGACCGAATCATTTCGATGTCCTTTACTTGGTTTAACGTCACAAAAGAACTTAATAATCAGAAAATAAGATATTCGACAGATAGTGGTGCTAATTGGACGGAAATTATATTTAACCCTGGAGTCTGGAATTACGTTGATTTTGACAATTTAATCAAAGAACGAACAAAAACAGGGACCTCATCCAACCCCCAATATCCTATCACTCTCGAGTTTGACGACACGATATTTAGGACAATAATAACACTTGCCTCAAATTACAGATTAGATTTGACTCAAAGTGATTTTAATGATCTTATTGGTTTCAAAAAAGGCATTATATTCTAACAGGTAGTGAAAATGTTGGTGATTACATACCGAATTTGAGTCAAGACAGAGAAATTCTCAATATTCATAGTGACCTCATATCCGAAAGTCTAGTTGATGGTGATGAAACGGATATTATATATAGTTTCAGTACCTCGACTCTCACCCCGAGTTATAGTTTCACACAAGAGCCAAGACGAGTACAGTTCAATCCTGTCAATAAAAATACGATTAATAAAATTCGGATATATATAACTGATGGAAAACGAAGAATTATAGATCTTAATCATAGTGACACTTCATTCAGTTTGATTTTAAGAGAGAAGAGAGATTAATCTAACTAATAGTTATAGATGGCATCATATGAATATAAACGTGTATATCACCCGAAACTAGGTCGTTTTGTGTATAAGCATAAAGGATCTGGGATTATTGTTGATAACATATTCAAACCAGTTGGAAGGGTGTTAAGTAAAGTTCCAGAAATGGTTTTAAAACCTTTTGCTAAAAAGGCGCTTGAATCTGGTATTTCACATGCTGGAGACAAACTGGGAAAAAAAGCAGCTGAAAAAAGCGGAGAGCTTATTATGAGAAAATTACACGGTTCAACTAAACAATCAATGAATAAAACCATGAAACCAACCAAACCTACTAAACCAAAACAAGAAGAAGATTACAACACAATTCTGAATAGACTTATATCTGGTACTGGATTAAAACGATAAAATGTTATTAAAAAGTGAATTTTATGCAATTATAAATAGACTAATAAGTGGGAAATGGTTTATATAAAAAGTGAATTTTATCTAAACTATCAATATATAATGAGTTTCAGAACAAGTGATAATTTACAAAGATATGAATACGTTCGTTTCCATTTGGATAATGTCATTGAGCAACCTGCTAACAATCAAAGCCAGAAAAAGACAGGTTACAGATTCACAATCAACGATAGGTCGACAATGTTCGATTTTTTCAATGGGTATATAGAAGTAACCAAAGAGCTTCAAAAAAAGGCAGATGGTACTGGATATGCTCAAGCGGATCGCATCACTATGATAAACGGATCTCACAGTCTAATCAGACATATGGTTATTAAATCGTCTGGTAAAATAGTATACGAGAGTGATAATTTACATAGAATTACGAATGTTAAAAATTTACTTGAATACAGTGATGATTTTAGTAGATCCGTTGGAAAGAATTCGTTCTGGTATCTTGATACTGATGGAACTACAGCAAATACAAACACAGGTTTCGAGGCCCGTCGCATTTTAACCCAGGCTCATCAGAATAACGGCGGCGGAGGAGCTAAAAGTAATAACGAGATGATTCCGTTAAACAGATACAGCTTCTTTCAAGAATTAGAAAGAAAAATGTTGCCCCCAATGCAGCTTACAATTGAACTTACATTTAACGAAGACAGTGAAATGATTCACATGGCAAATGGCACAGACCCTGGTCGTGTTGTAGTAAAGAGATTGTATCTTTGGCTCCCTAGATTAATCCCAAAAGACAGCATGTATAGTAATTTCGTTTCAGAGTTTCTTAAGCCAACAACCTGGACATATATGCGAGATCTCTACAATCAGTCAGCAAATACCAGAGCTATTCAGAATATGTTTCAAATCAGTCCAGCTATCGATGACGTTAAACATGTTTTTATATATATACAGAGAACGGATGGACCAAATGATGATGAAGCAGAGAGGAGTCCGTATTTGTTTGACACTTTCAAGCTAAATGCCGCCGACGCTAACAGCTCTCTATCAAGTTGTCGTTTAGAGTATGGAAACAATACGTTTTACCCAGAGCTGGAGTATGATAGTGATTCAAAAATCAGAATATTCAATGATCTCATGAGTTATGCATTTCGTAAAAACGATTACAATTCTGGGACACAACTTAATGTATCTAATTTTAGTAGTTTGTACGGATTAATATATTTCGATTTGACATATCAAAAAGAGGTAGTGACAAGAGATCCTAAACAGTTGATTCTCCATTATCGTCTCAATGTAGCCCCGACAGCAAACGTCCGAGCTCATAGCATCGTATTTTACGAGAGTGAGGTTGTTGTTAAGACAGTTGGAAACGAATTGATGATAGTTTAAATGAATAAGTTTTTTAACATCGATGAAAATTTAAATGAATATGTTTTTTAAAACAGAATTTATCTAACATATATAATATGACACAACTATACGAAATCAATGTAAAACTGTCTGAAAACCAGAAAAAGAATCTTAGTAACGCGTATCATAAAAGAGAAACAATAGTTCTAAGGCTCACGAAGGACTCTCTATCTGGGAATGACACTCTATACGTACCTCAGAATATAGTTAAACGATTGGAAAAAAATAAGAAATTGAGAAAAGGAATGGACATTAAACTTTCTAAAACAAACATTCGAAAGCAAGTAGGTGGATCTCTTCTGTCTACAGTTCTGACGCTTGGAGGAACTTTTGGTCCCACTATTGCTAAGACCATCGGTTTGTCAGCTTTAGCTGGAGCAGCTAGTGAAGGAGCATCTCAGATTGTTAAGAAGATATCCGGAAAAGGTGTTCAAACCGGTGGGTTCCTCATACCACAAAATAAAATCGATCACTTGATAACATATAAACATCTTTTGACCACCAAACAAAAGAAGGATATATTAAATGCTCTACAAACAGGTTCTGGTGTTCATATAAAACCAACAAAAGTACAAACGGGTGGGTTCTTAGGTACTCTTCTTGCATCAATTGGAGTCCCTTTAGCTATTGAGGCAATAAAGAAGATGACTGGTAAAGGTGCCCCTCAGATGGGACAACCGAAACAAAGACCACCCAGATCTATACTAAAACCAACCTATGATAATCAGGATGGTGGTTTGTTAATCCCAACTTATAGAACACCGCCTTTTTATGGAAATTGGCCGGACGGTACAATCGGTATGGGGACTAAAAAAACAAAAAAAAACAAAAAAAAAAGCTCAGAAAAAGGGCAAAGGTCTACTATTGGGCAAGAACTCACCCTTCAAAAACGTCCCACTGTTAAACATTTTGTTGTAAAACCAAAATTCCATAAGAATGTCCCATTAAGCAATTATGATTTAATAAAATGGTGTAAATATCTGAATATCCCAATTAATGATGTATTGTCAAGAGATGAAAATGTTCCTCACAATCATCGACAGGCTCTATTCATTTACAATCTTGAACCGAGTTATATGTCAGGGAGTCATTGGGTAGCTACTTATGTTAAGGACAAAGTCATCAATTACTTTGATAGCTTTGGTTTGCCCCCCTTCCAAGAAATGGTCAATCATGCGAGAAAAAAGAATTTAACATTGCTTCATCAGAACAATCAAATACAAAATTTACTGACGACAACATGCGGATACTTCTGTTTATATTTTTTGAATGAGATGAATAAGGGCAAATCATATTTTGATCTGTTGGAAGTTTTCGACATTTATGATACAATGAAGAATGAGAGGTTTCTAGAACAGTATTTTAAAAATATCTAACTCATATATATATGAGATCATATTGCGTGAAACAAAAAAAGGTCACAGAATGTGTACCTGGGAGTGAACGATATGAAAAGGCTAAAAATGGGAGGCTTATGCTTAAATGCAAATGCTCTCAATGTGGAATCACTAAGACGAAATTTGTTAAACAGGCGGGAAACGGGCTGGCCCGTCGAAAGGGGCGGGCATACTAGATACAGCTGCATCGACTGGTGCTGATTTATTGATTCACCACGGTATTCCTTGGCTTGGAAAAAAGGCAGTTGAAATGGGAAGATATTATGGATCAGAAGCCTTGAGAAACCCAAAACTGCAGAAAAAGGCTATCGATTATGCTCTGGATAAGTTTAATCCAATGATTCAAAATGTCGGAAGTCAAGCTCTTGATCAATTATCAACCAAAATCAGACCAAATAGAAAGTATAAAACCGACAGAAAGGATTTGGATGGTGGAAGTTTAGATATTCATAAAGCCATTGGAAGGCTACCCAAACCAAAATCAGGCTGGACTTTGCCTGGGCATCGATATACAGGACCATACAACCCTCTCGATAAGCAGTTAGAGTATGATCCAGTGACAGGTGAAATATTAAAAATATATGATAAACCGACTGGTAAAACGGATGCAATAGCAATGCAACACGACGTCGATTATTCGGTTTGCGAGGATGACAAAAAATGCAAGAATAAAGCTGATAGAAAAATGGTTAAGGCTCTAGACAGTGTACCTTACAATGAAAGACAGTGGGGACATTGGCTGGCTAGAAATATGATTAACACGAAGCAGAAATTGGGTCTCGGTTTAAAACGAAGGAATACAAAAAACGGGAAAGGCCGTCGAGTGAAGAAAAAAACTGGCAAGAAAAATTAGCTGATGAGCTTCATAAGCCCATAAAACGAAATTTTACTCGGCGGCGGGTAATTGTAAATCATATTGACGAAATATGGTGCTCTGATATTGTTGAGATGCAAAAGTTCAGTCGATGGAACGCTGGCTACAGATATCTTCTTATGGTTTTAGATGTATTCTCTAAATACGGTTGGATAGTTCCATTAAAAGATAAAAAGGGTGAAACCGTTATGAATGCTTTTAAAACAATCCTTAAAGAAGGTAGAAAACCGGAATATTTATGGACAGACAAAGGCAAAGAGTATTACAACAAACATGTTAAAGAACTACTTGATAAGAATAAAATAACCTTGTACTCAACTGAGAATGAGGAAAAGTCGTCAGTTTGTGAAAGATGGAACCGTACAATGAAAACCAAAATGTGGAAACAGTTCTCTGTTCAAGGTAATACACAGTATTTAGACATGCTACCCAAATTAGTGGAAGAATACAATAATACAAAACATTCAAGCATAAAGATGACACCCATAGAAGCCAGTAAAAAGAAGAATGAAGGGATTGTTTACTTTAATCTATACGGTGATATGGAAACATTAAAACAAAAACCGAAATTTAAAATAGGTGATAAGGTTAGAATAAGTAAGTATAAACGGAATGTGTTTGATAAGGGCTATACACCAAATTGGTCTGAGGAAGTTTTTACAGTTGATAAAATCCAATATACAAATCCAATAACTTACAAACTAAAGGATCTCAGAGGTGAAGACATTCAAGGGAGTTTTTATGAACCTGAATTACTGAAAGCTGAACAAAAGGTATTCAGAATTGATAAAGTCATTCGGAGGGATTATAAAAAGAAGCAAGCTTTGGTGAAGTGGAAGGGGTATAGTGATGAATTCAACAGTTGGATACCGTTTAAGGATTTACAAACAATATAATAATAATATATATGAATGTAGTAACTGGTAGAGATTTCGATTTATTAAGACATAGAGCAATCAACGTATATGGTGCTAAGAACCTTGAATACTCCAACAGATTGAATAAAAAATATATGGTAACTCTTAAAAATGGTAATAATATTCATTTTGGAGATCCTAGATATAAAGATTATTTAACGCATCAAGACTGGAAACGTCGTATTAGATATCGTAAAAGAGCATCTGAGATAAAAGACAAACATGGTAATTTAACATACAAAGATAAGAATTCGGCAAATTTCTGGAGCTACAATCTCCTGTGGTGAACATGTTTAAACAATCATTTAAATATAAAATAATATATAGATTATATATAGATGGATACTGAAAAACAACAGTGGTTCTGTGATATTTGTGAGAAGAAATATAGTTTGAAGAGAAAGGATAAACATCTTCTAACTAAAGTTCATAAAAAAAATCAAGAACGTCTGGATCGTGAGGCGGATTATGAAGAATATCTAATACGTCGAGATGAACTATTGATGGAAAATATTGGAGATATGGATTTTTTGGGGTTCTTAAAAAAACGTATACTTGTTGATAAACAACTTAAAAAAGAATTTGGTCGAAATTACAAAGTTCCTGAATGAATTTAAACGCACAAGTCAAAGATATTTAAGAATAAATATATAGTATGTATATATGGAGAATCAAAAAATTAAGAGAGGTCCTGGAAGACCAAAAAAGTATTCAACTGAAGAAGAGAAGAAGGAGGCCGTAAAACAACAAAAATCAAACTATATGCTAAAAAAGGAATGGTATTGTGACGTTTGTAAAAATGGACTAAATTATAGTCTCGCAGGCAAATGGTGCCATTTGAACACAAAAATGCACAAGAAAAACGCTAATGAAAATAATTAACATAATGTATATAGTTCAAAGGATCCAATCGCGGATCATTTGAATTCTCGACCATATAAAACGCACCAATAATTACTTAAAATAATATCAATACTATAGTATATAGAATGAAATCAGAAAAATCTAATTATATAGATATGAACAAGAGAGATCTTGAGAAACTCAGCAAATCGGAACTTATCAAATTGCTTCTGAAGCTTGAGAAGAAGCCTAAAATTATAGTGGTTGACGATATGAAGCCTGTTCCAGCACCAAGAAGATACAAACCAAGGAGACCAATACCAACACCTCGCAAGAGTGTTAAACAGATGGCTAAAGAATATGAAGAAAACATCATTCTTCCACCAATAGAGTTTATGGATGATTACAAACCAGTTCCAGGACCAAGAACTAAACAACATGCAGTTAAAAAACCGGTTCCAACACCAAGAACCAAAATAGAACAAACAGACAAAGCTTTAAAAGGTTACACTAAGTCTTATGAAATCAGCATCAAAAACAATAAAGACCCCTTAGCCCAAATGCAAAACACGAGAAAGGCTATAGAACATAGTGTAATAACTTTGTTGAATGAAATGAAAGGCTTCAAATACGTTGAAACATTGAAAGTCACTTTCGAAAAAAATTCAGATGTTGAAATAGTTGAAAAGTCAGCATATTTCAATAGTACACCTCAAACAATAATCAACCAAATGGAAATAGCTGATTCATTACAATCATCAAAACAACAGATACTGAATAAGATAGCTCAATGGATATCAGAAGGATCTGGTTGGACAATCAAATCAGTCGATAGTCATTACCTCAACATAGTTAAATACAAGCCATTGAAAGGATCCTCATATATCCAACTGCCTTACGAACTGCGAAACAGCGCTAAAGGCTTAATAAACATGAAAAACGAGAATAATGAATGTTTTAGATGGTGTCACATAAGACATTTAAACCCACAAGAAAAATATCCTCAAAGAATAAAAAAGACAGACAAACAATACGTTGGAAAGTTAGATTATTCAAACATTGAATTTCCAGTAAATGTCAAACATTACAACAAAATTGAGAAGCAAAACAGTATCAATATAAACGTATTCGGATATGAAGACAAACAACCATATCCGATCTATGTTTCCAAAGAAAAGTATGAAGATCATATGGAACTACTACTAGTAACGAAAGATGAAAACAAGCATTATGTTCTCATAAAGGATTTCAACAAGTTCATGTATAATCAAACAAAACACAAAGAGAGGAAACACTTTTGTATGTACTGTCTCCAATGTTTCAGTTCTGAAAGAGTATTAAACAATCATAAAGATATTTGCATTCAAGTGAATGGTGAACAAGCAATAAAAATGCCTGACAAAGACAATAACATACTGAAATTCAACAACTTTCATAAACAACAACCTGTGCCATTTGTCATCTATGCTGATTTTGAGGCTATAACTGAAAAGGTACAAGGATGTCAACCCGACAGTAATAAATCATACACCGAAGCCTATCAAAAACACACAGACTGTGGATATGGTTATAAGGTAATTTGTTGTTATGATGATAAGCATACAAAACCAATACAACTATATAGAGGTGAAAAGGCTGTGTACAAATTCATGGAAAATATTTTAGAAGAAGTGAAATACTGTAAAAAAGTTATGAAGACATTTTTCAACAAACCATTAAAAATGACAAAAGAGAATGAAGAGAAATTTGAAAAAGCAACAACATGTCACATCTGTGATAAAAAATATACTGAAAAAGACATACGAGTCAGAGATCATTGCCATATTACTGGCAAATACAGAGGCTCAGCTCACCAAGAATGTAATCTAAAACTCAGAATAAATCCACAAGAAATTAAAATTCCAGTGATCTTCCACAATCTGAGAGGATATGACAGTCATTTTATAATGCAAGAGATTGGAGCTATTGTTAAGAAAAATGAATACAAAAATAAGAATGGAGAGGAGAAACAAATGAATATCAATGCCATACCGAACAATATGGAAAAATATATGGCTTTCATGCTTGGTAACCATCTGACATTCATTGACAGTTTCCAATTCATGAGCTCAAGTTTGGATAAATTAGTCAGCAACTTACCAGCAGAAGCTTTAAAGTATACAAACAAAAAATTCAAGGGTAAAAAATTGGAGCTTATGACGCGGAAAGGTATTTATCCATACGATTACATGGACAGTTTTGAGAAATTCAATAAAACAGAATTGCCAACGAAAGAAGAATTTTACAGCATATTGAATAATGAGCACATAACAGATGAGGATTATAACCATGCTCAAAACGTGTGGAATACATTTCAATTACAAACGATGGGTGAATACCACAATCTATATCTTAAGTCCGATATTCTTCTATTAGCTGACGTGTTTGAAAACTTCCGTAAGACCTGTCTTCAGTATTATAAACTTGATCCCTGTCACTACTTTACATCTCCTGGTTTGTCATGGGATGCTATGTTGAAGATGACCAATATCAAATTGGAACTAATGACAGACAAAGACATGTTTCAATTCATTGAAAAAGGTATGCGTGGTGGTATATCTTATATAGCCAATCGATATGGAAAAGCAAACAATAAGTACATGAGAGAATACGACGAGAAGGCGCCCTCAAAGTATATTATGTACCTTGATGCTAATAATTTATACGGTTGGGCTATGAGTCAATATCTCCCCACTGGTGGTTTCAAATGGATGACAGAAAAGCAGATTAATAGAATCAATTTAGCTCAGTATAATGAAGACAGTAATAAAGGATTGATACTAGAAGTTGATCTAGAATACCCCAAAGAGTTGCATGACCTTCATAACGACTACCCTCTAGGACCGGAAAAGGTTAAAGTAACTGATAACATGTTGTCTGAATATTGTAAGAACATACAGAAAAAGTTCAACATATCAACAGGACTGGTGCATAAACTGATCCCTACATTATGTGACAAAGAAAAATATGTTCTACACTTTAGAAATCTACAGTTGTATCTTGATCTCGGTTTGAAACTAAAGAAAGTCCATCGAGTGTTAGAGTTCAACCAGTCTCCATGGCTCAAGCAATACATTGACTTCAATACACAAAAACGTACTCAAGCGAAAAATTCATTCGAAACAGACTTCTTCAAACTGATGAATAACTCAGTGTTTGGAAAGACAATGGAGAACATAAGAAAGCGTGTTGATGTCAGACTTATTACAGATGAGAAGAAACTATTGAAGATGGCTTCTAAACCAACTTATGTCAGCAGTAAGATATTCAATGAAAATCTGGTAGCAGTGCATAAGATCAAAGAAACGCTAACTCTAAACAGGCCAGCATTTGTAGGTATGTGTATTCTTGATCTGAGCAAAACTCTAATGTATGACTTTCATTATAACTACATAAAAGAAAAGTATGGTAATAAGGCTAGACTACTATTCACTGACACAGACAGTCTAACATATGAGATTGAAGCTGAAGATGTGTACCAAGACTTTTGGAATGACAAAGAGCGATTTGACAACAGCGACTATCCAGAAAACTCTCCATATTTCAATAAGACAAACAAGAAGGTAATCGGTAAATTCAAGGATGAGGCAGCTGGAATACCAATCACAGAATTTGTCGGTTTGCGATCAAAAATGTACAGTTATATAAAAGACAACCAGAAAGTAGGAAAAACTGCCAAAGGAATAAAGAAAAATACAATAAATAACGACATCAAACATGAAGATTATAAAAATGTTTTATTAGAAAATAAACAAATACATCATACTATGAAAACAATAAGAAGTAGCAACCATCAACTAGGTAGTTACGAGATTAATAAAGTGTCACTCAGCTGTTTCGATGATAAACGATATATAGCCAACAATGGAGTCAATAGTTTCGCTTACGGACATTATGGTATTGATTAAACTGTTCATTATTCAATAAGTTTAACTTCAGGCATTTGTTCATCATTATCTGGAGGCATTTGTTCAGCATTACTAGGAGGCAATTGTGCAAGACGTTGAGCTCGTCTCCGACGTTTCAAATTCATCTTGAAATCAGCCGCTTTGACTTTCCCTTGAATGATTTCTTGTAGGGCTCTCCTCTTCCTCTCAATGATTATTATCCGCCGATACTCCTCCAGTGCTTTGATATATGATGACAAATTTCTTTCTTCAGTTACTGTGTCAACATTGTCCAAGTTCCCGATAACTTGCGGCATATTAAAAGAAAAGGCAGTCATACTCCCCATGTATGATTCCATTGTCAAAATGGAATCTTGTATATTATGAGAATAGCTCTCATAGCGTTTGGTGGCTTCATCCAGACTAAGAGGCATGCTTGACATCTAATAGACTGAAGGCCTTGATATTTTTATCAAAATGTAGAAACTTCTGATATATTTATCAGAAAAAATAATTTATGGGTACGCTTTTAATTGGTTGATAGAGATCGTATGACAATCTAATGACCTTGGAAAATAGATGAGTCATTTCCTGTTTTCACCAGACATGTCCAGACTTGTTTCTAGGTATGACTTCCTGTATTCCGAGAAAGACTTCCTGTTGTATGAAGTCACGCGATGTAAAAATGCGTTCGGTGTCATATGAAATAAAAACATATAGATTTCATCAAATGGAAAAATGCGTTCGGTGCTATATGAAATAAAAACATATAGATTTCATCAAATGGAAAACTGCGTTCGGTGTCATATGAAATAAAAACATATAGATTTCCATGAAATAATACCATCAGATGTAAACCATCAGATGTAAACCATCAGATGGAAAGTAGATATATAGTTGGGTTTGGTAAGAGAGCATTTTGAAAAAAATGCTTTCGTACCCCCAACTATATAACTACTAAGTTAGGAACTTGCATATCGCCGATTTATTGAAATGCATCTGTTTTAAGAGTTTTGACGGCTTTTTTGCTCATGGTTTTGAGGTAGACAGTCTAGCTGCTATCGTCCAAAAAGTAGCTGAATTGTTCACCAGAGTAGCTGAATTGTTGACCAGAATACCTCGGAGCACATCACATCTTTAATTTCATGGTGATATTCCTTGGCCATACCAAACTAGCAAGTGGTTTTACAGTGCAGCTCACGGGTGTGACCACTTTTATTGTAGCTCGTTATCGTGCTGTGAGATAACGTAGCTCAGGTGCCAAAGAACAACGCGAACGAAGGAAGCTCCGGTGTCACTCTGAACACGGCCGCTCTTGGTTCCATTATTGCTGAAGCCCTGAAAGGTTCATTTGAAGTCCCAAGGGATTCAATGACCGCGGCTTTCACGGATTTGGGCAATTTGATTGCGATCCGACCGCGTCTAAGGACGACGATAAATCAATTGAGGAGGATAAGCCGCCCGCCAAGAAAAAGAGACCGAATGAACCGAGAGCGAACAGCAATCCTCTGATTACTAAACTGACGAAAACCCTTCAGCAACCGAGCACGTGGGGCTCCCGCAATCGCTTGTGGATAAAATTATGAGGGAGAAAGCAAATGAAGACAATTTAACCGAATTGAAGAAACAAGACTAAACTCCCGAAAATTGTACCACCTTGTCAGAGACAAAGGTCAATCAAGGTGTCTGGAACAACTTAGATGACATGACTTTGCACGACTTTGGGATGGCTGCAAGACGTGTACAGTTTCCCCCAAGTTCTCTGAGATGTTCCGCCGAATGTGGCTCAAAATGCTCCACAGAATGCAGCTCTTGGTGACGGTCAGAATGCTGCTCAAAGTGACGGCTAAAATGCTCCACAAGGTGACGGCAAGAATGCTGCTCAAGTTGATGGTCAGAATGCTCCGCTAAAATGCCCCTCAAGAACCGCAAGTTCAGCGAGCAGGACATAATGCCGGTGCCCAAGATGGAGAACTTGAAGTGAATACATTTTTGCTTTTATATGTTGTCTTGGTTTCTTTGTCATTTAGAGGCGTATTGTTATTTAGCGTTGGCGAGGTTTTCTCGCGGGTTTAGTTTTCCCGTTAACACGTGCACTTTATTTTGAACTCGTATGAATAGAAATCATCGAGGTTTCGCTGTTTGTTTTTTGTATTCTTTAGTATAAAACGTTTAGGTGAAAAGTCTGGTCAAGGTCTTTTAGATCTCAAATTGTTGCGAATTATGGGCGAGGTTTCGCTAGTGCGCATTTTTTGTAGGATGAATCGTCCAGGCAGACAGAATGCTTATTTGAGTTCGTATTGTTATAAGCTGCGGGCGAGGTGTGGCCGGGTATTTTGTGGGATGAATCGTCCAAGCAGAAAGGCTTGGTTGTGGATTGCAAATGCTTATTTTTTTGAGTTTTTTTTTTTGTCATGAACTGTGGCCGAGATTTTGCCGGAAAGTGTTCTGTAGGATGAATCCGCCCGGTCAAAGACTTGATTGTGGATTACAAATGCAATATGGGCGAGATTTCGCTGGCAAGTTCTTTACACCGTTTTTTAAAAGCATGTATGCGGTTTTTGCAGTGAGATTCCATTTTGTGGAGAGAATTCTTCTTTGGAAATCACGAGCCTGATTCTATGTATTAAGAAATATCATTTGACAGCTTGTTTTGTGATTAATTGTTGAACATTTGCCGCCGGGTGTTAATCACTGTGTGAATTTAATGAGGTGTTGTGTACATATTTATTCATTGTTTATGTTTTAATTTTTGAAATGAATTGCATACGCAAATTGTTGAGGTGAAATGAAATGATGAAATGGTCGTCGAGATAGAGCCCTAGAAAAAAAATCCACGCTTTAGTGGGACTCGAACTCGTGATCTTTGCGTCACTGGTGCAATGATTTCCCATGTGAGCTAAGGCCTTATGTTAGAATAGAGGATAGCAGACGTAACTATAAGGTATATCATAAATCATATGTGAACAATAGAGGTGAAATGAAACTGAACTGATTGATCGCGTTTTTAGTACCACATTGTTCATTGGGTATACGTCCCTCATTGGGATTCGCATGATAGCGTTACGTTGGCAAACACCTAATGGTTTGTTCGTTCTGCCTGTTTTCCTTAGATTCTGAAGGGAAAGTACCTTGAACTAAAGCAGGCGATGGATATGTTGACTAAGTCCTCGGTTGACAACCTTCTGAAACGCATTATGAATCTGGCATCGCGTCTCATAGCTGAATTCAATAGGTTTGAGGCCATGGAGCTGGTTGAGGAGTTGAAGAATGCAGCCCATGATGCCTACCATGAGAAGGAGGGGTACTACCGCCTTGTTTATGAGACCTTACGGGGGAAACTGGAGTTGCCTAATGATCAATTCTTCAACTTCATTTTTCCTCTGCTCGGGAGACAAGGACCACGAGAAAGTGCGTGGCGTCATCTCTAAAGTGGAGCAGACTAACCGGCGACATTACGGGAAGAAGTCGTGCTCTGAAGGTCGAGGGGACAGGAGAAATTAGTCATCTTCCGACCCGGGTCTCCGTTGTTATTACTGCAATACGCTCGGCCATATTCGAGCACATTGTATTAAAGGAAAGAGGGATATGCGTGCATTGTCAGATGGTGGCAATGAGGACTCTCCCGCTGTTAGTAAATAGTGTCTCCGAGAATGTATCGTGGGTAAAACAAGAAACGAGAATGTATCGTGGGTAAAACAACAGACTAGTTGTAATTAATTTAAAAGAATATTGAACAAAGTGCAATGCTGTTTTGTTGGAGAGACTTACAGAGTTGTGGTTCTCTTTATTGTAAAATGGGTCATTTGTAAGAAGTCATGGAGTCTTGACAGTTTTGAAAGAGTATCTAAATCAACTCCCCAGTTTCACTGGGTTAAAGCTGTCATCTCTCTGCTGACTTGGGGCTTGTCGCCATAGTATTTCTTGCTTTTCTTAGTTTTGGTTTTTCTGTTTTAATTGCCTTTTCTGAGGTGAATGCGACAACCTTTGGCTGGGAATGGAAACGTGATATCAAATTTGATTCCCAAGTCTCTCATGTGAGAACACTTCCTCAGAGGTCTGTTCGTTGGGTCGATTGACGAGGGGACCCCGTTCAAGTCAGTGGAGGGGTGGCAGCGAATTCCGGGTTGGAATCAACTGTTCATAGCTAGTGTGGTATGTGGAGAGGCCCTTGGCAACGTGGAAGATTTTTTCTTTTGAGATCCAGGCCAATTTAGAGCAGGCGAGCTGCATAACCATCTGGATTCGTGGAGAGCGATTATTGGGGATTTTCCTTCCCCCCCTCCCCCCAGCAGTCCAAGATACTTAAATTGATTGAGGGGAAAGTGTCGATTTTCCCATACTTTCGACATTTCTCTGGATCCTTTAAAGGTGAAACTTATGATTCTGACCGTCCTTCTAAGAAGGCTTTCTTGAATAATGCGTCATGTAAACCCTTTGTGCTATTTATACAAGAAACTTTGCTGGAACGGCTTGAAACGGGCGCAATATCCTTGATAGGCAAAGTGGGTGTGGCTGAGTCGCCTTACCTTGTTCTTCCCCTAACAATGGAACCGAACCTATGCCACGATGTTCGTTTCTTGAATCTGTGGATGACAGATAAACCTTTCTCGTTGGATAGTATAACTGATTTGCCACGTTGTTTCGCGTGATTCCTACCAAATAGTCCAAGATGAGAAATCTGGATATGATCGTATTCTGTTGACTGATGACAGTCGTACTTTTTTCGGGATCCATTGGGGTGGTTGGTACTTCATTTATAACACATTGCCGTTTGGATAGAAGATTTCTCCATTTATTTATCATAGCACAGGTCTTGTTGCAACCAATTTCTTCCGATCGTTGAAAATACCTTGCCTGCTGTACATTGACGATCGTCATAATTGGCAACTTCAGGTTCCTTTAGACAAGGGTGCATATTTGGCTATCCTGTGTATTGATAAACGTCGGCTGGCAGCAGCTCAATCCGCATTGTTTATTGTCGCCTATTATTTGGTGAGCCTTGGTTACTTCCTGGGTCTAGCAACGTCTATTTTGGACCCTAGGAAGGTGGTACCTTTCTTGGGTCTCTTGGCAGACTCATCCCTTGAAGTATTTCACCTTATCCCAGAAAAGCAATCGAAGTTTCTGCTGTTGGTCCAAAAGGTTTTGCAGGCTAAAAAGGTGACTGTAAAGACATTTCAAAGCTTGGTGGGAAAGTGTGGGTCTGTTTTCCTGGCGGTCCCAGCGGCGCAGCTCTTTACCAGGGAGATGACTACCGCCATTTCGAGAGGTCTGCGCACTTCTAAACCTTTCCGTCTTTGCGGGGGTTTAAGAGAGGACGTTTCTCACTGGCTGTTTTTAGAAACATGGGATGATCCTTTGCCTTGGAGGGATGAGCGACATTCTCGAATTTCCATAGCCACTGATGCATCGAATACTGGTTGGGGAGGATCCTAGATTTCACCCATCCCCCAAGATGTATCAGATTGTTGGTCGGAGGAAGACCAATTAGGGACATCTCTACAAAGGAAGCTGTTGCTGTAGAGAGATCATTGCTGGCCTTTAAGGATCGTCTGTAAAATACCTGGGTGGTTGTGAGTGTAGATAATAAGGCTGTTATTCATTCTTGGAACAACCGAGGAGGGCGATGCAGATCACTTAACGATCCCATGAAGAGGTTGTTCTTTACAACGTCTGCTGCAAGTATATGTTCCAACCACTGAGAAGCCGGATGATCTGCCTTCTCGCCGTTTGTCTGCAATGGACAGTCAGTTGTGCGCTGAGCTGTATGAAATTGTTCAGTGTCAGTTTGGGGGCTCAAATGGTCATACCTGTGACCTCATGGCACTCGACTCCACTGCAATGAAAGACATGCAGATCTGGATCAATTTTAGCACACTTCACGTTGTCTCCTTCACCCGGATCACCTGGGGCAATTTTTTTCCCCAAGCTTGTTTCTTGCGGAAAGCCGTTTTTGGAGAGGCCAAATGTCCCCCCACCCCGTTAGCGTTGGTTGCTCCTGTACTACGGCATCTCAGGGACCATAGAAAGTCCTGCACTGTTGTGGTTTTGGATGTATATCCGAAGAAATATTGGTGGCCACAATAGCAAAATCATTGAAACTTGCTGGAAAAGGCAATACTAATTAAGGCTTTACTCGTTCCGTCAAAGAAAGGATGGGTTTTTCATGCTGGTATTCCAGGGTTTGCTGGCCTTTGCAGTTAAATTTCGATTTATTGTACGAATGATGAACTATTCAAATTTCTGCATATCCAGGAAGCAAGCAGGCAGAATGACTGAACCATGGCCTTTCTTTACTTTAGGAGCTTCCCATTGTGGGGAAGTTGTTTGTTCCTTCAGTATGGTGCCCGAAATGCAGTCATGCCAACGACCATGCCAAAGATGTGGCTATAAGAGAAAGCGGACAGATGTGGGAAAGATAAAGGCAGCTGGCGTCGATTTAGACAAAATTGATTTACGTCTTCAGCAACTGACCAATTTCGACCGAGCAACTAGTTATTCCAAGCAGAAGGATTCCCTTCAAAAAGAGCGAGAGAATTTCTTGGCAGCTACTCCAGGGAAGTCTAGCCTAGCTACTATGACTCCTCGAGATTTGTGCCGTTTTCGGATTTTTTTGGGGGAAAGGCATGGAAAAACACAAGTGCATCGTAATGGTTGCACGTTTTTGGGTCAACGGGGTAGTCATTCTTGTTTATTTCCTGTCAGACTGTCCTATAAAACACTATATTCTTACATTGGTAAACTGCACGCTATTCTCATTCATTCATAAGGCACGAAAACGCTTTAAGCATTCCTGTTTATCTAGCTTAATTCCCTTGGCGCATTCTACCCCCTCTCAGGCTACTCCCTCGGGGTTAATTTTTTGCTATTTAAGCGTTCTCTCGTTTCAAACTCGTCCTCTCATTTCCACGCGGGCTCTTTTAGTGACGACAATTGGTTTACTTTCTACCCATCGCCGACGTCGCTGAAGCTTCGTATTTCCAGAATGGCTCAAGCTCCTGATGCTCCTCAGCAAGAACAAATTCAAGCATTGGCTGCTCCTCAAGATGCTGGGCAACCTGCAGAACCTGCCGGTCAGCCCGCGGCGCAAGAACCTGAGGTATTTAGTTTCTCCATTCTTTTTTCTTTCTTGTTTTGCCGTAGGTTGTTGCCACGTGGGTCTAACTTTGTTGGTTTCTGTGGAACGTCAGTTTCTCCATGTTTACGTTAGCCCATTCGGCTTGTGAAACGTAAATGAGTGATTCTTTTAATAATAATAATAATAATAATAATTAATCTTTAAAGAGGATACTCCCATCACGTTGAGTGGTGTTCAGGGAGGTCCTCTATAACAAAAGAATAAAATAAAACTAAACATTGTAATAAATACAAGCTAAAACTAAAAATATAAAAAGTACAAATATGGTAAAAATAGATCAAAGGTCCTTAGAATATATATACATATTTTGCTAAAACTATTGAATCATACAATTTGATTTGATAAAAAGATGTTCAAGAGCCTTTTAAATGTATTGCATGGCATGGGCCTCCTCAAGTCCATGGGAAGAGCCATCCAGTCGTTTAAGGCTTGGAATGAGGTGACGCGTCTACCCCAATCAGATTTAACTTTAGGTAATCTGGGCAGATAGCCATTCCTGGTATTATAGCCGTGAGAAGAGTTGAGTGGCGATCGAAAGTAGTGTTTTGTTTTACGTTGGCGCTTGTCGCTTGAGCAACGTATAGCCGGAATGTCAACTGTTTTACGTTAGCCTTCGTGGCTTGTGAAACGTAGATTGCTTTGTTGTTATAGTCGGTTTTACGTTGGCGTTTACCGCTTGAGCAACGTATAAGAGACCGGGGAATTTACGTTGGCCTTTTTGGCTTGCGGAACGTAAATAGGCGTTCGTTTTCGGTTTTGCATTACGTTAGCGCTTGTCGTTTGAGCAACGTATATCCTGGTACGTTAGCCTTTTTTGGCTTGTGAAACGTATTTGTGGTTTGTTTCTCTGTTTTATTTTATGTCGACGCTTCGCGCGTAACGTCTATGGTCGGCGTGACAATCTTTTAACGTTGGCCTTTATGGCTTTTCAAGTGTTTATCTGTAGTTGTTTTTCTTTTTGTTTTACCCCATTTTAGTGTCGGTCGTTTGCGAAGTATAAAAGGTGTTATTTTGGTTTAGTTGTTTTTACTTGCCCCTGTTTTTCGCCTGTCTTTGTTGCTGCCGCTTGTTTTTAATGTTCTTCCTATTGTTTTTGTTTTTTATTGTATTTGGTCTATTTTCGGCTTTTTAATTCAACTCCGCGGCTTAGCGCTTTGCCTTGTTTTATTGTTTTTATTCTAGTTAGCGCTGTCGGGTCTGTTTCTTTCGCGTATTTTCTCATCTATTTGTTATTCGCGCTTGTGATTTTTTTTTCGTTTGTTTTGTTATATTACTTGTGTTTATTTATCCCCTTTCCCCCTTTCTGTTTTCCCTTTACCTGCCTAGGCTGCCCTTAACGATTTTGCAGTGGTTCAGAGAGAAATCGCTGAGGTAAAGAACAAGCTCGATCAAAACTCGGTTCATAATGCCCTTCAGACTGTGAAGCAGCTAATTTCCCGTCCTGCGGGTATTTTTGATGTGCATGCCGTCATTGCAGCTTTGGAGCATTTTGTTGACACGGCGAGAGAGAAAAATGATGCTCAGGCTTCCCGCTACAATTCTATCCTCAAGCAGACCAGGCCCCTGTCGTCGCATGCCTCTTTTCAGCCAGTACTCTTAAAGCTTCTGGGGGATAAAGAGGAGATCGCGATTGCCAAGGAGATTGAGAAGGCTTTCAAGCACAGTTCCAGTGTTCGTCCCCTTATGGGCAATCCTAGAATGCCGTATTCTAACCCCAGGGTTACCATTAAATGTTACGCGTGTGGCCTCCGAGGCCACATTGCGAGAAATTGTCGAGTAAGGAAGGCCCGTAACAATTCCAACTGAACTTTGTCGTGTATTGTGGGTTTGATGTTATTCTATGAATTTTGTAACCTCCACAATAAAGTTTTGTTGTTTCCTTTAAGTCTGTCTTTCCTTTATTTAGTTTCATCCTCATTTCCGAGTCTTGTCCAGGGGGGTTTTCTAAACTTAACCCTTTTCCAGTCTTCGGACGGATTCCTGGCTCGACTCGGTTGTCGGGTTTTATTTCCCTCCCCTTATTTTCTATTTGTTCTCCTTTTTTTCATTTTGACCAGCCTTTTGACGTGGCTTCTTCTCATAAGCCCAAGGAGTCTTGGTGTAATTGGGAGGGAAAGCCCTACAACTGGGTCGGGCCGCTCCCCTCAGTGGATATGGTCTCTTCCGGCTCTGTGTATGCTTCACCTACGCACATCCCCTTTAGAGATAACGAAAACTTCATTGCTGGGAACGTTCAAGCAAACTGTCATAAATGGCGGACCATTTTGCTCAACTTATCCAAGGCAGATGAAATTTTTCGCTACGTTTCATTGGGGGTGGATATCCAGGAATTTTTTACGCCTTTTAAGGGAACGTTTCAGGGCCGTTCTTATGACTCGCCCATTCCGCCTCGCATCGTCTTTCCTAATGTGCGCAATTGCCAGGACCACGACGGTTTTATTTCTAATGGCATTATTGAAAGAGTCCAAAATGGTTCCCTTCTGGTTGTTGGCAAAGTTGGTTTTGTTGACCCGCCCCATCTCGTCATGCCCATTACGATAGAGCCCACGAAGCCACGTATGTGCCATGACGAGCGTTTTTTAAATCTTTGGATTAAGGACTGCCCGTTCACTCTGGACTATATTACCGACCTGCCTCGCTAGGTCGGACTCAACCACTTCCAGTCTACTATAGACGATAAGAGCGGCTACGGTCATATTCCTTTACACCCCTCCAGCTGCACCTTTTTCGGTTTACAATGGAAAGGTTATTATTTTACTTACACCACCATTCCCTTCGGGTGGAAGGCCAGTGCGTACATATACAACACTGTTGGCATGGCGGCTACAAGCTACATAAGGTCTTTAGGAGTTCCTTGCTCTCAATATATCGATGACAGGCATCTTGGCCAGCTTCGCCCTCGTTCTAAGTCCCATGTAAACTTTTCGAACTTTCAGCTTGCAGAAATGGGGACTTTTATCGCGTGTTCTGTTCTCCTGGAGTTAGGCTATTTTCTTAGCGTTGTTAAGAGCGTTTTCATTCCGCGCATCAAAGTAAATTCCTGGGGCACATCTGTCAATCCGACATACAGGCTTTTACGCTACCAAGGGATAAAGTTTTAAAGTTCGCTACTCTTCGTGATTCCATTCTGGAGAGTCAGACTGTGTCCCTCAAGAAGCTGCAGAAGTTCGCCGGGAAGACAACTTCCTTTTCCCTTTCCGTTCCAGCTGCGAGGCTCTTTACCAATTGTGTTTACCAGGCCATATCGGCAGCCTCCAAAACTCCAAGGGCTATCGCTGTTTCTTCGACTTTGAAGCAAGAACTCTTGCATTGGCGTTTTCTTGATGATTGGAATGGCTATCTCCCTTGGAAAGATGAAAAGCACGTCTCGATCACTCTTTTCTGTGATGCGTCCGATGTTGGCTGGGGCGGAGTGCTTAAAGTCCCAGAGAAAGAAGAGAAAACACTGCGTGGATATTGGGATGACGATACCCGGCAACTCCCTATAGCAGTCAGGGAGGCGCGCGCTCTACTTCACACCTTGGAAAGTGTTGGGGAAATTATCGCCTTGTCCTCCAGTGTTCAGTGTGATTCTAAGGGTAAACCTCTCCGTTTTTTCTCCCCGTTTCCTAATCCGGGCTCATCTGGTACAAATCTTTTCGCCCAAGTGCTTGATCCCTCCGAAAACGCATATGTTTTTCCCCCCTTTGCTCTGGTAGGGCCTTTGCTCAATTTTTTATCCTCACAGCCATGCCCCATTACTTTGGTTGTGCCTGATCTAAGTCCCAAACGTTATTGGTGGCCCATTCTGTACCACAGGGCTTCCAGCTACTTCCAGTTGGGCTCTAAGGGTCAAAAGGATATTCTCCTTTTTCCTAACTCTAATCTATCCGGATCCTTTGCTCCGCGAGCTTTGCAGTGGGATCTTTGGGTTTTCCGGGTTTTACCTTCTGATTAAAAAGTTTTTGTTTCCCTCTTTTGTCTTGTTCTTCAGGAACTTCCCTTGGTACCGCGCCTTTGGTGCCCTGCTGTTCAGTGCCCGGAATGTTCTTATCCAAATGATCACGACTTCTCTTTTTGCCAGCGTTGTGGATATCGGCGCCTCTTTCAATCACAACAGAGCGTTAACAGCAAAATTCAGCTTGATCTTCCCTCCATCAACAATCGCTTACAATCTATTCAAGCTCTTCGTGCCTCTAAGCCCTATGAAAAACAGAGATCGGCCCTTCAGAAGGAGTTGGAGAATTTTCTTTTCTCTCTCCCCCTTTCTAAGTCTTTATCTTCAGCAGCTCCTCAGGACCTTGTTCGTTTTCTTATTTATAAAGATCGGAAAGGCAAGACAAAGGTTCACAAGTCTACCTGCCCTTTGTTCGGATCACATTCCAAGGAACGGTGTCAATGCCCAGTCCGTTTAGCGGCAGGAACTGTAGATAGTCTTATTGGGAAACTCCGTTCCATCTTCAATAATGCAGGAAGAGCAGGTCCATGGTGTGACCTCCTTGGAACAGGCAATCCCGCCTCCCATCACTCCCTTAAAGATTATCTTCCTTTCCTGTATCAAGAGCAAGCCTCGTCCCGCGTTTCTCCAAAGCAGTCCGTGCCAATTTTTCTGGACAAGTTGTGGAAATTGTGTCAGCACCTCAACCATCTAGCCTATCTTTCTTGTGACACTGCTCCCCTGAATCGTTACATCTTTGCTAGAGACCTAGCCTTCTTCTGCGTTGATTTTTTCTCGGGTGACAGAGCTTCTGATTTGGGGAGAACTCTCACCAAGGAGGTTTTGTCTCTTCCTGACAACCAAGGTTTTATTTTTAGACAATCCGTCGGAAAAACCTTACGAGGTAAAGATTTTCATGTCTTCGCCATCAGAAAGTGCTCGAATCCTCTCATGTGCCCAGTCTCGTCTTTGGATCGTTATGTTCGGCTATGCAAGCTGCTCAACGTTGACCTTCGCGAGGGATACCTTTTTAGGACCACTGACAAGAGTAATAAAGTTGCTGAAAAACCATTTGTCGGATCCACTGTTGCCGCTCGGCTCACTTCATATCTAACATCCCTGGGGATTTCCGAAGGCGAAACCATGCACAGCTTCAGAAGCGGTTGTTCAATTACGTTGTCTACGTTAGTAGTCCCTTTGGCTGACATTGCAAGGCATTTGGGATGGAGGTCTACTCAAATGGCCCAATATTACTGTCAAACGGACAAGGTTTTGGGACTAACTAAACCAGCTGATACTCTGGCAGCTGCTACAGCACCTTCAAAGTACGATTGTTCTCCTGCCTTATCTTCAGGACGCGTTTTTAGTTCCCTTAACAACCTGGACGGGTTTAAAATGGCTTTTGTGTAATCTTGTCAATAAAAATGTTTCACTTTGCCATAGCTTGGTTTTGGATTTTCTGGGTTTTGGGAGAAAGAGATTCGTTTTCGGGTAGGTTATTCCTTTTTCTTTTCCTTTCCTTTCTTACTTCCATTCAGGATGAGCAAAATTTTTTCCTCCCATATCTTAATAAGCATATTAAGTCATAGAGTGTCTTATTGAATGAATGTGAATATATTACTATTTTTCATGCCAATGGTCGAGACGGTGGATGGGACAAGCGACTAGGCTTAGGAAACCCAGCAGCTGATAAATTGGTGAAAGACTATTTACATCTTGTTACTGCCAAACAATTGCAAGCTAGAATTACCCCCAAAGCAAGCTACTCCATTCTTTGTAGATAAATTGACTCAAATTGCACTGCATTTAGAGAAGAAATTTACTTTGGAAGAGTTAACGCCGATGCAGCGGTCTATAATTGCTCGAGATCAGGCTCACTTTAAGTGCGTCTTTTTTAGTGGTGATCGTCCAGGAGACTTAGGACGAGTAAAATTCCCGGAGGTTTTACGCTTTCCAAATGATGATGGTTTCTTCTTTAATCAGATATGGGGCAAGGTCTTAAGAGATGGGGATAAAAACGTATTTGGTACAAGGCGCAATTCTCAAGTGGTGATCTGTCCCATTAAGGGGATAGAAGGCTATCTGGCAGTTGCGCGACAGCTTCAAATACATCTGACCAAAGGTTATTTATTTCGTCCCACTAATCCTGAAGGAGGCACTGTAGACTCTCCTTTTAGTTCCTCGACTGCGGAAGCTCGTCTAAAGTTGTATCTTAACGAGATGGGGGCAGATGATGGGGAAACCCTTCACGGCTTTCGTTCCGGCAACGCAATTATGTTGGCGTTGACAAGTGCAGACATTTCCGAAATTATGGAGCATGTAGGCTGGGCTCGGTGTCATACGGCCCTGTATTATCTCCAGTTGGCCAAAGTTTTAAATCCCTCTGGTGTTTCAGCACGACTAGCATCAGATGAATTCTCGAAAGCAGTCAACCCGTGGCAGGACATTAATGAACTGAAGTGCTTTTAGTCGAGTTGGAAGATAGGGTTCCCATGCACCCATATGATGTATTTTTCTAACCTACATTTTTGCAATCCTCAAGATGTCTAGTAAACGAAATTTTATGTTCCCATCTCAAAATATTGTCCCAAGGCCTCGTTTTGGCGGCCATCTTGGATTTTTCACAAAGATTATTATCGACAATCACTTTTGAACTGGACATAGAACAGTGCATTATTTCTTCGAGTAATCAATTTAGAAAGTTAATTAATAGTTTTAACTTTCTTGTTAAATTAAAATAAGAAACACTTGAAAAATCCAAATAATTTAGAATTAGAATCCAATGTCATTTCGATCTTAAATAAAAACATGTGAAGCCATTTGTTGTAGTTTTTAAATATGATTTAGGTTTATTTGCAGTTGTTTTTTTACGAAAGAGTAAAGGTTAAAAAAAACTTTAGAAAAAGATAACAAAAGCTGTAAGGCACCCGGTAGAAGGAGGCCTGGTAACTAGAAAAACGGAGCACGCGCAGTCCTTCTTATTAAATCCAACATGGCGGCGTATGTAAGTTCTTTTGGATGAGCCGTAAAGAACTGTACTTTAAAGCTTTTGATTTGCTTAAATAGTGCAAGAAAACACATTCTTGCAATTTTTAAGAGATGAAACGTAAATGTGATAACGCTGATGGACAAGAATTTCTTCGAAAGAAAGCTGCAGTGCATTGTATTTTACACATGAGTGGTATTCAGCATGGTGATTTCACACCACTTAATAATGTCAAGGGGTCTGCAACTGAGAAGCTATCTTATTTACATGATATTCGGCACAGGCGCCTCATGGAACCTCGAGATTCACCACATCGCATGGAAGATATCTGTAATCAGATCCCAGACACTCTTGCTGGTGTAAATTTAGAAGTAATTGGCTACCATCGAGGTTGTTATCAGAAGTTTACCAAAAACCAAGATCGGTTGAAGTGTAGTACAACACCTAGCGAAAGTGCAACAACAACACGCTCTCCTCGTAAAGCGTCATCTTTATCTGCTATGTGGCTGTTTTCTCCAGAATGCATTTTCTGTGAAAAGCTTGAAGTGAAAATGCATGGAAAAACAGAGCGATGCATCAAGTTTCCAATGTTTAAGGACAAGGACGGAACTCTGAAGGAACCTACCTGGAAACAGATTGAGCCTCGAGCCCTTGAACTAGGTAACAGCCGTCTACATCGCAAGGTTCAAGGCGAAGACCTATTTGCGAGAGAGGCACAATTTCACCCATCCTGTCGCAACTCGTTTAACTTGATGTACGCCAATTACCTGCGTGATACTGCTCGAACTCTAAACAGTGACAAACTTGAAACAGATCAGGAACGTAAGGCATCCGTGCATAGACAAGCATTTACTGCTGTGCTTGATTTCATTCAAGACTCCGTCATTGGGCAGAAGAAAGTCGTGTTGCTTTCATCTCTGCGTCTTATCTACATCAAAGAGTTAGAGCGGAATGGTTTCCCCAATGCAGAATACAGGGGGGAAAAGTTAAAAGCACGAATTGAAAACCATGCAATTCGTGAGCAGATCGCCTTTGCCAAGGTCAACCCAGGCGACAAAGGGTGTATAACGTATAACCTGGTCTACAGTGCAAGTATCTCGGTGGCAGAGGCAGTTTCCTTCGCATATCAACTGGGATCCAAAGACAAGTACCAGGATGTTGCTCTACTCCTTTGCAGTTCAATCCAGCGGGCATTTAAAGAGGCAAAGCCACTTCCATGGCCTCCTTCAGCAGACGATCTGGAAGTCAAGTCATCAGATGAAGTTCTCCCCTCTGACCTTCTAAAGTTTCTGAATTATGTTATTTCTGGTGATTCAGATGTGGAGAGGTGTGAGAAGACTGGACGTATCGTGCTTTCTATAGGCCAGGTATTACATATCCCTCCTTTATTACTTTACTTCTTTACTTTTTTGCTGTAAGTAACACGTCGTGTTACTTTTTGTTGCAGTCTAAAACCATGCTTATCACTCCCTTTTCCTTTCCAGGACATCTGCCGTGCTTCAACGAAGGGAGAGTGGAAGTTTCCAAAGCACATTCTCCTTTGCGCTACTGTACGACACCTATATCGCAGTAAACAACTTACCACAATACTCAGCAGGCTGGGTCACTGTGAGACCTATGACTTTGGCTTGGAACTAGAAACTGCACTGGCCAAGGCTCTCGATGAGGTTTCTACTTCCCTAACTCCTCAAATTATTACTGGTGAGGGCAACGAAGTGTTCCATCTTGAGTGGGACAATATGAACAAAATAACGACAAACATCCATGGATCCAATGTGGTTAACAGTACCGGTGGGATCATGATACAGGAAGTAAAACCAGGGTTTGATGCCAACGGGAAAGACCGGAAACTTCCTAGCTACGAACGGAGTACGGCACGCTCCCTGAAAGTTGACACTCCCGAGACACTAGCCCCTATCCACATCTACAATCGGGTAGGGCCAAAGTTTCCTACAGGTGCTGTGTTCACTCCGCCTACCGCCAACAGTGAAGTTTACTCAAAGTGCATCCGAGTGTATCAAGTCTGGTTACTTGCACGGGTAGTGGGGAGCAGTGGAGAGAAACAACTTGTCCCAGGGTTTGGTGGCTTTATCTCAGCTACTGGCATCAAACCTAGCCGAAAGTCAACCATAGATTATTTCACTCCCATCAACCAGCCATTTACAGAGTTCTCAGTGATCAAGGAGCTGCTGAGGCGGTCAGAGGATGCCACCATGGAGGTCGGTCAGGCGTATGTGCTGAACACCTTTGATCTTGGTGGCTGCATGAAGGCCCTTCCCCTGATTTGGAAATTTCCAGAGGAGTATAAGAAGCATGTAGTTCTTCCAGGGCCATTCCACACAGGAATGAACTATATGGGCATGGTTACAGGAAACAAATGCAGGGGCTCAGGCTACTCTGAGATCTTAATAGAGGCTGAGCTTGTCACCACTGGTTGCCTAACTAGCGTGTTAAAAGGAAAGGCGTATGCTAAGGCCCTGTTCTGCCTTAAAACAGTCAGTGAAGCAATGCAGCGATTACTATTTGAGCGATTTGCTGAGGAAGAGAATGTTGAGGTCAGCGACCCTATGGCACTGCTTAATTTAGTACAGAAGTGTAATCGTGAGAACCTTGATATCACATTACAGGACCCCTCTACGCTCACCGTCCTAGAGAAGTACGTGTCCTATGAAGCTCGGGTGCGCAGCGGTCACCTTGAAAAGACAGCTACATTCTGGCTGAGTGTGATACAACATACACGTCTCATACTTATGTTGCAGTTTTCTGTGAAGACCAACAACTTTTCCCTTTTTCACAAGTGTAATGGGGATATGGCTGACCTGTTTTTCGCATATGATGGGCCAAACTACTCAAGGTAATTTACATTTCAGACTGAAACTTCTTTATAAGCACATTGATTTTTTTTAATTTTTTACACTTGTAACCAAATAGCTACACACATTCTATCCGTTGGCCTTTCCGCAGGTACCTGGTGTGGCTGGACATGTTTTTGACAAATATTGACAAATCTCATCCTGGAGCCAAGGAACTGCTCACGAAGGGTGGCATTGCAGTAGCGCGGTCCTTGATACCTGGTGCTCTCAGTTTAGCACATAATACTACACCATTATATTTCTAGTCGAGCAGCATGGATTTTATATTATAAATAGTGTTGTTGTTGTTGTTCTTTGTTTAGAAAACTCGGTGATGAGTGGTCTGTAGATCAAAGCACAAGGGAAGAATTGGAGGCATTCACATGCCTGATGTATGGCCCGGGAGAAGTCTGTAGATAGTGTACGTAGCGCTATGCTAAAGAAGATGGTAGGGGAAAACGAGGTTCTGACAACTAAATCTAAAGTGGACCTCTCCCGGCTTCCTCCTTGCAGAGACAGCCTTGTTCCACACATTGGCAGAGTGAACTACCGCCTCGCTAACTACAAACGAGCTCACGAAGCGATCTTCTGGCGCCCAAAACCCTACGATCCTGGCCACGGTTGGGAGAAGACCGAGGAAGGTATTTTAGAGCCTGTGTGGTCGAACGGGCCTGTGCTTCCCCCGTCCCTTGTTGACTTGCTGCAGAAAACTGTTGAGGAGGCGGAGGATGGAGAAGAAGACGATGAACTAGAAATTGATTTTGAAGAGCTTTTTAGTGATGACGAGGACATGTAGTTACATTTAAACCCCGCTGTTATTTAATAACAGCGTTTCAATTACGTGAAAATACTGCTTTCGACACCATATTGTTCTAATTGGACTTCATGAGAATCTTTTTAATAGTGGACTGTACCTTTTAAAACTTGAAAGAGTAATAGAGACGATGCGTTTCACTTTCAGACGAGTATTTCTAAGTATAATTGACGTTAATCAAGATTCTGAGTGTGAATAACACTGACTTTACTATATTGTTTTACTTAAATTGTAATTTACTTGTTAAATTTATGAATATTGAAATTGTAATGTATTCCTTATTGCAAATGTAAACTAACATGAGGATTTTGGCCTGTTTTGATGTCCACTTCAAAAGTGTTTGTCGATAATGAACTTTGTGAAAAATCCAAGATGGCCACCAAGATGGCTGCCAAGATGGCCGCCAAGAAGGCCGCCAAAACGAGGCCTTGGGACAATATTTTGAGATGGGAACATAAAATTTCGTTTACTAGACATCTTGAGAATTACAAAAATGTAGGTTAGAAAAATTCATCATATGGGTGCATGGGAACCCTATCTTCCTACTAGACTATTTGTTTGTGCTTTTCCTGCTGACCATTCGAATAAGGGGTGTCTGTAAAACCCGGAACACACCCGGAACACCCCGGAACACCCCGGAACACCCCGGAACACCCCGGAACACCCCCAGAACACCCCCGGAACACCCCGGAACACCCCCGGAACACCACCGGAACAGCCCGGAACAGCCCGGAACAACCCCGGAACACCCCTGGAACATCCCATAATACCCCCGAACATCCCATAATGCCCCGGAATACCCTCAATACAGCCAGGAACACTCTTGAACACCAAAAATTCTGGTCAGCGGTCAGACCGCTCACGCATAAACTGACCCGAGGACCTCCGAAGATTAACGAAGATTTCCGAATTTTTCCGAAGACCTTTGCAGATCACCCGAAGACAAAATGACAAAAAAAAAAAAAAAATAACATTGGTGTCCTTTAGATCGACAAAGATTTGATTTTGAATATTTCAATTTAATTATTGAAGTTGTTGTAACTCATGTGAGATTTGCATTGTAACTCTCGACAAACCAATGTGACGTCTGTAAGTAAAATTCTGGGGGTGGGCATCCCGAATAATAATTCAAATCACCATATAACACGTCACGGTCGCGATAACTTACTCTTGGGCATTGCGTGACAGATTTTGCACGCAAAACAAAACAGATTTAGGATTTATTTTTTTCCCGTAAAGGCTGTTCCTTTTCAATTTATGTAGCTAGTACTACCGCATTTTCTCAATAAGTGCCCCACTTGCTGTTACTGTACGAACTGGGCAAAGAAACACCGCCGCTCCTTCTAAAGACCAATTAGGAAAATGTTTGAATAGTTTTGAGAAGTAAGTTGTAACTCAAGGTTTAGCGCAACGTACAAAGTTGGCTTATTGAGGGAGCACACGAACTTTGCAAAGTTCAAGGAAATCTGATATGTACTCTCATCGTTGATATTTTCCTTTTTTCGTTTACTGAATTTTTCTCTTAAAGTCTAACTAGATCTTGTGAAAGTAAATAAAGTACTTGTTCCTTTTCTCGCTATAAGAGTGTTAACTCGTTCGATCCGTTTGCTCCCGGGTTACGTTGTGACATCCTACATTATAAGCCCTCGGATACCTCTACAAAATTATAGTGAGTACTTTTTTGCAGGCGCACATTTCTCCTACTCATTTATCTTCCGAGCTCTTTTGTTTACCAAAAAGGAGGCCTAATTGCAAAAACGTTACCTTATGTGCCACCCGGCATGAAGAGAATGAGTGAGTGGAAACTACGTTCTCGGATTTTAATGTTCCCGAAGCACTCATGCACTACAGTATCATACTTCAAATTTTAAATATAAACTGCAGAAGTTGATAAAGGTGAATTTGCCATCTAAAAGCCCACATTGTAAGTGTTTAATTGCTCTTCGTCAGAGTGAATCCTTGAAGGTAGTTTGCATGCCTAATCTATTCCTATTTGAATTTTTTTCATTTTTTATATGAAATGGTTTTTTAAATTAGGTGTATATATCAGCGTAACGACCGGTGGGCGAACATTTTGGGGCGGTACGCAGCTCTTACAAGGTCTTTTCTGATTTGCTGAGAAAACAATAGAACAAACAACAAATATCTGAACATTTTCCATGCGCCTGTGGAAGTAAAACGAAGACGATCGTGTGACCTCGGAATAATGACCTCATAATATTGCGTGACACTGTATCATTTCGCTTTGTTATGTCCTTGAGGTCACATCTGTTTCTTGAGCCTGATAATGCAAACCTCGCACGAGAAATGTCAGTGCAGAATTAATAATTCAACTGTCACATTTTCATATCACTGAGAATTGTAAGTTATTGATATGAAGGTCAAGAGTATAATTTGCTTTTTTTAAAATTAAATAATGGTTCTTTCGCTGTTCTTAAAAGCTTGGAAAATATTCCGAAGCATTCTTGAAATGCTCGGAAATCTCAGGGTGATCTGCAAAAGTCTTCTGAAGAATTGGGAATCTTCGGCGGTCTTCGGCTTAGTCAATTCGTGAGCAGTCTGACCGCTGACCACTATTATTGGTGTTCTGAGGTGTTCCGGGCTGTTTCGAGGGTGTTCCGGGGTATTATGGGGTGTTCCGGGGTGTTCCAGGGGTATTCCGGGGTGTTCTGAGGGTGTTCCGGGGGTGTTCCGGGGTGTTCCGGGGGTGTTCCGGGGGTGTTCCGGGGGTGTTCCGGGGTGTTCCGGGGTGTTCCGGGGTGTTCCGGGGTGTTCCGGGGGTGTTCCGGGTTTTACAGACACCCTCGAATAAGCGAGCCTTTTCAGACTAATATTTTTATAAGGATGTTGGACTAAAAGAATTTTGGAACAAGTTTTGAGTTTCGAGGATTGGGAGAGAAGTTTGGGGGTTAAGTTATGGATTTAGGTTGTGTTTTGTGTTTGTTGAGGCCGAAGTCTGAAATGAGTTGTTCATTTTAGGCGTGATCAATATTCTTTTTCATGCTCAGTTAAAACTAAGCATTAACAGGCACTCAATTGAGATGCGAAGGGAAAGTACGGCTCATTAACACCCAGAGTGATATTCTTTCGAAGGTTATGTAATAGGGGTGGTATAAATATGGTGAGATAATTAGTTTTCTTGCTCAGTTTTCTTTTCCAGCGGACAGAGTGAAGAACGACCCACCCGCCCGCCCTATAAAGTCGTGCGGTTCAGGTTTTCCTGACTGTATCGTTTTTTCCCTTTGGTTCTCACTTAGCACGCTGGATCAATATTCTTTTTCCGTGTCTTATTAGCTGAGCAAGAATAGGAGGGTTGTTGAATAGAATACTCTGCTTAATCGTCGTGTTGCTTCAAAATCTCGTGTGATCATGAGCTATAGGAAACATAGATTTTGAGTTCGCACTGAACGTTGTTTCAAGCAAACCGCAATGAAATATGTCGACGATTCAATAAAACTATCACCTTACCGTCAGTTCTGCTGTCCTTTGTCTTTGATTTTTTCGTCACCTTCTGCAAATATCCCTGTTTCTCCGCGATTCTTCGGTGAGTTCGATATCCTTACTTTTACCACCCACCATTTTGAAAGAACACTTGTTCCCTGTTCTACGCAGGTAACTAGAAAACCTACTAAAGCCGCTCTTAAGCCACTGGGTAGGCCATCTTTTCCAGGTTTTGGTTAAGAGCTCATAAGAACATTGCATGACGGACTTCCGTATAGCGAAGGTCATCATGCAGCGGATTAAAAAGTGACAATTCAAAAGAAGAATTGGGGAGAAACAGGGATATTTGCAGAAGGTGATGTAGAAATCAAAGACAAAGGACAGCAGAACTGATGGTAAGCATATTTCATCGCTGTTTGTTTGAAACAACGTTCGGTGACAACTCAAAATCCATGTCTTCTATAACTCATGATGTGATCTCACAGCATGATAAGGAGGTAGGATAGTAAAACTAGTAGTAATCGAAGATTAAGAGAGTGCGTTCGACTGGTTGCATTCTATTAGACAGCCAACGCGTCTGGTTCCCAAGTTGTCGCCAAGGAGACGAAAGCCTTCGAGTCCTTTGCTTTCCCCTAAATGAAAGCATGGGTCTTTGTTAAATGAGATCAGGTTCATAAATTGTTTTGACTGAGAATTGCTGTGCAATGATTTGACCATGGTTAACAAATTTCCTGCTGACAACAAAGGTCCTCGAATACGTGCTAGCAATGTCTTTCCTTCAGTGAAACAACAAGCACCCAATCCAGCTAAATCACTTGGTTAGACAGCACATAAGCCCCAAAACATGTACTAACAAAGGGCCTGAAACTAATTTTCCAGAAATCTTTGATGACCTATTTACAAGAAAAAATTCACTTGAAAAATTTTCTGTGACAAATGAAACTGACATGCCAGTTTAAATACATTTGTAGCAAAGACATTTGCAACATAAAAAATGTGACAAAATTTCCTCATCTACACGAGCAAATACAGTTTGCAATAGTACTTCTAGTGTGCATGGGCCTTTTCACAGGAAGGCATCTCAATTAGCCAATATACAAAACTACTGAGATCAATTCAACTATAAACCCTTGGGTGGTTTGTGCACGACTTTACATCAACGAATTTGCCAGTGGCATGTTTTAAACATAGGCCCGCAATGCGTGCAGAACCGACTAAGTGTTGGTTCGTCTCGAAAAGAAAGCAAGCGAGCCGTGCGTGACTGCAGCTTCAATAACATTCAAGCATCTGTAACAGCAAGTAACAGTAAAAGTGTGTAACTGTAACTAACGCTTAAATTTGACCAACTGAAAAGGCGACCAATACCCTGGAAAGGAGGTCAACTGAATTATTCACCCTCTCCTCACCAAACATAGCTCCACAGACTATGCATTCTTCACTCAAGATCATTTTTCGCTGTCTTTTGGTCGGTCTTCCTCAAAACCCGGAACAAAAATTCTCAAAACAGACACATTTCAAAATATGGGCGACAAATTTCCCAATATAAAAGTAACCACATCTTCACGATTGATCAGTATGGGCACTGTAACAGCCCAAAAGAATTGAACTTTTCCCCATACCTGGGAACCACGCTTTGTGCACAGCATGTCAAGGGCTCCTTAAGCCAAATTGTGAATGCAAATACGAAATAAATCATTGCTATGCTCTATCGTACAGGTTACAAGAAAGCGCATTATAGGCATTTACCAGTCGTTTTGACCCACTCCACCCTCGACAAATGTTTTTACTTGGTTCAACGTGCTAACTGGCGTAACGAAAATTGTGACAGTATTTTGCCCTTTGCGTTACCGAATGACATTCTGTTTAAAATCTGATGACTCAGCTCATCTGTCTTATCGCTTTGAATATTTAATTTTGTTGAATTAAACTAAAAAATTAAATGTTGATATACATTTGTCCACAACTGAACATGCTTTTACCAAGAGTTGTGAGCAATGTATTTACGTACTGTTGTGAATAGGGCACTATAAAAACATGATTATCGATAAAGACAAACACATCGTCAGAATCTCAAGATGCTAACCGGAGTGACAAAAATTGTGACAGTATTTTGTCTTTTGCATCACCGAATGGCGTAATGTTTAAAATCGGATAACTCAGCTCATCTGTCTTATCGCTTTGAATATTTTGTTGAATTAAAATTAAAATTTAAAGATAAATTTTGTCCACAACTGAACATGCCGTTATCAAGAGTTGTAAGCGAAGCATTTATATACTATTGTGAATATGGCACTATACAAACATGATTATCGATCTGGAGAAATTAGTAAAAAGCGAAGTTGTCGCTTTATCTCAAACACGTTAAAGCATGTCGTATGACGTAATTGTTAAATCTGATTTCCTCTTCCGCAGTCAGTAAGTCAGTGTCTCGCACTCTAAAATCGAACAAATCGGTTTAAAATCAAAAGTAAAGCAGAAAAATTAAAAAGACTAACTGGTATATCCTTCTGTGCCGCTTATAGTATACTATCCAAGAAGATCCAGCCTCGTGTCGTAATTCATTTCCCACCTGCCAATAACCTTTCTTAATGTTGGCAGCTAGACATTTTCAAGTAATAAACATAACTACAACAACATACACCAGAATTTTCCTTTCATAACCTTTACTGAGAACGATTCTATCCTTACGATGTCTCAGCAACACTTTGGTCCCACCAGCATCAACAGTGCCACTGGACTTCACCTCCTGTTACTATCAGTCCTCCTTGCTTTCTTTCACTAGTATTGTACAGATATTTCAGTCCGGTCAAAACCAACACTGCTCGGCCGAAGTGTCCTTCTATACCTACGATACTTTTTGTGTGGACCCTTGTCCTATCGTGCGTGTGTGTACTAACTGATGGGCTTGACTGCAGAATACGTCATCCCATCCCGTGGGCCATAGCGAAATACACACCTTGCAAGCCTTACACGACGTATTTTGACTGACCAAACCAGTCGACACTCTTGACCAGTCGACGCTCTTTGACCAACCAAACCAGTCGACGCTCTTGACACGACTGCTCTAACTTGATTTCGTCGGTTAAAAATGACCAACAAGGTAAGTGCTACACAACAATGATGAACTAGTATCAAGGAGCAATCTGATGCCTCAGTAGACAAATTCACATTTCCCGTGTAAAAAGTAACACAGCTAGGCTGTTGCGTGACTCGACATGTATTAAAACAGAAGTATCCACTTTTATCCTGCATTTAAAGTTACATTTAGCCTTCTTGACAGTCTTTATCGCCATGACTTACAACAACATGACCAGTTTCTGGCTCTGACAGTCAGCAGAAATCACTCTCAAAATTCAGCAACAAGGAATAATTACGAATAAGCAATATTTTCTCCAGCGCTGTACAATCCTACCTCTGTCGCTTGTGTTTGTAAGAGCGCTTCAAACTGTGTCTTGTCAACCAACTTGAAAAATTTCCCAGAAAAGTTAGTTTCTGGCTCCGAAAAGTCTTGTGAAGGCTTTTGTGGTGCTTGGCAAATCTCAAACTGTTCTCTTCAAATTCAGCAACAGGCATAGCAGTCCGAGTCCATACGAATAATCGATCTTTTCTCGACCGCTAATACATTCTAGATGCGCCACTTGTGTTAAAGTGAACTTCAAACTGTGCCTTGTCGGCAAACTCGAAGAAAGTAAACAAAATATCTCAACCAGACTCCATGGAATCCACACAGTTTGCCTGCACTCGTGTGTTTATCATTGACCGTTTGGGACCTGGGCATCATGAAAACAAGGTAAAAATCTTCGGGGGGGGGGGGGGGGCTAAATTGGTGTCGACTACAGAGGAAATCTCTATTTTTTCTGGCTATATAACACAGGACACCCAACACGAGATTAGGAATGCGTTCTCCTTCGTCGAACGCAATTAAATGAGACTTACCTGTAAGTTGAAGTTTGATTTAGATTCTACCGAGTTATAAAGTACTGGGAGTTTACGTGCCCTCCCAGCCACCCTTAGTACAGCGGGTGCCATGAAACACTTGCATTAAGCCCCTGAACACTGAGTGGGCGCATGCGCTTGTCCTCTCATGTAATCTTCCAGCACTTTATAACTCGGCACAATATCAATCAAACTTCAACTTACAGGCAAGTCTCCTTTAATTTTACTACTTTATTGCATACTTTTGTGCATACTACAAGCAATTGCAAAATTGTTGAGACATTTTCCGAAAAAATTGGATTACCAACCGAAAACGCACTCTTGAAAACAAATGGAAAACTTTAATACATTTCTGACCCCCCTCCCCCTTTCAATGTTGTTGCTTGTTACTTTGAAAATCATCACTAAATCCAGAACAACATTGATAAGGGGGGGAGGGGGGTAAATGTTAATTGACTATAGGAATGTCCAAATTGACCAGAAATATAGCGAATGTCTCAAGTCTTTTTGCAATTGCTTGTAGCTTATCAGAATTTAGGGCCAACACACACACACACAAAACACTGAAAAGATGCACCTGAAACAGAAACTTTGTCTGCCCCCCCCCCCAGCTAATTTGTTGTTGAGTTGGTTTTCCTGGATTTTGATTGGTGAATATGCAAATATGATTATTAAAAGTGATCACATTTTGTATGATGTGTCCTAAAATGTATGAAAAAAGTGGTCTTTCTGGTGGGTAATCACATGAAACGTTCATTTGACTGCAATTTCGTTTCGAAAAAAGAAAAGGCTTTCCAATGTACACTAGTCTTTCACTAATTAATTGTTACAACATCACAGTGTCGTAATATCTTCCACTCTGTTTTTCTTTATGAAATTCTCTTCCAAATTTCAATGCAAATGGAATGGACCCAGTATGACCTGGCATCTTCTTAAAACATTTAAACACAATCAACCTTGAAAGACCTTCCTGTGCATTGGTGCTTTGTGTAGAATTCTGATGCAATAGTTTTACAGTTATGAGTGTCACAAATGGCCTGTAGCAACACTTAAAATAGCTACAAATCAATTAAATAATTCAAATATTTATACAACTCATATGAAAAATTTCACCTCATTTTTAAAAGTATCGTTAAAATTTAGCAGCTTCCTCTAGACATCTTGATTCAATAAATCTCATTAATTCATCTCGTTTCTTGTGTGCCGTGTTCTTGATATAAATATGCGTCACATCGGTAAAACCGATTAAACCAAAGATATCTTTTAAGTAAGGAACCTGATAGTCAAGTGCTTTCATACTGCCTGTAGAGTAGTCCCCACCTGAGGAGGTAATCAGTAACAAGAGTCTTCCAGTTAACAACCCTTGTGGCCCGCTAGAAGTTTCCCTAAATGTCATCCCAGGTTGAACAACACAGTCAATGTACTGCTTTAAGACATAAGGAATGCTATAATTCCACATAGGGCACGAAACAACCAGCTTATCCGCCGAAAATAAAGTCTTGACCATCTTTTCTACTGGTTCAAAGTTCTCTTTGTCGGATGGTTTATCTTCACCAGTTACCATTCGCATTTTGCTGGCTACATGCGATAAATCATACTGTAAAAGTTCCTTGTCCCAAAGGTTGACCTCTTTTATAATATGATGGCGATTTCTAGATTTATACGCAGTGAAGAACATTTTGGAAGCAATACCAGTCCACGATCTTTCATCTGAACCCGATGAGTTTAGGTGCAGTATTTGGACGCGTCCATTTGCCTTTTGTAAGTCTTCACTCGACTTAACTTCTCCTTGAAAAGCTGAAATATACGAACAGCATCTTACAAGCCCCAAAGATGCAGCTTTTAGCACATTTCCTAATCTAAATTTACTCTGTTGCCTTCGACCAGCAAACATCAATTTGGTCGCCATCTTGAATAACACGTGCCACAATGAAATTACGTAAGAGAGGTTAGCGGTAGAAAGATATTACGAGCTTAATGATTGGTTCATTTCAAACAGCTGACCAATGTAGATAATGCTTAGAACTTGACTTATATTCCCACAATCCTTAGCTCTCACCTGTTTCTGGTACTGATTCAAAGATGGCGGCCCACATGCTCCGGCAATTTGGTAGAAGTGCCTTTACTCTCCCGTTGTTGAGGAGGCAGAGCATACGCCTTGTTTCGTCCTCACCCCGTATTATTTTTGCTGCTAACAAATACTTGCAGCATCCATTTCTCATCAATAGCAGCTTAGTGGTGAGGCCGCCTTCCCTTATGGGCGTTCGCCTGTTCGCCGATGCTGGAGCAGCATTATCGAGGGAAGAAATTCAGACTCGAGTTATGGATGTGTTAAAACTTTTTGATAAAGTGAATGCTGAACAGGTAAGGATTAAGTAACTTATTTTTATTTTTTGCATTGTCTCTGTTTCTTTTTACTTGCAAGGTTGACTTCCAAAAGTACATAAGGCTTACGGTAAGTTCCCGCTGTCTCGAATGGGTTTATAGTCACTTCGTCTCCAAGCCTTTTCGTCCCCTAGCCTACGTGGAGACACGAATATTTCCTTCTTTTGTCGAGTAAATCGTGTCTGCGTTACATCATTGACAATCGGTTCCAGGTGACATCACTTCAAGCCATTTGATTTGATGTGACATTTCGGAGCGATTGCAGAATACCCCGCATCTCTAGCTACACGGCGTAGCCGGCTACGCGTCTACGCGGCTACACCGTCATAATTTATTCATAGCCCTCAAGTTCTCTGGAAAGTGGCTATGCATCTACGCGGCTACGCCATTATAATAAATTCAAAAGTCTCTAAGTTTTCTGGAAAGTGGCTACGCGTTTACGGGGCTACACCGTCATAGTTTATTCATAGCCCTCAAGTTCTCTGCAAAGTGGCTACGCGTCTACGCAGCTACGCCGTTATAATAAATTCAAAGGTTTCTAATTTCTTTGGAAAGTGGCTACGCGTCTACACGGCTATGCCGTTATAATAAATTCATAGCTCTCTAAGATTTCTGCAAAATGGCTACGCGTCTACGCGGCTACACCATCATAAAATAAATTATTTTATACCTCTATTGGTTCTCAGGAACGTAGCTTAGCGTTTATAATCGGTCTTTGAATAGACATATTTCGTTTCGTTTCTGTTCTTTTTTCACTGCAACATTTTAAACATTTTCTTAATGTGGGAATGAAGATTTTAGAACGAGTCATGTAGACAATAAGCTAATATTTCTGGTTTACAAAGAATATTTTTTTCACTTGTCAGCTATTCTCAAGTTATGGACACACACTTTGTTGGAGAAAACCACAAGACAAATCATAGCCACTGAAAATGTTTATTCTATTACTCGAAACGTGTTACATCTAGGTTGGTGATTCATTCGTCCATTCATTGTACAAGAGATCGCAATTCAAGCTTACAAATACCGAATTATACAAAACCAGCTCAAATAAGCAGTCAAAACGATAACTTACATATTTTTGGGCATCTCCAGGCTTTATGTTTGAACATCAAGGTCATGAAAGCGAACAATCTTAGCATCACCGTGCAAAGCACAAACTGTGAAAACCACATGGCTGATCAAGATCACGTGACCCACACAACGGGGGTACAGAGGGGCGAGGGCCAACAAACTGTTATGTGACACACCTCCTTCATATGGGTGAAAAATTGAAAGATTCCTCATAAATATTGTCTATTTTAAAAACTATCAACCAGCGATTAAAAAACTTTGAAATAATTGCTTGATTTGTCTGCACTATACAAATAACACATTCCCAGTCCTTTACTATACCTGGTACTTGCTCCGACGGCGTAGCCATTTTCAGTGGCTGTGCCAAACAGCTTCAGTTGCAGGGTATTCTGCAATCTAGCCGACATTTCTAATTTTGTACCCATCAGTCAGATGCGAGATGGAAACCACAAGATTCAGAAATAACAGAAAGCAACCAACAGTTTATAGCCATGAAACCATACCTGGACCGTTTTCCTCTGTTTGAATAAAAGTTTTTATTTTTATTTTTTTATTTTTTATTTTTTAGTATTTGACAAAAACTACAGCATGTTTCCACCTCAAACACAAATGTAAGATGCACTCATTTGAAGAACTGTTTTAAAACTTGTTTACCACAATTGCTGCATATTCAACCAAGCTTTGAAATGTGTTGTGAGGTTTGTCCTTGCAAGCACAAGCCAAGATAGGCTGAGGTGTGCAGCCTGTCATTCACAAATCCCAGTGGCACCAATAGTCACTTCAAATTGATTCACTTACCAGAGAAGAGGTGTGCTTCTGAGGATTCAGACATTCTCACAGTACTTGCATGACTAGTGGTCAATAAGTCAGACAAATGATTAGTATTTACCTCAGCAAAGTGGGTGAATAATTGTTGGATCATTGTATGAAATGAAAATGTATTTTATGCTTGCTTCCTCAAATTTTTCCAAGGAAAATTTCCTTAAAAGGAAAAGATTCAAGAGGCAAAATACCAGGTGCTTTAAAGGCAAGTTGACTCTGCTAGGGGGAAAATAATAACTTAAGCAGTATGAAGACGGCTTTCACTGTAAGCAATGACTATGAGTCATGAAAGAAACCAAATAGAAGCCCACCTCTTCGCAACTTTTTTTCAGGAAACTATTATTTCTGTACATTATTTGTTGACTCTAAGATTGAGCGTTGCGAAATTTTCTCTAGTTCTTACGCGAAGCGTTACTTAAGAGTTGACTTAAATTTTGATACATTTCTTGTGTTTGTACAATACGTGGTTCCAGAAATTATCCATACTACCCCCACAGAAGGTCATTGGAAATTCCTAGGCAGAGGAGGGATTTAAAAGCCAAACTATTAGAAGGACAGTATGAAGCTAAACTGGAATTTCCTGGGGGGTGTGGGGGTGCAAAACAAAAAACCTTCCGTGGGGGAAGTATGGATATTTTCTGGAACTACACAATGCATATTTATCACCTTACTCGTTTTATTCTATGTATATTTATTCCTTGTTCAGGTAAGCAAACAAACATTCTGTTTGATTTCCACTGCGTAGCCGTTATTTTGGTTTCCATCGTTGCTATATTAAATGAGCTAAAAAAAGCCTTCCCTTTAACAAGGTCACTTTGTAATTAAGGCTTGCAAGAGGCCTCGAAAATCAAACATTTAAGAGGTGCTTTGTTGCCTTGAAGCAAAACTATACATTTTGAAGCTGTGTGTTGCATTCACCTCACCAAGGTAGCTGCCATTTTGAACACAACAACTTGCGATTGAGATTACATAATTTCGAAAACTAGACACTTGGAAATGCCATTTTTAGCAGTTTCCTGGTGGTATTTCCCCCAAACATAATCAAAATCCAAACTAACTTTAACAGCATTTACGTTTGTGACCTTTCTGAGAAATTTCAACCACCAAGGCTAAGAATGTGTTTGAATAACGGGTAGAACAACAAGACATCACGTCTTTGATACACGTTCAATGCACTTAAAAACTTTAAAACAATATAAACACTGTTAAAGTTGCGGTATATATCTCGCTCTTTGTAGCCTGCGTGCAGACGTCTCCTATTTCCTTCCACCCGCGGAAAAGGGACGTCTGCGAAACGGCGTCGCTAATCGTGTTCCAATATCCTGCTGTTTTTCATGAATTCGTGGAAAGTGCTTTTATTGGTTGCTTGACGATAGCCACTGTTAGAAACAACTCTGATTGGTTATCGTCGGGAAATGCTCGAGATAATGTATGCGATCTACATTTAGCGGGGTTTTCCATTGATAAAAACATGTCCGATTGTGTGTTGTGTTTCTCGACTATTCTAAAAAACAACGACAGAAACCTTGTGAAAAGTCGCAGTGAATTTAAAGTTCAGGAAGAAATCCTTTCTCTTCAGTTCATTGTACACGAAACATCGCCATAAATTTGTAGATCATGCGTGGGAAAGTTGCAAAAGTGGAGAGGTCTTTACGCCAACGTGAGAAAAATCGAGGACGAACTTTTTAGCGATTATAGTTCCAAAGCTTTCAAGGCAGGACTTACAGTGAAAAAAAAAGATCGAGACACTAGGAAAGGACAGCGTAGGAACTTCGGCTTCTACCCAGAAGCGAATTCTTTTGGAGGAGTCGGTAGATCGTGAAAGCCTGTGAAAGCCTGTGAAAGCCGTTCGCAATGCTTCTGTGTGAAAAATTCAGATTCCTCCTCTTAGTCCTGTTCGACCTCTGATCATGGAGCGATCAGAGGGAAACGATTCTGGCACAGAAAACAAAACTCTGTTATCATAATTTATGCAAAATTTAAAACCCGAACAGCAGGATACTGGAACACGATTAGCGACGCCATTTCGCAGACGTCCCTTTTCCGCGGGTGGAAGGAAATAGGAGACGTCTGCACGCAGGCTAGCTCTTTGAGCCACGTCAGCCGCTAAATAAAATTGTCAGATTGGTCATGTAAGAACTACTAAAATGTAAAACTGTTCATGTAAAAACCATTGGAATAGCCCACATCTTCTTTGACTCCCTGTTAGTCGTCACGGCATGTCCTACTTTGATGGTAGCACACGGCGATGCGGGATTGCCGCGCGCGGAATGTGGAAAAAGTGCCACTCGTTCTTAGAGTTAATTAAGGAGTCTTCGGGTACCTTGTCTATCTTAACACCCTCAGATATCTGCCTCAGCATAGCGTCGTTAGAGGAAAGACCGGTAACATTCATTTGAAATCTCTCAACTTCATTGTTATGTTTCTCCTTACAATGTTTCTACAAGGCTGATCGCTCTTCCTTATTGCTAAGTGACTTCTCATGTTCCTTTCCTCTGGTATATGTGCTTCTTGATGTTTCTCCCACATAGATGTTTTTACACTCGGTACATTTGATTTCATATGTTATACTCTGTCTATGACACGAACTTTTCCACACTTTCTACATACCAGGCACTCTTCACTTTCACATTGTCATGGTTTACACGGATCAGACCTCTGGAGCAATCTCTTAATTGCAATACCGGCCTTTTCTACTACTTTGATCTTGAAACCTTGCCGTTTTATCTCTTTTTGATACTTTGTAGCTGTGAATTCAGTGTAGCTGGTACAAAGATGATCGCCTTGTTTCGCTCATGTACCAGTCGTTTTTCTTTCTCACCTTTTCTTGTTTCCATTTGTCCTTTCTCCACTCTTTGGGTCGATGTAACGGTCGTTCTCCTTCTTGATCAGCTTCATTCCTTGTTTTATACCGCTTGAGGGCCGAGTCGACAACCTCATATCTGAATTTCTTGCAATCTCGTACCCAGAGTCCACTGGCTTTTTGGTCAGCGGGTGGTCACTAGTAGAGACTCTGGGATAATGGAAAAAATCTACTTTTTTTTTGATTGGGTGACCATAAAACAAAGGAACAGTGAACCAGAAGCCTGTGACCAACTTAGTCATGAAAGGGATATATGAAAGTTTGGGAGTAAATATTTCAGAGGGGCACCGATCTGAATAAATTTTAAAGTTTCGCTATATGGCCATAGCCATTTTTGTGCGGGAAGTTGCTATGCAATGCCATCATTTGGTGGTGAAACACCGTGGAAATGCAAGCAGCTTCGATAGGTCATTGCCGAGCCTGTTTGAATCTGGATGAAACTGTTAGCAGCCTCGAAGGATGTTTTTAGAATGTTTTTATACAGGTTTGTATTAACTCCAATTTGTTGTCAAGTGAAGGGAATAATTGAAAACGTTGACACTCAACAATATCTGCAATAACAAAGAAAGGGAAAAGTAGCTCCACGTAGAATGACTGAAAGTTTAATTACAGGAGAATTATCAAGGGAAGTCCCTCACAAATAGCAGTTTCCCCTTCGGTTTCTAGCCTGCCTTAGAGCAGAGGAAAATGGAAAACGTGCACATAGCAAGAACGAGAGTCTCTCTGTTCTTAACCAATCTTCTGAAGCCTCTGGACAGTGCCTGCAGGCGTGAAAGATATTACAAAGATATTTTTGTCAATTTAATTGCAAAAGAAAAGTTTGAAATTCTTCTTAACTTGAACTATTTTCCTAGTCCAGTGGTCCAATATTGTCAAGATTTAAATGTGTTATAATTAAATAGTTTTCTGTTATTTGATGCAAAAGGACAGTGACAGTATGCAACCAAGTCCTAGAGAAATAACTGAACTTCACATGGGTCAGCATAGCGCATACAATTGGGGAGATGAAGAACAGAGTTCCTGCAGTCCTTGATTTCCTTGCCACAGTAGTGTTACAGTTGTCAAAGAGAAGAAAGATCAAATCACTCCAATGTGTGTGGCATATGGGGATGTGGAAGGGAGCTCAGCCCTATCCAATAGGTCATGGCCTTTATCCTTGGAAATGGACACCTTAATAGTAAGGTTAATGTATCTCGCATATTGATGACAAACATGAACCAAAACTGATCTTTTCCATTTCATACAAAGTTATGTTGTTTATCATTAAGATGTGAAAATAACATGTGACCAGGACTATCAATTTGAAGTGAATATTTTTACGAAGGTTTAACTGAAAGTAGAGCTTCAAAATTATAATGTCCATATCACTCCTCAGCTATAGCCTTAAATATGCAACCACTGCAAAGCAAATCTGAATGTAAATGATTTTTTTGTAATGACATTTGCGTAATGATATGGCAATCTCCTATTTTTCTGTGGTTCTGATTATTTTCTCTAGAATTTCCTTTGAATTAAAATTATTACTACAAAACTTTTTTACATCTACATCATGGAATAATAGTGTGGATCCAAGAATATCCATACCCCTCCCAAGGAAGGTTTTTGGTTGGACTCCCCCACCCCTTTGGAAATACCAGTTTAGTTTCAAAGTCTAAAGGTATGGGAGGTTAATGGACATTTTCTGGAAACCACACAGTTTTACTAAAATTTGTACCATATACATGTTTCAGACCTTTGATCAGTGCAGTTCTCTTGGTTTGGTCCAGTCCCATGATGTGCTAAAACATGGTAAATGATCTAGGTGACAGCCCAGAGGATCGTGTCAGAAAGAAAGTTTGACAATGTTGTCTCCAGAATCCTAACAAAAATCATTATCAATGGCTACAAACATTCTGACATGCACTGGGTCACTCAATTTCACTACTTTTGACAAGGTTTTAAGTCAAAATTTGAAATAAATATGACACAAGGCCAGTATTTCAAGAAAATAGATTACACCAATTATTTGTTGTCAGAGAGTTATGATCAGGGGAAGGGTTACATTGTGTTGGTGTTGTTTAGTAGAGTGCTGTTGGAGTACTTCCCCTGTCTTCAAACTTGTGTAATCATTCACTGAAAAATAATTATGGTGCCAGTGGGCAATAATTGTTACACCAGTACTCAAAAGACATATTGACCAAGCATTCTCTCACAGTCAAAACAAAGTTGAAGTCATATGTTGGCTACCTGACTCAGTTTCTAATTCTGATAAAAGTGAATGATGCCCCACTGCCACCTAGCTAATGCCTACACAGCCCAGGTGGCTCTACATGAATCACAGGTACTGAAGGGTCATCAGCTACCTTTGATTAAAGACCTGCTAGGAAGAGAGCAAGTCACAGGAGCAAAGATAGCCTGTTCCAGACTCCGATGGAGAAGGAAAACCGAATACAGAAAGAGCCCCCCTTTTCTCCAAATCCTGATCAACTTATTTTTCGGGTACCTTTCTAATTTTTGCCATCCCTACTATCTGAGAACCTGGGACAGGCTAAGGAAAAGAAGTGTTTGCAAATGAGCCATACCATATTTCTCATTTTAATGTTGAGGGCCCTGAAAAAAACTGGGATGCTGAAGTTGAGAGTTAAATAAATTAGAAAATTTAGTATTTGCATTGCCACACTGTGCACACCATTGAAATCTTTTCATTTGCTCTGGCAGGCCCGTCAACCGGTTTCCATGCAATCACAAGTTTTCAAGAGCAGTTAACAAATATAAATTAAAGCACAACTAGCATTCAAGATCACTGAATATTTTGGATGCAGCGATGTTTGGTCTAGCCTCCCACGCAGTCGTTTTTAGGGGAGTCATATTATCCTCCTCCCCACAAACGCCTGCTTACCAGAGTTCAACATTCCTTTCCCTTTGTTTTACTCGTGAGGCAATCTAACCAATCACCTTTGAGGCATTGTCTGACGATGACCAATCAAATAAATCGTTTAAGGACGTTCGCGCTAATTGTTTCTGCGCATCCTTACTGCACACGCAATTCACTGCCACGTCATGCATTGAGCGCGTGAGCTGTTGGAGAAATGTGGAGATATATAGCGCTAGTAGGCACTTTAGTATCTATGCACGAGTTTAACTCTCTTAAATGTTCGGTGACCCCATATTTTCTTTTGAGAAATCACTTTGTCTGTCAATTATCTACATTTTGAGAAAAATTAAAGAAAATCTGTATTGTGGAAGTTTGATTTTTTCAACTTTTCTGCCCTTGCATCATCGAGTTATGCTATTATTGTAGCTGCACGGTGTTCACAAAAGTCCATCTTAGAGGATGAGTTTAACTAAAAGGATGACACCAGCTCACATTGTTTACTTGACAGACCCACTTAAATAAAGTTTGGCTAAGAAAGTGGGTCTACAGTGAATAATTTTTAATATTTTTAAACTAGCAAGCATCGAGGCCATGTCGAGTTGCGACGGCCGATTTGTCAAAATTGGGGTAGTTTTCCAAGCGCTTTATTTTGAAAACGAAGTCGGTGACCCCTCAATTTTTTTGCATTTCTGACATAGGTAACTCATTATCTGACTGTAGTCAAAGTATGAAAAAAATCTGTATTGTAGAAGTTTTTCGCGCGAACGTCCTTAAATGTACGCTTCTGCATTTCTCGTGATTGTGTTTCTTCAGAGATGCTGGTGCCGTGAAGTTGGAATATATTTTTACTTCTAGAATGGCGAATTATGGCTGTAACACTGGTAAAAATATATTGCTTGTGATTAAAAGTATTTACTGTGCGACAGTTTTATCCCGTCTTCTGCCGAAAGACGGTTCGAATTTTATGACAAAGTGTTGTTGATCTTGCTTGCCTGATCACTGCTGATCGAGGGGACGGTTGGTGAAGACTTTGGCACTTCCAAAAACTGCTGGAGCCAATGCAATGGGAAGAGATATAAGAGACTTCTACGACTTGAAAAGACAAAGAGTACTAAAGACAATGAAGGACCTAGCAAGACGATAAATCGATAAATGGGATGAAAATATCACACATGCCACAACAACCAAGTGCGTTTCCGGCGGCGAAATCTCTTAAACTTAAGTTTGCTAGCATATCCGTTAACGTTTCTGCTACCTTTTCTTCGAAGGGCGAAGGAGGCTTTTACAATGCGCGTTCACATACTCTTCTTGCATAAGATTCCCTATTAAAACAGAAGGGACTGCTAGTCCTAGTTTGCAATGCATGGTCTAGTTTACAATCACCATTTGTGAATGACACAGAGCTTAATACCTGTTGCGGTGAATTTAACAGTTTTAAAACTTAAAAACTCTCGACAGATTTCTAAGTTCAATGTTGCATTTGAAAGCTTATAGAGTATAGATATTCCTGTATTGCTAAGTTAAATGGACCATTTGAAAGCTCAGAGAATGTAATTATAATTATCCCTGCATTTAATGCTTTTGGAAAAATTTAGTACTGCGCGGGATCGTAACGCGTTATCATAGATTTTATGTCTAAACAGAGTTTACCGAGCACATAAATTTATTTCTCCAAAATCTTAGCACGGATGTTGAAGTTTAATGTGCAATTTGAAAGCTTATGCAATTTTGTTCAAGAACGATTTTGCGATGACATTTTACTTTACATTTCAAAATTCATACCGGGCGTCATGTTTATCTGCATGTGTTCCCGAGATAGCGTCCTGCGGTCAAGGTCAACCTACCAGACATAAGTAGGTACAATGTGATTGGCTAAGTGGTGGAAAGGAATGTTGAACTCGGGTAAGCAGGCGTTTGTGGGGAGGAGGGTAATACGACTCCCCTAAAAACGACTGCGTGGGAGGCTATGTTTGGTCATACTTTTAAAAATCTCTAATACCCCTAAAACATATAACATACATGAATTGAATTGTATTAAATTCCTTGTAATACAGTGTTACCCACACCAAAAAAAAAACATTTATTAGAACTGACTTTACTGGTTTCTCTGTGGTTGCACCAATCACGATCGATAAAATTGTGGCACACTGAAACTGTCATACTTGAGGCTCATAAAGTTAGGCACTTACTTTGCAGAAGATGTTGATGGAAACTGGACAATTGTTTATTCTAACAATTATCTTCAAACCAAACTTTCATACAGTGGGCGATACACATCAGTAACAGTCTGAACAAAATAATATAACCAAATCTAAGCCTCTGATTACACGCTTAAAACGTTTCGTTATACATAAACACCCAAAATATATAATCAAAACTAAGCCTCTGATTAAATGCTTAAAACATTTCGTCACATACAAACACACAAAATAGAAAACCATAATTCTTGTTCAAAAATTTCAAGTGTCTTCAATCGTGTGTAAGGATCAACTGTACATGGATCGCATGGCTGCCATTTTACTACATTTGCCTTCCGTTTTGAACTTAAGCATGCGCACTAAAACCGGAATCCCATGATTTGTGGGATAAAAAAATTCCATGATCCCAGAGTCTCTACTGGTGACCACCTGCTGACCAAAAAGCCAGTGGACTCTGGGTACGAGATCGAACTTCTTGCTGTGCCCCGAGTACAGCATCCTCAGGACCATCTCATAAACATTTTCTACTACCCTCTCCCATGGTAATAGCTTGCTACAGTTCATTAGAATTCTTAGGACTTCTTGGGTAAGCACTGTCCTTTTGGTACTCCAGCTTAAGGCAGATCTAGCATTTATGACTGTTTTAGAGGCCACGCACTTGGAGTGGAACTCATACATGATCACTGGCACTTTCTCAACTTGTCCCTCCGTTTTCTTCTCCTTTGACTCTACCATACCTTCAATTCAAAGATAGGCAGCTTTCCGTCTTGGTGCTTAGACGGATAGTCTACTTCAAGTTGTATCGATGGGTGGATGTCGTTTCCTACTTTTTTAATCAACGGCATTGTCCTTTCGTCACTACTGACTCTTCCATCCTCAGTAACGTAGGTTTGACTGTTCTTGTACCTCATTCCAGGTGGTGTTGCCTGTACAGCCAAGTTGATATCATTCACATATCGTTTGTTCATTTTCACCATGATGGACATTTCGTCAAGTCTCGCGGCAAATTCCTTATCCCACCAAATCCTAAAGATCTGGGCCAGTACTCCAGTCAGCTTCAAGCCAATGGGGCCGCCTTTGGTTGGCTTCCTGATCTTGTCATCAAAGGTGTACACATGGTTCTTCATAATCGCTGTTAACGCGACACTCAGTGCCTCTCTTAGCATTATACGTCTCTCATGTTCATCCGGTTGTCTGACTGGTAAATTCCATGGCTTAAAGCACTTCTTTTGTTCTTCACTCCCATTTGCAGTAATCGTGGGCGGTCTCCCTTTATTTGTCTTCCTTGTTGGGCATACACCAGCTATGCCCAGCTTTGTTAGCACCTCAGGTGATGTCGTCACAGCCAGGTACAAACCCAACTCTGCATAATCGACACCTTGAATACTGATGTCACTCTCAAAGAACACTTCGCACACCTTATCAATGGTGAAATCTATGTCCAGACTTGGATATAACGCTACCACGTCAGTAGATCCGATAATGAAACTGTCATCCTCCTGGTTCTTGTTAGCTCTGTTCATTTCAGCTATCATGTCTTCTGTACTTATACATATGGTGTTGTTTTCTAGTGACTTCCACACTTCAGCTAATATCACCCTCATCTTGTGTGAAAGCTTGCAAATGTAGCCTGCCACTGCCCCACACACAGGTGCAGTACCCATCACTGCATTCTTTATGATCATTGCGTAGAGTGTATAGTGGTGCAACTGCCCTGTCATTACTTATCATATTGTTCTTTATCCTCACTCCATTACTCGTTTCACTCCCTGCGCTCAAAATACAAACCCACGAAACCGAATGCGCGTTGACCAGCTGTTGTAACCGATCATGTTCATCTTTGGTAATTATGATGCGGTCAGCAATGTGAGGTTGAGGCAGCTTTGTAGTTCTCTAGGCTGTCTACGGAAAATCGACCTGACTTGTCTGTTTGAAACACTACATTCTCCTGGGTCTGCACTTTCTTCTGCAATGGTACTAAGAAGAGAAGAGAAGAAGAGAAAGAAGAAAGAGAAGAGAAGAGAAAGCTAAAGCAATTCTCCTATGACCACTGGTGTCCCATTTTGCAATATTTACAAAGGCTTTGGAGTGATGTCGTGAACATATGCAAGGGCAAGACCTCTCAGGTGGTCTGTGCCCATTAAATCAGTAACAAGGCTGGTGGCTGTGGTATACGCTGTCCCACTGGAGAAACTGGTGGGCTCGCGACCAGCACATAAGTGTATTTTTTGAGGTTATCACACTATAGGGTACCGTTGGTGTAGTTTACTGCCAGAAACATGTTCTTTTATGAAATAAATTATTTTTCTATTTACGTTTTTAACAGCGAGGGAAAAGTTTTACCAAGGCACCTGCCTTGGTTGCCTCTATAGTGGCTATGGGCCTGGTTTTCTTCCCAGAAAAAGGGGAAATAGCAGGGAAGCTACGGAATTAGAAATGCAATACTCTGTTAAAGAGATTGACAACCACAGCATTCAGTGGTTTTACTCAGTAATCTGAACATTTCTAGCACGTATTAAATTTCAGATTTATTTACAAGTGCAGCTGATGCAGAAGTTTTCACAGTTAAATAATCTTAGCTTGAGGTGTAACATACACAGTCAAGACATGTACATATATACAAGGAACATCAAAGTAAACTGCTCTGTTCTTTTTGCCTTTCCTCAGGTTACCAGTAAAAGTCATTTTATTAATGACCTTGGATTGGACAGCTTGGATATAGTTGAGATTGTTATGGCATTAGAAGATGATTTTGGTGAGCACTATTACTTTCTTATTAACACAGGATGCATCACATTCAGGATCATACTGTGCTGCATCACTACAAATATTGAATTATTTAACACTAGAAATATGCAAAACCTTGCAAAATGAGAGGTCATGTGCAAAACGGAATTTGGGGAAAATAGAGGTCACATGGACTTCATGGGTGACGAGCACAAACTGGAGACCCAGCACCTCAAAAAAAAAAATTAATTAACAAAATAACAAACAAAAAAACACCTGTAATACTAGAGCGTGCTGTGCTTATGGTGGCCGGCTTATGAGTTTATAGGGCCAGTCATTTAATTGAAGTCTAGAAGAGGTTTAACAAAACTGTGGTCCAAATTTATTTAAGTCTGACCAACCGAATAAACCCTCTTTCCCTTAGATAACCCATTTATAAACAGATATGGTAAAGAGGTTCATTAGTTGCCTTAAACCATGGTCTAAGTTGGATGGCCCATAGGGTTTGCATATTGTGAAGACACAGAGCCATCCCTGGCTAGTGAGCCCACAGAGAGCTTAATTTCAGTGAAAATAAGACAAAATAGCTTAAACATCACTACTGAAACAAGAATTGTTTTAGTGGAAAAGCTGCTTTGTCTATGAATTTTGTTGCTGACCTGAAGCTCTTGTACCAAAGAGTTGACTTCAAAATGCCCAGGGGTAACCAATGCAAGGTTGTCATGATTTTCCTGACAAAACAGTTACCCTTTCTCATTTATTTCCATGACATGTTCAAGAAAATAAAGCATTCCAAACTCTCAATTGCCGACTGAACATCATACAGTGATAGGTGATTCCTTCTGATTGTTTGCTCATCCCACTTGATGTCAGAAGGTGACAAAAATCTCAATTTGATTGAAAAAGTGCTCTTTAGGCAGGGTTCTCATCATACAGCTAATAGTAAAATGGTGAGGTGCTGTTGGTTGCTCAAGAGTTATCAGGTTGGTATTGATGGTACTTCACAGCCACTCTTATTGAAATCTCTGTTCAACTGATTTAAAAAATTTTCAATTACTATTCTTGCTAGTTGCTTCTAAATTTTTATTATTATGAACGTTTTTTGCAAAAATGTAGATGCACATTCCATGAGGCATCAATAATTGGTTCAATTGTGGATATGCTTTGCAATTTAATGATCATACCTATGTTCACTTGTAGCAATTGAAATTTCTGATGAAGAAGCTGAAAAAGTCTTCACAGTTGAAGATGCCGTGGAGTTCATAGCAAAGGCTTTGGAAGAACATTAGTAGCAATTTGGTAGGATATTGATATGATTCTCTGGATTAAAGTTGTAGTTAAGCCCTTAGAATTTGTTACTGTTAGATGAACAAGTGGTAGTATGGTTGGAAATTGAAGCTACCCTTAGAACAAGCACTTAGAAGTTGTTACCTACAGCCTGTTTTGGATGAATGTGAGTAGTAACATTATGCAGGATATTGTTGCAACCCTCATATTCTTTCCATTGAAATTTTAATCAAGCTCTTAGAATGCAAGTCAGCCCACCCTTTATTCTAAAGACATTCACAGTTACGTGTACTTACATCAGAACTGATTTTTTTAAATTTACATTGTTTCAGTGTTTACCAGGCCAAAGAGTTCCGTTAAACAAGAAAAAATAAAGGGTAGCTGCACTTGACATTTCAGTCATCATTTGAGGCCCTTAACAGTCTCTTCCTAAAGAATGTTATTTGTAACATGTCCTGGTTCAAGCTGGTGTGTGTATATTACGTTGAAATAAAGCGTTTCTAATCAAACCGTTACATCACTTCTCTCTTGTGTACTGACTAGTGAATGGATCTAATATTTCCTCGTCGTGCACGGGTCCAGGAAATTTTTATTTAAGGAAATTTTAGGTCTTGGGATCCAAAAAGACAAAAAGTTGACTTCGACTACCGTGTGGCACTAAATTTTGCGGGGTTTTTTCACGATCCGCCAAAAAAAGTTCCCGCGAAAAAAAAATTTCCCGCAAAAATTTACTCCCTATAAGTAAAGGTTTCGTTATACAAAAACAAGTAAAAATCAACGTTGGTAAAATCGAACGACGTTTCGGTGTCGTCATGACGCCATTTTCAAGTAAGTTCGATTGTTTAGTGCACGAAATGTTGCTCATTAGAGAATTGACACCATCTCTTAATGTCCAATCGGACTCAATTCGAGCTAAACTATTTGCGTGACTCTGCATTAGTCATTTATGTTAATCTCCAGCTACTATTCCTGACAGTTTATTTGAATCATTTTTGAACTTGAAAATGGCGTCATGACGACACCGAAACGTCATTCGATTTTACCAGCGTTGAAAATTTACTCCGCTGTCGAAATTATATACAAACATCCCCTTCAACATGTAGTGTAAAATCAGGTTGGTGGCCATTTGCTTACAACGTCTCTTTCGTTCAGAAACAAAACATTTAGAAATAAAACGATGAAATTGCAGTTGGTATGCTACAAGTATTTAACCGTTACAGAACTTTAAAGAAAAGGATAGTCTGAAGGTACTTTATTTATTAACTGTTAACATGTTATACATTTGCATGTTGTTCACCTGTATTCGATTTTTTGTACTCAAAAAAAGAGAATGTTATAATTCCAAATAGAAGGCGACTTACTGAAAATCGCAATAATTAGTTCCCACAAAAAAAAACAAAGCAAAACAAAACAAAAAAAAATCGCCCATTCTCAAAATTAAAAACTCCCGCAAAAATTTAGTGCTACACGGTATTTGAAGAGTTATTTTTGAGGGGCAGTGGTCCAGTGGATAGCATGTTAGATGTAGAGCCCCATAGTGTCCACGGTCGGTTTGTTTCGATCGTCCCTTTCCTCCCAAATGAGTACCGCTGAACCGCTCACCGCCTGTGGTACCCGTTTGGCCCGATTGTAACTCAAGTAAATGTTTCTATTTGTACAGTGGAACCTCGATTTAACGAACCTCTATATAACGAAGACCTCGGTTTAACGAACGATATTTTTCACCCCAGTAATAGCGTAATGTATGGAAAAGAACCTCGATATAACGAACCAAAATACCCAGTCCCTTCGCACTTGGTTAAATCGAGGTTCCACTGTATCTCTGAATCGAACAGCCAGGGAAAGGAGTCATTCCACAAATAGCGGAAGGCAAACAACACGCCTTTACTTGCAATTAAACCTATCTCCGGTCCTCTATCAAGTCATTCCACAAAAAGCCACTCAGGCGTGCCGCGCGAATCATTCTACAAAAAGCAAACTGGCGACTTATCGCCAACACGTGTTCTCAACGTAAAACTCATCCACAACACGGCTGGTTGCGCCTGAGCCGCAAAAGGCACCAGCATGTTCCCGGAGCCGTTGCAGTTGAGTAATTACAGTTTATTTATAGTTTGTTGATCCTATATGCAATGCTAATAATTTATGCAGTGCGAATAGAAGTTTGTCAAGAAAGTCTCGGAGTCATGTTAGGCTTGGGTTATTCAAACCCGCCCCACTATTGTTTTCGTTCCTTTTTTGTATACACTCTTTTTTTTTTTTATAAGAACCTTTTTCATAAGAACGTCGAGGTTGGGATTGGCCAAAATTTTAAGAACATGCTAAGAACATACCCAGGCTGAGATTTCGTGAAGAACGTCTTTATCTTGTCTTCATATTTGTAGAACAAGCTATGTGAGAATAAAATTAAGTGTAATAATTTGATGAAAGTAATTTACAGCCTATTTGAGCCCCAAATGCTAGAATTTTTGTGATGCTGCAAAGCAAACACGTATAACTTTTAGGAAATTGGTAGAACTTAACCTATTTGTTCTTTCTTTCATTCAGAACTATTATTTACTGAAATGCTTTTCAATTAATCTTAAGAACATTGTTAAGAACGTCTCGGGCTAAAATCGCCAAAAAAATAAGAACATTCAGTTCCGGTTCAACCTCAGCTAAAAAATTCGACGTTCTTATAAAAAGAAAAAGAGTGTATCCTTTCTTAGATCAGTGCGCTTGTTTGGCTGTGCGAGTGTCCAACGCGAGTCAACGAGCGAGGCTAAGATAGGCGATGCGCTATGAAATCAATTTAGGTATAATTGCATGTTAGGGCGTGTTTGGTTGCCTTCTATTTGTGGAATGACTTTTGGCGGAATGTTCGATTGAGGACCGCAAAATACGTTTAATTGCATAAAAGGCGTGTTCGTTTGCTTTCTGCTATTTGAGAAATGACCCTGTGGGCTGTTCAATTGAGGACCGCAAATAGGTTTCAGTGCATGCAAAGGCGCGTTTTGTTTGGCCTCTGTTTGTACAATTACGGCGGGCTGTCTATTGAGGACCGCAGATAGGTTGTTTTCTAATTGTCGTGGTCGTGGGTTATGTGCGTGTCTGCTTTGTTATTTGTGGAATGACTCATTACTCAAGTATTAAGCCATGGAAATAAACCAGGTGCGAAGCGACCGGCATTGTATAAGGGGTGTATTGAGGGTTTCTTGGTCCTCTCCTAGTCGTAACGATCAGTGTAACTAGGGGAACTAGACAACCCTTCAATCCGCATAGGGTTTTGCTTGGGGCATCTTACATTGTTCTCAGTCTCTTTGCCGTAGAAAGAAATTACAAAGGTGCATCCAAACCAATTCCTCGACTCTTCAATCTTCCTAGTCAGTCCACCCAACACATGAAGGTCTTTCATGGCCTTTCCCTACTTCCCTACATCGGGCGATACCGATTGGAGCAAACATTCGTCTTTCAAATCGGCAGCCCTCTTGATCCCCACGGACCAATGAATACTCAACTAGTTTATTCCTGTTTTTTTAAATGTTACCGTAGCTCAATTGTTCAATACACAAACCACATACAACCCACAATTCCTCGATTGGCTCTGACGAAGGGATAATTTGAATTTCTTTTGGGTGGTCAATTTACCTCATATAAACTCAGTTGATCTATCGATGTTTTCGTGTTTTTACTTCCCCTCGATGCAGCACGATAGTGTCTTAAGATAAATAATTGAAAATATTTTTTTCACATTTCACGTATGATTTCACATTTCACGTATGCAAACAAATGCTCCCGTGGACCGTCTGACGTAGAATATTTTTAAAGTATTTTAAATTAAAAATATATATTCTACGTCAGACGGTCCAACGTTTGTTTGCCAGTCCTCCAATCATACGTGAAATGTGGACAAATATTGCGTAGGCAGGCAGGAAATTCTGCTCGCGTGAAAGAATCCTGCCTACCCTGAAGGACTACATCTCTGACTAGAAGCAGAGTCTGAGGAAAATTAACACTTTTTTAAAATTCCTTTATACTCTGCTGCCACTCAGGGCTAGCCCGGCTGAATTCTTAAGAAGTCTTCTGAAAATGTCAGCTTTCACGTCTTTTGACAAATAAAAGCCTTGCCTTGGAGAACAAACTTCCTTTGTATACAGCACACTTCCCGTCCTTTAGGTTACAACAGTCCGGAAGTGCGTTATGCAACCACAGCAGTAACGTAAACATTGGTTTCCTTCTCACTCAACACACTAGCCGAGTCATCTTCCAGCTTCCTCCTACAAAGTCAGTAAAATCGCGACATTTCTAGGAGAATCAAGAAGGGATCTAGTATGGTACTTAATATACGTCACATCCTGAAAACGTGCCCCCATCGATCATCCTAGCAAAGTATTAAAATTTGACACCATGTAGTGTGAAACATACACAATTATAATCTTTGCCGTCTATTAAATTCACCTTAAAATAGCAGGAACTATTTTGGGCTTCATTCGATTCACCAATGAGGCCTTTTGTTCCAAGTATGCTATTAGAAAATTCGCGAAATTGCTCGCAGTTGTTCTTGCTTTATTATTGAAATTTGAGATCTAAAAATACTTCGGCATTGTTTGTCCGGCACAGCTGGCCACTGAGACCGGCTCAGGAAGATAACATGTCAGATGTCAAAGCTTGAACCATTCCTCGCAGTATTGTTCGGAACATTTAGTTCGAGTCTTTTTTCTGTTGTCTCAGTCTTAAGTCACTCACTCTTGGATTGTTGCCACTATTATTTCATGTAAACAATGAAAGGAAATGTCAAAACTCCTTTGACCACTTGAACAAGATTACGATGTATTGACTCACGGAGCCTGAATCAAAATAATTTGTGAATAAAATTACAACTGGGTGGCCTATTGATTTTCAACTGAATAAAAGCAACACATTTCTTTGCTAGTGAATGATAACGTTTATGTGTCTGTGTGTTTATCGCTCTGAAGTTAGACTTTTATACTTTTCGGATAATAAATGTTTAATTGCCACGACAGGCCAGCCAGCTGGCATCACTGAACGTCATTCTTAGAATCTTATTCACAAGATACTATTTTGTTTCTTAAGATTTTTGGTAGAGGTAGTTCATCTACTTTCTCTTTTTGTCTTGAGTTCAGTTTGCCCATAGAGGTACGAATTGTAGAAATGCACACTTGTTGAAGAGCACGTGGCTGATGACTGTGTACAAGCCTCCCTACACATGGGTACATCTCTGAATACTGCATCTCCCAGTGAAAGAGCGAGTCCATTTGGAGTGGATTCAGGTCTGATAAATCGTCTATTTCAGACTCGTTGTTCAGGTGTTCGTTTAAAGAATACGTTGCTAAAGCGCGGCTGGCATCCCGGCCGGCAAGGCAACTGAACGGTCCGTCGAGAAATTGAATACCCTTTGTACTGGTGGCATCAAACACTCTGCCATTGACGGCAAAGTAAATCTTTCTCTGTTGAACACCGTCGTAGTGTCTTAATTCTTTTACGGTGAAGGATCGTAAGACAGAGTCGTGTAAATGAATGACTCCGTTCTTGATTCTTTGCTGTGAAACTGGGAATATTTTTCTCCACGACACTTGGAGGGTTAGCAAACCTGAGCCAAGTAAGAATAAGGCATCTAAATGAACTTGTAGAATCCATGTTAAAAAGTCATAAAAACCACGGTAAACATCAAACTCTTGTCCCTTAAATCGAACGCTGCAACGAGGTGTAATCCACTTGTTCATGTCCGCCAAGTGTTGAACGTTGTACGAAGGTACCACTGGTATTGTGTTTTGCTTCAGAAATGCATATTGAACTTTATTTACAAGCATATATAATACTCAAGAGATTATGGACATGTGATGTTATATTAGTCACAGATGACATGACAGAAGCTCGATGTTTCCGGTAGAACGCCTCAATTCAAATAGGTGAGGTGCTTATCACAAAATCCATTGTCCGCCTCTCCAGCTCTCCAGCCGAGGGTAAGTAGGTTTAGCCAACGGACAGTGGACGCTCTCTACTGACGTAAGTATTGAATGAAGAGCACTTCCTTTGCGGTCGGAAGAGCATGAACAAGAACTCATGTTGTGTTGCATGGTTCGCACTACATTAAAGTTGCTCTTTTTAAAATACATCTTCGATGTTTTGAAATATTACTCCTAAAACAGAATCCGAAATAAAAGGATGAATGAATATACTCAAAACAAACGAGTTTAAAAATATCGAAAAAACTATAAACAAATGGCTAAATAATTGACAGGAGTTTCCTTGTCACACTCTCCTTGTGTAAGAACACTTGCCTTCCAATCCCCAATCAAAAAAAAAACAAAACAAAGAAAAACACATCAAGGAAAGAACAAAAGGAAAGAAAAAATGTTCCTGTCGTCGCTGTCCGCCGTTCACCCAACCTTCGCGACCTACTCGTTCGCGCTAAACTAGCAAGCACTAAGAAGACACCCAAGCTCCGCGCTGGCTCATTCCGCTGCGATTCAAAACATGGATGCCTCACCTGCCCATTTATTGAGAATGGAAGGACATCATACACCTTTACTAGGGTGAAACAAGACAAATAAGACACTATATTGCTTTTAATTCAACTAACTTAACATACATGATTGAATGTAAAACGTGTAAGAAACAATACATAGGTGAAACTAAACGCACGCTTCGCGAACGTTTTTCGGAACACAGACAAGCCACGCCACACTAACGCCGCAGCAGCCGTCCCTTCCCACTCCAATCTACCTGGCCACTCTATCGCAGACATGGGTCTTATCAGTCCCACTTGAACTACAACCTAACCCAGTGCATCCCGCCGGAAAACACCAGGGGCTTACCTCATACAAAGAGGCCAAACCATCTCACCAGACGGAATAAGCCGACAGAATGAACATTGATCACTCAAATCTAAACATTGCCCGTATTATTGTCCCTACATGTATATATATATATATACCATGTTACCTAGAATTTTTTTTCATTATTATTATTTTTTGTTGTTTTTTTTTCTTAACTAGTTAATCATTTACCATTTGTGTATTTTTAAAATTCAAATTTTTGGAGCCGTTATAGTATTTTCCTTCAGTATAGCTCTGGCCCTGAGGAAGGCTAATTTGGTTAGCCGAAATATTTGACATTAAATAAACCAGCCCTTTGCCGTAGTGACAGCCTTGCATTCAGTTTCGTTCTCCCCAATTAACGACCCCCCCCCCCCCCAAAAAAAAGAGCCACCGCCAAACTATGACTAGCGATAAAATTTAACAGTTTTTAACAAGACCCGAAAATAACGACCTCACAGCACGAGCAACTCGATTTTCTGTACAACAAATAAATGAATAAGTAAATAAATAAATAAATAAATAAATAAATTAGTTAATTAATTAATAAAATAGGAGTTACCCTGGACCAAACCCGACCATATGTACCTGTGGATAACATGAGGTTCCCCTGAGAAATACTTTATACATCCACAACAAACGCCTTTTTATTGTTAATATTGTAAAGCATAAGATTGCCAAGGAGAAAATCTGTAGGATTTATTTGGAAATCATTTACATCATTTTTATTTAAAAAATAACCAAAAAATAATATTTTATTCATACGTATATTAAACGTACGTTTTCTTACTTGTCACAGTTCTAGTCAGGTTAATCGGGGCGTATAGTCATGTAAGGACAAAAGAAGTGAAAGAAAAAAGTTATTTAACTCACAGGTATTAAACGAGGCTCATAATCTTCAGAACTTTGTGGTAATTTACGCACTCCTTCTTTTTAGAGACAGTGTAGATCACGGTCGGCTAGGGGTTTGAGCTGATACCGGATTTTAACACGAAAACATGATTATTTATTTTGAGGGAAACGTTTGCTGATTCAGGGTAATTTACGTAAGGTGTATCTGAATTGGTATACAACCCCGAACCCCACCCCCCCCCCCCCTTCCTTCCCCCCCTTCGGCCTCGGGCGATCAGGTATGCCGGTTTGCACGAGCAGATTGACCTTAATTCAAACCCAGCAAAAGATGCCAAACATAATAAAAACATAAACACTCTAAAACTGATGTCGTTTGTCTTGGCATCTGTCATGTCTCTGAAGAATTAAAGAAATGAGAAATTCTATATTTAAAAAATCCGTGACATGTTGGAGTTCCTCTCTCTCTCTCTTTCTTATTTTCATTTCATTTCATTTCATTTCATTTCAATTTTGTATCGTTTTCGTGAGATTTGTGATTTTTGTTATTTTGTTGCACAATTGTATGCTTGTTGACGACTTCTCTTGTTACATCAGGAAAGTTGTGTTATATCAGGACTCCATTTAAACTAGCTATGCTAAACTGGATGCTCCTGTATAACTATTGATTTAAATAAATAAATAAATAAATAAATTTGTTAAATTCGTGGCATTTTGGGAATCCTCTTTGCCTTTCTTATTTGCATTTCCTTTTTTCCCAGTATTTGTTATTTTTGCTTCATTTGTGACCAAATACAAAATATAGCGGAAATCAATTAAGTCCAAAGAAATGGTCCACCCCATGAAAGAGCATGTCACCAGCCTTGATCATGATGAGAACGTTTGGATGAAAAATCCCTAAACTACAATTAAATTACAGCACAAATCCCATACAAACGTCTCTAGCCTGTCCCCCAAATCAAACTCCGTAAATCGTCCGATGTAAGAAGCCATTTATTCTGTTTCCAATCAACGGAAACGTCTTCCCGCCTGTTAATGCCCTTAAGTTCAAGAGTTTGACCCTCATCGATAAGGTACGCTTCCCGAACTTTGCGTATTGTGTCACGAAGATGAATAAATGAGTAATGAGTTATGCTGGAATGAGGTTAATGGCTTGGTCGGAAAGAAAATGGTCTGAAACTGCGCTGAGTAGAGGAAGGGGTAGGTTTGTCAACTGGTCGGCGGTATTCGTTAAAGCGGTCTTTTCGTCCTCGTCTTGCCTCTCCTCTGTACTGTCATGGTCGGGGAGGCGATACTCAACCTCCATCCCGTGGCTTTTCCTTGTAAAATGGGATAGACGGGTTTACAAGGGAAAAGCCCTGGGAACGAGGCTGGAGTTGCTCCCTTATATAAGCTCGATAGGTATGTGTGGCGCCAAATGGTATGGTTTTCGAGACTTTCGAGACGATCGCCATCGCCAAAATTAGAGACCACTCGCAGTCAAGGTTTTTAGAAGAATCTACTTTTTTGTTATGCCATCTCTTAAGAAGTGCAGCGGAGATTGTGCAAAATTCTCCAATGACCATGCACTTTAAGTAGTGGCCTCTTATACTACTTTATTCTCCCTCATTCATAAATCCAAAACAAATTTTGCTCAAGAACTTTTTCAGCCGGGTTCCTCTCTCTCTCTTGTTTAACCGACGAAGTCGGATTAGTGCAGTCGTGAAGACCGTGGATTGGAGTGGTCGGTCAAAATACGTCGTGTAAAGCTCATAAGGTGTGTATTTCGCTATGGCCGATGGGATGGGATGACGTGAGAACAAGAGCGAACCGAGTCGTCATTTTGAATTTTTTTTTTTTGTCAAGAGGTTTGGTGGAAGCTTTGCTTCGATTGTGTTGTGGTATAATTTCGTGCTGACCTCTAAACATAAAAAGTATCGTAGGTATAGACGCACACGTCCGCCGAGCGGTGTGAGGGACCCTTGCCTGTCACGAAAGGAAATACTGAAATATCTGTGAAATTCTAGTGAAAGAAAGGACGGAGGGCTGATACTAACAGGAGGTGAAGTCCAGTGGCACTGTTGATGCTGGTGGGACCAAAGTGTTGCTAAGACATCGTAAAGAAAGAATCGTTCTCAGTAAATGTTATGAAAGGAAAATTCTGGTGTATGTCGTTGTGGTTATCTAGCTGCCAACGTTAAGAAAGGTTATTCGCAGGTGGGAAATGAATTAACACACGAGGCTGGATCTTCTTGGATAGTATAAGCGGCACAGAAAGATGTACCAGTTAGTCTTTTTAATTTTTCTGCTTTACTTTTGATTTTGAACCGATTTGCTCGATACAACTTGCTGCGGACTCCGGAAGACGAACCGGATTTAACGATTAAGTCACAAGACGTGCTTTAACGTGTTTGAGATAAAGCGACGACTTCGCTTTTTACTAATTTCTCCAGATTCTAAGGATGTGTTTGTCTTTATCGATAATCATGTTTTTTATAGTGCCATATTCCCAACAGTATATAAAAACATCGTTCACAAGCTCTCCGTAAAAGCATGTTCAGTTGTGGGCAATTTTATATCGACATTTAAACTTTTAGTTTAATTCAACAAAATTCAATATTCAAAGCGATAAGACAGCAGATTTTAAACATTACGTCATTCGGTAACGCGAAGGGCGAAATACTGTCACAATTTTCGTAACGCCGGTTATCACGTTGAGCCAAGTAAAAGTATTTATCGAGGGTGGAGTGGGTCAAAACGACTGGTAAATGCCTATAATGCGCTTTCTTGTAACCTGTACGATGGAGCATAGCAATGATTTATTTCGTATTTGCATTCACTAGTTGACTTAAAGGGGCCCTTGACATGATTAAAGGGAACTGTGCACAAAGCGTGGTTCCTAGGCATGGGGAGGAGTTAAACTCTTTTGGGCTGTTACGGTGCCCATACTGATCAATCGTAAGGATGTGGTTACTTTATTGGGAAATTTATTGCCCATTTATTGAAATACGTCTGGTTTGAGAGTTGTGACGGATTTTTTGTTCATGGTTTTGAGGAAGACCGACCCAAAGACAACGAAAAATGATCTTGAGCGAAGAATCAGGTTATGAGCGTAGTCTGCGGAGCTACGGTTGGTGAGGAGAGCGAGAATAATTCAGTTGACCTCCTTTCCAGGGCATTGGTCACCTTTTCAGTTGGTCAAATTTCGGCGTTGGTTTCTGTAATTCTATAAGTCCAGGAGAAGACTTTGTTTACAACTGCCAAACCAGCACGGGAGCCAGATGGCACGGTTATGCAGCCCTCAGGACTACTTGTTCTTTTCATGGGACGTACAGTTACGCACTTTTGCTGCAACTTGCTGTAACAGACGTTTGAATGTCATCGAACGCGCAGTCACGCATGCCTCGCTTGCTTTATTTTCGAGACGAACCAACACTTCGTCGGTTCTGCACGCATTGCGGGCCTATGTTTTATCCTGCTCTCCGTCTACTTCGTCTTAATTTATTTTCAATTATCTATTTATTTAGTTATTTATTTGTTTATAATCTATTTCATTGTTTTTTTTTGTCATGTGAACTCGTGCAAATGTGAACTGTTACAATAAAGTGAATAATAAAAAAAATCTCTTGAGAAGTGCGTTTTGATTAGTATCGGGAATTTCAAGCCCTTCCCAAACGTTCACCCAAACCGATGCTGATCCTAGGGAGCTGCGATCATGTATTAGTGTACTGGTTCACGTGCTGCAACGGCTTCCCACCCGCCTGGTTTGCATTCTACTTAAGCATGGAAACATAACCAAACGTTGGTCTGGACATTTTATATTTAACAATTAGATTATGAGCTCGAGATTTCTATCGCGTGATAGTTGATGAGGCCGAAGGCCGAATCAACTATCACGCGTAGAAATCGAGAGCGAATAATCTAATCGCCCTTTTTACAGTTAACTCTTCTCATTTACATTACAATGCATTTGAATGTGAATGTGTGGCAATTTCGGGCAGTAACTGCAAAATTGCCCGAAATTACCTCTCATCCACGTTCAAAAACATTGTACTGCAAATAAGCGAAGGTAACCGTGAAAAGGGCAATTGTTTTAGTATAAATCTACTAGACGTTCAAAACGTAACAGCAGACACTACATGTTTTTATTCATCCTCGGAGACCCAGGGGCAGCTAGTCGGGACGACGGGATTTCCATGGGCGAAAGTTTACAACAAGAGCGGGAGAGCCCCTGGGCACTTACTCTTACCGAACGAGTTCCAGAAGCGTTTGAAATCCCGCCTTCTGATTGGCCAGAAAAATAATCAGCGAAGAGGAACAGCCGGGCGACTCTCATGTCTTCTTACACGAGGTTGTTTTCCTCATCGAACGCCGTAGTAGCGTGGCCCGTTCAACGGGAACATTTTTGAGGAGAGCTTCAGAAAAAATAAATAGATAATAAATAAACGAAGTCGAGGAAATCGCAAACTATAACGTGGCCGCAAGAAAACAAACACTCACCGGGATTTTTCACGGCGGACTTATCGAAGGTATCGTAGATTTTTAGAGCTAGCGACTTCCCCTTTCTCAAGTGTTGCATGAGGCTAATAGCTACTCGAGTAAACGATGTTACTAATTATTTCTCCTTGTTCGATGAACTACGTCTGAAACTTTCCACGGGAATCTCCGATGCACGGGCCACGGAACTATGTCGCTCGAGCGTGGGAACCACAGTTAACCAAAGCGTAATATGAGTGTTTGTGTGGAACTGAAATTCGATCGAAAATAATCGGCGGTTTTCCGCTGAAAATGCATTAAAACGGAAATACAGTTTGAAAAACATTACCTGCTATGTGTTTGCTGCGTTTTTATTGCTTTTCCGAGCTTCTGGAGGCCGATCTGGGCGATTTTCTGCTTAACGGTCGATGCGACGTCTAGTACGTGACATGACACGCTCGATCAACATAGTTGCGTGTTCCGTGCATCAGAGATGGAAAGTTTCAGACGAAGATCAACGAAGAAGGAGAAATAATTAGTTACATTGGAGAAAGGGGAAGTCGCTAGCTCTAAAAATTTGCGATACCTTCGATAAGTCCGCCGTGAAAAATTCCCTGTGAGTGTTTGTTTTCTTGCGGCCACGTTATAGTTTGCGATTTCCTCGACTTCGTTTATTTATTATCTATTTATTTTTTCTGAAGCTCTCCTCAAAAATGTTCCCGTTGAACGGGCCACGCTACTACGGCGTTCGATGAGGAAAACAACCTCGTGTAAGAAGACATGAGAGTCGCCCGGCTGTTCCTCTTCGCTGATTGGCCAGAATAATATTTTTCTGGCCAATCAGAAGGCGGGATTTCAAACGCTTCTGGAACTCGTTCGGTAAGAGTAAGTGCCCAGGGGCTCTCCCGCTCTTGTTGTAAACTTTCGCCTATGAAAATCCCGTCGTCCCGACTAGCTGCCCCTGGGTCTCCGAGGATGCACCGCGCGCGGAAAACACTCTACTCACTATCTACAACAGAATAGATAGTGAGTAGCGCAGCCAATCAGAGAACAGCATTAGTGATAGAACGCTAGTAGATTTATACTAAAGGGCGATATAGGGCGGCTGAAATAGGGTATCGAAGTTTGAGTCAGGTCTGAAACAGAGTAGGAAAAATCACAAATCGCATATTTTGTTCTGAAGTAGGGTAATGACAGCCTTGTCCCTAGTCGTTCTCTCTCGCCCCGTCGTCTGCATGAAGTTTCTGCGAGTCTCCCCCGGTGACGTCACGGCTCACGGTGCCGAGAACGCGGCTTGGGACTACCGTGTGGCACTAAATTTTTGCGGGAGTTTAATTTTGCGGATTACCGATTATTTGTGTTTTGAGGGAACTAATTTTTGCGATCGGAAGACACTGGTTTCTTGCTGGGTATTAATTTATGCGATTTTCTGGAAGTCGCATTCAAATGGATCTGATAACATTTTCGTTTTTTATTTGAGTACAAATGCATCTAATCACGATGCAGATAAAACAACATGAGAATGCAAGACAGATTAATCAATGTCACTCTATTACACTACCATGGATCGACAATAACTAGGGTACCACTTGATGTATTATCCACCGAGTTATCTATGGCATTTTCTTCTTCAAACCATTATTTTTGTATACAATTTCTATGGTGGAGTAAATTTTTGCGGAAAAAAATTGGGGTAATTTTATTGTGTAGGAACTTACTTTTGCGGATCGCGAAAAAACCCGCAAAAATTAGAGCCCGCAAAAAAATTTAGTGCCACACGGTAGGCTGGGGTAAAGGTTTCAAGAAGTGCACCGCACAACCCCATCCAAATTTTAGGGGAGTACCCACCCTGGGTGTACCGCGTGTTTCAGCGTCGGCAGTGAACCATGCAAATGAGACTTTTAGAGTGGTGGGGTGAAACGATTGTCGCCAGAGAGCAAAGCTTTCCGCAACACTTGCGACACGCCCATAGTCATTACCGTAAGCGGCTTTCGGCTCGCATCGTTTAGTTTGTTTACGTTCACTCTTTTCTTAGTTTACGTTTGCGACAAGGTTTAAATACACAGATGACAAATATATGCTTCGTAAAGTAGAAAGGTTCTTCCATTACAAACTTCACAGAAACGTTTGGTTTGATAAACATACAATGAAACCTCCCATAAGTGACCACAGGGCGCAGAGGAGTCATGTTTGACCGTAATGCTAGCTCAATTCGATCTTGTAATTCCACAGGTAGCCCAAGCTCCAAAGGGAGCCGTCAACTTGACATTGCGTAACAGCGTTATATTTATAAGAGTTTGTATGGGAATAGAACGGTCGTAAAAAATAATTCAAAATAGGGGAAAGAGATTTAATAAAATCGACTTACCTGCCCTCTTCTGTGTATAACTTGTGTTTCTACGGCATTCGGACGCGTTTTAAAGCGATTCCAGTGGGTTTTAGGTTCTCTGTTTTCATCGCTTTGAAACGCGTCCGAATGCCGTAGAAACACAAGTTATACACAGAAGAGGGCAGGTAAGTCGATTTTACTAGATCTCTTTCCCCTATTTCGAACTACTTTGTACGATCGTCATATTCCCATACAAACTCTTATAAATATAACGCTGTTACGCAATGTCATGTTGACGGCTCCCTTTGGAGCTTGGGCTACCTGTGGTAATTCAAAACAATGAACGTGACTGAACAGAGCTTCACGCTATCGTGTTACGCGTCTGGTGAAATTTTATCCGCAAGACAAAAGGCCGACAATCGTCGCCCTTTGGGCGACGTCTCCGGAAAGCCAAGCTTTCCGAAGCGAGGCACGAAGTGCCGAGAAGAGTACAGAAGAAAAAAGAGACCTTGTCTCTTTCTTTACTGTTTGTCGGCTGTTAGTGACTTGATACGGCCACAGTAATTGCTGTATGCGGTTTTTGTCTTGCGGATAGAATTTCACCAGACGCGTAACACGATAGCGTGAAGCTCTGTTCAGTCACGTTCATTGTTTTGAATTACAAGATCGATTTGCGCGATGAATTGAGCTAGCATTACGGTCAAACATGACTCCTCTGCGCCCTGTGTAAGTGACCACCCAAAATGTCCAACCAAGGTGGACGAGAGGTCAGACCACAGGGGTTCTTATTCTGCTCATAAGCTGACTCGTCCCCTGAAGAGAGTCAGGCTCATTAGCCTGTGGTAGCTAGCCTGCGTCGCACACGTAACCTAACACTCGGCTAGTAACAAAGGGGGAAGTGGTAGCTTAAGGGGCTTAACGTATATACAAAACCCCACATTCCTGTATAATACCCGTTTAGTGGTTAAAATGGTATTTCAAACCTTCCAACATTATGCAGCCAAAAAATTTCCAGAATGATTGCTGAACAAACAACAGTTTGCCTTTTAAACACCTAATACAGCGTATGGGGTAGGTTTGGTGATAGCCACAACTGTTTTGGTGATAGCTACAACTTGTTTATCATAACTACCAATGGCGACAAATGCAAATAATAACAATTACACAAAGAAGGACTGTTTGGCTGGCTATGAATATTTTAAAAACTCTTTATTGACGACTTAATTATTTAAATCACTTCACCACAACGCCACAGTTCAACTCACTCGACTTTATAGAAGACCGCGGATGTCACTTACACTGTGCTTTAGTGTCAGAAAAATTACCATACATTATAAATCAAGCGTGAATATCTTTTTCAGAGTTGTAAGGTGTGGTAAAATCCAATTTGCTTCTGTTTTGAGATCAGATAATATGTCAAGTGGTCGCTTACCGGACGTTAAAAAGAATAGAAATTTTCAAACCGTCAGGCCTAAAAGTGGTCGTTTATGGGAGGTGTTCGGTTACCGGAGGTTCCAGCTATAATGAATTGACTGGAAAAAGTTTTAGTATTTTGGAAAAGTGGTCGCTTACGGGAGGTGGTCGCACAAGGAGGTTCGACTGTAATTAGAAAATTGAGGGAAAAGAAAAAACGTAGACTGAAGAATAAACTTTCTTGATATCGGTTATTGCCGCAGCAAATAACGTCATTCGCTTGCTTACTTGCGGTGGTATTACAGTTAAGATTCACAGTAACTATGACTTAAAGGGGCACAGTCACGCTATTTTAGTTCACTTTAAAAATCAAAAATATATCCTCACATCAATGAACACCCACAGATAACGGTCTGGTTTTGTTACCAAAGACTATATTACTTCACTGAAACTATTTTCTGTCATCCGTTGCTACGGATGGTTTTTTTTTTAAACCGTTAATTTTTTTAGTAAAAGCGCCTTTACTGTCAACTACATAAGTATGGAAATCATAAAAGCCACAATGCAGAGCGGGCTTATGATGCACCGTGATATATCACTCGAGGTTTCTTTTGCGAAAGACAAGACTTCAATTGCGACCCTCTCAACATGCAACCCAAACATATTGGCCCTCCCTAAAGCAGCGTTCGAAAAATCGAGACCCTTCCCCAAACCTAGTGGCCGTCCCCCCAGTAAATAATGGCCACACCTTTACGGTCAAATATGACTCCTCTGCAGCCGGTGAATTCAATCCTAGGCCTATCGGCTATCGTTACATTATAAACCTCCAAAACTATTTTTTGAGTAAATTAGCCACCTCACAAAAATATTTTTCCCAAACGGTGCAATAATCATAAGCCAGCATAACTTCACCTCTCACAAGCGCAATTATCATCCAAGATTGGCACAGATTATTTAAGTTTCCTACCGCAGTTTCTTATTAAATATTTTGGCCAAATACAGCAGGGCAAAAGTGCTTTAAAACAAAAGAAAAAAAGCACCAGTTGGTTTCTAATATTCATGGCCTTGTGACGCCAAGTCAGTAGCGACTACCACCACAAACCATATGGTTGACTAAGTGTTCAGAGCGCCATTTAGGTATATGTTATGATAATCTACACGTTATAACTGAAACAAAAATTCCTAAAAAGCCATTGGGTCATTAAATATCGCTCCTGGAGTATCCTTGTCACTCCTCAAAGTCCTTTCTTGCTGTAATTTCTGATTTAAACGAATGTCAAGACCTGACCTTTGTCCCTACAATCCTTACGAGAAAGAGAGATTTTAACTCTGCAGGTTTCCGAATAACTTGACGATACCTTGACGAGATTCCTCGATTTTGATCCGGCTTTCATTGCCAAGTGCTTCCACAAATAATTAATTTATGGCTCCTTCATGAGAACTGATTCACTATTGAATTGATTCAAAATATCTTTATGGTGACTATCTTGCGCTTTTCCGAAGTAGCCTAAAAATGAAGGCAGCTATTTTCTCATAGGCGACGAACATGAGTGCTGCTGTAAACACAGTTTGAAGAAGCTTGGCCTCCAGTCCTTTATAAAGTCCCGTCAAGCCTTGTTCCCTGGGAGCAAAAACAAAACACAAATTACCTGAATGAATCCAAGGCTATCTATCCACATTTCCCTCAAGAATTGGGAAAGTGGTAAGGTAAGGTAAGGTAAGGTAAGGTAACTTTATTTAAACACGGTATTTCCTATTCGTTTAGCCGAGTCGAAGAGTGTATAAAATCTGTACTGTATGAAAACTGAAGGACACCGTGCAAGCGGCATTTTTACTAGCCTGCGTAGCTGGCGGAATTGTATTTGCACGCGCAGTTTTGGCGGCGAAGCCGCGAGAAGACGAGCGCCGAAGGCGCGAGAAAATTTCAAAGCGTCTCCTCCCCATTCTCCGCGCGGCTTCTTCTCCTCTACCAAGCCAAAACTTTGCGCTCGCGAACGATCCCGCCGGCCATGCAGGCTACATTTTTACCGAACTGTTAGATGACTACAGAAATTATGAAGCTTAAGGGGGGAAGTCTGGTCAGATTTTTAGGTAATAGGATAAGATTTAAGAAAGAAAAAAGAGGGATAAAAGTTTTGTACACACGCCAATGCACGAGCACTTGCTGTTGTTAACCGGCCGTCGCCATGATGGCGACCGCCGGTTTATAAAATGGACACGGTTTTTCCTGAAAGCAAGTTGGCTTGACATACGAAGAAAGTACTGTAAAGCTTGTGGTACGGGTACTCAAGAGCGGTACTGTCTTATATAAGACGCATGCGCATATTAGTCTTCTGAATGTTACCTTCCTATGTTTTTGTCTGTTAATTTACAGTATTTAAGATATGAACGGCGAAGGGTTGTTTAAGTTTGGGGGTTTTTGTATTTGTCCTGTATAACGCACGCGCAGTTGAGTAAAGGAGCTAATAGGATTGAATGCGAAATTGGCTGTGTTGTCTGATCTAGTTAGTGGTTATGGTGAAAATTGTTTTAGCGCAGGAGTGTTTTTTATTGGGATTGACATTTTGAGGGGTGTAAAAATGTGGGAGTCAGAAGGATTTGTGAATGTCAGGAGCATATCACGCTTCTGTGAATGTGATTTGCTTTGAAAGTTGCGTTTTGTATAAGAGCGGCGTAATATTGTGCTGCGTGAGAGGCGGTTTCCCTTTGCGTTTTATGGGGGGGGGGGTGGTTTGCGAAGTGGATTGTAAGGTTTCTGATTGGCTAACTTGTATTTCGCAGCGGACAAAAAGGACAGTTGCGTTTTGCCGGCGTGGGCTAGGAAGAGAAGGAATTGGTACTAGTATGATGATGCAATATTAGTTGATTGCACCATCAGTACATGATAGTTCTTGTGAACGGAGAGAGATGAGTGTTTATTTGAGGCGAGAAGTTAATACGAAGGAATCGTCATTAATAAGGAGATTAATTAATAAGGCAGGTGTTAGGAGTCTTTTTGCATTGAAAGAACGAAAATATCTGAATATTATCGACGGATTTGTGTGGTTTGCGTGTGGTGTTCGCTAAAGGCTACGAGCAGTCTCACTTTCCGTTCAGAGATAGTGAAGGAAAAGAAAAACAGGCGAGTGAGCGCGAAATCGATTGCGGCTTGACAGGCGCGTTAGCTTTCAAAGACGTGGGCGACTTTCGTCCCCGCTCGCTTGTTTACTTTTGCAAGGGGATTACCGGGTTAGCAAACCGGATTTAAACATCACGTCATGAGATATGCCTTGACCTGCCCCATACTCTGACGATCTGCTCGAGCTCGTGTTTATCAAGCGTTATATTTTGATTCTACTGCTATGTTCACTGTTTGTATTGAAGGTCTAGGCACAACAGTAAATACTTCGTCGTCCCTGTGTGAGCATTCTCAGTTGTGGACGAATTCATATCGACATTCAACGTTTGAGTGAATTTGCGTTTTTCAGCAAAAAATAAAGCGATAAGAAAGATAAGCTGAGTCATCAGAGTTTAAACATTACGTCATCCAGTACCGCTATAGTCAAAATATTGTGTCACACAATCACACCTTTCGTCACGCCGGTTCGTAAAAAAAGTGGATCTCGCTAACATTTGTGAAACCTAGGGGTGGGGAGGGTCAGAATGGCCGGTTAAAATGCCCGTTTGCAGACTGTTTTGGTGTCCATCTATTAATTATTAACTTTAAATTTTAATTGTAACTCACCTTTAACTCTTAAGAGCCATTTTCTGAGAATATCGAGAATCGAAAGACACTCACAAAAAAATCGATTTTTTTTATTTTGCCAAAACATCCCTTTGGGTGAGCTAATTCAAGAAAAAATAATCCAAAGTTCCAACCAGTTATTTAACGGACGAAAATTTAAAAAGTTCGAAAAATGCATAAAATGGCGGTTTTAGGGTCTCTAAACGGCTCAAATTCTCACTCAACTTTAGGAAGCCGGTGAGAGCGTAAAAAAGATTCTTTTAAAACGAAACAAACCACGAACATTATTTAACCTTTCTACTTTAATACTGTGTAATAAATTTGCCAATGTTTTGTTTCGAACATTTTCCAGCGGCGTTTTTATCGAGCCGCTCTTAACTTTGTTTATCACAAGGTAAAATGAAGGCCAACTTCGGCCGCTTAAAACGGCATCTGGTATGTATCGTTCAATGATTAACACTACACAGAAAGAAAGCTCTGTCATTGTACTTTTCACCAGGAAAGTTACAGCTTTGGGAATCAAATACTTCCTCGTCAGTAAATTTTTACTGTTTAGTGATCTGAGCGGGTAGAATTATATGCAAATTACAGATTTAATTCCTGGAATACTGCGAACAATTATGCACCAGTCAATGTAAACCCCCGCACCCCCCGGCCGGAACATAGCGGGGCATTTGCCGGGGATTTTCCGTGATTTGACAGGAGAAAGGGCCGCGGGTATCGGGGAATTTGACGACTTTTGCATCATTCCAAGAATCAGCCGGGGACTGGATCAGGGCATTTTCCAATCTTTCCAAGATCAGCCGGGGACTGGACCGGTGCCTTTTCCACCGAGGTGGACTGGGACTAGAATCGTAAATCCAGCAAGATGGCCGCCACTGCTGATGCGAAAAAGGTGAGAATCTTTTGATTTTAATCAGCTTACTAATTAAACTGCATGTGCATCCTGTTGCAAGCAAGTGGACCTATTCTGTGTTTGTTGAAGTTCCATTTGCAGGTTAGTAATGATATTTAGAATAAACTGTTTTTCGTACAGTGTGATGACTGCCAGCTGATTTGCCAGGGATAACTATGCATGTTTTTGCAAGCAAGTGGGCCTATTCTGTACAGTAGTATTAGTATTTGTTGAAGTTCCATGACAGCTGAAGTATATTTAAACTGTTTTTGTTAGTTGTTCGCTTATTTCTATTAAATTTTTTTCTACAATTTTGACTTGTAAGCAGGTGGATTGTACTCGAAATGTGTGAATGTTGAAGCTCCAAATAAAGTTTGAAGCATTTGTATTAATCTGTGTCTACTACCTTTTTCACTTGTCTCTTTTTCTGCTAAAGTACTGTCTAATTTATTTTTGCCCAAAAAGAGCAGGGCATTTGAGCGGGGTCATTAACTCCGATTAGAGCAAACAAATGGCCTGCGGGTGCGGGGCATTTGACAACTTTTGCAGTGAGCTCCAGGCAAATGCCCTGCTATGTCCCGGCCGGGGGGGTGCGGGGGTAAACATTGACTGGTGCATTACAATTCTACCCACTCAGATCACTAAACAGTAAAAATTTACTGACGGGGAAGTATTTGATTCCCAAAGCTGTAACTTTCCTGGTGAAAAGTACAATGACAGAGCTTTCTTTCTGTGGCGGTGTTTTCACGAGCAATTTTTCAGGTCGCTTAGCAAGTGACAACCGGAAATCTCGTAAAAACACTTGCTTTTCCGACTCGCTTAAAGTTAAGCGAGTCGGCAAACTTCAATGCAATTCTCATTAAATTTAAGCCATCGACCCAGGTAGCTTAAGGGAGGCAGCAATCAATTTCCTCCAATGAGAGGCAACTTGTGGTCAGCTCATCTGACAAAGCTGTCAAATCGCACTTGAAATCGGAAATATAACACGCCGGTTCTATTTTTATGCGTCTCGCTAAACTTCTGTGACCACGGCGTAGTTTTTTTCTGCGAAGATGAATAATTTTCCGTTCAATGACCCTTCTAGATCTGTTAATGACCCTGCGTATTGGTTTAGAAGCATATGTTCGAACCAGAATTGTGGCCTTTCTAGAACCCATGCGACTTTTCTTCTGCGGCAGATCTTCCTTTGCGAATGCAAAAAATACGCCTCCGTTCTTCTTCTCCTGCCTCTGATTGTGAGCAACCTTAGCCTTTGCTGAAATCGGTTCCTTCGTCGGATGAAAACCAAGCGCATAAATACAGTAATAAAAAAGAGAAGGACGCACGTGTGAGCTTCGTCCGCATCTCCCGCCATTATTCAAACTAATTTATTCGCGCGCGTGCTCTCCTCAAATTACTTAAATGAAATACAATCTTACTCGTGAAAACACCAATCATTTTTAAGAGGCTCTGACTGTAAATATCGAGAATCGGCGGACAAGCTCAGAAAATCGAAAATCCTGATAACTTGCCAGAAGAAGACTTTTGGGGAGCTATCTTCGAAAATATTACTTAAACCTTCTGGAATTCTATTGTTTTCTGGAAATTCGGAAAAACGGTTTTGCTTAATTTATTACGCAATAATCAGGCTTAATAGAAGTAGGGCCAATCTTTATCACAGTATTTATATCAATTCGATATTAGACATACCAAGACCCATTTTAAGCCTCTGTAGTTTCCCAATTTTTGCCTTTTTCCGAAGTGCACAAAATGCCTTTGTTTCAAAGAACCACCAAACCACACAAATAAAGCAAAACTCCATGCAATTCCCATTGATAGAAAGTATAAGGGTATTGCTATCATTTAAAATTAAAATTGTTTTCTGGCGTTGCAAGTTGTTTACAAACAAGCGCGTTCAATTTGTTTAATTTTAAACCTGATTTTGCATAATTAATGAAGCAAAACCGTTTTTTCCGAATTTCTCGAAAACAATAGAATCCCAGAAGGTTTAAGTAATATTTTCGAAGATAGCTCCCCAAAGGTGTTCTTCTTGCAAGTTATCTGGATTTTCGATTTTTTGAGCTTGTCCAATGATTCTCGATATTTACAGTCAGAGCCTCCGCTTAAGTCGCTTAACGAAGTCAGTAAACAAAACACCTTCAGACAATCGTGCTCGTGAAAACACAGCCTGTGTAGTGTTAATCATTGAACGATACATACCAGATGCCGTTTTAAGCGGCCGAAGTTGGCCTTCATTTTACCTTGTGATAAACAAAGTTAAGAGCGGCTCGATAAAAACGCCGCTGGAAAATGTTCGAAACCAAACATTGGCAAATTTATTACACAGTTTTAAAGTAGAAAGGTTAAATAATGTTCGTGGTTTGTTTCGTTTTAAAAGAATCTTTTTTACGCTCTCACCGGCTTCCTAAAGTTGAGTGAGAATTTGAGCCGTTTAGAGACCCTAAAACCGCCATTTTACGCATTTTTCGAACTTTTTAAATTTTCGTCCGTTAAATAACTGGTTGGAACTTTGGATTATTTTTTCTTGAATTAGCTCACCCAAAGGGATGTTTTGGCAAAAGAAAAAAAATTCGATTTTTTGTGAGTGTCTTTCGATTCTCGATATTCTCAGAAAATGGTTCTTAATAATTTCCATTTTCTTACCATTCATCAGACCCCATCTTTTTTTCTTTACTTCCACGTTAAAAATCGTGAAAAAAATTCTCACAGATTTACGGGAGGTCGCACTACAAACTTAGTGAAGCATTTGTGGATTGAATGAAATCTCAAGGAGATAATTAAGGAAAGGGCTAAAACTCTGGAAAAACATGGCATCTGATCAGACTGCCCCCTTAAGCATTCAGTCACAAGGTAAACGAATTCATGACTAGCAAAAAAACCACCAGAAAATCAGTGATAAAGTTGGTCAAAGTTCCAGTCCAAATGCACAATTTTGAGATATTAATATATGTGTTTGTGGGAGGGGGTTGGGGGGGATAGAGACTTGGGAGGAGACAGTTTATGTTTGAGACTCAAAAGGGAAGAGGGCTTATTCAAGGGGGGAAATGATTTGTAATTTCAAACAATGAATTTGGAATCTGTTATAATTTTGTAACCTTAGTTGACTTGTTTCACAAACATTTATGTGATTATTTTATAGGAAATGTTTGTTCGCCTGGTATCGACTGAACTTGTGGGACGATGTCACTAAGATCACAATGTCAACTTTTTTGGAAAAGTTTATTTGCCACCAGCAGAGATCACACAAAAGGCAACCCAGAGAATGCCCAGTTTTGGGGGGTGCACGATCTTGTGGTCTAACTGGTCGGGCTAGACTAATTTTTTTCCTACCAGATCGTGAACCGTTGACTCCTCCTTTAGACTGGCGGAAGCTTATTAATTTATAGAATATACTATACTAGCGAACATCAAGAGCAATTACAACTACCTCTAAAATAGATACTAACTTTAACTAGTTGTCTGTTGAGACCTGGTTACTACAGGTAACTAATAAGTGTTATAGTACAACGCTAAATTTTGGCGTGCTCCATTTGTTCAAAATCGATCAAGTGACGTAATAGTGTCTCTCCTCAGCGGGCGCCTATCAGTACATAGTGCTGCTAGCTTTTTAACCATTTCCAGTGTAAATTATTAGAAATGAAGAACATGTAATGGCTTCCGTGTACACGTCAATCACCTTGTGGGCTTTCCCGCTCCATGTTTTGTGACATAATAGTCGCATTGCAATTGTCAACATTTTTTCGCTCAAAATTTAGCGTTGTACAATAAAAACAATAGACTCCTTCTGTCTGAGGCCCTATGTGTGATAGGTTCCCTCGGAAATTTGATGCTCAAACTTCATATAAGCCCTTGAACTACGTTCTCGGGCTAATATTTGTTGTGAACATCACATTTCCTAGGGCAACCTATCACACATAGGGCCTCAGACAGAAGGAGTCTATTGTTTTTATTGTACAACGCTAAATTTTGAGCGCAAAAATGTTGACAATTGCAATGCGACTATTATGTCACAAAACATGGAGCGGGAAAGCCCACAAGGTGATTGACGTGTAGACAGAGAAACTCTATCGTTTAAATAGTACACTGCAGTAACTACTGATGTAGGTATTACTCAGCTACAATCAACAAACCTTTCTTTTACCGACTGCTACCATGACTTACTCTCTTACTCTCTTATTAGGACAAAACATAAAATAAAATTTGGGAAAGTGAAAGGTCGAATCTAAGTTTCAATGCAATCAACTTCCAAACTTAAACATATCTATAAAAGCTTCTTATCGTAAAAACCATTCCCACAATTTTGCTGTATTTATCCAAGGTGAATTCCCGCAACCAAGAAAATGCACAACATATTTTGTTATTAGTGAAATTTATGTCTGTTATTCAGGGACCATTATTTTCAGCTATTTTTAGTAACGAGTTGTACCCGTGAACAATTCTCCACGCAACAAAAATGTCATGCCTGTTTTCACGCAAGCAAGGAATTCGAGATTTTTTTGGTTCTTAAAGCAAATGTATTTGTTATTTGAATAAAATTTTTGGCTGCAAAAGGTTTTTGTCGACTATTCTATCTGTGGTAATTCATTGTTCAGCTATAGAGGAAGCGATGTTTTGAAAACCGACACCAATTTGCATAAGCGGTTGAGGTTAGTCACGCATCAACAGACATGGCGCGGTGTTCGTGCGACTTTTCTGGAAATTCTCCAAAGTGGATGTTTTCGATTCAAACCAAATTGAGACATCCTTGCTAGGAAAGTAAAGAAATGATGTGGTTTTGGCTTCTTGCAACTTAGCCGTTTTTCCGTGATGGGTGGACAACAGTTCTCTCATTGCGCATTATAGAGAATATAGATATTTTGAAAAGTCACCAGCCACATTTTAATAAAAGAAAACCTAAAAAAATAATGATCCATGTTTGCTCAAAGACACTATACTAGTGTAGTGATGACCAGGATGGAGATGGACTACAACCTACATGAAATTGTTGGGCCAACTTTTCAAGTTCTGTGCTTGTGTCATCATTAAAAACATTATTTTTAGTTTGCTCTCCTTATGAATATTTATCTATGATCCTCAGCTTAGTGTTCTAGAGGCATTTTGTGTGTGAGCAAAGCTACTTAATCATAATTTTAGCACAGTTTTGACAAAACGCCAGAAAAATCTGCGTCACAGTCCAGGGCTTAACAAAGTAAAAGTTTCCATACATACCTGACAAGTCTTGCCATGAGAGAGAAAATGTCTGCCTTGCCATTTGCTGCTTTGTATCCAGACTAAGGAAAAAATTCCACAGTAATTACACTACAAACTTCTATGTGGTGCTGGTCTACAAATAGAGCTCCCAAAAAACAGTGGATATTTTATGACGAGTGCAGATACTATTCAGTGATCTGAAGTTTGTGTACATATATAAATGTGATCAGCTAACGCACTGGAGGGATTCCAAAAAGCTTTCCCTACTGGATTGATCTGAACAGTTAAGACTAACCCGCTGTTTGCACTGTGCCACCTGCAGAGGATATGTTACAACTGTAGAAACTGCTTTAGCAATTGCACCCACTGCAAAATATTGTCTTCCTCGTAGAGCCTGCAATTAAAGACAGGAAATATAACAATGCATTTAAGTAAAGATAACGCTTATTGAATGGTAGTCAGTAAGAACCGAAGTTTACCCATTTTCAACAACATTGACCTTCTCTTAGCCAGGGCCGGTTGTTTGAAAGTCAATTAGTGCTAACCCTGGATTAAATGTTAGTTATCCAAGGTTTCTGATTCTTTTGTTTTAAAGCATTTTTAGTGTTAATTTACATGACAATTTGAAAGCAGCTAAAGTCAAATCATTGTTAAGTGAAAATAATTTACTGGAATCTAGGTCGTTATGGATTGAGGTGGCTCGCGGCTATTTACTTAGAAATGAGGGAAAACAAATCGGTAGTTCTTTCAAGTCGAATAAACTTGAATATCTTCAGATTCACAAGTTACGCACTAGTAAAATGCTCTTCTTCTTTTGTTTGTAGATTTTACTGGGAGTTTCCGATCTTTTCCAATTTTTCAGCAGTGTTTTAGGTGGTATCAAGCTGTCAAAAATATGTACTATCCCAGTATTACGTCACTGTTCTTGCAACAGCTGAGGCAATTACACAAACATAATGTTTTGAAGCCAAAATTTAATTATCAACTGTGCAGAAATTTCTACCCAGCCGATCTTGTAAAAACTTGCTCAGAGCAAACCTTGAAGTCTTAGAACTTATTGAGCTTAATTAGAGAAAAATCTATCGTTGTTTAGTGGAAGTATTCGCGTTTTCCTGAAAAGGCTGGTCTTCAAATAGTGCTTGTATCTCTTAATCGTTAAACTTGTTTGCCACAAAACTAAACGTTTTGTAAAATTCGATCATTCTTTGTTTAGAATACCAAAAATCACTGAAATCGGTTAAAGCTTACTTGCCGAAAATTCGATTTATGAAATGGAGCCCCCGCGCTAATTTTAATTAAAAATTGACACTAATCCTGGGTTAGCTTAAACCTGCTTTGAACAACCGGGCCCAGATTGCTAACCACTGCTAAGCGATAAAACTTTTTACATGTATTTTTTTTTCTGGAGGACTAAATAGTACTGAAATCATAGCAGCATGAAAGGCAGCTCAGCTAGGGTGACACACGGACAAAATTCATCACCGAAATTTCATTTTTTCAGCAAACAAGGTAACATACTCAAGAAGAATGTTTAAAATGCTCGTGTATGGTGACAAAGAATGTTACCTACCTTTTTAGCATCATCCATCAAAAATTTCTTTATTGCTTCATAAATCATAAACTGAATAGCAGGATTGCCAGCAAGAACTAGAGATGGGCCTGTGCCACTCCACAGGGATCCCACACCTTCTTCACGGCTAATTTGTAGTAACCCATCTATGAAGAAGTCAAGAAAAATAATTGATCATGTTGCTGAAAACTAAGGTAAACTGGACAGTAACATTCAAACTATCTGTCCACCAGTCACTTTGTTCACCTACACAGTGTATACGACCCTGAAAAACCATGTTGCTAAAAACAAGAATGGCCATTCACAAAACATAGTTGAAGTTGATAAAAAAAAATGCTTTCCTTCACTTTTAATTGTTCCTATTTTCCTTCATGAAGTGCACCAGTATGTAAAATTAGGTCAAACCTGACAACTTGCTATTGCCCAAGTTAAGGTGACTCGATCGAAATAAATGACACGCTCTATGCCTCTCTAAAAAATCTAATAACATCGTCATTTCCCACTTGATTACCTTGAAACTTTCGCATTTTACACGCAATTTATCCAGGAATAATACGTATGCCAATATGTAGATGTAGCGTTCGTTATGTTTTTCGTGATTTTGCTTTTATTGAACACTACGTTTTTGATAAACTTGCAATTCTAACAAAATTGAGCGCTACGATTTGGTTTTAACTTCTAGAATCAGCTTATAATAACATCTCGTCTTGAATCTTCAAGTTTCCGCAAAATCGTCGGAACAGAACTCCCGGCACAATTTGAACGTCACAAAAACAACTCCAGATGGACTTTAAAATTTGAACAATTAAAGTTAGGACAATTAACTTGTGGACAATATCAACTTTTGTAACATCTGGAAACTTCAATATTATTTTCCCAGGACTCAGTTTATTGTTGTTCTTATGTTAAGTTCCAAGGAAGTTATGACACGTCATGAACTGTTTTTAGTACTGTAATCCCTGTCTTACTAGCTAGTTTGCTTGTTTGCTTGTGCAAGCAAAGAAGTCATTGGTTGTTTACCATTGACAAAAACTTACCGGAAATTCCGGGTGGAAAGTAAATGGTACACGACTTTTCGGGTCGTTGCAGTGGAAAATTTCCGGAAGCAACGGAACGTCTGAAAAGGTAGTCCTGTTTTTCCAGACGGAATGTTCCAAACGGAAATTCGTGTTCCATTTGTTCAACCTCTTTGATACCAGTTTCAGGCTCTCGTGGCCTTTTCTTTCCCAACACAACGGCGACGGGAAGGAAAACATCACTTTTAAATTGATTTCGTACTCTTTGAAACTTCTTAGCGATTATTCCGACTCGTTCAACCTGTCCAATGTAGTCGAATGATCCAGGAGCTGAACTTGTAAGGACCCCTTTCAGTTCAGGAAGAAATTATTTTGAAAATTATTTCGAAAATAGTTATGTGTCCTTTCTTTACAGGGTGCTAGACCACTTGACACGAAAATAAAGTTATTGTTATATTGTTACTATTGTTATGAAAACAAAAATTCACCGCCGTGTGTTCGCGTTCCACACAAAACTTTGAATTGGTCATTTCACGTTGTATTTGTGCGCAGAACAGCAAAGAAATATACCAAAAATAACGCACGTGCAGAATCCTTGTTTTGTTAATTAAAACTTTTGTTTTGTGACGTTCTCGTTAGCCGTTGCCGTTGTGCAAATTTTTTGTAATTGGTAGGGATTTCTACAAATGGTAAGCGCCGGTCCCGAACGGAATTTCCCAATACGGAAATTTGCTTACCATTTGCCCAAACCGTTAACCGACCAGTTTGCCAGTGTAAATGGTAAACAACCATTGATTAACACTAGCAAATTGTTATAACATAGTGAAGATGACATTATGTCTGATGCTTAACATTGTTTTGATGAAAACCACGCTAAAAAGGCTCCGCTGCGGCCAGAAACCACGCACAACAAACTAACAGCAAAAAGTTTTTAATCTGACGCAAGCACAAAAACTACGAAAACCTGTTTGCACCGGTACAGTAAAACTTCTAGATTGTTCTAGATAGTTCTTGAATGCAAAATGGTTCTAAAACTAAATAAAAGTCAGCATGTAGATAAAATGTTTCGCCTCTTAATAGTGTTTAAATGTAAATGTCTGCATTTCGCAAGAGTGCTGTTTATAAACGAATCACTGTTTTTCAACATGTTTCAATTCTGTCAAATATAAATCTGAGATGGACAGCGGCGTAGACAATGCTATTGCAGAGAAGACTTCAGAAAGTTGCTTGTTTGTGGTACTTAATGTTGTCTTTGAAATTCCTCTGAATTGTCTTATAAGTTTGGATTCTTAGTTATCCTGTGAACTATTATTATTAAATTATTATAATTATTGTTTTGTGGCTTAGTGTACCTAGTTTAAGGTTATGGATTAAAATAGGAAAACAAGCCTTTTCTTTGTCAAATTTAAGAATTATCCTGAGTGGCTCTGTTGCGGAGAAGACGTCCTGGAGAGGACACTTGAATTTGGTTTAAGTACTTTGGTGAATCTTAATGCAGAACAACAGAATTGGCTAGTAGAAATATATGATATGCCTCTTCACTGGTTTTCTAAGACTGAAAGTTTAGCCCCCTTGTGCAAGCTCACCAGTGCACAGGCCTACCAACAGAAAGGCTATTTTGCCTGCTGATTTATGCAGGTCTGGACAAGTGTTGTAATAACTTACTGAGGCAAGAAAAGTGTTGTATAAACCATAATACATATCTGTACGGAAACGTGTCTTCTCCGCAACAAATTGTCTTCTCCGCAAGTTTGGTTTAAGCTTTTGTTGTCCTGTTCTTAACTACAAATCAAGATACACTCACCAACAATTCCTTTGTATTTCTTTGTTTTGTTATTTTCTAGCCCTTTAGTCCTAAATGTGGCTCCTTGTAACTTTAATCGAGTATTCACAACCCACAGTGGTGTTGTCATAAGAACATTAACAATGCCTAAAAAATAAATCTTCTGTCAGTAAACCAGTGAGGACTGGTTAATAATACAATCATCAACACAATCATCATTAATACAATCATCAACACCAGCAACACCAGCATTGCAACACCAGCATTGCAAATGGTGAATTTCACCAGCTGATAAAGGCCATCTTCTTGGCTGAAAGAGAGTTCAATCATAAGCTCACTGGTTACAGTATACACCACCCTGGTACATACATTTACTAATTATTCAGCTCAATATCACTCTACACTGACCCAGCATCTATTACTCAAGGACATCAATAGTAAGTGTAAAGGATGCTTTCAAACCACTGTTTAGTAGCTGTTTGGGAGAAGTAAAGATTTGATGCTGACAAGAAAATCTCCTGCTCTATCAAATGGTCACTTATATCTGTTTGGAGAAAAACAGCAAACACACAAACATTTCATACTGCAAGAATGCCACTCTCCCTCAATGAATGTCCCTTGTGTCACAAATATTTCAAAGAAAGGCTAGTGTACAAATCTTAATTTACTTGTTTATTACAGAGTTACGTAACATTCATTCACACGAGAGGAAATAATACAAAAACCTCAAAGATTAAGGTTATAATGGAATGATGGAGTTTCAATTTTTTCTTTAGCTTATTCTATCCTTTGGATAGCGAGATCACAATAAAAATACATGACTTTGTACAACAATGCTTTTTTCTAAGGACTAGATTAATTTGTTCTTACCCGCTAAATATCCAAATATCAAATCCTGCAGAGAAGAGGAGGTTTTACCCTTTCCTACAAAAACAGTCTTGAGGCCATTAAAGGTGTAGAAATAAAGGAAATTTGAACAATAAAGGCTGCACAGTACTGGAAGGAGGCCACGGTACAGAGATGGCCTGAAAATATCCAAAAACACTCTGTTAGCATTTTGTGTGAACCTTAATGACAGAAACAATGTACAGGCAATTGAAACTCTTGGACTGTTATTTTAACAAACTTGACTTCTCAGCACTAGTAGTTATGTCATTCATTCATAAATCTCTTTTTTGGGGCAGGGAGGGGGTAAAAAGTTGACAGCTAATTTTAAATTTAGATTAATTTATTTGTGCAATACAAACTGATTGTTTTATGCAAGTGAAATGACATATAATATTGATTAACAACCTTTATAAGCCCATTACCGGGAGTACACGTAGTATGTACTGTACAATAGATGCTAATCAGTTTGACAGAAACACCAAAGGATGATGGCTGGATATTTGCTTATGAATCAGGGAAATGGTGTAGCTGCATGTTGTTGTTCGAGTCCATTGATACAGGATTTAATTATTTTCTTCCAATCTCATTTTTTAATAATTAATACATGACTGTATAGTTTTGCAGAGGTATTCATTTGACAACTGGTTTTCAGGTAAAACTTAAACAAAACTGATAATCACTTGCCCTGATTAAAATAATTATACAGTTGCTACATTGGCTAAGATGTTTGGTCCGCCTTCCTGTTGACGTCAAGCCATTTTGCTCACATTGCCGTTCGTTTACTACTTCGGTAAAAGCTTTTATCTTGCTTAAAGTCACTTTTGTGCCTTCCACTGCGCCTTGGTCAATTTTTCACTGTTCAAGATGACTGCTCGTCGGACGAATAACAGTATGCAGTAGTTATTTGACGACGCCAATTCAATGGCTGATCCTGTCATTGACCTGGTGCCTCTGCCATCTGATCATGATAACCCTGTCCCTGCAGTTTCAATAAAGTCAGTTAAATATGGGGCAGGTTGTGAACCCAGCTTCCATTTCCCCAGAATTGGTTGCACTTATCACTCAGACCGCGCTAGCTGTTGTGGCAGTCGACACCATCTGTTAGTGCTATTGGGGGGGGGGGGGGGGGTTGCCAGGGATTTCGCCACTATCCACGACGTTACAGGCTTCATTTTTGGTGCAGTCTTCCTTAGGTAGGCCAATTTCTTCTGTTGTGCCTTCCTTTGTTTCAACCTCACTGACAGGTCTTGCATTAATGTTCAGTTGTTTATTTTCCATGCAGCTGGCTCCTCTATTCGTTCCTCTATGTCATACCCAATCACCGGATTGGGAACCCACAGGTTCTTCGGGTAGACTGGTCATGGGCGAATTGTGGAACAGGGGCCGTTGTACTTTGCCACTTTCCGTCTGCTGGTACACACACTGCTGCTCCTCTAGCTCATACTCTCATCATGTGGTTGTTTGCCCGAGCACTTCAGCTAAACATCCCACGAAGAAGGGAGGTGGCATTCCTCTTCCTCCCCGGAATCTGAGGTTCATCATCCGCGATCGGGCGGGATAAGAAACAATTGTTGCATAAAAGTTGGCCAATTAGATTAACGCGTCAGCTCTCTCAAGGGAATTTTGCGATGAAATTCCAACACGTGCTTGTCACGAAATGTGGAATAATGGCACTTTATTCGCTTTAAACGCTTTATTCGCTTTAAACTGCTCAGAAGCTTATACTTGGAAAATATTTTTTCAGTGTATTGTCATGTACACACAATAAGCTCCCTTCATTTTTGGCTATGGATCGAATTAGTGAACTAAATCGAACGAAGAAGGCGACGTAAATACTAAATATCAAGACTGAATTTGATTACGCTAAGCGGAGCTGTTGGAGGCCTTTATACCGCTATAAACAGCTACATCAAGGAATTGCTGAATGGAAAAAAAAATAAAATAAAACTCACATATATAACGGATAGCCGTTGGCACAAAAACGGACCATGAAACCGACAAAACTGAATCATTCCGGATCAGTCGGATAACTGCAATTAATCTAAATTGTGGCGAGTCTGTTTACATTTTGTATTTAAAAAACAGATAAGTTATAACGATTCTTCCCTTGCTTGAATTTGTCACTTTCCAAGCGTATGTATCATGATTTGGATTCTGTAAGGTTATTGTTAGGTTAAATAATTTGGTCAATCCTAGTTATTTTGAAGACCAAATAAATGTCAGGCTTTGTAAGGCCAATGTTTAGGCTACCTAAACAGTAGTCTGTCGCCCTAAAAAAAATTACGCTGTGTCAGGGTACGTTTTAGCCTAACTTTAAACCTAACACAACCTTATTAATTTAAGGTTTGGCTTCGTTAACCTAACAAATTCACTGTTAGGCTTTTGTTAGGTTTGTTTAAGGTCTCATTTCACTAAATCAGGCTAGAGTTAGGCCTGAATTAGGCTTTGTCAGGCCAGACTTTTTCGTACGGGTTGCAGCACCCCTGAGTGATCGACGACTATTTGGCTTATGAGGTCACTCTCCACCGGGTTGCAGGGCCCTTTCTTTTCTCCCCCTTTGCCAAATTTTCATGTTAGCAGCTTCGGGTGATACCTAAAAAAGCTTAAGTGGGAAAATGGCGTCGGACTGTTGATTTATCCTCCCAACTGTGTCGCGTTTTTGCACACTCAAATGTGCGTAGAGATTCTCGTAGAGCACTACGCTTCTACGGTCGTCTATTTTATATTTATGTCAAAAACGTGTAGTTGTAGATCGTAGATTGTAGAGTAATGTTTTACGAGACAATGCACTGAAATGGGAAAAAAACCATATAGCTGTAGATCGTAGGTCGTAGAGTTATGTTTTACTTGACAATGCACTGAAATGGGAAAAAAACGTATAGTTGTAGATCGTAGAGTATTATTTCACTAGACAAGACAATGCACTGAAATGGGAAAGGGGATTACTGAAACACTTTACTGGTTCTACAACTTAGTTCTGTTCTACACCTGTGGACGATTGTGCGCACTACGTTTGTACAACTCACTCTGCTTTTATACCACTGGACGATTCTACGCATCTACGATGCTTCTGTACGCCGACTGTCAGTTTTGTTTTATACCACTATACGTTTCTACGCATCTATGTTTCTACGGCCCACTTTGCTTTTACACCACTGTACGATTCTACGCATCTACGATCCTACTGTACGCCAACTGTCAGTTTTGTTTTATACCACTGCACGTTTATACGCATCTACGCTTCTATGGCTTTCTTTGCTTTTACACGACTGGACGATTCTACGCATCTAGGATGCTACTGTACGCCGACTGGCAGTTTTGTTTTATACCACTGTACGTTTCTACGCATCTACGTTTCTACGGCTCACTTTACATCGTAACAGCGTACTGAACATCTTAGCATCGTAACAGCGTAACGTGTTAACAGATATGATATTGGACGACCAATAAGTAGTTGCATGTAACGATCGATTCATGTTCCGGCAAACAGGTTGAATTTATGTAGTAATGTTGTAACACGGAAACGTCGTGTTTTTCTTGTGTTGGATGAATTGATTACCTATTATTTTGGCGGGACAAGAATTACCATCGCCACAGCAAACAATATAAGTACATAAATGTTGGATGAAAGGCAATCCTACAACGTTACGTCCAATGTTATACACAAGTGAACCTGTTATGCAATTCTATTTTATTACGCTGTGTCGGTTTTACCCTGGGTTTCTGTTCAGTACGCTGTTACGATGTAAAGTGAGCCGTAGAAAAGTACATGCGTAGAAACGTACAGTGGTATAAAACAAAACTGCCAGTCGGGGTACAGTAGCATCGTAGATGCGTAGAATTGTACAGTGGTGTAAAACAAAACTGCCAGTCAGTGTACAGTAGCATCGTAGATGCGTAGAATCGTACAGTGGTGTAAAACAAAACTGACAGTCGACGTACAGTAGCATCGTAGATGCGTAGAATCGTCCAGTTGTGTAAAAGCAAAGCGAGCCGTAGAAACGTAGATGCGTAGAAACGTACAGTGGTATAAAACAAAACTGACGGTCGGCGTACAGAAGCATCGTAGATGCGTAGAATTGTCCAGTGGTGTAAAAGCAAAGTGAGTTGTACAAACATTAGAGGGAACATGGCTGGCCCTCTTCTCTTCTCTTTCAAGATGGTAGACCTCCCTCTCGAACCTCCCTTACTGACTGGATACGTAGGATCCTGTCCGTGGCTGGCATTCAAGGTACATTCTAAAGCCACAGCTTCCATACTGGGGCAGCAACTGTGACAGCTTGCAATGGCGTCCCTGACCACCTGACCCAGGCGCTGGGTTGTTCGTCCAGCAACGCCTATCAACTGTATATTCCGTCACCATCTGAATCTCTTGCTCCTCTTTCCAGCCAACTGGCTTAACAAGCAAGTGTCTATACCCGCTCGAACTGTCCCGCGGCAGTGACAGGTGTCTTATAAGGCTTTCTCGTTAACCTCACATGCCTCTCCCATTTGCACCAGCTGGATGTTGCTCCATTGTTGTTACTGCCCTCCTTGGATTCTCCTGACTCCCGGACAGGTGGTAGGGCTCTCTATTCTTTGCAAGCGTTCAGTTGTTCCTTTTGCTGATATTCAGGTTGGTGCTTGAAGGTTTGGGGGACCTCAGTCCGTGACCTACCTGTTCGCAGGCCCTTCGTTCTCCAAGCACCTTGGAGTTCTGTTTGGTGGTCACAGTGTTGTCACAGTTACCTTCCCTGCTCGCTTGCAACTCCACCGATCTTCCGGGCACACACTCATCTATTGGTAACGAGTTTAAACTTCAGAAAATAAAATGTAAGCTGCAGTTGACCCTTTTATTTTCCTACTTCTACACCCTACCTGTATATCTCCAATAAGTTCTCAGAGCTCATGGACGGTCAACTTTCGATAGCTTTTTGTGGCATTCCGCATGTTTGCATGACAAGTGACTTGCGCTACTCTGTTTAAATTTCTCAACTTTCTTTCCAATACAAACATTCTTTGTATTGGAACTATTATCTGTCTGTCAAACTAGCAGTCTTTCATCAAATGTACATTTCCTGTATTCACAACATTTTCATTTGAAATTGGTTAAATCTAGCGTTTACAAGCACGATTGAAATAGCTCTATTACTATATTTAAGGTTTTCAGAGGCCTGGAAGCACACCCCCACCCAAAAACCCACACAGTACCCCTCGGGCTGAGAAGCAATACAAACAGTCAAAGCTCAGAGGAGGTACTCCCATCTATAAGCTGTATGGGCATGTGCCGCTGATAAGTTAATGGTTTCTATCAGTGTCCTGGCGGCACACCCACCCAACATCTCAAAGACTTCCCCCGGGCCTCACAGACGTGAGACAGTCATCAGCAATCAGCTACCTGCAGCGACATTCTGTTAGGCTCTAGCATTAGCGTATGACATCATTGGCTAATACAGTGCTTTAATTAATAAGTTAGACAAAATACACTGTATCTGCAACAATGCCCAATGATACAGCGAAGTTCTTCTTAATATGGGAATACCAAAGATCTCTTGAACATCAAGAAATCTACATGACAGTTCATGGAAATGACCAAAGAAATGTGCCCAACTCCACCTGCAAAATCTCCTAGCTGTTGCTATAGCAACTGCAAGATAAAAACTACTTAATGCATGCTGTACCCTTATATAAAACAGCTATGCAGGAAACCAGAGCATGTTTTCTACACTTGAAAAATCACAATTTTATAATCTGACATCACACATTCAATAGAATGGTAATTTTTGGTGACATTTGTATTTGTAGACAGTATAAATTATACATACAGTCCTTCCTCATGGACAATATCCATCAGCACATAAGCTGTGCTCTTGGACTTCCTTTTGTCATCAACTAAAAAAGAAACACGGCTATTGGTCTTTCACTTGTTCAAGACTAAGAGGGTCTTTTTTCAGGCTAGGTTTGCCATGGGTCTGCTTAAGGGTAAACTACAGCCTAGCATGTAAAGGCTGCACTTTTTTTCTGAAATTGTGCATGGGTTCAAAATCATGCTTGGGGCTCATATACAGGAACATTGTTTGAGCAACACAAAAAATTCTCAAACAAGGTCAACAAGGTTTTAATGAAAATAATTTAACTATAATTTGTATCTTTGGGGTAAGCAAGTGGTCAGAGAGGGGTAATCAAGTAGGAGGATTTGACAACTGAGCGACCTCTGATCTGGATTACAAGACCAGTGCCCTTACATTTGTAAACCTCTAGGCCATGCTTGTCCGGTCACAATTCAGGGACATCAATAAAAAGTGTTCAACAAAACTTCACCACGCTGACTTGTTTAAAAAACACGATTATGCCAAAGAGGCAAGTCTATTTGAATTAACTCGTTGATGGCTGTGCTTTTGCAAAAAAAACTGCCATTTTAAGGTGTTTCGATACAGTTTTTTTGGGACCATGCCTCACTTTTTGAATCGGCTCTTAGACAGTCTTCTCCTTGTCAGATGAACGTGAAATTTGCAAAACTTGTTCGTTTTGGATTGAACTTTAGCGTGGTTTACATTTTGTGAAAATAGATATTTCCATGACAACGATAAACAAAAATCCTCAAAAACAGTAAAATTGAAATTTTGCATGATCTAGATTTCACTTTGAAAAGCAAATACCAACATATTAAACTGTGATGTATGGCAAACAAAATATACAAGAACAAAAAAATTCTGTATGTTTGTTTTGAAGTAAATCACAAAAACACTTCCAACCTTAGTTTTTGCATAATAATAGTAAATGCATTAAAAATAATCAATGCTTTGATAAAATGGCTAGAAAATACTGTTAAAATATGTCTTATACTTACTATTTTACGTCTAGAAAGTTTTGTTGAAACTGGTATTCGCGATCTCGAGAAGGAATTGTTTTTCTAAGATCATTTGCGTAATTGTTTTTTTGTAATTCTTGAATTTGAATGCTTTTGCGAAAATTTTAAGAACGGCTCGATAGATTTTTTTAAAACATTAAAGACGGGTGCTTGACGATGTGACCACTTTTAGTATTGAGTCTTATTAACATTGATTCACTGGTACACTTTTAAATTTGACGTTAAAGAGGACATGTGAACCAACGGAAAAACTTGCGTTACATATTAACAGTTGGCAAGTAAATGCTAATATATTCAAAGTAATGCGCAATGCATTCCTCTGTGATTTTTACTTTTCATTGTAATCTACAGTGCAACAAAGAACAAAGAAACCAGATAAAAATCACGAAGCAATGAATTACGCATTATTTTGAATGTATTAGCATTTACTTGCCAACCGTGAATTTGTAACGCAAGCTTTTCCGTCAGTTCATACGTCCTCTTTAACATTAAATCTAAAAGTGTTCCAGTGAATCAATGTTAATAAGACTCAAAACTAATTGGTCACATTGTCAAGCAGGCATGTTTAATGTTTTAAAAAAATCTATCTAGCTGTTCTTAAGTTTTTCACAAAAGCGTTCAAATTAAAAAATTACCGCAAAATTATAACACAAATGATCATAGAAAAACAATTCGTTCTCGAGATCGCGAACACCAACTTTAACAAAACTTTCTAGGCATAAAATATTTAGGAAAAGACACATTTTAACAGTATTTTCTTTCTAGCCATTTCATCAAATCATTGATTATTTTTCGGTGCATTTATTATTACTATGCAAAAACTAACGTTGAAAATGTTTTTGCGATTTACTTCAAAACAAACATACAGAATATTTTTGTTCTTGTATATTTTGTTGGCCATACACCACAGTTTGAGATGTTGGTATTTGCTTTTCAAAGTGAAATCTGGATCGCACAAAATTTTAATTTTACTGTTTTCGAGGATTTTGTTTACCGTTGTCATGGAAATATTGATTTTCACAAAATGTAAACCACGCTAAAGTTCAATCCAATACCAACAAGTATTGCAAATTTCACGTTGATCCAACAAGATGAAGACTGTTTAAGAGCCGATTTAAAAAGTGAGGTATGGTGCCAAAAAAACTGTATCGAAACACCTTAAGCCATTTAATGCTATCCATGGTAACAGTCCTCTGTATCACTAACCTTGAAGCCTGGTTCTTGCAGTATCCAAAGGATAAAACACAGACATGGCTGTCACACTTCCCTTACAAAATACAACAATCATAATTTATATACCACAGACGATTTCATTATCAATCACAAAACACTGTTAAAAAAGTAACATTTGATCTCACATTAATGCCACCAAGATGATGAAGATGCTGTAAAAGCAAAAAGACCAATTGACAAACATCTCTTTGTAACGGAGCTACTAAGACTGCACAGTTTGTGGGTATGAGACTTTGGCTCAAGTGTTGAATTCTAATGTGAGAAACAGACACGACCTATTTAAACCCTCTGCCAGTTATGCAAATGTAAAACAGAGGGACAAATTTTCACACCAAACACTGATCACATTGGGCAAATGACAGTACAGGTATCTGCATATTATGCAAAGCCACTGCTGACAATTAAACTGATTTTTTGTTAAATTCCAGGTCGAAATCATAATAAATGACTTGTGTGGTAGTACTGTTATCCATTCAGGAATCAAAAAACAAAATTTCAGTTTATGTTTATGTATGTATGTGTCAATTGACTCTAAAATTTCAATTACTTTTTTACTGCATCAGACATTCTGGCACATCTCATCCAAGAGTTCACCAGTTGGTGCCAAGTTTGTCACACATTTATCTTAGGCAGTGTGGCCCCACAATAAGAGATAAGAAAACCTGTGGTTTAACAAAGATGCCCCCCTTGTAATGCGGCCATCCACGAACCGTTACAATGCGGCTACTCCAACCAGGACAGTTGGAAGAAAACTGACCAATCGCAACGCTAATTGAAAACAAAAGATAGCAAAGTTTTATTGTAAACAACCAATAATGTTGAAGCAGGCAGACAACGCACGTTCGAAAAAAATTGACACCGTGACCTCTGATCATCACTGTCATGTCTACAATTGGTTGCTTTCGATCCTAAATGTGCTAAATTTTCAGCAGAACATTGAGATGTGGAATTCGCAGTTGATAATAAAAGTTTCGCCCATAAACAAACCTTAAACAATACTTTCGCTTCAGCAGTACAAACCTTTTCCGAAATGAATTTCAGCAACGCAACAAACTTGCTTGATTCTGATAAGCGTTCACTCAGCGCAGCGAGTATAAACAAACACAGATCTAAAGATAAATATCGACACTTGTGCCCTTTGATCGTTCAATTACAAACGGAGGTTCCCAAATCTCGTTATTCACTACGTGCTTCTTGAATCAACAGGTGCTTATCGTTGATGTAAGGATTCTGGCTTCTGCAGCCCTTTTGCAGCCAAGCTCTCAATACCAAATCCTTTAAATGACTTGTGGTGTATGTCTGCAACATAATCACGTAAATTATAGCTGGGAATGTCGGCGACTGTTGCCGTATATGCCACCCTCTCGATTCAGTCTTACTTGTATTTTCTGGGCAAAAGCCATTTTGGAAACATTTACATTTACAATAAGCTTATAGCTTATGTGACACTTAAAACTATCCGCCAGATTTCAATCGTATCGAGTCAACACAGCACCATTTGAAAAAGTTTTAAAAAAACCATTATTGAAGCTAACCAATAAAAAATTCGACTATATCCCAAGACGTCCACAGAATGAGACAGTTTCAAATTTATTTGGAGATTTATTGTCTGGATCCTTCAACGATATATATTGGTCAGTTTATGAAAAATGTGCCCTTCTTTTGTTCTCAATCAGCATTGCGATTGGTCAATTTTCTTCCAAGTGGCCTGGTTCGACTAGCTACACTGTAAGTTAATCCCAAAATCTCGCTATTCACGAACCATAAAGTTAACCTCAAAATGTCACCATCCGTGATTCATAAAGTGGATCCCAAAATATGGCCATCCACAAACCGTAAAGTTAATCTGAAAATGTGGCCATCCATGAACCACAAAGTTAATTAATGTCAAAATCTGGCCATCTGGAAACCATAAAGTTAATCTCAAAATATGACCATCCACAAACTATAAAAATTTTCAATGTTTTTCTAGGGGAATGAATGTTTTATTGTCAATGAATCATCAGCTTCCAATTTTACATTTGACCCACAGAAATAAGTGAAAATGCTAAATTATTTCTTTTGAATGGAGAAGTGGTTATTAACCTTTTAACCTTTTGCACAAATGGCCTTCTAGTCCAACGCCTTAAACACTTGGCCAATGCCGCAGGTTATTGAAATCTGCTTGGTTTTAAGGGTGCGGGTGATTGGCCCACCACCCAACCCCCAACCTGGAGGACCTAGGGCTGTTCTTTGTCTGGCCTCTATCCCTCGACCAATCCGGCATGGTTAGACCTGCCAGGGTTCAGAGTTCCAGCCAGCACAGCTGTTTGGGTAACAGAGACATGCAAGCCTCACCACCACGACAAGGTGCCAACCCGAGGTGAAGGCCTTGTGTGCCACACGGCAGGAAACAGATAGGTGAAGGTGACAAATGGCCTTAGTTCTCTCCGTTAGATCTGTCTCTTTAACCATTTACAGTCTAGCCTCTCTATCGCCTTCTATATCTTTTAATCATTTATAATGAAGAGTCCGTCCCTTGGTCTGGGTCAGGAGAGTAAGTTACCTTATGCCAATACCCATGACATGACATACGATAAGAACTTGGCCTTCGAATTATTGGCCCTCAGATTTCTCATCTGCCTCAGTGCGTTCTGTTTTATCTGGTGTTAAAGTTGGGTTTTGGTGTTCGGTAAAACAGAAATATCTGACCATACAGTCATGACAGAACAGCTAATAGGTACGTGCTGCCATGACGTAATAACCACGAGTCTACTTACCACAGCACCGGCCAAAGCATGAACAAAGTTCCGGTATGAAAACAATGTTTTGAGCGTATCTGGCAGTTCCAAAGCCGGCAAAAGAGGAACCAGATCATTAAAACTTGCAGTTTTTGAAAACACCGTCATTTTAACAAGCCAAGATCCAGAACTACGTTCCACCGTCCGCACCACCGGCAAGTCCAGAGGTTACACAATAATGAGACAGCTGTCTGCATTATTATTAACCGCTGACCACGCTTCCAATGTAACGCGGACGCGTGGTTGTTGTTCTTTTTGAGTGCGTACGCTTGTCTGTCGTTTTTCTAAGGTTCACGGATTCTGAGAGATCATAAAATCAGAAACAAAGCTAAAGCCCTATCCACGTCCACAACCCGATGAATTCCAATATTTATTTTATGTTATTTATTTTACCGCAGCACGCTTGGTTACCAAGCTGCAAGTTAATGACGTCAGTTCAAAATATAGGAGCCGTGACGAAGTGAAACACGGATGATACTGAAGCTTCACCATGTCTATGAACAAAGTCCTGTGTAACAGTGGAAGACTGACTCTTCATGGTGACTAGTAAGTAAATCATTTATAATCATAGCGAGATATATTGTTGGTTTTGTCTGAGGAAAAGCTTTTATGGCACGTTCTAGTGTTGTGTACCATCAAGATGGCGTCGAGTTTTCGCTCGAAGGAGACGAGATCCCGGGCTTCTTGAAAGGTTCAAAGAAAGGCAATGTCTTCATTACCACGCAGAAAGTAAGTCATTTCGAGAGAATTCCTTACAACGCCATGCTTAATGATGTATAGGAGCGATTCTTTTCATAATGTCCCTCGTACACAAACTCCCAGCAATCATGAATATAAGCTTACAGTATAGCAAGTCTGAGAAACTTTAAATTTATCTTTTTAATGATTGGTATTAGTTTTATTTATTTGGTTATTCTTTATGTTTGTAATTGCCTATGTTTTTAAAGGGGCTACGTCATGAGGATTTTGCTATTTTAGGTCAATTCTGTGCTAAAATCATTACCTAGTGCCTTTACTCATACACAAAGTGCTCCTTTAATACTATGAAGAAGATATCAAATGAGTTTTATCAGCGACAGCTCACCATAATAATTTTTTTGGTGGGTTTTGGGAACATAGCATCAAAACTTGAAAAAATTGGCCCAATTTTTTCAAGTTTCAATCCATTTCCATCCTTGCCATCAGTAGCAACAGGCGACAGGAAACAGTTTCAGTGGCGTAAGATAGTCTTTAATAACAAAGGTAGACCATTATTTTTGGAATTCAGTTCATGCGAAGACACTTTTAGCTTTTTAAAAAGATACTAAAATAGCGTGACATAGTCCCTTTAAGCTTTTTTATGTTTGTCAAAGCGTGTAGAGAATTTTAAGGAGACTCGCAACAGTTTTTTTGGCCTTGGAGTGTATCTTTTGAAGTCAAAATTACACATAGAAGATCACAGGCAGCCCAAATTGGCAGTATGGGTACTAGAATATTTCATTGATAGTCTAAATATAATAAACGAACAAGTTGAAATGAAAACCCAAATAAAGAAACTGGTAAATAAAACATTGCTTACGTTTTATTTGTTGTTGCTTGATGTGTCTTGACTGTCCTGGGAGATATTTACACAAATTTTAAATTTCGCTGATTAGTACCGTATGTTCTGTCCTTTATATAGCGAAGCAAGGCTGGCGGGTGAGAAACGAAGAGACTTTTCAACGGAGCTCGACAAAAGCACTCAGAATACTCCCACCTCCACAAAATCCGAACCAGTACAGTCCCGCTTGCAACACTTTCCGAAAGTTTTCTCTTCGGAGTCAAAAGTTCACAATAAGTGGGCAAAAATCCCGCCGTTTTCGCCACAAAAGCAGCCTTTTGTGTTTCGTCTTATCCGCTCGCCGATCGCTGCCGACACGGGTACGCGCCATCTTAACAAAATTGCTCCAGACCCCGGGTAGGCTTCGTTAATTTGACCCAGTGAAAACTGCTCCCGTGTGGGGGCATAGAGAGTTTAGAATTTAGCCTTGCTCATGGACGAAGCATGTGAAACAGGTCAAGGTTACAGAGTTGGCGCGAACTCGGCGGAAAAACAATTTTGCCGGCTTGAAGGGAAAAAATTTTTGCTTCGTGCAGTGCTCTTTTATCGTGGTTGGTAGTGTTCATTTTGTTCTCTTGTGCTGCTCTGAAAATTGTCGCTACGTTACAGTTCTACTAGGAGCTAACTCTAAACTCTCTAGGCGTCCACACGGGAGCAGTTTTTGCTGAGTCAAATTAACGAAGCATACCCGGGGTCGGGAGCAATTTGTTAGGATGGCGCGTACCCGTGTCGGCAGCGATCGGCGAGCGGATAAGACGAAAAACAAAAGGCCGCTTTTGTGGCGAAAACGGCGAGATTTTTGCCCACTTATTGTGAACTTTTGACTCCGAAGAGAAAACTTTCGGAAAGTATTGCAAGCGGGACTGTACTGGTTCGGATTTTGTGGAGGTGGGAGTATTTTGAGTGCTTTTGTCGAGCTCCGTTGAAAAGTCTCTTCATTTCTCACCCGCCAGCCTTGCTTCGCTATATAAAGGACAGAACATACGGTACTAATCAGCGAAATTTAAAATTTGTGTAAATAGCTCCCAGGACAGTCAAGACACATCAAGCAACAACAAATAAAACGTAAGCAATGTTTTATTTACACGTTCCTTTATTTGTGTTTTCATTTCAACTTGTTCGTTTTTTAAGCTTAAGCTTATATTTAGACTGTCAATGAAATCTCCTAGTACACATACTGCCAATTTGGGCTGCCTGTGAGAAGATAAACTTCGATTTCCTTGATACTACACCACCTTTTCAACAATTGATCAAAGTTTATTTTCTCACTGGTTTCCTAGCAACAACTGTCACCATAGCAACGGTAATGGAAAACCCCTCATTTTAAATAATGTCGAATATCTCAAAAACTAGTCAGACACTTTATGACGAAACTTTAACTATTTGAACTACTCAACCTACACAACTTGTATGCGAAATTAGGGAAAAATCTGTAAGAGCATTTTCACATATATCATGATTCATTTTTTACGGGCTGATTTTGGTCATTCCTGCAATTTTCTCCAACATTTCAAGAAAGATAAAACTTACGCTTTCTCTTTTCAGTTGAAGGATCTTTTATGATATCAAAACATTCTTAATGTACACTGAGCTTCCTAGGTGGCTGCGATTTTTAGATATTTATATGTAAAGACTGCTAAAATGCAGCGCAAATCAGCCAAAAAGTCCGTAATTTGCATAAATAGAAATATTTCTAAGCTGCCCTTACAGATTTTTCTCTTAAATTGATCGACGTTAGAATAATAATTCTTTTTGATGTTCCAGCAAGTTTTAGGCTGAATAAACATTTCGTTTATTAGATAAGAAGCTGAATCTCGGTCAGGTTTCAGTTGTTATTAGCTTTCAACGAACAACAGTATTATTTTGTTTTTTCTGGCCTATTTCTCGGTTATTCACGTGCAATGAATATTTTATACACGCTGTGCTTGTGTCCTCTCATGCATTTATAATTCCTTCTCATAATAATAAAAAATTTTCGTCTTCTGAGCTTCTTCCTGGAGACTCTTTGCCATTATTCTTTAAATACTGACTGACATTTTAGCTTTTTTAATTACGGATTGCCATACATGTTAACGCCCACGATGGCATTACACTGGGGCCGAAAAATGGCGAGAAACAAGCTCAGAAAACTTTTTTTTTTAATTATGAGAAGGAATCATAATTGACGAGAGGACACAAGCGCAGCATGTATCAATATTCATTGCACATGAATAGCCGAGAAATATACGGACTTTTTTCCTGATTTACGCTGTATTTTAGCAGTTTTTAAATATAAATATCTTAAAATCGCAACCACCTAGGAAGCTCAATGTACATTAAGAATGTTTTGATATCATAAAAGGTCCTTCAACTGGAAAGAGAAAGTGTTAAGTTTTATCTTTCTTGATATATTGGAGAAAATTGCAGGAATGACCAAAATCAGCCCGTAAAAAATGAATCATGATTTACCTGAAAACGCTCTTACAGATTTTCCCCTAATTTCACATACAAGTTGTGTAGGTTGAGTACTTCAAATAGTTCAAGTTTCGTCATAAAGTGTCTGACTAGTTTTCGAGATATTCGACATTATTTAAAGTGCCTATGAACTAAAAAATTTTTCTCCTAAATATGATAGTTTATGACTCCCTCAGTCTAAATAGTAAGTTTGGCTGAGTAGAACCCTTTGCATGGGATATTTTCCCAGCCGCAAAGTTCAAATTTGGCACCCGAAATGTGTTTCCATTTTGCGCGCAGCCAAAACGATCGCATTACAAGGCTGTGACGTCACAAATCGCGCAGAAGACAAGAGTGTTATGGCTGACAAGAGGGTTTCCAGGAGAGAAATTACTTTGGAGTGACTCGTGGGCCCAGGATTGTAAGCTACAAGGGGAGGATTCGCACAATGAGAGCATGTGTGTGTCGTTTCTCAAAAGGAAACGAATTAGGGAGAGAAGCGGACTCATTTGAACCGCGTTCGACTTGGTGAGAATTCGATTCGACCCGCATTACAGAGCTGCTTCTCGGAGAAGCCGCAGCATTTGAATGTCGCGTTAATATATGTCATTTATGCCACTGTTGGATTAGTTCTCCTAGTAGCAATTATTGCAATTCAAGATTAAAGATCGAGGTAAAAGAAGGTTTTCAATATTTGGCCTCAAAACTAATTGCTATATGCATCTATCCACTATTACCTAAAAGCATCCAAGATCTACAACGCATAACTGAGCTACAAAGTTTTGTTTACATTTCCGTTTTTTTTGGAAACCACATGCAATACGTTTCTCAAACTGGATGTTCACCATAGAGTTTGAAGGGATAACAATGAACAGAACTGTCTTGACCGACGACGAGACAAGACGTTTTTAATTAGTTAATCAGAGATAGCTATAGGAATATTTATGAATCCCTCGTGTCTGATGTTTCATCAAATAAAAGGAAGCAGTTCAGCTCAGCATTGATAATTTTTATTGCAAGTCACTCTGCTTCCACTGCATTTGATTTATGTGGTCCTCTTTAAACACCACACATTTCAAACAGATTTGTGCCTCTCTTCTTGTTGACCCTCCTCCTGTTATCTCAAGAGGACCATAAAATATGAAATTTCACATACCACACTTAACACCATCTAATTGACCCTTCTGCAGTACAGTCTTGGTGATGTAGGTTTAATTTGAATTTATGGCATAAGTTATTTAATCATTTTTATTACTGAAGGGCAATGAAAATATGTGGCCTTCATTTCCCATTATTTAATTTTGTGGCAGGCTTTGTATTGGGAATTCCTCACACACTGAATTGTCTCAGTCTCTTCTTGACTCATTCCCTGTACCCAAGAAAGCTACCACACAAGCCACCTAATTAGCCAACAGAAAATCAATAATGAGGTTTCAAAATGGGCCTTTTCGATCTCATTCTCCACCTTTAATTTGTAATAACAATAATAATAATAATAATAATAATAATAATAAATTTTCTGAAAATTAGCTGCATAGGCTATGTTCCCACCCGATGCATGCTATTTAGGGACATAACATAATTATAAACATCTTGTACTGCTTTAATAATAATAATGCTGTATACACAGGATAGCCCCATCAGTGTAAAAACACTGGTAACAAAGGGGGGTTCTGTTACTAAATAAGTGCCCAAGATAGTAAAATACATATCTTCAAACATTAATAGTGGCATGCATGGTTACGTAGCGGAAGCCTGATGCAAACACAAGAGTGTTGGGAGAATTCAAAGGATTATGCGAGCTTGATTGAACACAGACTCTTAGACATTTGTAACTGAAGACCATATCTCTTAACAACAAAAAAGGCTAATACATGCATAATGTGCACAGTGTACTGGGAGGGTACTGTAATTTAAAAGGGTTTATGGATCCAAGGGAGCTGCTTTAACCTCTCCCCATCCCCCCCCCCCCCTCCTTAAACAAAAATAACAAAAAAAAAAATGAAAATACACACACAAAGAGAGCAATTTCTACTTGACACTGATTTCTGCCATACTTCATGTAATTGGAATGGGTGTATGTTTCAATGAAAATGGCACTTCAAAATGTACTTCTGGAGCAAATTACATATTCATCTCAGTGTTGAGATTGACCCAAGGGAGTTATTGTCCTATGAGACCAGTATACAAAGGGAGCTCAGACCTGGCCCCAGTTGTTCAAAAGGTGGATGAGTGTTAGGGAAACCAATTGTGTTATCCACTGGATAGAGATTTATCCGGTCGATAGCACTATCCAACTTTTGAACAACTGGGGCCAGTATAACTGGACAGGTATGGTTAAGTTTATTTACCTGAGACCAGCATCATGAAAGTATAAGTGATCACATAAAGCCTGTAAGAATTCAGCACACTAGCTCTCACCTGCCATAGCATGTTTCCACAAAATTGGTATGAACCAAAATCCTCAAGCAAATTGCTGAACAGAAGGACAAAAATCTCAGCTGGTCTAATATTGTGTAGGCAATTACTTAAACCAGTTCATGTAGTCAGAAGCGATGGATTATTACAAGGACAAAGCTGAAGTCACACTAGTCTGAGTTTGCACGCGTATCATACAATGTCCATCTTTATTTATCACAGTCATCATCCTCATAGCACCTCCAGGTGGAGTAAAAGACCACAAATGAGCACCATACTCAAAAATTCTTATTTATTTGCTTTGAGATGCTCCCTCATAAATGGCTTGAAATTTACAACAAAAGCACTGCACTTCCATTTGAAAATCATTTGCAGCTGCTGATTATAATAAATAAAAAACATGCTCTTTAGAAATTACTATTGATGTCTCAGCCATTAGGCATGTAATATTTCAAGCAAATTTTGGGTATGCTTATCTTCAATGTATAAAATACTTCCTGCTAACTAATAAGTTTATATCAGGGTTCTCTCTGCAAAAGTCCTCATTCGAAAGAGCCGAACAACTGAGTCTATCTTTCTCTTGGTGCGAAAACCTATGAAGAGATGAACAAATTAAGTTACAAACAAGTACACCGTAAACTTGACCATGTCTGGTATCGGTTTGAGTGAAATAATTGAAGTACATACAATGACGCTCTTAACAAAAGAAGTAAAGTCAAGGCTGTGGCAATCTCTCGTTATTAACACATAAAGGTACTGACCATTCAATTCTAGAAGCTTCTCCTTCAAGGCCAGTCAAGCCAGTAGAGCTGAAAGTTAGACAATCGCAACAATTCAATTCGCCATCTTGCTTCGCGCAAGATTGTTGTTGTCGTTGTTTAGGCTTTATCCACGGACGACAAACTCAAAAACTGCACATCTTCGAAATCACTTCGAGCTGAATCTTAGCGTTTTCCTCAGTCGTCGGTAGCTTTCATTGTATCTCAATGTTAGCAAGGAAAATGTAAGTTTCATCGCTCAAACACTTGACAAAGACCAAAGAGACAAACATTCTGCGCGATTTGTGACGTCATACGGCCCCCTTCCTCGGCCAACTCGTTCCCAGTCTTCGGAGACACGATTTTGGTCATTTTGGGTACTTTCAATGGCAAAAAAACGGATTTTTGTTTCTTGCCATCCAATTTCTCTTGCCATTTCGGAATTAACACATAATGAACTACCAAAATGTGCAAGAAAATTTTTTAGTTCATAGCCACTTTAAAATGAGGGGTTGTCCATTACCATTGCTATGGTGACAGCTGTTGCTAGGAAACCAGTGAGAAAATAAACTTTGATCATTCGTTGAAAAGGTGGTGTAGTATCAAGGAAATTTTGACTTCAAAAGATACACTCCAAGGCCAAAAAAAACTGTTGCGAGCCTCCTTAAATGCACACATAAGAACCATTATTATTATTACTATTATTATTATTGTTATTATTATTATTATTATTATTATTATTATTATTAGTAGCATCATACATCTTGTAATGTGTTAAAGATATGTTAGCCTTAAATTAAGTATGGGGCTGTGCAGAAATCTTGCCATCCATGTAAGTAACCTTGACATGTGAGCAGAGGTTTCTTGGTCGCCCTGTGTTCCGGCGGGCCAATAAGTAACCTCTGTGCAAAACCGTCCGATTCTTTGATCTGCCACCGTCCAGGATTTTGGACGAGTTAATTAAAAATACTTGTTTCTAACCAGCTCTCAACCAGTTTTGAAGCTGACACATACCATGAATGCTGTCAAAAAGTGCACGCCCTGTGATGTGGTTGAAAGCTTGTTGTACGCGACAGATTTGCTTGTTGCAAAATTCTTTTGTCATTTCCCCTAGCTCAGAAAGTACACAGAAAGACAAGGCAGCAATTGACAAAGCTTTATTTTACTGAAATTCATCTGGAGTTGAAAATAACACACTGATAAAACAGGTGCAAGTAACATTTTTATCAAGCTCACAAGTTTTGTTTAAGCTGAGGAGTGAGTGTGGGTGCAAAAGGTATTAGTGGTGACGCATATGATGAATTTTCCGCATGCACGACAGGAAATCGGACAGTTTTGCGCAGAGGTTACTCATTCGCCTGCTCAAACATACTGTAGGGCAACCAAGAAACCTCTGCTTGCAGGGTAATTTTTATAGATTTCAACATATTGACATTTTTTGACTTGATAATGACGTTAAGCTGTCATCGAAATGTTGTCGTTTATAAGTTATGTTTTATTGCAATTTTTTATAGTTAGAAGTTTTTTGTAAGTTCAAAATACATTTGACCACTAACAAACAAATAACATCTTTCTGCCAGGTTATATTTGCACCTACGACAGGATGCAGTTATGGTTCATTTTCGATGAATTTTCACAGCATTCGAAATGTGGAGGTAAGTAAGAAAATGTGTAGTAAAGTTGAGTATCTCTTAATCCCATGGTAACTCGGGTATAATATATTCAGTACCAACAGTCATGTCAACCTTTCCTGGCATAACCAATAAATGAATGTCAATCATTGAAAAACCCCTCAAATTAATTGATAAGGGTTAATAATTATGATTAGGTGATGACTATTGATTGATATTGGTTATTGGTGAAAATTGACAGTAACAAAGAAATCATCCTTGATTTATGGATTTTGTCAATTATTATTCACTGTCATCAACTGCTTTAACAGTAGCATCAGAAATAGATGTATCTTGACCAAAGATTTGGTCAAGAAGTATCTTGACCAAAAGTCATTTTGACTATTTGCTGGCTGAGTCAAAACTGGAAGTCTTGGGTAAGTAACCTACAAAAAATGGGTACTACTGGACCTGGTCATCACCAATAAATTATTATTTAGTTTAATTTTGATCTCTTTAGTACTGTATAAACCTTTGGCTACAGTTGCTCATTACAGTGTTTATACCACCCAATTTTATACAGATGTTTGGTTGCACACCGTTGAAATTTATGGCAAACAAAATATTGACTTATTAAATAGAATATTTACCAGTTCAGGAACAAAACCAGTGGGTTTGGAAAATATAGCTACTAGAAGTAACCATGAAAAATTATTGACATTTGCACAAAAGCATTCGTGCATGCCAGAGTACTTGAATAAAAATAAATCCCTAAAACTCATCACAATTAAAGTGCACACCTATCCCCGAAATATTTTTTCACTAAAGCGTTGTGCCTTTTTTATGAAATCCCCTTCAGTCTTGACTTTTTATAGGTTGTAAAAGTTACGAAATCTAGCCATCATCTGTTACACGACCGAGCTAGTGAGGGGCATGGGTCTATTCCTGAATTGACATCATTTGCATCTCCTTAAGTCTTTCATTTGCATCTCCTTAAGTCTGATCAAACAAACTCATGTTTGTTTGATCAGTTTACGCTACTTTCCATAGGAAGAGGAAGCACAAGATTAAAGGAAATCTTGAAACAATGTACTAGAAGTAAAATATCGATAACAAGGAACGATTTACTAGATGTTTTGTAGCAGATGCTTGAAGCATCAGACAAAATTGACTTAAATCCTTCCTTACGTGCGTGTTCTCGAGGTCGTGATTTCATCTCCGTGAGTAACACGTTTCTAGTAATAATTTTCTCTTCAAACATGTGTTTTTCTTCTAACTCTTTAAACAAAAAGAGGATGAATGGTGGGTCAAAAATGTTTGGAAAAAAAGATAGGTCCCCATGCTTGTTTAAGAGTGAATAACTATTCTTTTCTCTGGTGAGCTTAGCCTCATAGGAAACCTATTACTCCCTGGATGTGCGCGCGCTGTGAGCGTGTGCTAATGACGCAACAAATCGTGCGCAGTAAGGATGCGTAATGCAATACAGGGGAGTGACCTTAATATTATTACTACTATGCCATCAGATACCATTAACAAATGCCAAGCTTTTTGCCAAAATCTCTCGTAAGCGACCACCCTCTAATGTTTTATCATTTGGTCTCTTACGAGAGCCCATTCTTGTGGGCAACCAGCTCTAGTTGCAACCACTCTTCAGAATTCCCAAGGTGGTCGCTTACGAGCACTTTGACTGTAGTGGGGGTAACCCTGAGATGGGCTGATGCTCTTCGTTGCTGCTTCATGCTTGAGACACCGGGTTAAGCTCTGGCGGAGGGCCACAATCCTTGCTCAAGGATTTTTCTAAGGATTTTTTTTTTAAGATTTTTTCTTTTTGGAGGTTTCTGAATTGTTATTATATCTGATCTTGATATAAGAGGCATCTGCAGGTTTTGTGCAAGTAGTAGTTTTCCTCTTTAAATATTACCCATTTAGTTTTATTAATTAATACCTAAATTTTTGTCTTTATAAGAAAGGCTTACACTTGTAATGTAATAAAGTAGACAGATTAAGACTTGCTTACATAAATTATTTTGAAGAAAATTATTAAAACTAACTCTTTCTTGCAGGTCAAGCAGCCAATGTTTGGTGCCAATTTTGTGAAAGGAGATGTAATTTCAGAGCCAGATGGTATGCTTGGTGCATCTCAGTTATTACATAGAACAACACGTGTATCACATCTGCTTTTTGCTACAAAACGTTACATCTTTCACAACAGCTTACTATTATTATGACAGTTACATCTCCACAGAAGACATCTACAGAAATAAGTTAATAGCAGTTCTGTATTAATTATGGTAAACAAGGAGCAGTCCTTTACCTCTAATTAAGTTCTGTTCAACATACAATAATATTATTTTAAATTGGTATTTATTGATACATGTAAGTTTTAAATAAAAAACTGATTAAATTGAGATGGCTTTGCCTTTGGGTTATTTCAGAAAAAATCCACACCCCCCACAGATGGCAAGAGATTTTGACCCCTGCCCCTTTCTTCCAGACTTCCTGGACCACTACACCCCCTCCTCCACCCATGGCCAAAGACCCCCCTCCCACCCAGATTTCCATTTCAGTTCCAAACTACAACTGCAGCTCCTTTGCTGAATGAAGCTGATGTTAATAAATAATAGAATTTTGGGTAGCGAATTAAAAAAAACCGTTGGATATCATGAAAACACAAGAAAGGATAAACTGTGGCCATCTTCTTTTTCTTGAAAATGATGCGAAATGCAGCAGGAAAAAAACACGGAGTAATGTTCTTTGACTAAATATGAGTCCACATGCAAAAATTCAGGCACTTTGGAACAAAAAAAAATTAAAGTGACCCAAAACGTCACTTAGGATGTTCTTGCCTGGAGCCTTTCGTATACGGTTTTAATGATCCTCGAATCGAAGAAGATTCCAAGTGCAGGTCCTCTTGCCTGGTTTTCCAGAGCCCTCAACTGCCCCCCCCGCCCCCCCTTCAGCGAGAATTTACAGCGTGCCATACATCGGAGAGCTCTGGATTTTTTTCTGGAATACCTTATTATAGGAAATTAACACTTGTGTTAATGAAGGTATTTGAAATTAACGCAACTTAAATTAACGTGAATTGAAGGGAAAATTACTCCCCAATAAAGGAAATTAAATGCGAAAGAGGGTGTAAAATTTCAAAATGAGGGAAATTAACGCAATAAACACAAAGAAACACTTTGCCCAACTGGAACAAATTTATTTCATGACTGAATTTGAAAATCATGAACAAAACAGATCTACAGGTGTGTGAAGCAATTTTTTTACTGACAATGTGCGTTAAATTTTGCCTAAATGTAGGAAAGCTATTGTTTTGTGGGTGTTAAGAATGTCCGAACTGGATCCAGAATTTGGGATTAAAAATGATGGAAATGAAGGTCATGGAAATTAATGCTCCACTTAATTAACTACATGGAAATTAACACTCACAAAAATTAATGCGACTTAAATTAACGCGAATTTCTACAATTCATGTTAATTTCATGGAGCGTTATCATTTCCTATCATAAGGTAACCCATTTGATTTGTGTGTTGTGCAAACACCATTATTGTAACAAAAGTCAGAGCAAAATTGTAAAGTGACACAATTGGAAGAAAATAATATAATTCAGGAAATATTTTATATGCCGATTGATGAAAACCAATAGAAATTAATAACTAACAGTGAAGCCTATTGGTTATATCAATGGCCAGTACCAGCCCATGTAATTTAACTAATTTTTATATTGATCAATATAGATTGATTCTGTGGTTTAATTTTCCAAACATTGATTGTCATCCATTGTTAATGCTGGTGTATCATGTCTTACGTGTTTGTTTGCAAGTGAGCAGAAATTAATATGTACAGCAGCAAGGTAAATGCAGTACTGCAAATTGAGTATAACATCCTAACAAAACCATTTGCTGCAAAAAATCTCCCCTTAGGAATCTTGAAAACAAATTGCATGTTAAGTTCTCATTCAAGCATACTGTATTGTTTATATTACATATTTCCAGCATGCATAACACTAGCTAACAGCACAAAATTTGCATTAAAGATCAGAGGATTTAGAGCAGCAGAACCCCAACATTACTTCAGGAAATGAAATTAGTTGAAGTTGCAGTTGTGCTTTTTGTTTTCTTCAAAGTACTTCTTTCTGTAAAGACTGTAAAGGTTCAATGGGATTTTAAGATTTTTTTAGATTAGAATTATGGTTAGGATCAGTCATGCCTATGAAGTAAAAAACAAATTTAAATCAAGCTTTATATTTGAAAGCCCTTTCAAAGTATAGAACCATTGTGCATCACTGCAAGGCGAATAAATCCCTGCCAAACCTCAAGTCCACAAAACAGTGCATTCAAAGCAAAATTAAATTGTTCATAGTAGCTTGGATGAAATGACTGACTGCATGAACAACTGACCCAGACCAACTGGCCCACCAACTACTACATAAGTTATAGTACTGTTGTTGATACTGTTGCCAAGTTAAGCCTAAAATAGAGCAAGATGACATCTTTCTGGCTGATAACCGAATGATGTTTGTTTTTCAGGTGGCTGGCAGGGTAGAGGGTCATTCAAAGTAACCTTCAACAGTGGTGGAGCAATAGAATTTGCTCAACACTTTAAACATGCTGTAGCTAGTGGTATGTGCAGTTCTGTACTTTGTAAAGCTACTGAAACTACAGCTGCAGCTTAAGTGAAATTAGTTCAAGATTGAATTATTGCAAATGCTCATAACGTTGACAAGAGTAACTACTCGATCACAATTGAGTTGGTTTCCTGAAGGGTGTCCTAGTGCAAATTTGATTTGATATTTGAACTTGCAAAAGTGTGCAAACTAGTTAAAATTGGTCACACTTTTGCAGGTTACACCAAGTCTGTTAGGAATATAATTTTTTGTGGAGGGGGATTTAATTCAAAATTCAGACAGCAGACAGACCCAGTCCATTTCCCTTTAGTACGACCTATTTCCCTTCAGAACAATCCATTTCCCTGTCCTTCAAGTACTATCCATTCCCTCTACCACAATCCATTTCCATCCAAGACCAACCATTTCTGATCCATTTGCATCAAGTATGTTCAAGTTCCCTCTAATACCATCCATTTCCTTTCAGTACAATCCGTTTGCATCAAATGTGATCCATTTCCCTTTAGTACAATCCATTTACCATTGGGTACGACCAATTTTTCATTGAGTACGGCCCAATTTTCTTGGTACCTACAGTCCATTGCCATCTAGGTACAACCAATTTCCATATTTTGACCTAAATCCCTCTCCATAATTTTTATTCTGTGTGTTGAAATGCATACGATAGACCTTATGACTGTATGTCCCATGTTTGTCATAATTATATTCAGCAGAATTAATTAAGGAAATGCTCCTCATAAGAAACAAGATACCTACATTGAACACTCAAGTGGACTCCTTTCATGCCAAACGTTTTGTTAATTACCATACATTTTTTAAATTTTTCAATGAACATTTAACGAACATTCTTCTATTTAATATTTTGTTTTTTGTCCTTTATTTTATTCCCAGTTGTATTGTATTACCCACATTTTCACACTTACGCATTTGTATATATACCATTGTCAAACTTTGCATATTTACACTTGATAATGGCGATGTGCAGTTGTCAAAACGTTGTATTCCTATCGCTAATTTTTACCTTTAAAAGATTTTAAATAATAACCTTATTTTGACTCCTAGTCCTTCCTGGTTTGTTTGTAACTTGATAGTTTTATGAGCTCAAGTGTCAGTTTAAAGAAAAACAATATTCAGTACTCCAACCTCAAGAGTCCCTATTGCCAGTCGTTGTTGTGGTAATTAAATTAAGCCAGTGCATAGGCACCATAGGTAAAATGGTTGAATTAAGCTGCAGCTGCTTTATTCAGCCCACAGGCCAGGCTCTCAACCACCACCACCAGCACCTGGGCAACCTTTGCTGATGAATGGAAATGGCTACATGTACAATAATACATACCAGCCTCAACCAGCTGGTTATTATGCAGCCCCTGGACAGGCCTTTTACCCACCACCACCCTCTGGGGCATATCCTGGCTACCCTCCCCCAGGTAGTGTGTCTGTTTGATACGATAATGCTTGATTTTTTAATTTAAATTTGGCCGCCATGCGTTTCTTCCTCATGGCTCATGGCCTACTGAGGCCATGTCAATCAGAAGCCTAGGACAAATTTCAGTTTTCTTTTGCCAATGTTCCAGAAAAATGTATAATAATAATAATAATAATAATAATAATAATAATAATAATAATAATAATAATAATAATAATAATTGCGTTCAAGGATAGGAGAACGCAACCCTAATCCCGGCCGGAGTGAAATCGAGATTTTCTCTGTAGTGGATGGATGGATGGACACCAGTTTAGCCCCCGCGAAGATTTTTGCAGGGGCATAACCTCGGCCAGGAACTGGTGCATACTTTGACTCGCTTTCATGGAACCAAATGACCTCGCTGTCACACCTAAAGGCGTCTTTGGTGCGAAGAAGCTTGTTTCGAACAAGGGAAGTTCCAGGCTCGAAAAAGCAACCTTTCACCCAAGGAGTTATTGTAAATCCTGAGTCGAAATCTTAGAGAAGTATGCACGATTCCTTGGTACATGTATTAACCTGCAGTTTGCCGTTCAGTTGACATTCTAACCTTCTCGCAGGCTTCGATGAAGAACCACTCGGCATACAACATTCAAATTTATATGTGCGTGAACGAAATACGCAATTTAAATTTACTTGATACTTAAATCATTTCTCTCTCGTACAATGCCTTGCCTAAATGAATGTTACTAAAACGGGGAATGGGGAATGAGAAATAGTGGTCAGCGGTAATACCTAAAAAATTAAGTTGGAGTCTGCGCAGTATGGCAAAGAGATGAGGACTGCACGTGGTAAGTGAAAGATGGAAGGTAAGAATGTTTATTGGCCAGTTTTTCCTGAGATTTTGGAATTACAGTTTTGAGTTTCTGTTTAATAAAATTAACCAAAACTATTGAGTTGCAGGTAATGAGACATTCTCGTCCCAGGAGCTACGCGCCTTTTTTTAAATTACGTCTCTTGTAGTTCTGGTAACAGCCAAAAATTTATTTTTTTTGATTGGCCAATTCAAACTGTATGTGCAATAACATTAAAATTTTTTGGCTTCTACGCATAACGTTTTATTTCCGGTTGAATTAATCAGGGCATTAATTAATATATTGACTTGAACAATTTTCACGTCAAAATTGTTCCTTTTAAAGCTCCAGGATTTCAGCAATTTTCACAATTTAAGCACGTAATAATTCAAAGTGTTAGAGATTGTCACTAAATGCCAGCGATTCTTTTCTCGCTACAGCATTTTCTACAAAACTACATACAGCATGTCCATAAAAAAACTTACATGTAACTGTCTCATCAGCTTTTGTAATGACCTCTTGATGTCGATGTTTAAAAACTTGGGTGCAAATGCTTCTGGAAATTTTCAATGGGGTAAAACGTAATTACTATGTAGCATTGAGTGGCGAAACGATAAGTGTACAGTTGACATTCTCACACATCAGAAACCAGACGAATGTAATAAAATAACTGTACAGTTCAGTATAATGCAAATGCAATACCTTTATTCAGGCAAGATACAAATCGAAAACCCGTGAGCAAAATGCAGGGACAGTCGTTCTTCTGAACAACTACGGCACGAGAGGCAGCTTCTTAGGTTTGTTCCTTTTAAAGCTCCAGGATTTCAGCTAATTGCAAGAGATTTAGAAGGTCCCAAACAGCTTTTAGTCGAGCTGACACCGTGACTCGATCGATAGGAATTCAAATCTCTCGGCTGTTGTCAGAATTGTCATGCAGAGCTCCACGGATGGGAAGAGAGCAGGCGCAATAGCACCTTAACGAATTAGACATGCGTTACCGGATGTCGTGAATTTCACGACATCCGGTAATGGCTGATACCAGAGCCCTACAATCCCACCGCTGACAGAACAGATCGTAGGCTCTGGGAACGAGAATGGTAATGAGAGTGACAATAATGTCTAGGATCACGACGTCATCATTATCGATGGGTTGGTGTAAAAAGATTCGTATCACTTTGAGTACAGTCACTTCAAGTGTAACTCACATGTTCTCTGTATTTTGATGTTTTAGCGATGAACCAGTGACAGAGGATGATTCTATGTTTGAACTGGCGAGAATGAATCTTTGTTTAAGGTACGAAAACGTAGAATACGGCTTGAAAATTTAAACCGACGGCTGGTTAACTGAAAGTGCTAAAAATAATTCAGCATGGCCAGTTTCAATTTTCAAGGCGTATTCTACATTTTCATACCTTAAACAAAGATTCATTCTCGCCATTTGCAAACATAGAATCATTTTCTGTTACTGGTTCGTCGCTAAAACGTCAAAATACACAGAACATTTACCCTTGGTTTTGATAATGACACTCGAAGTGACTGTACTCAAAGTGATACGAATCTTTTTACACCAACCTGTCGATAACGTTATAAACCTCGTGATGCTTAACATTACCGTCGCTCACATTACCTGCAAAACAACAGTTTTGGTTAATTTTGATAAACAGAAACTCAGTAATTCCAAAACTTGGGAAAAACTGACAGATAAATATTCTTACGTCCAGTCGTCGTCTCTTTGCCGTACTGCGCAAACTCCAACTTTTCTTTTTAGATATTACCGCTGACCATTATTTCTCATTCCCCATTCCCCATTCCCCATTCCCCATTCCCCATTCCCCATTCCCCATTCCCCATTCCCCATTCCCCATTCCCCATTCCCCATTCCCCATTCCCCATTCCCCGTGTTAGTAACATCCTTGCCTAAATTTAGAAATTGTGTTTTCTGCTTATTTCGGAAATCGACGGCCAAAAGACTTTATCAACAAAGCCACGAACTGAAAGAGGTTGAGGGAACCATTGCGTGAATATTTTTGGAGGTTATCAAAGGTAAAGAGTTCAACGGTAGTTGTAACATTTCAGTTTATATAATTCTGTATTTACATGTGAAACTTTCGATGAGCACATGTACATACAAGTGGTCATATAACTAAGGAGCCGTTTACATGATACCGGAATGACTTTCATTCCAGAACGAGTTCATTCCATCCCCATGTATTTCTCTGTATCTGTTTACATGATACCGAGATGAAATTTCGTCCCCACACAAGTCATTCCAGAATGAGTTCATTCCGGTTTTCAATCCGAATGAAATTCTTGTTCTGGTATGATATTTCGTTCCGGTATCATGTAAACTGAAAACGAACTCCGGTCCAAGATGAAAATGCAAACCATGTAGTCTGGGGCGAGTGGCGCATGCGTATCATTTTCAAAATGGAGGACAAAACGGTCGTTTTCAAGATAGCTGAGCTGGTCGATTTTGTCATGTGAATGCAGTACGAACTTCATTCTGGAACGAAACTCATTCCGGAATGAAACTCATTCTGGTATCATGTGAACAACCCTAAATATGTCCGCCTGAAAAATAACATATGTCACGCAACTTTGTTATTTTTAGATTTACACGTATTTCATATCTGACAATGTTCAATTTTCTATTGAAAATCTGTCAACTGGTAACAACCCAAGAGAAGGGTCGAGAAAGAGCAGAAAGCTAAGCAGACCCTTTCTTTCCCTAATTTCGGTGTCGACAAGGGTTGCAGTTGAATGCACTCCACTAATCTGCGATTACTACTAGTAATAATAATAATAATAATAATGAAGGTTTATTAAATACATGTTGTCACACAAAGTGTGAATTAATACCTGTTTACAATTTTAAAGTAGAATATACAAAAATACGGTATATCATAAACTAAGCTAAGAGGACTAGGGTTACAATTGCTTAAAAACCATTCAAAAAATACAATTTACAAGAAATTATGAAGAAAGCAATTTAATACATCTTAATAAATGTTTCCTATTAACCCACGTTATTTTAGAACTTGCTGAAATGCCATCGCAGGAAAACAACTATTTTTGAAACGCTCTTTTCTGCACTGACCGAAAGTTCTTTTTGTTATTTGCAGTTGGCGTTATGGGTCAGCCACCACCATATCAGCCACATGTGAGTACAGCCACTACTCACCACTTAAAACCATTTCATGTAGCTTTTCAAAAAATGTTGTCTTTGATTCAGCTGTTCTTAGACATGAGCTAGGTGATTACTGAATGAAATTTAAGCAGAGTTTAATTTTTGTGCATGTTAAGGATGATAATTCTAAATAACAATCATTTTACAATGTCATACACCTTTGTTCTGTGTAGTCTTAACAACAATTGAAGTCCATTAACTTTGGCAATTATTTTTCTCCCCAAGGGTGAAGTTGCATTTTTGTTTTAGGTGACTCCATTTGTGCTAGTCTCTAGGAACTAAATTTGGTGCTTTTTGCCTGTACTTCTGTGTAACTGATTAATCTGTCAAACTTACAAACTGTAACACTGTAACACTTGGCTAGAAACCTTATTTAGTCCATACTAAAATTAATCACTTACCTCTAGTCTTTTGTAATTGTTACAAAAGAACAACTGCAACGAAGAGCATACACGTAACCAATAAAAATATGGCATTATCATACAGCCTTAGATGCTTTGCCAATCAACTTCCACTCCATGGATGCTACAGAACACAAGAATATTAGATTTTTAACTATAAAATTAGAGCAATTCACAAGCAGCAGGAAGATATACATCAGCCATAAAAACTGATTTTTCAAATCTTTGGGAGCAATCTTTTAGCCTTTTTTAGGTGTCCTTCAGTGTAAATGTAACAACAGTTCATACTTATCCGTCTAAGCAGGCATCATAATTCGAAAACTGAGTCACCTTTTCAATCCTCCCTTAAGCTAGTTATGCCACGATGTCTTTTCTTGACTTGTTTTGTGATTGATGACTGGAAAATGAATTGTTTTCTCTTGTGATTTTATGATAGGAAAATCCCCCTCCATACCCTGGCCAGGCTGCCCCATCTGCCCCACCTCCACCTGACGGATACTCAAGTTACACTTACGGAGGTACGTACGTAGTTTGTGCTGAATGTGTTTTGCCTCATGGGTTGGGGGGGGGGGGGTGTTGAGGAAAATATTTGACTTGTACACGTAAGTACAAGGCATTCTCTAAATACCATTAGGTGAAAGCCTTGAAAAGTTCATGAAATTTGCAACATGGTCATCCTCTTGTTTTGAGGAAGTCCTCTGACAAAAGCACGGTTACCACACGATACAAAAGCAATAATATGGTTAAACACAGCACGTCAAATACTGACAATTATTAGGATCTAAACTTGTAAACAATTTGAAAGAACAGAGGTCGAGATTGGAAAAGTAGGAAAACCGTGATTAAAGAATTGGGGATGAGTTTCTCTGCTATACCTCACAGCAACTAATTGTTCTGTTTACTTCAATCTTTAAACAGATGCAAAGGCAAGGGAGGCTTACAGCACTGGGCAGAATGTCTATGTACCAGCTCATCAGGTATGGTCATGTCAAATTATATCTCACCTGCTGACAAAAAACACCTGTAAGGCGTCGAATTTTGGGCAAATTATGCAAGTAAGAAAAACTTTTAATCACATGGATCAAACTGTGCTTAAAATGTGGTAGTATTACAATTACAATTACAATTTTCTTTTTTTGCTTTCTATGACCTTTCAAACAAGGGTTTAGGTACTTTGTTCCAGAACCAAGAGCTTTATGTAACTTTGATTATTAGCACCTACAACAGTCAGAACGTCCAGGGAGTTTCACATCCTAACTTTTTCTTTATATTTTTTCTTGTAGCCTCCTCCACCATATGCTCCACCACCATACAGAGATTCCGACAAGAAAAATGTCTAATGTCATAAAAATTATCAGAGTCAATATTGAACCATTGAAATTTCAGCTGATAGGTTTTCAGTTGGTGATTCTTAGCTCCTTGTGAGCCGTGATGATCGCTGTTATGTATGCTTCTCTGTTATTTTAGAGCGGGTTTCAGTGAGTGTCAGAAATGGTAGCTCAATCTTGATGTATTAGTTTATTCATCCTGAAACAAGAGACATGATCACAAGGCTCTGAAGAATAAACCATATTCACTCTACAGTTGATTACCCAGAGCCTTGTAATGACGTCTTTCAATTTGTTTCAGACTGGATCGTGATTTGCTCACAGCCTGCTCTTGGTCTTAGTCACATGTTTTGAGTTTTGATTAGTTCATTGTGTTGTTTGTGTTTGTTGTGATTGGGAAGAAGAATTTTTTTGGTTTTGGTTCTACTACTTTCAAATGAAAGCTGCCCTAAACAACAGGGAAGTTAATATAAACTTTATCTAACATAATTATAATTTAGGATGGAACTGTTTGTGTAATGAAATGTTTTGAAAGAGCCTAAAATCAGCTTTAATGTGATTGTAAATGTTATGTCTAAACCAACATATCCAAATGGTGGTAAAAACCTACAAATGATGGTTTAAGAAAATAGAACACACTAAAGAAAGACTGGGAGGCCTTCGAGAACAAGCACAGTGGACAAAACGCGAAAAGAATGAACAGACAAGTCATGTGTGACACAGCGCGGTAAGGACTGGTTACGGTGATCAACATAAAGTGGCAGTTGATTCTCGGCCTAAAGTCGTCAAGGAGTCTATTGTAAAATGTGGTCAATTTGACTGTTTCTTTTTCCTTAGGCAATCTTCAACAATATATTTATGTATATTTCATTATTCTCTGAATAAACATTCGGAAAGAATTACATTGGCTGCCAGTTGAACAACGCATCGAGTTCAAGGCATTCAAGCGATCAAAGTTAAAATTTTACGGCGATCGTGCTTTTTCTGTTTGTGCTCCTAAACTGTGCAGCAATCTTCCAGAGCACACAAAATGCAGCTCAAATCTCCGCAGTTTGAAGACTCATCTTTTTAAGCACCATTTTAATCTATAGTTTTGTTTTATTATTTAGTACTTGGTATTTTGAAACTTTTATTGTGAAGTGCCTTTTAGCCTTTGGATAAGGCGCTATAAAAATTTTTCTTATTATTGTTATTTATTATTAATGACACCACGCCTAAAAATATTCAGGAACTACTGGAACAATGTATCCCTCAGCGGCCTTTGCGCTCGGCTACCAAAATGCTCCTTACGGAACCTAATTAATTTGCACACGTACGGACATCGGGCCTTTTCTGTTTGCGCGCCACCGCTGTGGAATGCCTTGCCAGAGGAGTTGAAATCCGGCCCCTCTGTTGAAAGTTTCAAGAAATGACTCAAAACATTTCTTTTTAAGAAGGCTTTTAATTGAATTTTCTCATATAAGGCTTTATTTAAGGTGTTTGAACGCTCTTAGTTTTTTTTTGTTTGTTTTTTAGCATGGCATATGTATTTTAACATTTTTTAAATCTCGTGTAAAGCGCTCTCGGACAGAAGTTTAGTGAAAGCGCTATATAGGTGATGTACTGGCAGCGACAAGTGACTGTGGTGACCGCCCAGGTATGATTTGGTTTGCGCTCTCTTTTTCTTGAATCGCTGGAGAAAAAAGGCAGCGGCGACCCTCCCACCTCCCCGCAGCGATGACCGCCGCACGTATTTTGGAGGTGTCGCTCCCTCACATCCGGAGTAGCCGGGTTCTAATGCTGCCCAAACAAAGGTGTTAGTGAAGGGATGTCCTAACGAATACAATTCTCAAGTAAAAGATACAAATGTCTGGGTTGGGTCGTCGTCTTCTTCTAAGCCTGACCAACACAAGCGTTTGATGTTATAAACAAACAAACGGGTTATTTTCTAAAGAAAGTATGGTGCTGCGTCGGTGGGGAAGTGAAACACAAAATTTTGGATTTATCAACTGAGTTGATACGGTAAATTGGCCACCGTAAAGAGATGGAAAGCTGAGGGTTTACCTCGGTGTAAGAACCTGACAAGATTTTCTTTGTTTGTTAACTTTTGTTTTGCTGTACGGTATTGTTTAAAATGTTTTTGTTTCCTTTGTTTTACGTCATCCGTGAGTTTCACAGGTTCTTACACCGAGGTAAAGCCAAAGCTGACGTTTCCTTCGTCAGAGCAAATCGAGCATTTGTGGGTTGCACTTGGTTTATATGGAGAGCGGTGTAGCTTCGCTAGTGGTAAGAACATGCCAACGTGCAAAACAAGAATAAATTTTAATGCAAAGGCGATCGCTCTTCGGTCATTAAGCGAAATGTTGAAAATAAAAAATTTGCATCGATATAATTAGTGACAAACAGGTAAAAATATGTAAGAAATATGTATGAAGTAAAAATATGTAAAAGTGTGTGTAAAAAGAATTAAGGTGTTAAAAACAATAAAAAGCATGCAAAACTAACTATTAATATAAAGACTACTTATTTAAAAACCTTTGCACGAATTGAGTCGGACTGTACCTTGAGACTTGGTCTCAGTTCATGAATAAAAAGCATTTCGTAAATGAGGCAGTCAAACTTGTTTTTACAATACTTGCGCTTCTTAGCTGACGCATCCATAAATGATCTCACCAAATTTAGATCGGTTGATCCAGTGAGACCAAAAAGCAGAGGAAGACCACCCAAGCACTGCCACCCTCTCCTACACACGGAGAAGGACTTAGAATCACTTGTCCGTCGAATTCTCCCTACTGAGATTGCAGACTCTGTCCGTCCATCTGGCTCAAGGTTAGCTCACCTTCATGGTTTGCCTAAAACACACAAGGAAAAGCTGGCTATGCGACCTATTTTGTCAGCTACACAGACCTACAATTAGGCGCTGGCAAAATGGCTAGACGACAAGCTTAAACCTCTTGCCATCAATCATTACACGATAACCGACACTGTTTGAGTTCGTGAACGAAGTCCATGCACTTACACTCAATGACGGTGATGTTTTGGTTTCCTAAGATGTTTCTCCATTGTTCACCAATGTACCTCTAGAAGAAACAATACACATCCTTGCCGACAAAGCTTTTCCTAATGACTGGTTTAACGAAACGCACCACCTTAATCTCAGTAAGCAGGACCTAGTCGATCTCCTAGAAGGGGCAACAAAAGGTCAACTTTTCCTGTTCAACGGCCAACTATATGAACAGACCGACGGGGTCGTCATGGGCTCCCCGCTTGGACCCTTACTCGCCAATGTCTTTATGTTTTGAAGAAAGCCTGGATCGCGAAGGAAAGATGCCAAGCTACCTCGATAACACTTAACACTTAATTTTTGGCCCCTGTAACATAAAACAGTTAAATTTTAGGCATTTTAACACTAACAGTAAAAAATTCACTGTAACAGTAAATTACATCTAGAAAGAAACAAAATCGGCTCCAAAATTGTCGGAAAGCAGTCCGAAGATGATTCGAACGTTTCGGATCATTTCCGAAGATTTCCGAAGACTACCGAACAGGGCTCGAGGCTAACGTTTCAGCTTAGTAGCCTTGTGGCTAGTGACAGGTTGAGTGACAGGTTTGATTTCACAAGCCAAAATATATTTTCACTAGCCAGACTTTTTTGCATAATCTGATGCTGTGTTCAATATGTCTAATTTTTAGCCGAGTTAAGTGCTGTAAACATGCCTCTCTGTAATCTCGAGAGTGAAGAACTGGAATGTCGAGCATTCTTTCCAACGGTTAAAGATCCTCACACGAAGACAAAGTATTGTGTGCCTTCAGGGCAAATTCACAGGCGCGATGTAGTTCACGGTACCGTACCCCTCTCTTTTCCGTTTCGGTCAGATCATGACGAATATCTCTCGTACGGAGAAACGTTTGGAAGACAAGACTACCATTGTACGAAGTCAGTAAGGTACGTAGAAACATCAAAAAGACAAGAATGATACAGCACTCAACTCACGTACGGAAAAAAGTCTACAAGAGAAGACTAGTAAATTATAAGCGCGTTTAAGTGCGGAGAAACGAAAGTAGCAATTAATGGAAAAAAATCGATAAGAGAAGACTAAAGAATTGTGTGAACGTACATGTACTAGCGTGTAGACAAATATCATATGGACACACAAATGGAACTTTTAAGGAAACGTATGGTGAAACATTCTGAAGACGGCTAATTAGGGCTCAAAGTTAGGGCAGCATGGCGATTGAGTGATTTTATTAGCGATTTCAGCAGAGCAGATGAGTATTTACAATGCTAAAAGACTGATTTTTCTACGAAAAACCTTCTAAACACTAAACAGTATTTTCTCCGAAAACACTAAACATTAAAATATTGGCCAATTTAACAGCAAACACTAAAAATTGTGGGCAAATAACACTAAACACTAAACCCCATTCAGACCCTCTGCTAAAACTAGCGTAACTCACAAGTTCTGCATTTTGCACACTTCACGTGCGATTTTTAAATTTCACATGTAATTTGTCAAATACACCTCCCATACACGGGATATTGTTGTCCTGAGTGCCTATTGTGCAGAGGCGGTACGCACCTATCGGAAGGCTTAACAGGATTGGCTGAGAAGACAAAAGAACAAACAATAAAACAATGACCCTAGCCCTTAAAACAATAGAGGTGCGTGATATAGGAAGCCAATAAAATTACAGGTTCCGAAGAGGTGCGTGGCTTATGATTGTGCAAGTCTTCCAATGAAAAGAGATCAGAAATTTGCATTCGCGAACAGTTCGTCAAACGGATGGTTCGATGTGGTGGAGAGATTGAAAATGGCGATTTTGATAAGGGAAAGAACGCTAATGTTGGTCTCTTTTGGTATGTATTTGTTGTTACGATATAAAGCCATTGGTCTCTTAAAGAATTTTGCAGAGAGGTGCCAAAATTCGAGATTTACAGCAATAAATAACTTTGAATCGGTCACGTGACGGCCAACAGTGTGTTACCTTTCGCTTCGCTTATTAAGTGTTAGGTGCAAATAATCTAGGACGCTTATTCTCGGTCAAAACGCTTCAAATCACCCCAAAAGGCCATTAAATCGCAAGTAATATAACACAGAAACAATTTACGGTGAACCATTTATTATTGTGAATTATTTCGCATTTATGGCAATTAAAACGTATTTGCTGCATTTTTCATACAAACTCTTATATTTTGCCGAGGTCATAATATATGCAAAATGGAACAGGCTAATATATGGGCTCCTCTCATAGTGAGCTTGGGCTACCTGTGGTTTGACTGCCTCATTTACGAAATGTTTTTTATTCATGAACTGAGACCAAGTCTCAATGTACAGCCCGACTCAATTCGTGCGAAGGTTTTTAAATAATTAGTCTTTATATAGTTAGTTTTGTATGCTTTTTATTGTTTTTAACACCTTAATTGTTTTTACACATACCTTTACATGTTTTTACTTCATACATATTTCTTACATATTTTTACCTCTTTGTCACTATATATCTATGCAAATTTTTTATTCTCAACATTTCGCTTGATAGTGACCGAAGAGCGGTCGAAACGTCGTGAATTTTTACCGTTAGTTTTTATTGTCAATTGCTTTAAAAAACCCTTACCTGTAAAGGAGATCATCGCAGTTATAGACGTAACTTTTGCAGTCAAGAAAAGAAAGCCTGCGATGGTCTTCTTCACATTTAATTCTTCATCCTGCAGTTCTAATTAAAAAATAGAGTTCTTCTGTCGAAGGCACTATCGTGTGATGGGTTGCCGGAAGAAATTTGATGTTCACGACAAATATTGGCCCGAGAACGTAGTCAAGGGCTTATATGAAGTTTGAACATCAAATTTCCGAGGGAACCTATCACATATAGGGCCTGAGGCAGAAGAACTCTGTTTTTTTTTTTATTATTATTGTACAACGCTAGATTTTGAGCGAAAATTGCCAAAAACGGTCGGTACCGGACGAGTACTCCGTAACTTTTATTGGGAATCCCCCTCGAATTGAAAGGTGACGAAAGGTGGCATTTTGCCACGCTTGCCTTCAATCCACTGCCAAATATTTAATTAAGCTAGGAAGGCTCCCTCACCTACTTGTAATATTCAGGTAGGAGCTGGCGTAAAATAAAAATGCAAAACAACAGAAAAGAGCGAATAAATCTACTCTTGTGAGAGAGCGTCCCCCAAATCTATAAGAACTCTGTCGTATGACTGGATCATAGCGACTATTCAGTGAATAATGACTTCAGAATTTTAAAATATATTTGCCAGTTTTCAATGATTTGCTCCGGGGAGGGAAAGCTTGTCCGGAAAATCTGAAAATTCTTGCGAATTTCGTGCGTTTTGAAGGCAGTGTGTGACCCTGCCCTTCCCCCCTGTCTAAGAAAACAAGGCGTGGCTGCCCAGGCATATTGTAATTCGACATGCAATGGCTACATGTAGCCCTGAGCGTAACATGTCCTGACGATCCTGACTGCTTCAGTCTTGAACTTTTTAAAATTTATGGCAAGGACAAACCACGAATTCGCAAATGTCTTTACGGAACTTCTTTTCCTATGGTAACGTTAAACCCAAGGTAAGCTTCAGTTATATGCAAGGAATGTTCTTGAAAGCCAACACTGACTGAGTAGCGAAACCGTGCCCTCAATTTCTAGCAAGTAGACGAGAAATACACTTTGTCGTCAGTGAAGTCGGCAATATTCCGATTGGAAAATTTTCACAGCTAAAGGTTTCGGAGACAACTCACTTTTGCATGCTAATATTTACGATTGGCAATGTGGAAAACAATGGTGCGATTGTCATTCCCTCCTTTTGCTCCCTCTTTGCTTGCCACGCAGGCTAATGCTGCATTATAAATATCTAAATATCTGAATGTAAAACATTCAGGTCAACAAGAGGTCTACCTAATATACGTCGGCTCTTACATCGTAGATCGGTCGAAAAATTGAACAAGCTGGCTGCCTTCTTGATCAAACGATTTTTCAGTCCCCATTTGACCTTGTTTGGTTCGCACGATCATCTGGGAAATGATCTGAAAAACAGCAACATGAGTATAATGGATGTTGCCGAAACTAAACATAGGAAGCATATGGGAATTGATTTTTCAGTTATTTCAAAATGATTGCAGAGGGGAAGACCTCGATGATTTTGTTGCAAACGTGCAATATGTATATGCCTTTGAACTGTGAAACAGGCCAAGGACTCATTTTACCGCAGGTATAACAGCTTTCAATCCTGTATTTTGGAAAATATGGAATGCCGGGACTGGAGCCGGAATCCTGGAATCCTTGGAATAACTATAAAATTAAAAGAAAATTCTCCATATTGAATTAATGCCCCCTCTCGTCCTGTTTTAAAAATAATTAATGTCCCATGCGGGGAGGGGGCATTTATTTAAACCATTTAAACATCCCAGGTGTTCAGTTATTTGGGAACATAAAAAAAATTAAAATACAAAAAAAAAAACAGTGTGATTTGAATTTGGGATGGCTGACATTGTCTGCTGGGAAAACTGTAAAAGCTTTATTAAGCCCTATGGAGGATTATTTTATTTTAGGCTCCAAGAAAGGGGGTTATTAGAGATGGGAGCTTAGTAGAGGGGGAGGGGGTATTTCAATAGAACTAGCCATGGGTTGTAAATCACTGTTTATATCCTAACCATATCACATCTGTGATGAGCCCCTAGGATATTTAAACCAAGTTTCCCTAAAACCTGTCTGAAAATTGACCATCAGTGGTCCTGTCTGTTTTTCTTGTTATCACTTCAACCAGCATTTCTGACCACTAACGTGAGGGGAGGGGGGAAGGCTTATTTCTTTAAAAAAGGTGACTTTCAAGTGGGGGCTTATTAGGGGGGAGGGGGAGGGGGTAAAATAGAAAGGGTGTGGGATTTAATATAACTTTTCCAGTATTAACTTTCACAATTTTTCATGGTCTTGGTGTCTATCTTTTCTTTGTAGAGCGAGGGCAAAATTCACAAAAATTAGACTGCATAAACTTAACATGTTAACTTATAGTCCATATTGCTACTATCCATTACTACCACAGAAGCAATTTTCTTACATTTATTTTAGCTGTTCGATAAAAATTTTGGAATTTTTGACTAGGATTGCACTGAAAGGATGTTAAAATGAGAGCGGGCACCTATTCAATGAGGTTCCTTTTAATAAATTTAATTAATGCCTGGGGTGTTTAAATGGTTTGCATTAATTATTTTAAAAACAGGACGAGGGGAGGCGTTAATTCAATATAGAGATTATTTTTATTTTATAGTTATTCCGAGGACTCCGGCATTCTGCCTGTGGCTTCACACAGCCAATTTCACTGCTGTGTGTAGACCCAGGTTTTTCAAGTAATGCCAATCATTCATTGGCTACGATTCCCCTATTGTGGTTCTTGCATATTAAATCAAAAGTGGTGAAGGAAATTTGCAGATCTTCTGGTTCTTTATGATTGTTTTTTTATAATTGATTATTTCTCAGAAGGAAAGTCAATATTTCCTTTGTAAACTCATTGTTGTGCAAATTTTCATAGATATGTTGTGACCATGGGTGAATCATGGTGGTTGAATCATGATTCGCCAGCTACACGAATGATTTGCCTGTCATGATATGCCCATGGTCACAAAATAATCATAGATATTTACTGGTGAAAGGAGTTAAAAGAGGAAATGCCAACTTAAAGGCTCTCTGTCCACCACAATGCAATGTGCACATCAGTGAAGGTTTCATATGATACAAAAAACTCAAAGTTTTATGTTGGTTCACAAAAGCTGCTGAAATCTGCTTCTATCCAAGCCATTCTCATACAGAATGAGAAGAAATTTTGTTGTGGAACTATGAAATTTATCAGGGAACTATTGGAGATGTGTTGATTTACAAAATGTTCTGTGAATTCTGTGACTCAGTTGTAATCATTTGATAGTGACATTCACAGTCAATGGTTCCAACAGTTAGTAAAGTGACAAGCAACACCACACAGAAAGCTCTTATTTATACCTGGTATCAGAATAATGTTACTACATACTATCCTGTGAGTTCATAGGGAGCAATAACAGAATACCAATGGTTATGTGGAAATGTGTGAATGAATCATGAGTTTCAAGGAAAATGTTCCCCGTTTCCTGCAGCACCTAGATAGACTACAGTAAGTCTCAGTCACTGTTCAAATGTTGTACACTTTACATCGGCTAGACTTTTTCCACATCAAGCTGACTTCTCTGAGTTTTGTCAATTGCTTTTATTGTACACATCTTTTGGACATTTTAAAGTGTGGCATATTATATCTTCTGCTGAACTAAAATGACTTAGCGAACTCATAGACTGATGTATAGAAACAAATGTGCATTGTTGGTTTGAAAATATTTCTCTGACTGCGTGATGTGAGATGACAGTCGATGATGAATCACATTTTGTGACAGTAATCTGGAAGACTTAAAAACCAAAAGAAATAGCTCTTTCTATTGGAAAAATGTATACGCTAACCAGGCAAAGTCACATTGATTTCCTTTCTTGGCTGCCAAAGGGCTCACATCTAGCTGGTTTTGACACAATGTTTCCTTTACCAAAAACTCAAAACATAAACAAATGCACGCATTGCATTGTAGTCAACAGAGAGTCTTAAACACGAAAAATCACAAAGAAGCAGAAGATCTGCTACTTGTAATTTCTTTCACTACCTTGTGATTATGGGTGAGTCATGATGAGAAAATCATAGCCAGCAAGTGATGTTTAAAAATTCTGGGCTGCAAATAGCAGTGAAATCGGCTGTTAAGCTTGATAGCTTGGCAGAAAAGAAAGGAAAGATCTTAATTAAGAGAAGGAAATCTCTGTTGGATGTTCCAAAATGTACACATGTTGTCTGACAACTGCACTAGCCTTAAATTTAAAAAAAATTGAAAAGAAAAATGTTCTCTGCATTTCCAGCTGATTCAGACATGATATTGAACTTTGCCTCCTCTTGTCCCTAAGTTGGTCAATTTTTTCCTATTTACTTATGCTTGGCTCTGACTAGCAACTTAACAGTGATCATAAGCTCATATTAATCATATTTAATTAGCTCTTAAAAACACAGTTGTTCTATTGTGTTCTGGCCGTAGAATGTTTAGTTCCAGCAGTGCTTTCTGGTCAGAGTGACTTTTTCAGGATGATGTTCCTTCAAAGGATTTAAGATAATTCTGTTCCCACTAAACCAAAAGAAGCTTAATTATGATTATGACTGATTATGATTATGATTATTTTAGGCTAGGTTGGAAAAAATGCTTGGAAGAAAATGCTGGTTTTTACTGAAGTCAAGCGATGCCAAATTGCAAAAATACTTGTGGACATTTTATTACCAGGGTATAATATAATGCTAATCTTTCCACCCACTTATGACTTTTTTCAAACAGGTCTGGGCAAGGAGTGGGCAGAGGGAAATTTTCTATAAAGAAATATGAAATTATGACTGAAACAGTTTTTGCTACTTAATTTTAAAGACCATTTTCCTTTGAACAAAGGGAGGATTTTGGCCCTGCTGGCCCCCGTCTAATTCGACGACTGCTTCTTTACCACAATATTCATCAGTGCAACGCCGCAAATGATCCCCAACTGCGAATGATCCCCAAATTGGGCCGAAAATGATCCCAGGACTACAAATGATCCCCAGGGTGGACCGCAAATAATCCCGCTAAAAAAAAAAAAAAACAAGGAATGGCGTGGAATTTCTGAACTATTTTACCCCGGGTGCATAGAAACGGTTTAATTCGATTTGGCCTGCTCATCAAACGTTGTTGTAAATATTGCAAAACATAATAGAGAAATAAATCTTTTTTTTTTTTTTAGAGACGTTTTGTGACGTTGGACGGAGATGTTTTAATCTCCGGATACCCCATGAAACGTCCTCAAGTTAATATTTTATTTAACAGTGTCGGATATAATAATTGAACGAGTTTTCGTTAATTAGATATCTGCCATTTCCTAGCATAATGGGTTCGTTTCAACAGATGACTAATATTCCATTTATTTTTAACAGAGCTGATAACGAGGACTTTGGAAAGGTTATATGAACATGTGTCACATGCTAGACAACGTGTAAACAACCATGCTTCGCCGCGTTGTAGTAGAGAATTATATTTTCTTTAAAGACCGACAAGAACTGGACTTAGATGGCACGCATGATGGTTGTTTTCATACGCTTGTTGGGGAGAACGCAAGTGGGAAGAGCAGCTTTGTAGCCTTAGTTAAGGCAGCAAGTAATTTTGTTGACAGTGAAGAGGACTTTGAGGTGATAGGAGATGATATGGCCAGTGCAAAGGTGGTTTGTGAGTTTTGTTTTCAAGACGGGCAAGAACTTTTGCAATACTTTCAGGAGACGCCAAGGAATTCAACTCGCGAACTTCTCAGTACCATTCCATGGGTTTCAGGCTTGTTTTCGTGGTTTTCTGATGACGTCCTTAAATTTCCGTTGGAGCTTGCTAAGTTAGTGAGGGAGACGTTTGGTTCCGTTACATCTTCAGTGTTGCGTGTATTCTCTGGAAGGAGAAGCTTTAATTCCAGGAATCTGTCTCACTGCCAATTCCTTTATGTCGTCTCTGAAGACGTGGTTTTGGTGGTCATTAAAAATAACTGCGAGCTTTCAGTAGCCTTGCACGACCCGTTACCCGCGGGTGTTGACCTTATGGACTGGTGTCCAGACGAGGCGTTCATTCGCAAAGTAAAGCTGGATGACACAGTAGACGCGGTTGAGGACTCGGGACAAACGAAACTCAGACGGCTTGATAGCTGGGATATATTGAGGTATCGCGACGTCAAAAACTTAATTATAGTAAACCTGCTTAAAAGTTTACCTCGAGAGTGTATTACCGAGGCTCTTGGTTTGTTCCATGAGATAATGGGAGACCACAGTCTTGAGTTTGAGCTGGATCTCGATGGCGCTATCCCAGTGCGAATTTTGGACACAGCAACCAACAGACCCATTCAGCGGGTGTCAGAGGGAACCTTTTCCGCCTTTGTTGTAGCCGCTTTGGTTGTCCAACCGTTCAGTCGCACAATTATTTTCGACGAGGTTACTAGAGGAATGCATCCATTACAAACTCGTCGCCTGAGAACAATTCTCATGCGGGAGTCAAGAAGCAGAGCAAAATGCATCGTAACTACAACACATTCGCCGGAAATGGTAGAAGTTGAGAGGATCACCCTGATTTGGAGATTCCAAGTCCTTCCATCTGGCTACTGCCAAATAAGGCGTGTTAGGTCACGTTACAGCGTCAGAGACCTTCATTTCATTGGTGGAGCTGAAGTCAGGGAGATATTTTTTGCTCGTTACATTATTTGGGTGGAGGGAGAAAGTGACAAGAGATTTATTGAGGCCTTGTTAAGGTTATTTGATGAGGGAAACCTTGAGCTTCATAAAACTCTTTCAGAATCCGGTGCAGCTACGAAGACGACTGGAGTGACTGATGGGTCGTTGACTGGCTCTTCGGATTTGTCTTTATCTGTAGAAAACCTCTTACAAGACCCGGATTACAAACGAATGTTTTACCCTAAAGAGGTGTTGTACAATATCCAACAAGCTGTACGCAGCTGCATAGTACTGTCAATCAGCGGCAAGAAAAATGTTCACAAAGCTACAGCCATTTGTCACGACCTCGGCATTCCGCACGCCGTGGTGTGCGACTTGGATGCTATCATTCCAAATTCCAAGGAAAATTCCGTGAAATCTCAGTTCGACAGCTGTAAAGGACTGTGGGGAATGGCGTCCATATCTCACGCCAAGACGCGGCTTCTGGATGAAGACCAGTGCCCCTCCTCCAAATGTGTCCAGGACTCTGCCCCTGGCTTGTTACCCAAGTTACGAGCCTGTAGAACGGTGGCAGAAGTCATGAAATTTTATGAAGAAACACAACGTATTTTTACGTGGCGTGTTGAAGGTGGTGAAATAGAGGACACCGTTCGACTGACTAGGTCGCAGTTCGGAAAGAAATTATGGCCCGACCTATCGCTTGCGGACATTAAGGAGCTAATCGTTTGTTTACTGCAGCCGCGTAAGTTTCAAGAACGGAACCCAGCAGACAAGGATGCCAATAAACAGCCCAACCCGGAACTTCTAAGATGCATTTTCTTTCTCGTTAAGTTTTTTAGAGGAAGTATACAAAACTAACGTCTTGGCCCTTGGGATCCCAGGACTGTAATGGGCTTTACGGCCTTCAGACAATCAGTCAAGCAGGGCGCGAGAAACGTCGCGACAAAGTAACGGTAAGCGATTTTTTTAGCGCCTTGCTTGTGTTGTTTGTTAGTAATTCGATTTATACTGTTGTTATTTGATTTTACTTACTGCTTATTTACCTCGTTTTGCCTTGTATCGTTTTCTCGCCTAAAAATGTATATACGGTGTGGCTGAAATATCTGTGTGTCAAAATTGCTCATATGTATTTTAATAGACGAAGAAATTTGCGTGGGATATTTAAATGAATTGTTCAATCGGAATAAATAAAATTGTAAATTGTAGCGTAGGTGCTGGATACCAATAGAAACGACGACGAAGACGACGACGATGAATAAAGATGGGAAAAAAAATTTAAACTCGATGAATAAAATAAGAAAGATGAATATTGAATATGTCACGAGCACAGCGCAGAGCGGTCGGATGCTCTAACCACTGAGTTACTGGGAGACTGGTGGCGAGCTTCGTCCTAATTACTAGGTTCTGTGACTCGCGTCCTGCATACTGTTAGGATCAGCAGTTTCGAGAGCGTCCTATATGCGTCTTGACTGAGAGAGAAACACACTATGGACGTTTGTCACGCGGCGGCCATGTTGAGTCCCCGGAGAATAAAAAGCTTTGTTTTTCCACGTCTAAACTCGTTCTCAAGTTTTTCACTGCGAGGCTAGGCGTGTAAAATGTTTTGTGTTTATGCTAAATAGTAGCCGCGTGAAAAAGGTCTATTGTGTTTATTGTTCACCACTAAATTTTTTCCGCCCAAAAACTACCCTTTTAAAACTTTAGCCTGAGAAAACAGCCGACGTTTCACGAGTTCGTCCCCTGAGCGTTTTGCGAGGGCTCAAGTGGCGACTTTGTGAAACGTCGGCTGTTTTCTCAGGCTATTAAAACTTCAGTGCACCAAGTCTGCAAAAACAAAAACAAAAAAAACAACTTTACAAGACAAACAGAATAGAAAGAAAATAGACGGAAAAAAGAAAGCGAAAATAGAAAGAGACCCTACTTAATTGGGAGCTTTTCTGGGGATGGATAATATCCATCCGAGTTTTTCGCCGGGCGGACAATTTGGAACACTATTGCGTCACTTGTTCAATTTAGGCCAATCAAAAACGGAAAAACGTTAGTGGTAAACTATAAGTGACGCTAGTGACATAGTCACTCGTCACCTTAAAAGGAACAGTTAGTTTACATTTACGGCAATTGGCATTAGGCAAACTGTATTTTAAAAGGGATCGCGGTATATAGGTTAACTTATTGAGACAGTATTTACCTAGGTAGTATTTAATGTAGTGATGATTATTTCAGAGAAACGAGAACCAGTAGTTGTATGGTAAAATTTCATCGTGGCTCTCTGTTCGGTTACTAGGCAACCAAGGACTGACCTGAGCAAGGAGAGGGAGAGGGGTGTGAGATCGAACGAGGAGGGTAGAAGAACGCAATGGCCCTTCGCCAGCAGCCATAATTGTCGGGGGGGCGGGGGGGGGAGGCGAAATGCGTAAAATCCGATGATTTGTAACCTGATCACATTTCACGTTTTCATTACAAAGTCGGGCACCTTAGTAAATGCTACAACAACGTCATTTATACCTGACAAAAATATCATTTAATTAACAACAAAAGTGCTTATTTCTAAACTGGATTAGATATTTGCCGTAAGAGAATCCGAAATGGAAAGCCATTTACTGATACACTCGCTCGGCTTGTTTTCATGTGGCTTTAGCCCCTCAGTCCACTATGCCATCACTCAGGGTATCTATAGCTTTGACTTCGTTACTGTATAAGAGTAACTGTGATATTGTTGAGTTGTGTAACTTGCTCAGTGTGCTATTAGTTGACAGTTTGATCATACCCTAGTACAGTCGAACCTCTATATAACGAAGTCCTTGGAATAACCAACCATATTTATTCTTATAAAGAATTCATTAAGAATTCATAAAGAATCTTGTCCTATCTTATTCTATAATTGCCGGGAAGATAGGTTAATAATTCGTGTTACAGATATAAGTATTACTTTCCGTGTTATGGGAATGTTTTCCTATTGTATTCAAAGTCACCGGTCTATTGTGCTAATTTGATCACTGCGTGGAATAATCTGCTGTCTCCCCTGACTGATTTGTTCGGGTCTTCCTTGCGTAATGGTATCTGCTTCCAGCACCGGAGATACATGTTTGGCTTGCGACCTTTCTACAGCAAATCAAATTCCAGAAGTGTGTTCGAAATGCACAGCTTTGCAGACTGTACACGATTGGATTAATGGTTGAGTTGAAAATACCAGAGCTGATGCGATGCTGAAATGAATCTGGTTTAACGTGATAGCGCCAGTGAATCCCAGAAAGTAAATTGTGAGTTCCGGAATCCAGCAGAGTGCATACACCACTGTCACAGCAATGACAGGTTTGGTTACCGCACGCCTTCTTTGGCGCAGCAATGCCCTTTGTGTAGCCTCGCTTGATTGTTTTGTAAACGACAATCGACATACTACCTGAGAATACAGGGAGCCCATGATACCCAGCGGTATGATCCCAGCTACCACAGTCCACCCAACAGTGTAGATATTGGCGTAAATGTCTTTGGACCAGTTATGTACACAGCCTTTTGTTTCGTAGTTGTAAACGGTAATGAAAAAACCAACACCAGCCCACATGAAGGCAAAAATCCAACTCACTATAGCGAAAGTTGCAACTTTTGTTTTTGTCAGTTTTCCTCTTTGGTTGTGAGGAAACAGAACGGCATAATAACGCTCGATTGCTATGGTAACAAGGGAGAAGACAGACGTCACCGCACCTACCCAGTCTGGGACACCCCCTGTGACTAACTTGCAGAGAACATCCCCAGTGTCACCCCCAGGGGGAGTGAGAACCGGCGTGACGATGAATTGAATCCCAAAGAACACAACTAGCAGTATGTCGGCAGCTGCAAGATTGACTTACAGATAATTCACGGGCTTCTTCATGGATTTGTTCTTTAGGGCAACAATTATAACAAGAGTGTTACCTACAAGATCTGCGACCACCATCATTGAAAACAATACGGCAGAGCTGACATACGTTGGCGACATTACCTATTAAAAGAAAGAGAAACTGAAAAATGTAAACAAAAAGGACCGTTCGGTAAACTTCTGAAACTTTCAGCACTTGTATCAGCGAATCTAAGACCTAAGAATGAAAGGATAAAATATGGCCACCCACCCTTATATTAATCAGTCTTCTCTCGACCTGTTGTTTTCTCACAAAGGTGGCAGGCGTATTTCACGGCTGTTTAATTGTGCGGCTTTAAGTTTTTAGTGGTGCTGTATGGTAATTTCCCTTTCTAGTAAACAAGATTCAGTAATTGCTTATAAGCGAAGTCTGCCATACATTGACACAAAAAACTGCATGACCCATTTGGAATACACCGAAACTACCCATTTTCAGGATGACAAACAACTTTCAAGTCTTGTCTCGTTGTATGTGTGACAGTCATTACGAAAACAAAACAATCTATCCAACCTTTTTTAAATTTTGACAGCAAATATTGTTTTACGATGAAGCGGTCATGCGAAATGGGTCGATTCAGAGTCATTTCCAGACCTGCCAACTGTCACGGTCAGCCGTGAACCTCACGATTTCCCAACAAAATTTTCTCACAGACTCGTGAATAAGGCTCTACATCTCACGAATTTAGAAAATATTCTAAAATCAAAATTTTTGCCTAACTTCATTCCTAGGGAGAAATGTCCTTAATAATGTCATTTAACGTGAAATTACGATCACCAAGTCCAACATGCCTGTAATTTCTCCAAGCTCACGGAAGACGGTGAGTTTTTCAGAGGCCGAAGCATATAAAAAATAAGAATTAGAGCAGTTTTATTTCACTTCCTTTGAAAAAATTCCCAGGTTCATTTTTGTTATATTAGCAGACTTTCTGTTGTCTGCAACTCTCCTACTGATGCTACATTTTGGCTGTCAACCAGTCGCAATCACGCGATAGGTTGTAGTTACAGAAAGTTAAGGCAATAGTAGTTATCCAATCTGGGCAACGTTTCTGTTCCCGGGAAATTTGGGCACAAACAGAAAGGAGCCTAAAAACGTAAATGGAATGCCCATACACTTTGTATTCACTACATTTCGATATAAATACACTTGAAATCATTTATCTTTTATAATAGCCCACGTAACCAGAAAAATCTCCCATCCATATATTTTAGCACATCACGCTATCAAGAACCCTTCTTTGGTCCCGATAGACATAATTCATTTGGGTAAATTGACACTAAGCCTTTCAGAAGGCTCATATAAATATGTTTTTGTCATTGAATAAACGACTTGAGATGCTAATCATAAAATTCGGTTTGGGCCAGTTTATGTGAAGTGGTATACGCAGCCTTGAAACATAGAAATACAAACGAGTCACAATAACACCATCAAATATTAGGCGTCGACATAAATTTCTGTAGACTCAAATAAAATGCTTAACTGGCCTGTGTCTGTGAAGGTACAAAACCTCAAAAGAGTGATTGAATCTGATATCAAGAACATAGAAAGAAAGCCACTGTTGAATCACAAGACACTATACTCAAAACATTTTATATATAGCGATCGACAAAACTTAATAAAACAGTTCTTACCCTTTATGAAATTAACTGAAGTCCTCCAGTTGATCGGGATTGAAAGAATGGTTGACAGGCGAGGTGAACTCGAGATTCTGTTCCTCTTAGGCCAGTTAGTATGTAAGGAAGGTTATTAGAAAATTTCCACATAAATAAAAAATTGCATAGCATCCTAATTCATTTGATTGGTGGCCAATTTATTTCTTAGGCTTCCCGCACTGACCTCGTATGCCCCACTCCTCGAAATAAAGGTACATGCAACTCGTATTAAAATTAACAAGAATCATGATCTGTTAAAAAAAAAAGATTCCACGTAGCTGACAGTTCTACCTTTTACCATTGCGTTTTAAAATTGAGCTTTTTGCAGGTGATAAAGGTAACACTGCACTTATTGGTCTGGTTCCCAGTACCATTCCCGCTGAGAGATTGGCTTCCGATGGTGGTCTGATGAAGGTCGTCTGTGCATGCTTATTCCTCGTGTTTGGGAAGGACTACTAATTAATCGTCAGCAAACCAGTTAAATGTGCCTTTAGTAGAGAACCAATCAAATTGTCAAAAACTGGATTATCTTTTGGTGAGTATGATGTAATTTAGACAGGTAATCAATTATGCACCTGGCTCGGCTAGAACAGCTGAGAATATGATGGAAAGTTTTTAGTGGTTAGCCACGTGACCATCGCAGCGATCATGTTCAGTCAATTAAATGAGTGCTTACTCAGCCCTCTCCAGACACGTGGTTGGGGAGCAAGTTATAGTGACATTTGTCTCACAAATTCGTGTTTCTACTTTCTTCTTAACTTTTAACTCGATTTAGTTCATTTTCTGGCTAGTTAGATAATTTATGGTCTGAAATCGGGTAAGCCGTCTCCTCCCCCTCCCCTCCAAACCATAGAAGGCGCGGCTGACATTTCAGGCTAGAAAATATACCTCTAAATTTATGTAGCCATTTATTTCCTTTTGAGAAATATGTACATATTACCATCGCACTAATACATTTACTCGTGCATTCATATTCACCTCCATAATTTAATAACAGTTTGGTATTAACTATTGAGAGACTTAAGTCTTCTGAACATAATTCTAAAACAAAATTGTCAACGCTGTAAATGTTCCCTGTCGCTGTCACCTTTGGATCATTTGCTCGATAAGCTATTGATACTTGGATGATCCAATTAACTCAAAACTCTGTAAAATTCAGATCTTTGTATTTACATTTTTGGCATGAGAGCTTTGTTCTTATATTAGATGTTTTTCGGTTTTGTGGTTGAATAAAATACTAGACTTGACTTGACTAAATATGTCCTGAGTTTGTTTCAGATTGCTGATGATTTTAAACGAATTCTGTACAGGAAGCATCACGGGTGATACCTAATGAGCTCGAAAATTATTAATTATAACGAAAATTATTCCAGGCTTCAGATGTATTTCATCGCTTTATTGCTACAGCTCTGTTTCGTATGGCCAAAGGATGACCACACTCTTCAGGCAATATTGGCGAAACCAATAATATAATATTTACTGCTCCTGAAAAGTTGAGCGCTCTCTGAAAACCATTCTACACATTAGCAGATTGAATTTATATATATATATATATATATATATATATATATATATATATATATATATATATATATATATATATATATATATATATATATATATAACTACTTTTCACAAGCATCCGTCGCCACCGTAAATCTTCATAAAAAAATACATGTTATCACAAATGAAGACAATCATTAAACTCTTTTCACACACCTATATTTCGACGCCTTTTAGGCGTCTTCTTCAGAATTTGTTGTAGCGCGCGCGCGTGGATGCTCCATTTGAAACTTGTTTTTATAGTATGGCGCGTGCAGGGCAACGGTTATTCACCCTGAAGAAGACGCCTAAAAGGCGTCGAAATATAGGTGTGTGAAAAAAGTTTAATGATTGTCTTCATTTGTGATAACATATATATATATATATATATATATAATTCAGTTTAATGTTCACCGGCGAAGCCAATACAGTGCTCTACTTGCAGCGAAGGAACGGAATAAACCAGTTGGTGAACTACTCAAATCTTGAGTGAATGGACATTTAATACAAACTTGTTTCGTAGGCCACCGAAGAGGTGACCCACTCATCAGTTAAACTCCACCTTACACTGAGTCGTTAAAGTCTACATCATTGTTTTGATCGCGTTATAAACGGTTACAATTTTAAATTTTACATTGAACCGCGCGCGCGCACTCGATCATCTACGATGCTTATGCCAAAGTTTAACTAGTCTCACCAAGTGCTCGCGCTAAAATTAATGTCTTTGACGTGCTGAATTAAACCTTAAAATGAACTTGCGCCGATGCCTGCATGTTGAGATAAGCTCATTTCGCTTGTTAAGTGTTGCCATGTGCGGCCTACAGATTAAAAAGAATTTCTCTGTGTTACAAAGATCACACCGTTTTGTAATGTTTGTGTAAGGTTTAGCCTTGGCAAGGATTTTCCACGTGACTTTGAATTCCTTGTTTTCCCCTTTGAGCTGCCAGATGTGTTTGCTTAGTTCAGTCTCACTTTTTCTTTTTTCTTTTTCCGCTCCTTCGCTGCAAGTAGAGCACTTTATTGGCTTCGCCGGTGAGCATTTAACTGAATTATTACGCTCCTACTGAGTAGAGCACTGTTTTGCCGAAGAACCAAAGATGCAACGTGCATCATTCAGCTACTCAACGAAAAACATCCCTGTTGCACCAGTTAAAGTCTACAAAAAATGTTTGATCGAGAAAACGGAACAGTTCTTAAGCAGAATGAGATGGAGAGCTTTTCACTATTTGAACCCAGTAACAGCCGCAGAAAAGGAAACGTTCGGATTCAAGACTAAGAATTGCCCACCCGCCGTTGAAGAAATGAAAAGTTTTGAAGAAGGTATGATACGCATTATACAAAACATTACCTTTAAAGACACTAAAAATCAGTTCCAATAAGATCTAAAAGAGGACATTGCCTCCGTGAAAAATGACAACCGATTGTTTGTTAAGACGGATAAATCTACTAACTTTTATAAATTAGACGTCCCAGAGTATGAACGACTGCTAGAGGCAAACGTAACAAAAACGTATAAGAAAGCCGACAAAAAACTGCTCAGCAAAATCGACGAGGAAGCTAGAACCATCACAAAAAAGTTTAACATAGACGACCGAGTAGAATCAACGGCAGTGAAAGAAGCGTTTATAACGCTAAAAGACCACAAAGAGAATTTCCAAAACAAGCCTACTTGTAGACTAATCAACCCTTCTAAGCCTGAGATCGGACGCATAAGCAAGCAAATACTAGAGGAAATAAACCGGAAACTCGTTAGCATTACTAAAGTAAACCAGTGGAAGAACACATCCTCCGTACTTCAATGGTTTAAACAACTGACTAACAAAGGGGACTCGGCATTTATATGCTTTGACGTCGTTGAATTTTATCCACCAATCACAGAGGCTCTTTTAAATCGTGCCCTCGACTTTGCATCAGAACACGTCAACATCTCAGCAGACGAGAGACTAACCATCATCAACTCCAAGCACTCCCTGCTATTCAGCAAAGGCCACCCATGGGTAAAGAAAAATTCAAGATCAAATTTTGACGTAACCATGGGTAGCTACGACGGAGCGGAGACTTGTGAGCTGGTGGGTTGCTATCTCTTGGCACAACTGGAGCAAATCCCCGGTATTGAAATCGGCCTCTACAGAGACGACGGGCTCGCGATTCTCAATCAAACACCAAGGGAGATAGAGAAAGCAAAGAAACAAATATGCCAAGTTTTTGCGAACAAAAATCTGAAAATTACCGTTGAAGCAAATAAGAAAATCGTCAACTTCCTGGATGTAACACTGGACTTAAACACCGGAAAATTCAAACCATATTCCAAACCATCCAGCACCCCTCTCTACGTACACAGCCAATCTAACCACCCTCCCAACATCATCAGAAACATACCAGAAGCGATCAACCGGCGACTATCCTGCATTTCGTGCGATCAAGAGGTTTTTGGCGAAGCAGCGGCCCCGTATCAAGAAGCGCTACGGAAGAGCGGCTATACATTCAAGCTTGAATTCAAACCCCCACCTCAGGAAATACCATCACAGAAGCGCAAACGCCGTAGAAATGTTATATGGTTTAATCCACCATATAACAAAAACATCAAAAACAACATCGGGCGTGAGTTCATCAGCCTTATCGAACGATCTTTTCCATCGGGCCACAAACTGAGGAAAATTTTTAATAGGAACACCCTAAAACTCAGCTACAGTTGCATGCCTAGCGTCAAACAAATCATAGATGGCCACAACAAAGCCATTCTAAAGAAAGCAGAAACAACAACACTACAGCCAGACGAAGGTAAGAAGTCAGTAACTGTAGAAAGAAGGAGGATTGCCCACTGAATGGTGAATGTATGGTGGATGAAGTCGTGTACTAAGCCACGGTCACAACCGAAAACACAACAGAAACATACATCGGCCTCACAGCGAACAACTTCAAGGCAAGGTATGGGAACCATCAGATGTCCTTTAGACACGAAAAGAGAAAAAGTGAGACTGAACTAAGCAAACACATCTGGCAGCTCAAAGGGGAAAACAAGGAATTCAAAGTCACGTGTAAAATCCTTGCCAAGGCTAAACATTACAAAACGGTGTGATCTTTGTAACACAGAGAAATTCTTTTTTAATCTGTAGGCCGCACATGGCAACACTTAACAAGCGAAATGAGCTTATCTCAACATGCAGGCATCGGCGCAAGTTCATCAAAGACATTAATTTTAGCGCGAGCACTTAGTGAGACTAGTTAAACTTTGGCATAAGCATGGTAGACGATCGAGCGCGCGCGCGCGCTGTTCAATGTAAAACTTAAAATTGTAACCGTTTATAACGCGATCAAAACAATGATGTAGACTTTAACGACTCAGTGTAAGATGGAGTTTAACTGATGAGTGGGTCACCTCTTCGGTGGCATACGAAACAAGTTTGTATTAAATGTCCATTCACTCAAGATTTTATAAACTGCAGACAGTACTGTTTCGGCCTTCTGGGCCTCATCAGTGCAGTGCTGCTGCTGGAGTTGAGGTTAGCGCCTATAGCCACCTCAGACGATGCCACACGTGGTATCATCGTACCATACCAGAGTGCTCAAACTAGTAAACTAGTGAGCTACGCATGCGCGCTAGCGACAATGGTACACTCCAGATAGAGTGCTCAATTTGGACATGAAAGCATAGCTTTGTATGCCAAAGAGCAATATCTAACAATATCTAATATATATATATATATATATATAAATATATTATATAGTCCATCAAAAACATCATTTGTCTAGATCTTTTCTCCAGAAATAAGCATATAAAACCACAAAAAACTGGAAATAAGACTTGCCGATATTTCAGATTATTAGTAGATTTATTAGTGGAGTTACTGGCAAGAGTTACATAATTAATTTTGACATGGGGTGTAATTCTGATCATGTGATTTACCTTATATCATGCGCCAGGTGTGCAATGCAATATGTAGGATCCACTATTAATAAATTTAGAATTAGGTTCAACAACCATAAATCTAGGCTCAATAGTCACGTTAAACTTACTGCTGAGAATAGGGTTAAGGATGACATCATAAGGGTCTTAAGGATGTAAGAATTCAATTAGTTGACAAAGGTTCGAATGAAAGGTCGCTTAGGGAAAGGGAGGCCCAGTGGGCTTATCGTCTGAGGACAATTTACCCTTCGGGGCTTAATAGAGATGATTTTTTCTGTAGTAGAAATCCTAGGAGGGATCTGTTTTAAAATTTTAATTGTATTGAGTTTTAATCCCTATGCTTTAAGTTACTGTATTTTTATTTGCTGTATATTTAGTTGTACAGAAGGGCGCGCGCTTGCGAGCGCGCGTGCCTTAGCTATTTAGCGTTTGACGTTTATTTTATTTGGTGCGAATATTGTAACGGTTGTAACCGCCCACATGTGCTCGCGTATTTTTACTGTTGAGCGTCTTACGTTACCTATAAGCGTATATATTGTAACGGCTCTAGCCGCTTGATCAGTTGCCCTGACGAAGTCTTTTACTAATAAAGACGAAATATCGGCAAGTCTTATTTCCAGTTTTTTGTGGTTTTATATATATATATATCAGAAGGTAAAGGTTAGGTCACATTTAGAACTACTGTGTGGGTTTTTTATAGGCATAGCACACTGGAGAGAAGCCACAGCGACTTGTCTTCGTCCGGAACAGTAGGAGTGCAAATTAACTTTTTCCGTACATATGTCTTAAAAACGGAAGGAAGACCTACAACTTTTCAAATATATTTCAGATATTTTTTCCCAAGCCACGCGAAAAAGTTATCTTTGTCAAAAATGGTTAGCAGGGGGCAAGAGTCACTTTCCAATACAAATCTTATAAATTTGTACAATCCATGGAGTAATTTAAAGTCTGAAACTCCAACACACAAATTTTGTTCAGGATGGTACACCGTGTAAAACAAAGAAAGAATCTTGGGATTAGAAAACACGCCTTCGTCATTGTTCTTTCTAACAGTATGCAGGATGCGTGTCACAATGACCCTAGTAAAAGTTTGTCCTAGCTTGCCACGAGTTTCCCAATAGCTCAGTAATTTCTTTGGTATGAGCATCCCAGCAGAGTACGGCAAGTCCTCCATTCAATTACAACAATAACTTCTGATCTAAAAATTACGTAGAAGTCAGGGAATAGTCCAAAATTTAAAAACAAGGTAAGATATGGTGATCATAAAAGGTTGAAAAGGGTAACTATAAACAAACAAACAAACAAACAAACAAACAATCAATCAAAACTATAACGGCTACAAAAGAAACAGAGGCGGTATCTAAATATGAACACAATAGAAATTTAAAAGATTAAGTTTCATCGCGTCTTTTCATGCCGTTAGGTTCAATGTGTTGGCTCTTGAAATTAAATGTCCTTCTCTTGCTTTTTGAATGCTGTCTCTATTTCAATTTGTGAGCTCCAGTAGAATGATTTCAAGGTTGTCGATTCGGTTGTTCGGGATAGCAAAGTGGTCTGATACGGAAGTGGGCTAATTAAGTTGGTGTTTATGTTTATCAGACCATTTTGCTATCCCCGACACTCAATTTGAATCAGGAAACAACAAAGTGATGTCGATCTATGCTTTATCCGTAGTTTTTGCTTTACACTCAATATTTTGGCTATGTAAAACTATTGTAAACCAGCAGTGTGTAGTTTACAAATCTCAATGTGACTTGTGCGATGCAAGTTATGTAGGGTACACACTCAGGCATTTACACCAGCGCGTGAATGAGCACAAAAACCCATCATCATCTATTGGCAAGCACTATAGTGACAAACACTGTGTTGTCCCGAAAGACCTTGACAAACAGTATTTCGTCCTAAAGAAGTGTCGGAATAAGTTCGATTGTTTAGTGCACGAAATGTTGCTAATTAGAGAATTGACACCATCTCTTAATGTCCAATCGGACTCAATTCGAGCTAAACTATTTGCGTGACTCTGCATTAATCATTTATGTTAATCTCCAGCTACTATTCCTGACAGTTTATTTGAATCATTTTTGAACTTGAAAATGGCGTCATGACGACACCGAAACGTCGTTCAATTTTACCAGCATTGATTTTTACTTGTTTTTATATAACGAAACCTTTACTTTTATGTAAAACTTAGTGGCTTTAAGTCTTACTTCAGAGCCAAGTGAAAGTCAACCATTGTCGCTAGAATTTTGTTAATGGACGTTTAGGTCTTGGGTCTGTTGTTTCCTTCAAACTGATTTGACATAAATTTGGATGTCCTCCGTTCGTTGTAATGCGTGCTCACGTTAAAGAGAAAACAGCCGGCAGTAATGTTGACGGCATTATTGCGGCCAAACAAATACAAGTTGGTTAGTTTGTTTAAGTGTGTCTGCGTGCTTACAAGTACAGATACATCTGAACGCTGACCTAGAAATTGCTTGGCCAGGAAAAATAGTATATATCCAGAAGTCAAGTTTGCCCTGCTTCCGAAAAGGCGGAAAACCTAGTCCCGCTCTTAGATTTTTGCCATCTCTATTTACATGTTGATTTACAGTTTGCTGAAGGTTTTTTTATGCATTAGTTGTATTTAAATAAAATGCTAACTGCTAATCAGTGACGACATCCGGTACAGGTGGCATCACCTCTTGTCCCATTTCAACTTCTGTTCTGCCTTCCACCGTGAATCCACTGTTGTTTAATGGAGTAACAGCGTTTCTCTTGCAGGAAATCAAGTCTCTGAGGTGTTTCCGAAACTTACTGCTCTGTAAGCTGTACACGGTCGGGTTGATACTTGAGTTGAACACGATCAAAGCAGACGCAATAGCATGGTGAATACTCTGTAGACGTATGGCGCCAGTGAATCCCAGGAAATAGATTAACAGCTCTGGAACCCAACACAGTACATACACAATTGTCACAAATATAACCATCTTGGTGACGCGCTTCCGGTAACGAAGTAAAGCCCGCTGAGTGGCTTCAGTAGCGGCGCTATTCACAAACCAAAGGCGGTACACAACCCTGGAGTACAGGGCTCCCATAATGCTTATAGGGATAACACCTGCTACCACAGACCACCCAACAGTGTACAGCTTAGCATAAATTGGTTTAGAAAAGCTGTGCGCACATCCCTTCATTTCTTTGTTGTATGCAGTAGCCCAGAATCCTGGAATGGCCCAGATGATAGACACGAACCAAGAGAGCAGAGCGAGTATGGCTATCTTTGTCTTGGTTAGTTTGATTTTCTGGCTGTGGGGATGTAAGACGGCCCAGTAGCGTTCAATAGCTATAGCAACAAGGGAAAACACAGAGGCGACTGCACCAACCCAACCTGGGGTACCACCAGTGAGTGTCTTACACAACACAGACCCTAAGGTTCCTTGGGGGTGGGTAAAAGTAGGAGTTGCTATGAACTGTATACCGATAAATATGGCGACCACGATGTCGGCACTTGCAAGGTTTACAAGCAGATAGTTGGTAGGTGTCTTCATTGATCTGTTGAGTAGAACTACCAGGATAACCAACGTGTTACCAACTAGGTTACATACCACCATGACAGAGAACAACACTGAAAAGCCAAGATAGATCGACGACAACATTTTCACTCAACACTGTTCTCCCTATAAGAAAACAAAATAAGACCATCATATTGACGTCCTGGGTGACTCTTAAAACTCTCCACTGAAACAAAGCATTACGGCTTATTGTTAGAAGAAAAATGCCAATGAATAGCCAACAATTCTCGCTGAGAAGGCTCTCAGTTGTTTTCTGTGTCAAAATGAGATCTGACAAAGTAATCAGTAGGACAGTGATTTGTGCGTTTTCAATTGGAGAGCGGATTTGGTAATTTGTTTGGCCAAAGTGTCACAGATATCCCTTTGAAAAAAACGAAGAACGAGTGTGGATTAAAGAAAAAATTTCACCATTTAACGATCGATCACAAACAATTTTTAATTTTTGGTACAATTGTGTCTTATTTTTAGACACCCCACACGAGACCAAGTAGTATCGACAACCGGTTACAGGTTGTCTTATAACAAACGAGTTTCCTATTTTTAAATAAAGAGGGATTCACAACACTGACGTCATTGTCGCCCTATTTGTCTGTCTTTTATAACTTTTCTCATATTTAATTCCACTCTGTAACCTCAATGCCTTCGTGGAAAATTAAATTATTTAGTCTTAGAGGATCTTTTTTGCCGCCCTCCAAAGTTTGCGCTATTCAGTTCAGCCGTTTGCTGAGTATTCATGTGACAGGAGGTTTTGTAAAAGGAATCGTATGTGGTTGTTTTTCCTAAAATCTTCACTAGCCTTTTCTGTACCTAAATAACAGTTTGGGTCCCTTAAAAACTCCATACGAATGGTTGAGTGACGAAGAATGGTGCAATTTTCTTCATTTCTGTAAGGAAACTGAGATTGTCAAGGTATTTTCTCGTGTATCTTTATTTCTGTTTGGAAACCGAGATTGTCAAAACATTTTCTAGCGTAACCTTTTCTTATACATGTAACCTTTTTTTCAAAAAGCAACTTTCGCGGGAAGTTTGATTAAGAGCTTCTAAGGTTTGGTAAATTCGGCTTACAACTGTGGCTGAATTGTTTTTCGGAGCCCAGTTCTCTGTGTTGTTTGCCACACTGAAAAACGGTTGCACGTGTGTTGTAAAACGCTTGCTGGTTAGCGTGATCAAATCTTTCCGAAGAAAACTCGGTGTTTAGTTACAAATTAATGTCAAGGCATTTCCTGAGTCTTATGGATCGGAATGTTCTTCAAGAACACAATACGAGCCTCTTCTAAGCTAAGACAAAGCTTTTCACGGAGAACTCCGTGGTGAGCCTCTGGTTTGATTCAACCTAGGTTGCTGGCTAATAGCTTAATAATGATTTGCTGCCCAGTTCAAAAAATTCTGCAAACATAGATATAAAAGAAAAAAAAATAAGACCTACCAGCACAATTGGTTTTGCTGAGCACGTTTGTTAAGGTTAGGGTTTTGTCGCGGCGAAACGACGCCGAGCGTTTGTGATCATGAAATAGGCGAAATTAAGATTTCATACCTTTAAAGACATGTTTTATCATATCATTTGGCTAAATTAATCATTTATCCAGACGGAAGTCGTCAAAAGTAGAAATGCAATCCAATAATAAAAAAACAAAAAGTGAGAAACTTCCGCAGAATAGGTAAATAATTATTACCGACTTGGCAAACAGGCGTCGTTATTCATGTTATCCTTTTGTGAAAGAATATTAATACATGACATCATATGATGATCATATACGCCACTGCTGTCGTTATGGTTTAAATTCGTTTAATAAAAGAAAATTGGAAAGTACAAAGAAGGTAGACATACTGTATTATCATTTGAAACAATAGAAGCTGATTATATTTCGGCGCAGATTCAGTTTCCGTTGTATAAGCTTTTTAGTTTAGCTTTTTTCAGCATTATTTCAATGTCTTTATTGTTATGATTATCATAATGAGGATGATGATGACAGCGACGACAAGGAAGACGACGACGACGACGACGACGACGACAACGGCGATGATGATGATGATGATGAAAGTCTTTCCTTGTGTAAAGAAATTGTTGCAGCCTACGGTGTTATTGCTGTGTTTCTTTTCCCCAAGAATCTGGTAATTTTTATTGTCCTACATCTGCAGGCAGTAAACGTCCAACTGAATCTCGCGGATATCGAAAATTGCAGGATGAAAAGAAGATAGTTTCCTTTCTTCGCTGACTGAAACCCAGATATTTAAATGTGCGAATTGCTCTAATATCAATAAGACAATGATGTTAGCTTTACGGTATTATTTATGATCATGATCATGTAATTTCTTACTGTAAGGGTCAATTCAAAGGTTGCACAGTATCGTATCAATACAATGACCTGAGGCTACTTCGCTGAGAAACACAGCTATGCAGTAATGATGTGTCAGTCAGTCAGCTTACTGATAGCATCATAAGCAGATCGGACCACAAAATGTTATTCAAAACTGTCTGGGAATAAGTAAATCAGCTCCTCTTGGTTTTGAAACTAACGTAAAGATACATGGCTAATGGCTTTATAACGGAACTTCTAGCTGAGGTCTTGTCACTATCACCAGTTTAGTTACCATGGGAGGACTAATTTATTGATCTTTATTGGTGCACGTCTGCTTAATTCATGTACCCGCGAGAAATCGCTTTTAACTGAAAATGTGTCTCGACAGACGGGTCCAGTCGGTACTTCTGAAAACACACACATGGATAAATAAGAATTCGCGATTCATCTGACACTGTCTAATTGTAAAAACGAATGGCAACAAAAGAAAGCAGTAAAGAAACCTGTAACCTAATATGTGCTGATTCACAATCAACAAAATATCTCACTTCAGCACCCTCTGAACCACTTTATTAGCTTGCTTTTTAATTCCTGTAACTCATGAGACTTCAAGACCACACAAAAAGATCCTTTTAAAGGATCCTAGTCACCCACAGTGCTTTGCGTGCATCATGCCATCTAAAATCAGGATTTTTTCACAGTGAATTGAAATCCGGCTACATCCGCGCCAATACGGCCAGTTTGGGCCTTCATTTACTTTTCTGGCCTTAAAAAATTAATAGCAGTTACATCTGGCCGGTTATTTTGGTGTTGTTTGCTATTTTTCTCGTGAAATGTGCGAGACAAAGCCAGGACTCTAAGCGGTTTACGTTCTCCTTCGCGTGGCAGTACCAAAACAGTCAAGCTTATGAAAGAAATCATCATTCAAGGACCTTCTTGGTTATTGCACTAGTCAAGCAAAAGATATCCAGTGGATTGAAATGCTGGTCAAGCTTATTCGCCGACATTTTACTTCATTACGGTGCGCGTTCTTCACGGGCTGAAATGTTTTGGTCTTCTAAATGTGACGACGGGACTCGCTCTGCAGTGCTGGTAGCGACGCTAAAGCGAAACCTTCAAAGCCTTCGATGCCTGAGAACAACACTTCGATTTTTTCCATAAGCTAATCCCTGGAATTGTAGAAAAGGAGGAGAAAGAATGGTTTGCGAACAGAAACTTTGTCAATCAGATCTGTTAGCCGCAGTCGACACCTTAGCTAGCTGCAGTACGTTTTGTTTTCATGGCAATTCGTGTATTTTGAAAATTGAAATGAATATCCATCCTGCGCGATGATAACAAAGAAAATAAAAGCTATTAACAAAAGAGTTTCTTCTCTTTGAAAGGAATGTGAAATGTTCTCGCTTTATCTAGCGCTAATTAAAACTAAATGCGGCTCGGAGCGGTGGTCACAGCGGCGTGATCGAGTGAGTTTTGGAAACATTTCTGCCCTCCGTGCATTGGCCTTTTGTGTTTTATGGCGATGGGAAAGTCAAGAATACCCAATTAAACAAGATTCCAAACCTTTATGATTCTAGATTCGCTTGTAAATCATATTCCGCGAGCGCTCGCTAAATACAGTTTGCTTTTGGGTAAGCGGACTGGGAGGCTGGCCGGCTTACGAACACAAACATTCTTTGAGTTCTAGGTTTTTGGACAGCCCCCAAAATGCGCTGAAAATAATCGAAAGCCCTTTTACTGGCACTAAAATCAAAAACAAGCGAAGAAATTTCAGGTTCAGGCTACAGTTTATATTTTTACCAGTTGAACTGTTGACGTTTTGTCACGTTCGACGAGTAACCTGATCGCAAATTTCAGATCAAAACAATAACAAAGGCGTGCCTGACTAGGATCCTTTAATTGGAGGTGCAAAAAAGCGATGTTATGTGATAGTACTGTAGTTAAGTTCAAGCAGAAACCTTCGTTTCTTGCGATCATGAATCAATCATCCCTTTCTCATTTTTAATGTGTCCGAATTAATGTAAACACTCAACTCCGCACAAGGACAAACAAAACAGAATCAGGCATATTTTAGTCAATACTGAGCTATCTAGAGCGTTTGAAAGCTAAATGCGAAAAAAAGCTCCTTGCATTAATAAAGAAGCAAAAAAGGAAATTATTAACTTATTTCACAATGCATGTACTAACAATAACGATAATTAAATAACAACAAAGAATAAAATTAAAAAAAAAAAAAGAGCAGAAAGAAAACGTGATACACATACATACCTGCAGCAAATGTTTTGAAATATACACAACGTCGGGGCAAATTAAAGGAACAGAAATGAAGACTTGTACAGCCAGAGCTCAAAAGATTAATTGCCCGAAAAAAAGCAAATGTGCTACCGACTGCTAAAATTTGAAATCATTTAGCTGTCAGTGTACTAAACTGAATGAAATGTAACTGAAGCTGACCACGAATATCATTTATACTACGGTGTGTAAATAAATCCTTCATTTGTCGTCATTGAGCGGAGGTAACTTATATAAGCGCGTGTCAGGTGAATCAATAGTTTGATTGATCAGGGCTTTGACAAAACATTCTCTTCAATTCTGATTGGATAGTATCAAAAGCACAATTATGGAGCCTTATGATTAAGAGACAAATGCTCATTTTAGTAGAATCAACGAAAAATGTTTAGGAAAAAAACTGCCTTTCAATAGCCTTATTTCCGCTTACTTTTAATTAATACCTTAACGTACCAACGTACTTTGTTTCTCCTTCCAAAAAATAAATAAATATAAAAAATAAAATAAAAAATGAAGTTACGTATACGGAAATAAAAGTGAGTGAAAGGTTTTGTGATTTTCTTGCTGTCGTGGCAACGGCCTAGTACGTAAATTGTCAAAATGCACCTGTAATAATTAGGTAATAATCAGTAGCATTTTTCCTACTGTACGTGACGTTCATGATTTCATAGTAAAAGTTTCAGGAAATAAATGTAGTAGATGGGTCGACCGCTAGCAAATTAAGTTTCTGAGTAAACTAGGGAATTGAAGGTTTTTTGTGTTGGTCGACTGCATTATTGTAAGTCTAGCCTGGAGACTGTGTCCTTTTCTTCTGATTATAAAGTGCTTCAAAGTACTAAAAATAAATAGCTGTCAAAACGTTTTGTCAATAAATAAAAAACCTCGCATAATTATTACTCATGAGCTATTTCTAAAATTCTTCAAAACTTTTCCTCGAAAATTGAATAAAAAGTTATCTTCCACACTTCCAAACACTTTTGGTTAAAAATTTCCACTTTCCTAAACTCTTACTAGAAAACGTTTCCAATACGAAAAAAAAAAGATCAGAACTACAAAAGAAAATGTAAGAAAAAAAAGCCAAATAAATATACAGAAAGATCGATAGATTTCAGTTTTTTTGGTTAATAAAACTTAATGAGAGAACATCTCAGTTCACTTTCATCTATTCATCTTCCACGGGTATACCCGTGAAAGTGAACACACAAAAAACGAAAAAAAAAGGCAGTTGTGTTTTATAAATGCGATGTTCTCTAATTCATTAAGTGGTACTGACCCTATGAACGAACGAGACTGAATCATCTCCAAAGGACGAGAAGCCAGAAGGTGAGTGAAAAATTCACAAAAAGGCATAGGTGAAACACAAACTTGCTGATTAACCAATTAAAGCAAGGCGAGCCCGTCCTTAACAGGAGAGACAGAAAAAAATAAAAAAAAAATTAACCGGAAGAAAAAGTATAAATAAATAAATCCACCAATCAGCATTTTGCATCGACTTTTTCGATGCAGAAATTCAAATTCCTGAGACGTAGTTGCAAGCTCTCCTTCCTTTACCCGCCCCGCCGCCAGATCGCCCCGGAGAGCTTGCTCGCAGGCTACTGATACCTCAGTACACAAACACAGAACTGAAGGCCCGTAAAACAGGCTGGATACCAGGAAAGAGTTGAAAAGCTTAGTGCCCATGTAATTATCAAAGCAAATACACGTTCGGCTAATGCTTACGGCTGCCGCCGATGCGGCCATTAAAATACCAAAAAACTACAAAAACGGATATGGAGGGAGACATAAGCAGCATACGGCAAGTGAAAAGCAAACAACAAAAACTGAAACTTTTCTTTGGTATGTCATATTACTTAGCACTTTTTAAACTTATAACTTCACGACATTACGTCTACTATTATTAAAAACTGGACTAGGTATATTGGATTTCTAGCATTTTGATTGGCTGATCGGAGCTAGGCTATCAGCCTCATATACCTGCTGCGCCCAAATATGGTCAATGAACACTCAACAACAAAGTGAGCTGAAAGTTTTTTCCCCGCGAGCAACCCGGCGAGAAAAATGGACGAGGAAAACCACTTTCAATTGCAGCAACTTTAGATTAAGGAAAAATTCCAACAACGTCACTGAGACACAAATCAAAATTATTCCGGAGTGCTTGATTTCTTAGGACGACAAGAAACTGTGTAGAATTAGAAATTTAAGAGGCTCTGACTGTAAATATCGAGAATTGACGGACAAGCTCAAAAAAATCGATAAAATCCTGACAACTTGCCAGAAGAACACTTTTGGGAAGCTATCTTCAAAAATATTACTTAAACCTTTGGAATTCTATTGTTTTGGAGAAATTCGGAAAAACGGTTTTGCTTAATGTGTTACGCAATAATCAGGCTTAAAATTAAACAAATTGAATGCGCTTTCTTGTAAACAATTTGCAACGCCAGAAAACAATTTTAATTTCAAATGATAGCAATACTCTTCCACTTTCTAACAATGGGAATTATTGGAGGTTTGCTTTATTTATATGGTTTGGTGGTTCTTTGAAACAAAGGCATTTTGCGCACCTGGGAAAAAGGCAAAAATTGGGTAACTTCAGAGGCTTAAAATTGGTCTTGGTATGTCTAATATCGAACTGAATAAACGCTGTGATAATGTTTTGCCCTATTACTATTAGGAGATGAAATAAAAAATCTGGGCGATTCAGGCTCGCGCTGACAAAAACAAAATTTCGCGAACCTGTGTTGCCAAAATTTGCTTAATGAAATGAATGAAATGAAAAGTATTCTATTCCACAACACTCCTATTTCATACTCAGCTAATATAAGATATGGGAAAAATATTGATCCAGCGGGCTAGCCGAAAAGCTGCAACAGAACTAAGGGCGACCGAACCGCACGACTTATCGGGGCCGGGTGGGTGGGCCGTCCTTTACTCTGGTTGTCCGCTGGAAGGAAACTGAGCAAGAATCGAGTGTTTTCATCCTATTTATGCCATCCTGGTTACGTAATCAGCGTGCATATGCGGGCCTGGTGCTAAGGAGGCGTTATATTAAGTTATCTTATCATCGCATTTCATTAGGAGCATTGTGAATAGTATTCTATTCCACAACACTCCTATTTCATACTCAGCTAATATAAGATATGGAAAAATATTGATCCACGCCACCTATGTTCAACCTTACACTCAACTGATAAGTATATACTCCCCCCCAAAAGCAACACTCTCTAATCCCATACCTCATCTCCCCAAGCCTTAATCTCCCACCACTATAACTAAATCCCAAACTAAACCAAAAAAAAGTTAAGGTTGTTTATTGTCCTTCAAGTTGACAGATTACGCCTGTTAGAATGATTGACAGGAAAAGCACAAATAAAACGTTTTAACCCATTAACATCCTGCCATGGATTTACTGCTTCCGTTAAGTCACTTGCCGCTAGCTTTCCTATACACTTCCAAGAAGTTTTTATTTTTCTATTTTGTATTTTTATTTCGTGGCGCACCTGTAAACTAGCTTTTTAGCTAAGCGTGCTGACCACGTTAATAAAGGATTGATTGATTGATTGATTGATTGATTTCCTGAGGCACCAGAAGGGTTCAGGACCTTAGCCAACTGGAGATAATAAAGTGCAGTATGTCGACGTGCCCATCCTACATGATCCATTATCTCTGATAAATCTGCACCAGTTAAAGCCAATGTAATAACGCACCCCGATCGGAAACCATGAAGCGTCTCCCCATCATCGGCTCCCATATCCTTTAAATAAGATTTAAGACGGGCTTCGGCGGTTGACGAAGAAAAGGGGGAATCCACAATGCCTCCCTGTGGGTTGGTAGGGCGGAAAAGATAGCCACTTGTGAGATCTATTCTAAGGTCTCGGGCGACCACCATGTACTGCTCAATCCCCTTAATCGGGCAGATCGCCAGTTGAGGGTTTCGTCTAATGCCAAAAACATTTTCATCGCCATCTCTCAAAGTCTTTCCCCACACATGATTAAAAAGGAATCCATCGTCATTAGGAAAGCGTAAAATCTCCGGGACTTTAACACGACCTAAATCTCCTGGACGGTCACCACTAAAGAAAACACATTTGAAGTAAGCTTGGTCTCGAGCCACAATGAAACGCTGTGTTGGAGATAAATTATCTGAGGCTAGTTTCTGGTCCAGATGAAGAGAAAGCTGAGTCTGATTTATCCACAAAAAACGGAGTTGCCTGTTTAGGTGTAATCCTAGCCTGCAACTGTTCTGCCGTTATCAAACGAAGATAATCCTTAACCGATTTATCCGCCGCCGGATTCTCTAATTCTAAACGCTTATCCCATTCGCCATCCCGACCAATTGCGTGGAAGATAGAACGGAGTTTACCAATGTAAGAATCAACAGTCTTGTATGAAAGTCTCACGGGACATCCGCATGAATGAGTACCACGTTGCCCTAAAAAGGCACAACCATTACGATGTACCTGAGTTTTTCCACCTCTATCCTTAAACGCAAGGAAACGGCACAGATCGCGGGGTGAAACGATAGCTAGAGACGGTTTACCCGGCAGACCCGAGAGGATGTTCTCTAATTCCTTCTGTAGAGAGTCTTTTTGTTTTGAATAACCAGTAGCTTGATCAAAATTCCACAGTTGATTCAACCGGGTATCAATTTCGTCTAAATTGATACCAACCGATCTTGACTGTCTAAAGTGCACATTTTCCTAGAGTAACCGCAACGCTGACAGAATCGAAAATCACAATCATTGGCGTAACCACAAGACGGACACCGAACAGAAGGAACAAACAGTTTCGCCACCACCGGGAGCTCCTAGGAAAAGCAACAACAAGATATCACAAAATTTGTCAAAGGCAGTGACACTTTATTCCTCAATTCTAAACTACCATTACATAGATTGCAAGAAAAGCTGAAATGAACATCGAGCATCATACTAATTACATCTCTCAAAAACAACAACAGGATATCGCCAAATCGTTCTAAATCAGTAACACCTCATAAACTATCAAGCATTACATAAATTACAGGGAAAAATATTGAGATAAATATCGAACATCTTTCTAAATACATCTCTGTCCACACTAACACGCCATTTCGGCTCGTTATCAATGTCAAGCAAGTAATTTAAAATTCAACCAAGAAGATCCATAAGTCTCCGGCAATATTGGTATGATTTATCCATCCTTCCTTAGACGGGATGAGGAGGGCTTGTGAATCGCCTTTACAAGCAAGTTTAAGTGACCTTGATGACCAACACTGGATCAGCGGCCACCAGTATTTCCTCAGATACACATCTAAAACGACTACTGTACATGACCTTCTGAAACTCTTCAAAAAGCATAAGACAGGGCCCACTAAAATCGACGGAGGAAAAACATAGGGGTGTTCCAGAAATGGCTCATGTCGGGAAAGATCCTGAGCAAAGAGATTTACCCCTGATGACGCAGGAATCGGGCAGGGCGTATAATTTGGGAGGCATTTGCCAAATTTATCTTTCATTGCGTTTGAATCTAGAGCCATCAAGTCGCAGGTATGACCTGTAAGGCCTCCAAATTGTTGCTCAACAACCTCCCATAGAGCAGGACACAGTTGGCTATCCACCGCAGACAGGCGGCGAGAATGTAGGTCTGCTGGGTTATCATGGGTGGAAATATAAGACAAATGCAAAGACACATTCAGCTCCACTGTAGTCAAGAACAACCTCTTTAACGCTTTATTAAGAGATCCACTCTTTCCAGTTTGGTTGTTCCAGGCCTGAACCACCGCCTGATTGTCAACCAAAGCATCCACCCGGGAATTCCTTAACTGATTCTGAAAAGCCAACAGGACCCTCTCAAGGGCAGTAGCCTCCTTCGTGGCAATATCCCAAGATTGCTCTTCCTTCTTCCAATAATCAGAGGTATCTGTAGATACTGGTGAAATCAAAGATCCTCCCCACGCAAAATTAGAAGCATCCGTAGCGACTGATACTTGAACATGTCGCTCATCCCTTAAAGGAAGGGGATCATCCCATGTCTCCAGAAACAACCAATGGGAAATCTCCTCTCTAAGAGCCCCACATACCTGTATTAGTTTAGAAGAAAGATGGCCCTTCGAAATAGCCACATTCATTTCTTTGGTGAGGAGGCGTGTTCCAGGAACAACTAAGGAGAAGGAGACACATTTACCAACCAAACGCTGAAGCGTTTTAATCGTTATTGTTCTAGCGTTTAGGACCTCCCGGATCAAATTCAAAAATTTATCCTTCTTCTCTAGGATAAGGTGAAACACCTGCCGAGACGAATCTGACAAAAATCCTAAGTAAGGGACAACCCATGATCCTAGGACTCAGAACAGATTTTGCCAACCCCAACAAGTATCCAAGTTGAATCAAATAAAAGGCCACAAGGAAAAGGGCTGATTTTGCAGCTGCAAATCTACGCTCATCAAGAGTTGGGATATCAACGTATACCCCCTTATCAAGGGGAATTTGTAGCTGTTCGTTATGGCGATCATCAATGTACAAACGGACATGGGACATTCAGTGACCGAAAGAAATTTGTTGCCACAAGGCCAGTGTTATGATAAACTTACGGTGAAATCTTCCAGCCAAACGGTAGCGTATTGTGGGTGAAATACCACCCACCCCACTAGATGCCAAAAAATGTTCGACTGTCATCAGCCAAAAGAATATGATCATAACCAGATTTGTCATCAAGAACACTTTGGTACGAATCCCGTGAAACATAACGTGGCAGGTCACTTACACGATCCAACTTAAACGGCTTATCTTGCATCCAAAGGTTCAAGAAACGAGCATCATGACACAAACGTGGCTTCGTTGGTTCCACGGTCAAGGGGAGAACGAGATGGGGGGGTTGGACCTCACCCACCTTCCCTAACAAAGACACTGCACCGGTTTTTAAGCGATTAAGAAGTGTTTGTTGAATAAACTTCACAAACAGCTTACAAGAGACATTAAAAAATGCCTTTCCTGGGGGAAGATCAGAGTCATACGACTCTCCCTTAAAAACCCCTGAAAAATGTTGAAAATAGGGAAAGACAGACACTTTGCCCTCAATCCATGCTAAGACTTCAGATTGATGTAACGAAGGACTCATAATTTCTTTCCAGCTATCAACATGCTCGTGTACCTCGCCCGCGCTAAAATGTTCGGGGTCCCGAAAAAGTAAATCTCCTACACCTCCAAGAGCTTCCCCACGTGACACTTTCAGAACTGTCGATCTGAAGTGAGAATTTGCTGTCACCTCGCTGCTGACAGGAACAGGGTTTCCTGGCCAATCTACCCATCGAAGACACCGTCGATTTGTTCCAACTTGAACAACTTTAGAATCAAATTCTATGTCCCTTTCCCCTGAATGGGGAACAAAAGGAAAAAGAAAGAAATGAAAACTTGTGGCGACGAAACCCAAAGTCATCAGTCATCAATCAATCAGCTTTGACCCAGTGTAACTGGAGATTTGACTGAGACACCCTTTTTCAAAACTGCCAAACTCCACGACTCAAAAAATAAAGGGGCCACAAAATAGTCTAAACGCATAAAAGACAAAAAGTATAGTTTTCCTGGGATTACATTTATTGGACTCTGAGACCTCAGTAACAACTCAACATTCTGTGAAAACTTAATTGAGATGCGAGAGACATTCAGGAAATTACTTATTGACACTGGTAAAGTGCTTTTTATCATCCTTCACACTTAATTTGCCTGAATTTTTCCTTCTCTGAAGACAATGCGCCCTAATATGACCCGGCCTATTACAGTAGAAACATCACCGAGGCGGCCTAGAAGACGGGTAGCTCCTATTCTTCAATACACCACCCGAACCAGACGATTTCTGCATCTGCCGCATATTATTCTTCTCTACTGTAGCTACCACATCCAAGACCTTCTCGTGGTCTTTGTCTCCAAGCAGAGGGAAGATGAAATTGCGGAACTCATCATTGGGCTGATCAAGCTTTCCCCCCCCCCCCCCCCCCCCAGCGTCTCAAAGACGAGGCGATAATATGCTTCCTTTTCATGCTTGGAATCATGAGCTGCGTTCTTTAAGGCATCGACCAACTCCAACGCCTCATACTTACTGAATTCTACAAGAGGACGAGAGGCCAAACTCATAAGCCGCTTCAGCAGGTTTTCCACGGAGGACTTTGTCAGCATGTCCATCGCCTCCTTCAGCTCGTTATACTTCCCTTTCAAAATCCGTCAGAATTTGAACAACAAACAAAGTGTGTCGGAATGTAAACTCCATAATAAACCATGTGTTAAATTATGCATCATAACACACCCACAGTACTACAAGTGTTGCACTTTGGAAAAAAACACCTTCACTAGTTTCAAAAGCTGTCAGAAAATGCTTTCACTTATACACAGACTAATCAATAAAGCCGAAAATAAGAACTACAGAATATATCTATTCAACCAATTGTGCCGAGCAAATAATCACACAATAGCCAACAAAAACAATCACCGATACCGCGTAAGCAATGGTATTGCAAAGCAGAGGAACCTCGCAAACACTTTTCACACAGTTAATACTCCAAAACAATTTGGCAAGACTTTGACCAATTTACGGACTTCAATCAAATAAATACGAGACAGCAACCCTCATTACGGTTCCTATCAGTTTTATTAACTCCCGACTATTAGTAAAGTCAAGAGATTTCGAACCCACTCTCAGGTGACTTTAAATTATTTAATAATCGACCTCATAAAAGTCTCCAGAGAACAAAACTGCAGATATTATAGGCTCAAAAGCAGGATGGCGATACAAAACCTCCTCGGACACTTGGCGCCCTCATCTCATTATCAAAATTTAGTTTAACATTAATTTGTAATTCTGAAAAACTACAAATGCACGAAGCAACCACAGATGACCTCCCGGGAGTGCACAAATCAATCATCTCAATGTTATGGGCACAAATGAATATTAGCCCTCGCAGCTTCTTTAAAAAATAACACAACGGAAAAAACTCACAAAGGGTGCGATCTCCCGTACAAAAAGAACTTTTGTCTTCATTCAAACAAAATATTCCAGGAACACAAGCTGGGAGGTGTGGCCCTCATTAGCCAAATGCACCCAAATCATTGAATCGGCTATTCCACAAGACAAACTAGTGAAGCCTCGCCCAAACTTGTCAATTAACCGCCTCGAATCATTGAATGGAGCATTCAAGCCACAAAAACAAAACAAAACAAAACCAAAGAACTGGCAAAGTCTCGCCCACATTTGTTTAACACCCTCAAATCAATGAATGGAACATTCCATAAAACAAAACTGGCGAGGTCTCGCACTCCTTTACGGTCTCCATTTGATAAAAACTCTCGAACCAATTTTTTTTTCTTTTTTTTTTTTTTGGCGAAGCCTCGCCCACATTTGTGAAGCTCATTCCATAACAAGGTGGCGAAACCTCGCCCACATTTGTCTGCATCACTCACTAACACTGGAAAACCTTGCCCACATTTGTAAAGCTCATTTCATAAACAAGCTGGCGAAACCTCGCCCTGGCGAAACCTTGCCCAAATTTGTGAAGCTCATTTCATAAGCAAAATGGCGAAACCTCGCCCTGTCGAAACCTCACCCACATTTGTGAAGCTCATTTCATAAACAAGATGGCGAAACCTCGCCCACATTTGTTAGCTTCACTCATTAACACTGGCAAAACCTTGCCCACATTTGTAAAGCTCACTTTAATAAACTAGCTGGCGAAACCTCGCCCACATGATATAAACTAAAACTTTGACCGAGTCCGAGCGAAATAGAAAAACCCACCTAAATCTCAAAACATACTGAAACACGTGGTAACTGGGATCCTAATCAACTTATCTAGGCAAACCACGGACATAAGACATAAAATATTCACCTCAAGCTCTCCACCATCCGTTGCATACTGCGGAACTTGCGGAACCTGTGGGGCTTGAGCGGCTTCAGGAGCGTTTCCTACTTGAGGAGCTACAGGTGCCTGAGGCGCTTGTGGCGCTTGTGGAGCCGGCTGAACTTGCGGAACCTGGGGTACTTGTGCAACCTGCGGAACTTGCGGTGCTTGCTAAACTTGCGGAGCCTGAGCCGCTCCCAGACGAGGAGCTTCGCGACGAGCCAGGGCTTGTGGCATCTGCACTTGTCTATCAGCCATTATACGACGGAGAAGTCGTGCGGTTCGGGCGAGAAACAGAAAAAAGAGTCCTTTACTCTGGTTGTCCGCTGGAAGGAAACTGAGCAAGAATCGAGTGTTTTCATCCTATTTATGCCATCCTGGTTACGTAATCAGCGTGCATATGCGGGTCTGTTGCTAACGAGGCATTATAATAAGTTATCTTATCATCGCATTTCATTAGGAGCATTGTGAATAGTAGTAATTTGGGAGAGCTCAATTTAGAGGATTCTATTTACTGAAGACACACAAAGAATGAACTGAAACATTCCTTGAATCTATTCTTGCATTGTTTTGGGCTTATACTATTTCTACGTAAAACTAAAGAGAAGGAGAAGAAGTTTTAAAAGTTCTACACAAGCAAGCTCTCCGGGGATCGCCCCGGAGAGCTTGCTAGCAGGCTATACACAAGGTGTTGCGTGACCGGTGTCACGCGAATGTTTTTTGTCAATTTGTCAGACTACTTATGGCAGTTTTTAAATGCGGTCTCCAACATTGGCTGCTGTTTTATGCATGGCTAGTTCTCCAGCAAATATCCTGTGTTTGGGGCATACTGTCATGTGCAGCTGATATTCTACTGGGACGAAAATTCTGACAGGCAAGTCTAGAATTAGTTTCGTATGGATATGACACCCTTCTCTTCGAGAAAAGAAAACTGCGACATACAGTAGTATGTTACTGTGTACGTGACTCGATCGCTCTTTTCAAACAGCTTCTAAGATTCTGGGCGACTTTTTGAAAGGACGCTGTTTCGGCCAGGAAGCAAAAGTGCATTATTATTATGATTTATATGTATTTATCAAAATATGTGCTGCTTCTATCAATTACACTCTTTTTTTTATAAGAACGTCTAATTTTTAAGCTGAGGCTGAACGGGAACTGAATGTTCTTATTTTTTTTTGGCGATTTGAGCCTCAGACGTTCTTAGCAATGTTCTTAAGATTTATTGAACAGCATTTCATGAATCATAGCTCTGAATGAAAGAAAGAACAAATAGGTCAAAGTTCTACCAATTTCTTAAAAGTTATACGTGTTTTCTTGTTTTGCGACATCACAAAAATTCTAGCATTTGGGGCTCAAAAAGGCGGCAACTTACTCTGACCAAATTATTACACTTAATTTTATTTTCACATAGCTTATTCTACAAATATGAAGACAACATAAAGACGTTCTTAACAAAATCTCAGCCTGGGTATGTTCTTGGCATGTTCTTAATATTTTGGTCAATTCCAGCCTCGACGTTCTTATAAAAAAGGTTCTTATAAAAAAAAAAGAGTGTATCACTTGTATAAATATGTTTAAAATAACGCAAACCACGGACGTCCTGAAAGGGGGGTGTATTTATGAGTTATTAATGCGGCTGTATATTTAAGAGATATGAATATCAAGAAAGTTTGTTTGGTTTTACTTTGCAAGATCGGTGAGAACTCTTTCACAGTTTTGGAGGAGAAGATTTTCATTGAAGAAAATTTTCACGTTTGTATGAATGGCAGTGATGTTGCGTGACTGGATTATTTTGAGTGGTACTTTTGTGTTCCTTGCTTTACAGTGATTACACGCCATTTTAGCTCTCAATTTATACGCGTACGTCAACTTTAATGATTTGTTAAAGAAACCATTTGGATTTTTGAGAACCTTAGTATTTTCCCAAAGAAACTGCAAATAACAAAGAAAGGCCATTGGTGCTGCAGAGCATAGACATCTGACAAAATATGATCACCCACTGCACTCTAGTTTCACCAACAATTTTCCAAATTTGTTCGCAATTCTTCAGAAAGATTAAATGAAGATACCAGCGAATGAATGATCTAGTAGAAAGACTATCCGAAAATAGTTACTGTAAACGATTCGTCATATTTCAAGTAGTCCTTCCATTACAGTTTTCTCCCGTTATGCAAATTATGCAAATTTTGCAACACTGGTCCGCGAATTTTTGTTTTTGTCAGCGCGAGCCTAAATGGCCCAGATTTTTAATTTCATATCATAATAGTAGTAGGGCCAAACTTTATCATAGCGTTTATTTCAGTTCGATATTAGACATACCAAGACCAATTTTAATCCGCTGAAGTTACCCAATTTTTGCCTTTTTCCGAGGTGTGCAAAATGCCTTTGTTTCAAAGAACCACCACATAAATAAAGCAAAACTCCAAGCAATTCCCATTGATAGAAAGTAGAAGAGTTTTGCTATCATTTAAAATTAAAATTGTTTTCTGGCGTTGCAAATTGTTTTAAAAGCATGAGCATTCAATTTAATTAATTGATTTTTGCATAATTAATTAAGCAAAACCGTTTTTTCCGAATTAATCGAAAACAATAGAATTCCAGAAGGTTTAAGTAATATTTTTGAAGATAGCTTCCTAAAAGTGTTCTTCTGGCAAGTTTATATCAGCATTTTCGATTTTTTGACCCTGTCCACCGATTCTCGATATTTACAGTCAGATCCTCTTAAGCATTTGCAGGGTTCACATTCTTTCATCGACACGTGGAACATTAAAATTTTACAAACAGTAGGTTTTATCGGGAAGGCTTTCCATTCCGAAATATCAGGACAAGACAAAATAAGACACAGTAAAATGGGAGAGAAGCAATAAATTAAAACTATCACACATTCATGGCGAGTCGGTACGAAAATCATGAAGCAATCTCAACTAGCACTGAACAAACTACCAAGATGGAACGAAGGGCGACATATTTTTGGCTACCCTACGCAAAATTGACACTGGTTTACTTGCACTCGTTGTAGCTCTGTGTTCCAACTGCTCCAAATTAAATGTTCAGATACAAATCCGATGCCATGAAAAAAAATAGTTGAATCATTCGCTTTTCCAGTTGATTGAGTGTTGTTTTCACCACTGCATTCCGTCCGCCGGCAACCTCGAAACTGAGAACAACTGCGTTTTGTGCTTTGCGTTTAACAAAATACGATGGTGAATTCTAATGTTCCTCGCTACAGTTGTTCTGAGCTGCATAGAAATTAGCTGTTCAAGTTCAAATTCTGTCTTCAGTTTGATCAAACAGGCACATGATGGCTCCGTTGTGCGAACGGATTACAAACTTGTTCCGTTTCAACTCCCGCAGCGACTAAGGTAAAATCGTACATCTTCAAGCCGCTTTGAACGATGATTACAACAATGTTTTAGGAAAAATCAAACATGTACCACATTTCAGAGCCAATAATTAGAAGATTTTTCCCCGAAACTTGTGCCACTTCGAACACTTCGGAGCAGTTGCGTTGATTCATTCAGCTTTGCAAAGCGAACGCTGCAACACTTCGCAAGGTTTTGGCGCCTTTTTCGTTCAGTCATGTGATCGATTCTTGTTCCCTTTTCATTTCTTCTTTCCTTTTTTCTTTTCTTTCTTGATTTTATAGCAATTAGTGGCTGAGTTTTTAATGAAACAATTATTCTACTCGGGCTTGCTGGATATCAAATGATTATAACCAACTCGGCACTACGCGCCTCGTTGGTTTCCCTGCTAGCGGAGGCCCCTTTTCCTTTGTATTCGCTGAGCTGACGGACGGGATGAAAAGGGACCTCTGCCATGGGTCGAAACTCTCTTTGATTCAACCGCCGTCCTCCCGCCATTGGTCGTGGACGGCAGTTTCCGAAACGCATGCTCCCTGTATTGTTTGCTGACCGTGACTTGAGCCCACTGTATCTCGCGCATTCCTTTACAGTTATTCCGCTGTCATTTAGTGAGCCCGCATAGTAACATGCCATACAAGTCGCCGTACAACGTTTACTTTCTCTCGTTTTTGTTAACGTGGACGACGGACAGATAAACAATCGGAAGAAGAAGCTCTAAGAAACACTCGACAAGTTAAGGAATGGAATTTAGAGCGAAGAAAACATCTGTCAAGGCGAAGGACAACCTTCCACCTCCAAAGATTTTACGAGCTGCGGACTTTCTGTGAAATGCTCCAACACTTCTACGAGTCTACGGTAGAGTAAATTACACATTTGATTGTAAATTTGTATCGAAATCGCTTTTTAATTAGGGATTCTTCATATTCCTTACAGTTTTCGTAAAAGTTTTGAAAAACGTGCACAGTTTGCATCACCAAATGCTCTTCAAAATAACTTGCACATCGGTAGCTTCCCTCGAAGAAAGAATTGAACGCGTTTGGTTTTAATAAATGTATTATTTAGCAAAGCTTACTGTCTCTTCTTCTGTGTACCTTCATTCATAAAATTTCGAAAAGTAGTAATCTGACCTAAACAGACAAATGCTCTGTTGTAGTTTGATTTCACGCGCGAGACAACATGAGAAATCTCTTGCGGAAATTTTCAAAATTTTGACTTTGAGATTGTATTTTTGGCATATTCTTAATTGACAACTGGTGTATTTTATTTAAAAGTAAGAAATTTTAACTATTCTAGATCAAGTGAGTGTTGTTTTTTCGAACCTATAAATTGTCCTTTCGTACTGCACATGGGTTGTTTATTACCAACTGCTAATTTAGTGAAGCGATCACAAAACACGCAGCCTTCAATGGGTTAAATTCTCTTTGATTCCTGGAGTTGTGGTCATGTTAAAAAAGTTTCCTTGTCCAGATAACTTGAAATTAATACCGTAGATTAGACAACAACTATCTCTAGACGAACTGTCTACTTTTTTTAGGGTTTTGGTGAACTCGCCATTCATGACAACAAAACTGTGCAGGTGTTTTTTGGCGCGCTGGTTGAGAAAGGTGGGAGTCGTCAGCTGATCACGTGCTAAAAGCATCACGTGACGTTTCGGTCACTAAGTAACCGTGGCCCATGCTCAACACAGTTCATTTCGACCCATGGCAGAGGTCCCTTTTCGTCCCGTCCGTCAGTTCAGCGACTACAAAAGAAAAGGGGCCTCTGCTAGCAGGGAACTCGTTGGTTATCTATCATTCGATTTCCAGCGAGCCCTCGTAGAATAATTGTTAAATACCGTATTATTAACCGGCCGTCGCCATATGGCGACCGCCGGTTTATAAAATGGACACGTTTTTTTTTTTTTTGCGTCAGTTGGCTTAACATACGAACAAAGTGCTGTAAAGCTTGTGGTACGGGTACTCAAGAGTGGTACTGTCTTATTTTGGACTGCTAAATGTTACCTTCGAGTGTTCTTGTCTTTTAATTTACAGTATTTAAGATATGAACGGCAAAGGGTGGTTAAGTATGGGGTTTCAGTATTTGTCTTGTATAACGTATGCGCAACTGAGTAAAGCAGCTAATATGATTGAATGCAAAATTGGCTGTCTTATCTGATCTAGTTAGTGGTTATGGTGAAATTTTTTTTAGCGCAGGAGTTTTGTTATGCGGATTGACATTTTGAGGGATGTAAAAATGTGGGAGTGGAAGGATTTGTGAATGTGAGGAGCATATCACGCTTCTGTGAATGTGATTTGCTTTGAAAGTTGCGTTTTGTATAGCAGCGTTGTAATATTGTGCTGCGCCAGAGACAGTTTCCCTTGGCGTTTTATGGGTGGACGGTTTCCGAAGTGGATTGTAAGTTTTCTCATTGGGTAACCTGTATTTCGCAGAGGAGAGAAACGACAGCTGTGTTTGCAGCTTATTAGCACGGTAAGGAACGGTGGCTTAGGAAGAGAAGGGATTGGCACTAGTATGATGATGCAATTAGTGGATTGCACCATCGATACATCATAGTTCTTGAGAAGGGAGAGAGATGAGTGTTTATTTGACGCGAGAAGTTGATTTTAATTGCATAAAGACGAAGGAATCGGTCCTTAATAAGGAGATCAATTAATAAGGTAGCTGTTACGAGTCTTTAAATTAGAAAATAACTGAATATTATCAAGCGATGCGTGTGGTTTGCGTGTGGGGTTGGTTGGGTTTGAGGTAATTTTGTAAGTACTTAGCCGTTCCGAGTCAACTTGTTTACTATGCATGGGGATTCCCGGGTTAGCAAACCGGATTTAAACATTACGTCATGAGATATGCCTTAACGTGCCCCAGACTCTGACGATCTACTCGAGTTCGTGTTTATCAAGCGTTATACTTTGATACTACTGCTATGTGCACTGTTAGTGTTCACGGTCTAGGCACAAAAGTAAATATTTCGTCACCCCTTTGTGAGCATCCTCAGTTGTCGGCAAATTTATACCGACATTCAACGTTTGAGTGAATTTGCGTTTTTCAGCAGAAATAAAAGCGATAAGAAAGATAAGCTGAGTCACCAGAGTTTAAACATTACGTCATCCAGTAACGCTATAGTCAAAATATTGTGTCACACAACCACACTTTTCGTCACGCCGGTTCGTATAAACAGAGGATCGCGCTAACATTTGTGAAACCTAGGGGTGGGGAGGGTCAGAACGGCCGGTTAAAATGCCCATTGGGTTTTCTTGTTAAACATTACGTTACATCACATAAAAGAACCAGATAAAAAAATAAATGAACTACTTATATAAATGTACTTTATTTGTTACTTACCATAAAAACTGAAATTGAAACGGCCTGTGAGTGTCTTAAACGAGACCATAGCTTTCAAAAGAGGCCAGGCGAATCAGTTATATTTTGAGAAATCCAACCAAAAAGACTTTCCGGAAGGAGCACGCATGCTTACAATTCCAAAACAAGCTATTGCAAGAGAACGTGTTTCCACCGATTTCTCAAACGTTGCAAGAATCTCTCTCTTTTAAGCCTTTGTTGTGAAGAAAATCATCGTTGATGCAATCGTTATCCGACCAGAAAGAATTTGGATCGAAAGAGTGAGGTTTGAACTGTCTCACGTGTACACGGAAAGGTCAGCTTGCTTCTTCAGAAAGACACAGACCTTCGTCGCTTTCCCTCATAGTTTGAAAGAAAGGGAGACTGTATGGTTTTATAATTTATGAGCTTGACGTTTCGAAAAATTTGAAGGTAACGACAAGCTGCATGACGGGAGTGCATCAGGGGAGCAGAATTCTTTAAACCTCCCCAAAACAGACCACTATTAACTTTGAACAGACACATCGATATAATACACCAAAAAGGTGGTTTAATTAGACAGAAACGTCTAACATACCTTCAGGTGCCTGAAGCGGGGAAGGCAATACATGTACAAAGCCAATTTTGAAGCAACTTAGCCTTATTAGTCAGTTTTCCTAAAAGAATTAGCCACCTTCCTGAGCATCTGTGCAGAGTACAGTCTTTCTGAATTCCGCTAATTGCTCAGGGCAGAGTTTTTGCAGTCATTAGAAACTAAATTGTCAAACTACATATTTTTCCCTGTGCCCGATTTATAGACTTATATATAGTTTTTTTGCTGGGCTGAAATATGACATAAAGTTGCACACGATCCAAGGAAGCCCACACTTCCGGAGAGTATTGCTACTTCCCCCCCCCCCCCCCCTGGATGGGATGCTAGTCCATCGCAGGGTTACCCCCAGCAGTATGTCGCCGGTACCCATTTATACACCTGGGTGGAGAGAGACAGAAATATGCACAATTGACCAGAAATTCGGAGATTGAATCAGAAGCATCAAGTTCTTGGGAAGATTCTGTATCGCCGTCCAAGATAATAGCCGTATCTCCGGTATTTTAGCTTACCTCGCGCTCTCTTCCTGCGATTTAAATTGCGTGGACCTCAATGGCTCTCCCTACCTTAATATACAAAATGTCAGTGTTATCCAGGAAGCTAAGGATGCTCCGACATTGTTAATAATGGTAAGCGTTTGCTCTGTAAAAGACCACTCAGTGCCATCAAAATCTATGTCCAAAATCAACAAATAAAACAAGAACTAATTTTTACCATTATCTGTATAAAGGATACCTGTCTTGAAGCCTTAAAAGTTCCTCAATAAACCTGTCCAAGAAACCAGCTTTCTGCTTGACTCCATTGGCGACTGCCTTATTGGGAAAGTATAAAATCGCAAATCAGTGTTGCAGCACAGCCCTCCAGTGTAAATTTTGTGAATTAGACAAGAGACCTTTGTCATTTGACCCGTTGTAAGAATTTCAAAGAAAAACTTCGTTATTTTCCAGAAAAACTGGTAAAATTCGGCCGGAAGAAAATCACTTCCGGGACGGTTATTCAATCTTTCAAGTTTTCAGAGAATTCACCCTTAGTTAATATACCTTGACATTCCTCCCCTTGTTGAGCATTTTAGTTGCAGAGGTTTCATCCCAAAGAGCAAACCTTCGTAGCTATACAATGTACAATTTTGGCAGAAAACTTAAAACTTACGCTTCCTCTAAGATCTCAGAGTCAGTGAGAGTTAACTTCCATCACTCAGCTGACGCCGATATTAATGGCCTTTTTTTATTACTATTACCGAAGTGCCTTTCTGAAACTCATAAAGCATTTTGCCTGTTCGTCGCCTTCATTTATACACCAGCGCGCCTTAAACGTTATAATCGAACCTTGGGTCCTATATTTAGAGATTTTTTCTTCCCGGAAAATATAACGTCTAATCCATTTTAACATTTATTTTGAGCTTTCTGGCAGTGAATTTCCTTCTATTTTCCTATGAAGAAACAAAACGCCAAACTCGAAATCTTCTACAGCTTTCAGAGCTTTCTTTTCCCTTGCACAAGTCAGTGAGACTGTAGCCTGCGAACAAGCTCTCTCGGGGGTGGGGGCGCGATAGAGGGAAAGATAGAAAGAGAGCTTGCAACGACGTCCCAGGAATTTGAATTCCGCCCTCGGCGCAGCTGTGGCTCCCCGTTGTCTGAGCTGTAAGATGTTGGCCAATCAGCGTAAACCAAAAAATGTAGCAAACATGTTAAACAGGTTAAGTGGAGAACGCGGAGTGCGGAGCGCGGAGTGCGGAGTGTGGAAAACGCGGAGTGTGGAAAATGGGGAGTGTAGAAAATGCGGAGTGTAGAAAATGCGGAGTGTGGAAAATGAGGAGTGTGGAAAATGAGGAGTGTGGAAAATGCAGTGTCAAAGAAAAATATATATAAATATCTAAAAAGCTTAAAAGAAAAAATAAGGTAATATCGCCACACGTAGGTATAACACCCAATATAACTTCTTCCCGTACCATGCCCCCCTGTGCCCCCCCACACTCCACAGTCCGCACTCTGCACTCCACACTCCACACTCCACACTCCACACTCCGCACTCCACACTCCGCACTCCGCACTCCGCACTCCACACTCCACACTCCACACTCCGCACTCCACACTCCACACTCCGCACTCCGCACTCCACACTCCACACTCCGCACTCCACACTCCACACTCCACACTCCACACTCCACACTCCACACTCCACACTTCACACTCCACACTCCACACTCCACACTCCACACTCCACACTCCACACTCCACACTCCACACTCCGCACTCCGCACTCCGCACTTCCATTTGTCACCGAACCTGTTAAACACGGGAAAGAAGGTCAGATTTCATGCGTTATGCAAATTTAATGCGGTTTTGAACTGAAACTAACTTCGGCCCGTATTCGCTATTTCTTACAAATTCTTTAACAGTTGTCATTGACTTTAAGTTTCAATCATAGGACGGCCAAGCATAATATTTGAATATTATTAAAAATGGCGTTTAAAAATATAAGACTTTGTATGGGATTTCGAAGCGAACATTTTGAGCAATACATAACAACGAACTAACTGAATAAAGTTCATGAAACATTACATGGTGTTGTTTGCTATCCTTACAAAGCATTTTGAGCAATTTTAGGTCCATTTACTTAACTCTGTTAGTACGTATATAATACATTGACAAGGAAGGAGTCATTTGGCCCGATTTAGCCACTATTACCGCTCGACACGTTTCGGAATTCGCTCGAATTTACCCACAAATATAGTTCAGGCTCCCATTCTGACTTAGCGACTTGACAAAAAAAAGACATACAAGTGATTTTCTCAAAACCAATTGCACATACCTCGTGTCCCAAAAGAATTATCCACTGCACAAAATCATAATAGCATCTCAAAATAGGCCGCCATGGATCCGTGAGGATCCCGATAGTCCCATTTGACCGCGGTCGGCACTGAACACCAGTCAAATTATGCCCTTATGGAGAGGGCCACGCTCGTTTTGGTCGTGTTACAGTTGTAGTAACTATGACCCGGTGAGGACACAAATTGTCGCTCCAACGTAGTCTGGTTCGCGCAAGAAAGGTGGAATCGCTGCGCGGGACTCCGTGACCTTATGGAGAGAATTAAGTTATCGGAAGAAATTAAAACGGTCTTGGCCGTTAGTAAATGAAAACGAGTCAAGAAAAAAAGAAAGTGAACCGGGTTTCTCCTTCCTCCTATGTTTCTATGCATGCGTGGCAAATTGATAATATTTGCGTTCATGTACAAAACGTTTGTAATACAGGTCAGTCTACTGCGTAAATTTTAAATACGTACTCTGCGTGAATTGAATGTGTTCAGTTTTTTGGAATCGTCGACAGGTTTTATATATCAGATATATTTTTTCGAACCGAAGTCGGCATATTCATTTAAATTCATATCCTCACGCGCGTGAAAATGTTTTATTTTAAAATTGTTATTGTATATACTATATCTATTTCTATATTTGCATGAAGCCGGTCAGGTAACCTACTTATTAGAAAAACAAGAAAATATACACCCTGAAAATTGATATAAATTCAGAAATGGGAATGGCTTATATTTCCTATCCGCTTGTAACACGCAGCGATTTTCTCACGCGAACCAGACTGCGTCGGAGCGACAATCTTGTGTCCGCACCGGGTCCTAGTTACTACAATTGTAACACGACCAAAGCGAGCGTGGCCCTCCCCATAAGGGCGTAATTTGACTGGTGTCCAGTGCCGACCGCGATCAAATGGGACTATCGGGATCCTCACGGATCCATGGCGGCCTATTTTGAGATGCTATTATGATTTTGTGCAGTAGATAATTCTTTTGGGACACAAGTTATGTGCAATTGGTTTTGAGAAAATCACTTGCATGTCTTTTTTTTGTCAAGTCGCTAAGTCAGAATGGGAGCCTGAATTATATTTGTGGGTAAATTCGAGCGAATTCCGAAACGTGTCGAGCGGTGATAGTGGCTAAATCGGGCCAAATGACTCCTTCCTTGTCAATGTATTATACATGTACTAATACACAGTAAAGTAAATGGACTTAAAATTGCTCAAAATGCGTTTTAAGGATAGCAAACAACACCATGTAATGTTTCATGAACTTTATTCAGTTAGTTTGCTGTCATGTATTGCTCAAAATGTTCCCTTCGAATCCCATACAAAGTCTTATATTTTTAAACGCCATTTTTAATAATATTCAAATATTATGCTTGGGTGTCCTGTGTTTCAATATGAGCTTCAGTTACTATTTAAGCCAAGAATATTTCATTATGCAAATTATGGATATAAAAATTAAGAAGCTATTGTTAACACTCTAGAAACAAACAATAGGTTGCATGTAATCTAAAAAAGTCGTGTGTTTTCCGTCGAAAACAAATTAAAGAAAAAAGCATTGGCGCTGAACCAATTAATATTTATACCACACACAAAATAGAAAGAGAATTTTACTATCGAAATTTTCAAAGCGGATTTTTCCGCTTTAACATAGAGTTAAACATTGAAACCAAAAAGAACAACGAAATCGAACTCTTTTATTATTTTCCAGTCTGTGGAGCAGTGTATATAATAAAATTATACACAGATATATTGGACACAATATTGGTGATGTTGATAAATATTGGAGATAGAGATAGAAACAGTATTTTATTTTCGTTTTGTTTTGCTGTAAAAAATTCAAAAAAGTTGCCATTAACATTTCAACTAACAGGTACAGATACAACAAGCGAGTGCTCAACGCATTTATTATTATTGTTATTATGAAAATTTTTATTTAAAAATACTTTAAATGCACAATATTTCCTGCCACACAATTAAACGCACGAGCGATCATTGATGCATAAACCAAAGGTTTTATACTGCAGAGCTCACTTATGAATATTTCGCGCAATGTCGCTATCATTCGTCGCACTTCGCGCATACGCTTTAAATAAATGAATACTGATGATCTAGTCTCTCACCCGCGGCCTTAATCGAAGGATAAAGTGCGCGAAAGAAGGGTTCGATTTGTTCCCACGCCGCTCGCGCAATCAATTTATTTTGAGACTCACAGTATGTAAATTCGGTGCACTGTGAACTAAAAATAATAACAAACTTGCTATTTTACTTTAATTCTCTTTCTAACATCATAACCCTCGATTTTTAGTATAAGCACATTTAACGGTTTCGCTTTTGACAGCAGGTTTGGCGTAGGCAATTTCAATTCTGAAAATTTTACCTTCGTTGTTTTATACGTCGCATTCGGTGTTTGTTTTGTCGTCTTCCCGTGAGGTTGATGACGTCATTACCAAATTAAATCGCCGCCAATCAGCATTTTGCATCGAAATTTTCGATGCGGATATTCAAATTCCTGAGATGTCGTTGCAAGCTCTGTTTCCATCTTTCCCTCTATCGCACCCCCACCCCCGAGAGAGCTTGCTCGCAGGCTAGTGAGACTGTTCTTAATTGCAATTTCCTCGCAAACCATAAAAGTCACAGCAACCTAAAGAAATAAAAGCCCTCCACGCAGGGCAAACACGAAGGCGAAGGCCAAGTAAGCGCTTGTTGTGTAAGCAGCAACAGGCTGAAAGAAGAACATCGGCGATGGAAAACAAAAGCGTAAAACGTGAACATTGGCTGCCATCTCCCAGGCTAAAATAGGAGAAGAAGAGCCCCGATTGACAAGAGATTTCATCGGAGGGCGGCTTACAGGGGACGAAACGCATAGAAACCTAACAGATAAAATGCCGCTAAAAAAATGAAGGAGCGGCTAGAGAAGGAAAAAGAAATAACAGGGAGCCTGGGAGATGACAGCCCCGAGTAGGGAATTAGACTCCCGTCAAGACAGTCATCCTCAGGGCAAAAGAGAATTAAGGATCGGGATAAACGACAGTCGCAGAAAAACGAAACTTAAACTTAAGATTTGGACTTTATTCTCAGAACTTAATTAACTTGCGCATATTAACGCAATGATCTTTCATTCATTTTAAAATCTTTATTCCACAGATCAAATGAAAAAAATACGTATCCTTTATCACGTAGTCCGCTTACACGGGAACGTTGCGTTGACAACAACAGCGCGCCAAGCAAACTCAAAATGACTGAAACAAGCCCCCACAAAAGCTCACAAAGCCGCGACAGCAGAGCAGTACTCCAAGCCAACTCACACACGACTGAAACAAGCTCCTGCAAAGCCCCAATGGCAAGAGCAGCATGCAAATAAACACAAACATGTCACTACAAGCGCCTGCAAAGCCCCGATGGCAAGACCAGCATCTTCAACAAAGTAAAACATGTCACAAACAAGCACCTGCAAAGCCCCGATGGCAAGAGCAGCAACCAAATAAACACAAACATGTCACTACAAGCAAGCTACAAGCATCTGCAAAGCACAGTGCAAATACACACAAACATGTCAGCATCGATAGCAAGAGCAGCATCCTCAGTAAAGTAAAACATGCAACAAACAGGCAGCCGCAAAGCCCCGATGCCAAGAGCAGCATATAAGAAAGGCCAAGAAAGCTCTCTACATCTGAAGGTAGGCGGAGTGCATGTGCTCGCGGAACCGCGGAAAATTTTTCTGAAGCAAAGCCGTGGTGGTCGGAATGGTTGCCTGGCGCGAAGAGATAACGAGTCTTGGATGTTCATCCTTATCTACGCTCTGGGGGAGACCGCTGACAAATAAAAGAGTAGTAATAAACTGGCAACAAATAATGCAACAATATAGTTGATCCTTTGGCGTTACAGGAAATTTCAAATAAAGGTCAGCGAACCTTTTTCTTTTTAAAATAAAAAATCACCTCGTTAAACGGAAAGTACCTGTTAATTCATTTCAAACTGTAATACACCTGCTAGGTAAACCATCACTTCTGAAAAGGCACTCGGCACACATACACTTTACATCATTACTTATTTCATTACAGAGTACTACGCGGCACATCACATTAGTTATTATAAACCATCAATTCTACATTTCTGGATCGTCAGCCATGTGTTTTCGATTTACAATTTATTTATATTCATTTCTCAGTCTACGGGATAAATACGAACTAACAATTGACCAGCTCCCAGTTGGCTTGATAGCTCAGTTGGTTAGAGCGCTGCACCGGTATCGCAGAGGTCATGGTTTCGATTCCCGTTCAAGCCTGAATTTTTTCAGGTTTCTTCTTTTCAACTGCTTAAACACCTTCGCTGCGATGATCTTCATATAATTTTGTCAATTCTCTGTCAAAAAAACTATTGCTTTCGCTTGATCAATTAGCGCTCATCATTGTCATTAACCTGCGCCAGAACACATCATTGATCTTGTTAGATTTCGTCCAACTTGGTGAATATGAAATAGCTGTCCTATCCAAACCGAACCGGAAGACACTTGCTGATCACTCTCTTCCCACGCTGGACCTTCACTTTGGCATCCCTTTATGAACTTCAATTCTCTTTCACACCCAGAAGCTTTTAAAACTAAAGACAGTTCAGCAAAAAAACCTCACCTTAAAAGAGCTTATAATTTTACCATATATAGTATTTCTAGACATACACCTAATTGCAATAATGTTGTCATACAAAAATGAAAAAAGGTAAAAGAAAAACCCAAATAGGAATAAATTAGGCACGCTAACTACATTCAGGGAATTGCTCTGACGATTGGTTAAGGCTCAAAAGGTATTTTAGGTGGCCAATTTAACTTGTTTCGACTCATCTGATATCAAATTGAAGCCCGGTATCAAACAGTCGTCCATAAGTGCTTTGACATGTATGAAAATCTAAGAATGTAATTTGCATGGCTAATTAATTCCTATTTGGCTTTTTTCTTTATTCTTTTTTCCTTTTTTGTGTGACAACGTTATTGCAATTAGGTGTATATCAAAGGTAGCATTAATCAACTTTTGTATTATTTTAATTTATCTCTTTTGTTGAATGAATGAATGAATGAATGAATGAATGAATGAATGAATGAATGAATGAATGAATGAATGAATGAATAACTTTATTAAAGTCTCAGGGTGGGTATTTAGCTTATGACAGCTAACTGGACACTCTACTACTTAAAATAAATTAAAATTTACAATATACATTTAAAAATTACAATATTTCACTATATTATAATTAGGGGGAATGAATAAGAATAGGAATAGGTCGTTTAAAAAAACGGTTTCTAAACTCACAAATACATTATTATACTGAACTAAGGAACAATTAAAGAGATAAAAATAAAAGAAGTGATGAGTAGATACATAAATAAATTGTCAGATCTCAAGTAGCACACATGGCGCAATAAGAACACGCGTCGTCGATTAGGGCGGTGAGGTCTTTGTCTCTTATGCTGTTTCTAAAATTTCCAATAGTCAGTCTCTTTCTGTCAACAGCGCTCAGTCTGGACCAGAGGTAATGTTGACATTCATGCATTAAATTTATTGGCAAGCTCCGTTCATTTAGATCCCACACTTAATCTTGATACGCACTTTTTAAAAACGTACAAAAAAGCAGCTGGGAGAGTAAATTTATTACGACGAATCCGTTCTAACATTGATGTCTTTAGCGCTGAACGCATTTACAGGACAATGATCATGCCCATTTTCACTTACTGTGGTCAAAGTACGCTTGGTTGGTCAGAAACACGCAAGCGCAAAATCAGAGACCTGGAACAACGAAGTCACAGGACCATTCTGCCAAATCCTACATGTCTTACTTGTGTACTCCGCCTACCCACAGTCGAGAATACTCTAATGAGAAAAACCTGTAATTTTGTTTTTGACTGCCTACAAGGCAACGTTTGCACCCCTTTTAAAAACTATTTTAATTTCTTAACGCATAATCGTGATACGAGGAACTGTAGAGCCACTGTTGTTCTACCTAAAGTGAAACTTGAATTTGCACGAAAAAGTTTTTATTTCTCTGGTGCAAATATTTTTAATTCTTTACCTTTAAAAACTAGACAAACTAGCAGTAGGGTTTTATTTAGGCAGTCTTTAAACGAAGTATTTTTATAGGTTAAGTAAGCATAATTTAATAGATTTTTAACTTTTTACCTTTTATCCTTTTATATGATGTATTTTATTTTTATATTGTTATATATATTTTTCTTTTACAGGACCCCTTTGATAACAGTACGCATGTACTGAAGGGCCATCCTGTTTAAAAATTCGTTATTATTATTATTATTATTATTGTTATAAATTATGTATAAATTAATCCACTATTCCGGTATTATTGTTGCTTGCAAAGAAATGCACACATGACAATGACGTATTCATTTACCCTCGCCTTAACGTAACAACGTTTATTGGAGGCGCTTATTTCTTTTCGACGTGAACAGCCAATAGAAGTCATTGGCACTGACTTTGTTGGGGCACTTATAAGAAAAGGCGCACTTGTGCAGTTGACGCGATTGTCAGTATAGATATAGGGGGCTCTTAATCACAAATCAGTATACTCATTCCCTGGGGATACTTATTCAATGCGGGCGCTTATTGAAAGGAAGGCGCTAACTCGAACCATCACGGTAAGCTTCTGTTTTCGACTCGTTTTCATCGGTTTCTGCTTGGTATAAAACAATAACAACTTACTCGCCGGGACGGCACGTTTGATAAAATAATAAAAGTTACCAATAACGGTTTTGCGACACTATCCACTCCTATGGGTGATTTTAATACTTTTTTTCTAATAGGAATATGTCACTCACTGACAGTGTGGTCGTTGATGGACAAGGGTTTCAGTTTTTCGACCAACCACTCCTTTGCACACTTGGCAAGTTTTTAATCATACGTTCCCGTAGCTGACAGTATTGGGCGCATGGCTAGCTCTTTTTTGTTCTAATAGTCAAATGAAAAAATGATCCCGACTAGCTTGTTTGTATTGCAGTGTCACCGCTGGGGAAAATACGGTTTGCTCTCCGTTTACAACAAACAAGATCTGATAAATGGCGTCGAAAATGACTGCTTTGAAGGCTGTACACCACTGGGTTTATGCTTGAATTAAAAACAATCAAAACAGACGCAATACCATGATGAATTTGTGTTAGATTTATAGCACCAGTAAATCCCAGGAAATAGATTGAAAGCTCAGGAACCCAGCAGAAAACGTAAATAACTGTTACCGCAATAACCATTTTTGTAGCTCTTCTTCTGTAACGCAATACTGCCTTCTGGGATGCCTCGGTCGTTGTATCTCTGGTGAACCAAAGGCGGTAAACTACTCTTGAATACAAACCTGCCATGATGCTAATGGGGATAATGCCAGCCACTATTGTCCAGCCTATTGTGTACGCTTTGGCGTAAATAGCTTTTCTCCAGCTGTGACCGCAACTTTTTGTATCCTTTTGGTAAACCATTGCCCAGAATCCAGGGAGTGCAAATACAGCGGAAAGAAACCAACAAGCGATTATTAAATATAAGGTTTTTTGCTTGGTCAGCTTAAGTCGTATGCTGTGTGGATATAACACTGCGAAGTAGCGTTCAATGGCTAGAGCTATTAAGGAAAATATAGAAGCAATGGCTCCTATCCAAGCTGGGTTTCCTCCCGTCACAAACTTACACAGCATCGTCCCTTTGACTCCTTCTGGATGCTGAATGGCGGGTGTAATAATAAACTGCACACTGGAGAATACTGCCACAATCAAGTCAGCTACTGCTAAATTTACCAGGAGATAATTGATCGGAGTCCTCATGGACTTGTTAAGTAAAACCAGAGACACAACTAGGGAGTTACCAACAGTGTTCACTATGATCATTACTGAAAATGCCACAGCAAACCCAATGTACACTGACGACGTCATTCTGTTCTCTTGTACATGCCTGAAACTAACAACAGGGTGATACAAAGTGGATTTCCCCACTTCTGGGTGTTATCCCAAGTTGTCAATCCCAGTTAAATTTCAATAAAACGAAGAACATTAACCTATTTCGCCTTTCTCTTCCCACTTAACACTTAGTTCAATTCAACTTTTCTTCCATCTTTCCGTGGAGAAGAAAAGTTGAATTGAACGAAGTGAAGCCGTTAGTGTAGTTGCTAGTTGTATGGCTTCCATAGAGACACATCTTGCAGACGACCCAAATGAAAAAAGGCAACAGCGCATGAGAAACTGCCGTTCAACGCTTCAAATATATGTTGGTTGGCGATTTTGTGTCTTCAAATTAATAATCCTTTTGATAGCTATCGTTGTTGAATTTGGGAATTGTTTCCACTTTAATGCAGACGAATTTCCACCCAGCTGCTGAGATAGTGTGAAGATTTTTCAGATCGATCTTAGATATTTTAAAGGCGAGTGGATTTTTGTCACCCTATGATATATACTATAATGGTTTTGTTCCTTTTCTTCTGACAGGTCCAAGCCCCTGTTCCAATATGACATAAGGATCGAACTATCACTATAGAGCTGAAAAAATAAAAAAACCAGATGGCCCAGGTTCTGTCTCCAAAAAATAAATAAACCAGCAGGTCAAAGTAAATAAATTGCAAAACATCAAAATGTATATCCGACCAAATAAAATATTTCAGATTACATAAAATCAAAATTAAAAGTGCAAGCGGTAGCCTAGCTGAAACAAAGCTTGGAACTAGTGTCACTAAAGCCACTCAAAACGGGAGTTGCGATATCATTGAGCCTGTACATGCGACGGTCACTAAAATAAAATACTTTTTATCCAGCAACTTATTGTACACTTGGTGAGGTTGACCAGTACATTAGCCCACATGATTTATTTTAAATACACTGAGTATTCCGATGGTAAAAGCATGAAGTTTTGAGTCAATGTCAGGCAATTCAGTTTTCTTAGATTTCTGCCACGATTTATTCTTCCACTGAACAGTTTACACAAGAAACCGTGTGTGGCGTTATTTTTTTGTTCTTTCACATCTTGTGTTGCATATCGGCTTAACAAAGGAGTGCAAGACTGATAGCAGCTTTACTGAACATGATTGAGTCCCCCATTGGCCTGTAAAATGTCAGCCAAATTTTTTTGGTCAATGTAAAGTTGAGTCTTTCAGTGGATATAAATGTTCGTCCATGGCACTAAAAGTTTCCAACACACCCAAGAAATTTCAAGATATACCATAAGGCGAATATTCAGTATAGCATGAAAGACGAAATAGAATATTTTCTTACCTTAACGCCCTCCAAAGAGGGTTATATTAAAATTTCTGACTAACCAATGCTTTCATCGAATGCTGAGGGGAAAGGCAAACCACAATGCGACGAGAGTGTGATCGGTTGTTCACTCAAAATTCTAAACGCTAATTTGTCATTTCCTTGTTAGATGATTTTTAATTAAATACCACATGACATGCCAATCAACGAAGGCTAGCAGTTCGATTTGGATTGAATTCAAACTTAGCAGCTTTATCAAAAGGTAGCTATGTATTCAAAACCGATATTGCAGGATGAACTTTACATTGATAGTATACAAAAGTCCTTACGCAGTACTGATGTTGACTGAGAATTGTTTTAAGGGAAACGAAAGTCGACGTGTCTTTTGAAAAAAAAAATTACCCACTTTCTTTGCTTAAAAAACCTTTTAAATGATTATGTCACAGAAAGTCTAGAGGGAACAAATTAACATCTTATAAGCCATTTAAGGGGAAAGTGATTTCAGCTCACTTATTGGCGGGAACAATGACACTGGTGTCTGGGGACCGGGAGGGGTACTTAATATGAGTTCGGGTGTGGTTTGGGAGGGGTGCGAGGTCGGGAGAGGAAGGCGTTGCATGTTATGGTATGTCCGACAGCATCAGGGATAAGTTAAGTCGCTTAAATTTAATTTGCGTTATATGCAGTGCGTTTGCTCCCCAGTGGGGAGGGGGGGGGGAGGGTACTCCGGGATATTAGAGACGAAGAGGTGCGAATGAGGCCACATTGTTGTACCCAATTAGGCTAAAACCGAACCCAAAAAAATCCATGGGCCCAGAATGTAACCTAAAAAAAAGTTCATTCTAACTGCCTGAATAACAAAAATATGTTTGAGTTTGTAAATGAAACTGATACAATTGCTTGACATACATTGAGAACCCTGAGGTACGCTTGCTATTTATCAAGCCTAAAAAATGTCCTGCCAAAATCTTTCTACCCAAAGTAAGTCCACCAGACTGAATTTCTAGCCCCCAAAGGGCCCCTAATTTCAAAGCCAACAAAGGCCTTTGCAACTCCCCGTCACTAATATACCCTCCCCCCAAGGGAGCGGGTTGCTCCTCAGTCAAAACAGACAACTAGGGCGGTTTAGCAAGTCTTTTTCAAATATGGTACTTAGCAGGAATGAATGTGTGCTCACTGTGAGTGTGCGTTACACTCCTTTTTTTCTTTCTTTTAAACGGGACCGTATGTTCTTATTTTGGGAGCGAATTGAGCCTGAAAAGGGTCTGAAAAAGTTTCTACGTGTTAGTATTTCAGACATGAGTAGTATAGAAGACTGAACCACGCTGCTCAGCTGACTGCTTCCAGTCTTTAAAAGGATTTCAGTTGTTGTTATTAATTATTCATGAAGCTGGTACTTCTTCCTGCAAAGTCTGAGATGAGAGGTGCTTGAAGGCATAATATTACCCTCGGTGCCTAAGCAGCCAGAAAAAGCCCGGCAGCCCTAAAACCAGGGTCTGGAAGGGTATTCTCGGGATCCGGGATTCGACCAAAATAGGTCGCGGGATTCGGGAAAACGCAAAATAACTTGACGGGATTCGGGATTTGACTGTTACCAGGGAAGCGGGATTCGCCAAAATTTGGGCATGGGATGCGAAATGTTTTTGCTTGTCTGTCGGGAATTCGGGAAATCGTCACGACCCAAGTACACGTTCTAGCGGCAAAAGCCAATCAACCAGGCGAGCGCAAAATATCAATCGAAAGGGCCAATCTACATCTGTGAAAGAAGCTTCCAAGCGATTAATAATGATTTGATAAAGAAAATAAACAGCTAAAATATATACTTGCGAAAAAACACAACGTTTCCATGTCGCCATGACATCATTTTTAGTTCCCAGTTGCTATAGCAACTGAGAATTATTGGGGCTGTTCTGGCGTCCTGTGGAGTTGCGTTAACTCTTTGGCAACAAGCCTACACAGACACTCAAAGTAGAATCCTTCGAAGTGTATAAATAGGCAAGTTTTGACGGGCTCTTAACCAAGTTTTGCGCTGTCTCTGTGGATGAACAATTAATCGGAGTGTTTGGATCCTCGAAAATACCGTAGATTTTGATTTCCAAAGACAGCGCAGGAAGGAATCGGAAGGAAATGTTTACTCAGGTGGGGCGACCCTAAAACGCGGAATGGCGGAATGACGGAATGACGGAACGGCGGAAAATCACCGTAAATCCTAAAACGCGGAACGGCGGAAAATCACCCTAAATCCTAAAACGCGGAACGGCGGAAAATCACCCCATATCCTAAAACGCGGAACGCCTAAAACGCGGAAAACAAAAATAGATGGCAGTGATTCACGTGATTCGTTGTGACGAAAAAACAGTCACGCTTAGCCAAATGGCGCTAATGTTCAACTGCAAGGTGTCTTGCGACCCCTCACCTGTACAGCGCGAATTGTAACTAGCTTCATATTCCCACACCTCACCGCCGCCTTCAGCAGTTTACTACCGTAAAACACAACAGAAGACATCTGCGGATCTTGCACTTCTCTTCGTGATTCTCTTTTAATTTTCAAAGACACAGAGTTAAAAATAATGAAAACGATAATTTGGACTGTTTTTTCCTGTTTTTTCTGTAGTCACTCAATCGTTTATCAGTCGATTCATTAATCAAGATATGTTATTCTTATACTAAAATGCTAAATACGTATACTAAAATCAGAAATATATTTTGATATTTTATACAGTTCCATTAGCCGTGACTAACTTCGTCTACTTAAACAAAGTCCAAATTACAATAATAAATCATAAAAAAACATTTAAAAAGTCATAAAAATCATACTGAACTAATATTAACGTAGCACTAACTTTAACAGGAATTACTATTACATGTAACAGCAACTGTCGATATATGCAGTGCTTTATGTTTCGTAACCTAAGCCTAAAAAAGCAATGGATTAATTTTGGAAATTCAATTAATATGAAAGGAAAAAAATCCAGTGATTGAATCAAACGATGGGCTAAAAAGTAACAAAACTATACTTTTACTATTTAGTTTGGAAAAAATGAATAAAAATCTAACAGGATTGCCTTTGTTATCGACATTCCCTATACCGATATGCTAATAGAACTGAGAATACTATAAGGGGTGCTGAATGGTACTGTAAGAACGGGTATCAAAAAATTGTCACACGATATCCAAATCTCGGAAGTGTTTTTAATGGGCCGCTAGGTCTCCTTTTAGTGTGTTTCTTTCCGTTTCGTTGGAGTTGAAAACGTTTTGCCCGACATCGGATGAGTCATGGAATTTACCATTCGCCACCCTAGAGTGGTATACTACAAGACTAAGAGAGTCGATTTGGCACCAAAAGCCAGTTTTCTTCGTTTTAAAATACTGTCACAAGACGGTTTACTAAAATATGATAAAAATGATTAAAATTGATAAGAACTAAAGGAAATTGCTTTCTGCAAATAAACTAAAGTGATCCCCTCTTTATAGCAATTTAAACTAAAGCGAACCCCCTTTTAAAGCAAATAAATCAAAATGTATTTACCCAAATATTAAGATGACGAAGATTGAACCTAGGAAAATAACAATATCATGCACGAGATATAGTATTATAGAATGCGTTATGTTCTATTTCTTCAGGGTGGGTCTTCACAGGACCGTGGTTATGTGTATGTATGTGTGAGTCCAGCATTGCGATCTTGTCACCAGACATCAGTTCTCAAATTTGTGCCTTTGCTTTGTTGCGTGGCAAAAAAAATGCGCTTTTCGGCAGCTAAAAGCAACTAATGGCAAGAAACATTTTGTATCTTCCACAATGTGTAAATTAAAGTGACCACTCAAATTTAACGTGATTTATGACAAAAAGTAATTAAAACCTACTCAGATCGATCCGAAAACAAAGCCAGTTATTCGAGATAAAAAGGTATTTACCTTACCGGAAAGTGACTGGCTAGCTTTCAATTCTGTTGCGTCGTTGACAGTGCGATCAAATTGTATTTCGTGTCTTGTATCACTGTATCACTCGGTGTAAAAGTAATGGCATAATTATGACCGCGGAATGCAATTTATAAGTTATATACTCCGCTTTACTAGGGGGTCGTTATTTAGTTTATTTTTAGGGGGTCAAAAACTGTCAACTTTTCAGACAACATAATGAAAATAATGGCAGTACATAAAAACCGTGAATTTTTGTTTATCAATATCTTTACATCACGCCATTGCCGTCTATATCCTTTGGGTCTAACCCAATTCTCCATCTATCTGTCGATGATAAGCACTGAATGGGTCGCTACTATCGGGGGCATCGTTGCTTTCGTTACTTTCACGGATTTATTAGCTTCCTCCAATTTTTAACGTTCCACGTTTTAAGATTTATAGTGATTTTCCGCCGTTCCGCGTTTTAGGATATGGGGTGATTTTCCGCCGTTCTGCGTTTTAGGATTTAGGGTGATTTTCCGCCGTTCCGCGTTTTAGGATATGGGGTGATTTTCCGCCGTTCCGCGTTTTAGCATTTCGGGTGATTTTCCGCCGTTCCGCGTTTTAGGATTTAGGGTGATTTTCCGCCGTTCCGTCATTCCGCCATTCCTCGTTTTAGGGTCGCCCCTCAGGTGCGTGTTAGGACCCGTTGGTCTTCAGTTTAGGTTGGCGTTCGCCAGTGGGTTAGGAACAGCTGGACAAGGAAAGAACTGAAATGGTTGTTAAGTTTAGTTGCTGTCGAAAAGATTGCAAAGAAGTCTTTGTGTGTTGATGTTTCTGATCTACAAGCGCAAACATTTCCGTGCATAAGCTGACTGGGGGAGATAATTGGTCATAATTAATAAATAAAGTCCACGAAAGGCGATTGTGTATGTTTTCATTTGGTACGGGTTTAAGTTATAAACTATGAAAAATCATCCACATCATGATCTTACAGATGTTCAAGGGGTTATTTACAGCTTTCAGTTTGAGTTTTATGCGGTTTACTTTGAGCTTATATATATGTTGCTCGGAATTATCGGCCAGTCAGGATTTCCCCCGTACCTGCGTATTTAATAAATTTAATAAATTAAATATTCCATGCATCATTGCCAGAAGAGTCCTGACTCTTTTCCGTTATTGCGCTCTCCAGAATCGACCGTTATTTAAGTGTTTTTGGTTTCTGTATTTCATGTCAGTTTAATTTCGTAGTTCCCACAATTGAATGTATTCGTGGTTATGACATTGATCTGACGATTTAACTCGTTATTCTGAACTTCCCAAATGATGTTTGTTCATTGATGATCACCAGAAGGATTCTTGAAATCCTTCTCATTTAGCTGGAAAAATGTTTTGTATTTTCTTTCGCTTAGCCTTTTAGAACGATTTAATTCGTGAGCTTTTCTTGACGCGAAAAGCTATTTAAATTTGATTTTCATAATTCAATTAGTAGAATGTTTACATAGGTGCAATGTTGGCATGATTTCTGACACGAAAGTGTAATTGTGAATGTCAAGTTTTTAAGGGTGCGTTCGATTGGGAAATCTGGATTTCGATTTTGGATTTCGGATTTCGGATTTCCCAATAAAACGAGAAATCCAAAAACGGATTTCGACGAACCGAAATCCTTTTCCAAGATGGATTTCAATTAAGGGGCCTTAATTGAAATCCTGTTTCTCTTTAATTATGTACGTATTCTTAATTCTACATTCATTCTATTATTACGAAAAAAAAAACACGATTTCCCAGACTTATGATAGCATATTTCTTTTCAAATATGAGACTACTTCTTCTAAACCCGTCAATCGTGGTCTCCCCGTTATTCTTTAATTTTGAGCTGCCTGTTACCCATTTAATGGTGACGCTCTCTATCATGCAACCACATCCCGCTGTTGATAACCCACTGATATACACTGAACAACAAAGGCAGCGGAGGCAAAATAGTAGTAACATCTAAAAAACAACTGCGAACTATCCGAACGGATCCGCTCGTTAAGTGACATGGCGAGACCGAAACGTTGTATTTTTTCGCTAATTTTTATTCTTAAATGCTTAACGAAATTTAATCTGATTAAAATAAATACATTAGTAAATAAATTTCCTGGGCAGAGGAGTATGCTTTATGAAAAGCATCAGGAGGGGAAGATGCCGGTGAGATATATAAACGGTGCCAAAGGATGCGGCTGATTGGTCGTTTTACAATTACATTCATTCTCGCCGTTTTACGAAAGTTGTCGGGATGATTAATTAGTGAGTACTTGCCTAGTCCAAAAGAAAACCAAAAACATCAGGAGGGGAAGATGCCGGTGAGGTACCTAAGTTTTCTGACATTGTTTATTCCTTTCACTCGACGCCGGCATTTGCTGGAATCCACTATCTTTTCCCCTTATTTGTAGTATTTTCCAGGCCCCTTTCGGTCCCAGGCGAAGTAGGGGGGGGGGGGGGGGGGAGGTATAACGTCCATCCCACCACCTTAAAATAGTCCAATACAACCTACTCGAGACAACCACGAGACAGTGAAGTAAAAAGCGAAGCGATAATTGCCCATGCATATGCCTACTTCCGCAATTAATTACTCCAAAGTGTGGCCAGTTCATGGATAATCGACATAATCCCAGGGGGCCCACACGTTCATAGTTTCAAAATTATTAAGGTCGATAAAGGAATGTACGGGAAAACTGAAAGGTTTCTAATAACGTGAAATATTGCGAGGAAAATTTACATTTAAGATTAAAATAAACGTAATCTTTGCTTCAATCGTTTTGTTTTGTCGTCACTGTGCCTCCAAACGGCGAATATTTGGTAATTCTGGTAAAAATTACCAGACGACTACACACTTAGGTAATACTTCCCTACAGATGACATTTTAACGAGAATTCCTAAGACAAAAGCTTTTGGACTGAACTTTATGAAGTGCGATTTTTTTTCTTATTTTTCAATCATTGAAGTTTAATTCCGGATTCTGTTTCCGGATTCCGGATTCCGGATTCCGGATTCCGGATTCCGGATTCCGTTTTTTATCGCTACTGCTCTCAAGTTTCTCTTCTTTTCTCGCGCGCTACAAGCCCGAACTTGAGTTTCTCACATTTTGTTTTGGAGTCTTACGCCGCTCGTTGATCGGCCTCCAGCCATGTCGGCCGACGACTGCTGTGCGAAAGCACGGAAGAGAAACCTCTCATGACCTCTGGTCCCCAGGGTAACATAAGATATGTGTCAGCAAAAATTCGCTTATGACGCTTAGCAGGGTCTGGAAGGGTATTCTCGGGATCCGGGATTTGACCAAAATACGTTGCGGGATTCGGGAAAACGCAAAATATCTTTGCGGGATTTGGGAGTTGACTACTACCAGGGAAGCGGGATTCACCAAAATTTGGGCTCGGGATGCGGGATTTTTTGCCTGTCTGTCGAGAATTCGGAAAATTTTCACGACCCAAATAAATGGTCTAGCGGCAAAAATATTCCGCGAGAAGCAAACCAAGCTATAGAGTGTGCCTGGTCAAGCAGACAGCCGGTGTTTTGTTACACCGGATGCCAGGAAAGTGCACGTGGTGTACCAAGAGCATACCATTTATTGACTCGATGCTCAAGTCCCGGGGGGGGGGGGGGGGGCTCCCATATGAAAGTAACGGGGATGCTCGTCGGAAAATTAGAATTTTAAAACCCCTAAAGGAGACCAATCTGGGCGTGGCTCAGGCGTTATTTGACCCTTAAAGAAGACCATGCTAAAACAGACAACCAAGTAAGAGCTACAGTGATTATAATTTCGCTAAAGATTGACGCGTTTGGTTTTTCATAAAGATATTTCAAGCTCTTCACATTTATTGTAATCTTGAGGGGGCGTTTCAACAGTTTTTCGGCTAGATATGGCAAATAGTGATGTCAGCTCTTCTCCCTTGAATACGACAGTCAGAGTTTTGGTGTCGTTCTTTCTTGCGGCCACAGACGAGGCTTCTAGCGCCAGAAGTACTGCGGCGATCCACAAAAAAAGTTCAATGTTCCGCTAAGCGACGACAGATTCCAGAAGCACTTAAAAACCTTCACTGGGTTATCGCTAGAGTGCAAAAGGCAGACAGTGGCGTTGAAGGAGCCAATCTATATCTTACATTTATTAGCTTTTGCCGAAATAAGTTGTTTATTTTTTAAAATGTATTTTTTGGGAACGAAAAAAAGGGGAATTCGGGAAAACGATGTAAAAAGTGCGGGATGCGGGATTCTTGTGAAAAAGGAGCGGGAATGCGGGATCAGGACACCCCCTTCCAGATCCTGGCTTAGATACGTTTTAACCTCTTCAATATGAGTTTCTGCTCCAAGTCAGTACCTCCGGTAAAAAGTCTACCCGCATCTTCTGCACACAGGTTACTGTTAAACTGATAAACAAAACTTTTTCTTCGTCTTGTGGCTCCCTGTACAGTCTAGGATAACCTATAAAATACTGCTTCTAACCTATAAGGCTTTGAACGGCATGGCTCCCATATATATATATATATATATATATATATATATATATATATATATATATATATATACATATATATATATATATATAAATATAAATTAATCACAAATGACGACGAAACACCGCAAATTCCTTTTACACCTATATTTCGACCACATTCAGTGATCTTCTTCAGGGTGACTAATAAACCGTTAACGTGTTACACTTTTAAATTGTTGAATTGCCAAGGTAACGCACGTGCATGAATACAACTGGGCAGTTGTCTTCATGCATGTGCGTTAACGGTTTATTAGTCACCCTGAAGAAGATCACTGAATGTGGTCGAAATATAGGTGTAAAAGGAATTTGCCGTGTTTTGTCTTCATTTGTGATTAATTTATATTGTTTTCTATGAGGGCGGGAGAAGGAGATGCTTGTGACAAGTTTATCTATCTATCTATCTATATATATATATATATATATATATATATATATATATATATATATATTTAGATAAACTTGTATATATATATATATATATACATATATATATATATAAACTATTACGTACTTATAAACCATCTCGGACATTAAGGTCAGCCAATCAGAATCTTCTTGTAATACCCAGAAGTAATACTGCAACATACGGTGATAGGGCATTCTCGATCTGTGGCCCAAAACTGTGGAATTTCCTTCCAGCCACCATCAGAGGCGCGCAAACAGGGACCGCGTGGCCTATTTTAAAGTGGGGGGGGGGGGGGGAGGGCTAACCAGATTGCTCAAGAGTGAGAGAGGGGGAAGGGGGTGGAATGACAGCCTAACGCGAAATTTTTGTCCTCTTTTCCTGCCTTTAGTGACTAACAGTGCATCTAGGGTGGCCAAAAGTGTTATAATTTGTCGGTTTTTACCCATCATGTAGACCAGTATAAGTTACGAATCAAAGCTATACTTAAGAGTATCAAAGACATCAAACTATTCGACCTACCAGTGATTAACAATGTCGATACTGACTTAGGACACGTTTTGGTGGCCTAATCCAGAATAGAAGACAATATACTATTACAGTTTTCTCAGTTTTTGGAGATGATGATTCCTTTGGCTCAGTAATGTACCCACGATAACAAAATAAACGGAATGCGGTCGGAACGTTTTGATTTACTCAAAACAGAAAAGAATGCGTTCTTTTAGGGAGTCGTTATTCTGGATATTCCTAAACCTTAATAAGAATAGCCAGAATAGTCCTAAAGTAATGTGCCTGAGCCTCTTCTTTCATTTCTGCACACATTTTAAGACGTATCCAGCAAGGTGAAAACCATGACGTATTCGCATTTAAAATCTCAAATTAAAAAATGTTTTTCTTAAAACTTCTGTTAGGCAAACTGAGAAACTGAGCTGATTATCATGAAATATATAGTTCACCAAAGTCAGTCTGTCGGTATGTCCTGACTGCAGAAACCCTTATTTGTCATCGTTAGGAGCGAAAGAGATATTTCGGCAGCTATCGTAGTTGCAAATTTTACATACATAGAGAGGCTTGATGAAGTCAGGTTGATTTTCAGCAAATATGGAGACAGACTACAGAACTGATAAGAGAGTCAATGAGAGTTCACGAATTATAGAGGCCAAACGACAGCGAGAGTTTCAACTACCGTCGATTGTAATTAAAATCTGAGCAGGTTCAAACTCTTCAAGATAGACTCCCCCAGAGCGCACACGAGTTTCAATCCGAAGCCAAATGATAGCAAGGCGATTTGAACTTTGAAGAGTATTCCGCTTTTGTTTGGTCCATATGAAAATTAATTCTGAAACCACGGGAAAACCACGGTCCTGGTTGACCCTGAAACTAATCACTGACTAATGAATTTTCCAACTTTGTCATTATTATTTTTTAACCGCACCAAAAAGTGGGGGGGGGGCTAAAGCCCCCTCAGCCCACCCCTCGCGCGGTCCCTGGCAAAGTCTTAGTAACTTTAAGTCCCAACTAAAAACCTATCTTTTTTAGCCATGTTCTTTTTCATTTTTATGTTCATGTCTAACTTTATAGTAGTTTTTACAAGTTGTACTGGACTATTATGATGTTTCATTTTTTTATATTTCTTTATGATTACTTGTAAGAGCGTTGAGACTTTGTTAAATGCTCCTAGCACTTGTATATTATTATTTCTACTAAACCCATTCTACAGCTGCCAAGTTGCATGTGCCGTTTAGTGTTACGGTACAAAATGTGTCTCCATACATAATGCAGTTTATTTAAAAAGTGAATTGCCGCTGTCCATTTAGAGAGCGGTCTCACAGGCGATGAGACAAGAAAAGATGGCTGACAGACGGTGGAACAACGCTGGAGAGAATTCGGCGCTTGGCCTCTTTTTGTAAAAGGAGCCAAACCGAAACACCATCCCTGCAAACGTTAGACAGCATCTGGATCCTGTAGTTTCAAGTATACAGGTCCATCGTCTTCAGAGTAAGTATTTTTAGTTATTTTCCATACAAGTTTATAGTTTGTCGTTAATGAGTCCATGATATGGCGCATACAGATTTTTATTTCATGGTCACTTTTGACCAATAAGTCAATAGGCCAAGGACAAACTGAAAGTAAGATTTACGATTATTGGCACCACACAGGTCACCAGTTGTGTTATATATCATTGTTTCCCTAGTATTAAAGAGCGTCCTGAAGGGGTAAAATGGGAGATGGGATTTGCCTATTTAACACTGGGAAAACGGGATTGGAGGCACTGGGGCTGGGATTTGGCAGCTAGGACTGGGAAAAAAGTATCGTATAATGGGAATGGGAAAGATGTCCCATAGAGTCCACAGATCATTTGAAACTCTTGTTAAGTCTCTTGATGCACAAAAATGCAACAAAATAGTCCTAAAGAAGACCTAAAAATATTTGCAAATCAACAGATGTCAACCATTGTAGTTGCACCTGACTTTAGTACTGATTCTAAACTGCATTTCAGACTGAAATCAGCAATTTGATTGCACAGCAGAAGACATTCCTACTATGAGTATGCGCCTAACAGGTCAAACCATGTGCTCGATTAGCTTACAGTCGAAACTCTGCTTGCAACCACTCTTGTAAGGCTTCGTAAGTGACCAGCTCTAGTTATGACCAGCATTGCGAGTAAATTTCCACTTTAACTCTATAATTAAAAGCTCTCGTAAGCGACCACTCTGTAATCGACTGCGACCACTTTTGTGGATTACCGACTGGTCATTTGCTTTGTCTCTAAGTTCTTGTACATTTTGTATGCGGCCACTCAGTCAACACTTTAAGACATCATTCTTGATCAAATTTAGAATAATACATAACATCCTCAACTAGCACATACACACACCTCTTCTGTCATAGGCAATAAAAACTGTTTATATTATTGAGCCCTACAATACTATTAATAACCATCAACAGATGCCAAGCTTTATACTGACAGCTTTCATAAGCAGCCGTCCTCTGTTGTTTTACCTCGTGGTTGCTTACAAGAGCCCATTCTGGTGAGCAATCAGCTTTAGTTGCAACAATTTTTCTGAATTACCGAGGTGGTTGCTTAGGAGAGCTTCGACTGTAATTAAAATGGTGGATACAAACGAGGGTGCTATTTGGACTGTAATTGTTGAAATCAAATACGTTTCGTCTAACAATGTTGCCACACAGAAAACTATAAACTGGAAATTTCATTGGATTGCACTCCAGAAGAATTTGAGAAAACCATACATCAGGGATCGAGGAATCTAGTAGGAACCGAGGATTTGAGGATTTTACATTGGAGGTATTTTGCATTGACTTTGTTGAGCTGGGGAATCCTAGAAAGGCACCATTTGCTCTATGAATGTAAGATCAGGTGGAAGTGTTTTAGATGCATTGGAATTTGGGATTTGTGGCACTGGGAATGGGACTTGTGGTAAAACTTGGACTGGGAGCTGGGATTTGGGCAAGATTTGGGCTGGGAAATGGGAAATGTAGACCTCCTTTTCGCTAATAAAAACGCTTTAAACCAGATAAACAACAAATCATTGCGAAGATGTCTAACAATAAAACAATTCATTTGTTTGATTGTGACTCACGTGCACCAAGAAACTGGTCTTAAAGCGACCCTTCATCGATGAAATACAATTAAGAATTGAGGTTGATTTCCCATGACTATTAAAAATAACTTTTTTGCTGAGTCTCGCAATTCAACATTAGAAATCTCGCAATTCAACGTAAAGGAAGACTGTCTATCGCGCGCTAAAAATTAAAACAAAAAAATGTAAATGAAAGTATGATTGACAACATCGGGCAAGTACTCATGTGGCCGTGACAAAGCTGCCGCATTCGAGATTCAACGCAAGGAGTTATATCTCTTGAAAAATAAATAATGTCACCGGAAGTCATGTCAGTGTGTAGTGAATTTCAGTTCGACTTTCTACAGGAGGCCGTGAACAGGTAAGTTTCATTTCCATTATGTGAAACTTGTATTCAAGGTGTCATTGACTTTGTTTTTACAAAGTGAGCTTATTAATTAGCTTCCAACATGTTTACGTCTGGTCGCATGACTGCTTACATGTGAACGAAACAAAACGAAACAAGATGAGTCCTTCACAGCAAGTGGAAAATCGCTTACTACAAACAACAATTCGCTCGAAATATCAGTAAGTGCCAGGGAATTTCGCTGGCACTGCTGCTAAGTGCCACAAAATTTCGCTCAAAATATCGCAGCGTGCAGTGAAGTATCGTTGTCACACAAACAATAGGTCTCTTGAAATATTGTTGAAAAATTGTTCCAAACAAAAGTTCGCTTATTTTCGTCGAATATTCCCAAAATTCGTTGAATTTCGTTTGCATTACTTTTGCACAATACTGTTCTTTAAGTGTTTACAAAGGAAACGTTTTAATGCCTGCTAGGGTAACCTTAGTAAGCAGGTAGGGTAATCCTTACAATAGGGTAACCCTAGCTGCCTTGTAAGCATGGCAGTGAATTTAAAAAAGGAAGAAACATTGGACAGCTAGGGTAGCCCTAGTACTAGTGTTACCCTACCTCCTTTGTAGGTAAATTATAGCTTTCAACAGAAACAGTTTTCAACATTGTTAATTGTTTTTGTAGATACATATAATGTTATAATTAATGTTGAATGGGGGTGTGATTCAACATAGTATTATTTCTTGAGAACTGAGAAGCATTTTTTTGACAGGCTGTGTTTTGTCACTCGTGTACCATGGATAGATCTGAATGGATCCCACATACAACAAAGACTGGAAAAATTCTTTATTACATAAATCCAGTTACAGGAGAGTGTAAATGGCAAAGTCAACTTAATAAGGTTTGTAAATGTTATTCTGCTGGCTTGATTACAGAAGGTCTCATGATGTTAGCTCTAAACATACTTAATCAGACATAGGTTTTTTTTTTACATATTTTAAAGTTAAGTTGAGTTTTTAAGGTTTTGTTAATGCCATTTCATTTCTGCTGCCTATATTGCTCTTTTTCTTTGGCTCAGTTTTGTTATGACTGGTTTGCAGCCCCTTAGCAGCCAAGTTTTCCTTCCAGAGGATGGGCAAGTGGTAGCTTAAGGAGGCTCACGACAGTTTTTTTCACCTTGGAGTGTACCTTTTGAAAACAAAATTTTGCATAGAAGATAAACTTCGATTTCCTTGATACTACACCACCTTTTCAACATATGACCAAAGTTTTTTTTTCATTGGTTTCCTAGCAACAGCTGTCACCATAGCAATGGTAATGGACAACCCATAATTTTAAATAATGTTGAATATCTCAAAAACTAGTCAGACACTTTGTGACGAAACTTGAACTACATGTATTTGAACTACTCAACCTACACAACTTGTATGGGAAATTAGAGAAAAATCTGTCAGAGCATTTTCAAATAAATCATGATTCATTTTTTGCGGGCTGATTTTGGTCATTTCTGCAATTTTCTCCAGTATTTCAAGAAAGATAAAACTGATAAAACTCTCTTTCAGTTGAAAGCCCTTTTGTGATAGCAAAACATTCTAAATTGAGCTTCCTAGGTGGCTGCGGTTTTAAGATATTTATATCTAAAAACTGCTAAAATGCAGCAAAAATCAGTCCAAAAGTTCGTAATTTGCATAAATAGAAATATTTCTAAACTGCCCTTACAGATTTTTCTCTTAAATTGATTGCCATTAGAATAATAATTCTTTTTGATGTTCCAGCAAGTTTTAGGCTGAATAAACATTTCGGTTATTAGATAAGAAGGCTGAATCTCGGTCAGGTTTCAGTCGTTATTAATTTTCAACGAGCAACAGTTTGTAAGCAACAGAGTGTCCTGAAATTTGACCGAGATTCAGCCTTCGTATCTAATAACAGAAATGTTTATTCAGCCTTAAACTTACTGGAACATCAAAGAGAATTATTATTCTAACGGCAATCTTTTTAAAAGAGATATCTGTAAGGGCAGTTTATAAATATTTATATTTATGCAAATTAGGAACTTTTTGACTCATTTGTGCTGCATTTTACCAGTTTTTAAATAAGAATTATATAGATTTAGCCAAGCCTAAAAGCAGAGCTCCCCTTTTGTTTTTGTTTGTTTGTTTTTGTTTATTTGTTTATTTTTTATTTATTTATTTATTTATTTTTTCTGACACATTAATTTGTGAAAATACTCTCATTCAAGTCGTTAAATAAAAAAAGGAAAAAAGATAAAAAGAAAAAATTGATGTCCCCGAACTCGGTTTGGTGCCGTCATAAGCTAGCGCTTAGTCCACTGAGCCACAAGTTCTAACAGTATTTTTCGTTGCTAATAATTTTACTACTTATTTCTTTTTCCGTGACAAGCTGCCTATCAACATGAAAATGCTGGGTTTTCCTGGCAAAATTTGTTCGGACCCCACAAATACCATGATTGTGGACAGAAAAACGAGAAGGCACTAGCTCTGCTATATTTGGTGTCGAAACCGCTGCGAAATGCTGACCGATTTCACAGCAGAACCAACAACAAAGATGAAGTCCTAAGGCAAATGTGAACTTTTCGCCTAAATTTTTTGCCTAAATTGAACTTTTTGCCTTCCACCAAAAAGACAATTGAGTATTCTTTAGTTTTGAACTTTTTTTCCATGAATTGCTTGTTTTGCTACTAGCCGGTCACTGTGCGATTTCGCGCTAAAAACGCGGGATACAGTACAGGGTTATCACCTCATATTGGTGACCCTGTGGTGTGGATGGACGTTCGGACAGACGGTCATGTGACTATTACGTCACTACCAAAATTTCTTGGCTTGATAGGTTACCGAATTTGCTTAGCAATGGTGCTCCGCTAGCACGTGGGCTCTGCTATAAATATCTTAAAATCGCAGCCATCTAGGAAGCTCACAACTGAAAAGAGAAAGTGTTAAGTTTTATCTTTCTTGAAATACTGTAGAAAATTGCAGGAATGACCAAAATCAGCCCAAAAAATGAATCATGATTTACTTGAAAACGCTCTTACAGATTTTTTCCTAATTTGGCGTACAAGTTGTGTAGGTTGAGTAGTTCAAATAGTTCAAGTTTCGTCGTAAAGTGTCTGACTAGTGTTTGAGATATACGACATTATTTAAAATGGGGGGTTGTCCCAACCTCGTCCCCAGGGCCTTCTCCTCAATTAAAATGGCAGTCGGAGAAACCCTGGCCAAGGCTGCTGAAATACTCCAAGAATCATGGAGTATTTTGTCACGTGACACATGATGAAATGCCTTTTTCAGAGGTTGGTTCCAGCTTCTGGTGGCCTTGTTTGTTTTTTTTTTTTGCAATCTGAAACCGTTGTTCAGACAAAACGAAGACATTTCAAAGTGTTTACGTGGCAAAAGTCTAACAAATTTTTGGAGCCATTTTGGCAGCCTTAGCCAGGGGTTTCTCCACCTGCCATTTTGAACAAGGAGAAGACCCTGGGGGGACGAGGTTGGGGTTATCCATTACCATTGCTATGGTGACAGCTGTTGCTACGAAACCAATCAGAAAACAAACTTTGGTCGTATGTTGAAAAGGTGGTGTATCAAGGAAATCAAAGTTTATCACTCTACGCAAAATTTTGATTTCAAAAGATACACTCCAAGGACAGAAAAACTGTTGCGAGCCTCCTTCGTAGAAGTGGGGACAGCTGCTTGGGGGGCGGCGGGGGGTTGGGAGAAAGGTGGAGAGGAAGTTTTTTGGAACTGGGAAAAGAGAGGAGGGTACATGTTGGAGAAATTATTATAGGCAAAAATTACATGTAGTACTTTACAACTGAAAAAGAGCTTGAGGTGGGAGGCAAATGTGATCAGTTGATCTCAACCACTGATTTATTTCTTTGGGCAAATGGCCCTGCTGTTTTCACAGCATTGTTGAGGTAAGCTGACGCATTGTTGATGTCCATCAATACATCATCACCTAGGATCCTTGCCAGAAGCATGCACAAGGGTGAACATTTGAAATTCATTTGTGTACTTTTGTACTCATTTATGTACTCAAATTGGTTGGAAAGTTTTAGGGCTCCTGCGGAGCATTACCTGATGACACTAAAAACAGCTGCATAGGAGACTATTAAAAAATGGTATCAGAATTTTTTTTTAAATTTCCCTTCCATTTTAAAGTTATGACCTTTTTTGTAGAAGGGTACAGAAACAATAAAGGCAACTGAGAAACTCAGGCAACATTTTAAGGGAAAATGTGATTAAAAATTTCTGTTGTTAATCATGTCTCAGCTCTGATATTCTGTGTGCTGTAATGGACCAAATTAAGGAGTGGTGACTATGGCTTTTCCAATAGTAAATTTGCGATGATTTACTTTATTGAAAATCGTAAACTTTAAGATAATTGAATTCTACAGTAACTGTTGTCCTTTCAGATGATGTGTTCATTGTGGGTTAACTGCTTGCCACTCAAGGCTACCACGTACAAGAGCAATCAATGTTTAACATGGTCGATTTATGCATACAGATGTTTTTACCTGAACTTTTCTTTTTCTAGAAAGGTTGACAAAAGGCCTGTGACCTGGTTGTTTATTCTAAGCAAGCTGAAAACTAAAGTCCCCTCTACGTTACAGGAACAATACAAACAAGAGGGCACAAGAATTCTGCCGTCTTTCCCACAGGTATTGCTATCTCAAGAAGCAATACTTACACAGCAAAAACACAGTTTAAACACAAAGTGTGTTGTTCCTACTTTCAAGAAAGAAGACAAAAGGAGTCATTCAGAGCTTGACAGTACTGAGCATGGAATAACAGTGGGCATTCCAGCTGAGTGTGTAAGTAACTAACAGTTTCAATCAACCTCTAGAGCTACAGCTTATATGAAACTGTCTGCTGCCAATATAAAGCCCCCTTAAAGCCTCAGGCTGTGGTGTCTTGCATCAGTGTTTCACCATTTCAAATATTGTGAGAATCTTGTTTGAAAATTTTCATGTCAACGTGTCTTATGAAAAACCAGAAACTCATAAGGAGTTGAAACGTGTAACTCGCGTTCTATGCTCGTGAATATTCATTTTTCAAACTACCATATTTGGAAACCCCTCGCTCCAGTCTACGATGCTGCAGCTCATTTTGCTTCCATTAAAAATTGAACTTGTAAGCGACACCAATGCGCAGTTGATTCAAAACTCAATCACTAGTTACCATAAAAATCAAGAAAGAACGACAAAAAGAGCGAGAAAGGAAAAAAGGGAAAATAATGGATCACATGACTGAAAGAAAAAGGCGCCAAAACCGTGTGAATGGATCAGCGAAACTGCTCCGAAGTGAACATCCGAGAACAATTTTTTGAAAAAGTGTTCCAAGTATTGGCTCTAAAATGTAGTACAGGTTTGACGTTTCCTGAAAAACTGTTGTTTTCATCGTCCACGGTGGATTAAAGCTACAGTATGATTTCAGCATTGAAGATGGGGAGTGGAAACGAACACAAAACGTGGCGGTTACAGGTTCAGAGGCCGCGGACGGAATGTGTCAAAACAACAATGAACCAAACATTCAACTTATTTTGCATTACAATCTCTTTATTTGAAAGCTGCTTGACCCCAGTGCTACATCAACTGCAGGTAAAACGATGTTATTTTGTGTAGTAAGCTTATAAAGCAGAAAAAATGTCGTCCTTTCTTATTCAGTTAATTATTTAGCTTGATTTTGGTAGCGATCAACCGAAAATGTGTGACATGTGACACTTAAATATTATTAAACGGTTCTCCTCAATTTTACTGTGTTAAATATTAGTGTATCATGTCTTGATATTTTGGTGTCAAAATTTTTCCATGTAAAACCTACCTTTTGTGAACATTTCTTGATTTTACTGTGTTAAATATTAGTGTATCATGTCTTGATATTTTGGTGTCAAAATTTTTCCATGTAAAACCTACCTTTTGTGAACATTTCTTGATGGTGCCACGGTGAAAGAAATCGTAAACACAACGCTAGACTAGTTTGGTTTGGTTTCGCAGTCTGATCTACTTCTAACCCCAGCAGTTTGCTCGATGTTGTTTCAGTTACCAATTTTGTTGCCTGAAAAATTTCCTGCTCGGTCTTTGAAACCAGAATTTCTTTTCGCTTTGTCGTTCCAACGTTTGAAAGCTTTGTCGGCTTGTTTTCCCCGTTTGTCAGCCATTCTTTATAATAGAGTAAGCGGGCGAACTTGGTGTGAAATTACGTCACGTCGTTCACGAAATTGATTGGTCAGTTCTCTTTCTCCTCATGTTCCAAATATGGTACTTGCGAAAATGAATAATTACAAGCATCAGCAGGAGCCATAATCGGGGATGGAGACCGTAACTAAGTGACATTTTCAGTAGTGGTGTTGGCCCCATCGAAAAAGACAAATGTGCTATTTTTAGAAAAAATTGCACCATCGCGCGTGACACACGCGGGTATGTGTTGCGAGGACTCCGCGCAGAGAAAAACAAACAAAATGGCGTCGGAAATTACCTTCGTTGGAGATAAATAAATTCAATTTCTGTCATCAGTGTCACTTCCTAATTTGAGGCAAACCCTTAGGGAGAATTTCTGGATAGTGACTCTGGATATGAGGATTATACAAGTGATTCCGATGATGGCAGTGAGAATATTTTAGAAAAATCCTGTGGCGAAGATGTTTCGGACATGTCGGACGAGGATTTCCCCGTTATGCGAGTTACACGTTTCAAGTCCTTATGAGTTTCTGGAAAAACCTGAGGCACATTCCATTCAGGGGAAGAAATTGCTTTGTACAGTGTATTCCAGTCTTCCACCTTGCTCCCTGGCTCCCTTCCTTTCTAATTGGTATCTATTGTGCCCTCCTTATCATCTTGGGATTTTTACTAACAGAGTATTATGGCAGTAGCATTGTATATTTGATTTTGGGTGATTTTGGAATTGACATTTTGGTATTGATTTCACAGAAAGTAATAAAATGCACCTACAACTTACAATATTAATGTAGTCACACAAGTGTGATATTTCAACCTCGAGAATCCACCACAAACAAAAAGCAATTAAAGGGTGACATCTTATCTATAATTAATATGTGTGTCTAATATGTTCATCAGTGGCTCTGATTGATCTAGAGGTGTGAACACAAATACGTTGCACTGTGTGTGTGGACACATGTATTTGCATTACTTTAACCTACTCTGCAAAAAAAAAATGTCGTGAATGGTGTTACCTGAGAAATTACATTCTTTCTTTTTTTTCCAGAAAACGTCTAACATTGACTGTCTTGAGAACGGAGCTACATGTTCACATTCAGGAGGTAAGCTTCCAGCAGGTAATGGGGTCTGTTGAGCCACACCTTTCACGGTAAAGTTTAATTATTTCCCCTGATAGCTTGGGAAATTTCAGTATTTTTTCAAAACTGTTACCACTGACTAATATCTGAGTAAAATACAACTTTTTACCCTCTCGAGAAATGGACAAAAAGAAAAAAAAGTCTTTTAAAGTAACGTGTAAAAATTTCATTCTAGTCCTTTGTATTGCAAACCGTTGTGAATGTTTATTTTCATGATGTTGTCAATTGCTTTTTTGTTTTGACAATTGTCGTAAATTTGTGTGTGTTTTTAATGTTCCTTAAGTGCCCAAATTTTTTAAAAGATAGATTCTGGGACAAGATTAATAGAGAGTTGAAACGTGCGCGATAATCCACGCTTCGAGCGCTTCGCGCCTCGCAAATATCCGCGTTTTTAAGAATTTGAACATCCCTCCGCGAATTTCTTAAGAAAGAAGCGACTGTTTAACAATGGATTTACTTTTGTGCACTTTCCGGTAATAGCCTGAATCGGTGTGTAGACAAACCGAATATCTTTTACGTGTCTGCTTGCCTCTTTTACACCCAATCTTTTATAGCGACATGATTTGTATTTGATTATTTTTTGGCTGTCTTAGGTAGCGTTTCGGTGAACACAGACATGGAGATCAGTGTGCGGTCACAGGAAAGTATTGTTCAGCAACAGCAGGATCACATACTGCAGTGTCCGCAGTGCCATGAACAGTTTTCCTGTCCAAGTAAACTTGCCTCACATCTTCGCAGCCATCCAGAAATCGATCCTCTCAAGTGCCCTGTGTGTTCAAAGGAATATTCATCTTCCACCTCTCTGACGACGCACCTCAGAACTCATACTGGGGAGAAGCCATTCTCATGTTCACATTGTCACAAATCCTTCAACCAGTCAAGTCACCTGACCACTCACATGCGCGTTCATACTGGTGAAAAGCCATATAAGTGCCCCCAGTGCCCCAAGACATTCGGCCAGTCGAGCCACCTGACCTTGCATCTGCGAATTCATAATGGAGAAAAACCATTTCAGTGTGGGTTTTGCGCCAAGGGGTTTTCTCACTCGTCAGCTCTGAGCACGCATATACGGACCCATACTGGTGAAAAGCCCTTTCAGTGCCCGCAGTGTTCTAAGAAGTTTGGTCAGTCAAGCCATCTTAAGATTCACGTGCGTACACACACTGGAGAGAGACCTTACCAATGTCATCGTTGTCACAAGTGTTTTAGACAGTCTTGTTACTTAACTAAGCATCTGAGAAGTCATTATTCCAATGACAAAATTAACTCAGATCGAAGCGAAAATGATCAAATACAGTAACACTCTAATGCTTTTTCTATTTCTGTAGGCTGTTAAGAATTTGCGAAAAACAATTTTACCGGCCTTCCAGTTTGCGAAATTGTTGCCGGTAAAATTTTGGCTGGTAAAGTTTTTGAAATGTTGGATGGGTCACAAACTGTGATAGAGAAAGGGCAAAGCTACCAGTTCAGTTACAGAGGGGTATTGTCAATAATCAGCACAATGGTGACTTAAAGTAGAGTAGTTTTCTTCCTGGCACGTAAGGGGAATGATACCGTTGTATTTCCTTTTAGTGGATGAATTTTTTGCGCGAAATAACGGAATTAAACATGCGGGACAATAAAAGCAGTGGGCACATGCAGAAAAAAGGTATTACATACGGTATTTGTACATATTTGAGGACTATATTTATAGCTAGGAAGTAACATGCTGAAAGGAAAGAAACAATATTGAGAGAATTAGACAAATATCAATAACAAAATTATACGCTATATATCATGCAGTGTATGAAATAAATTATCTATATGAACCGTGGGTAGAAGAATTAAGGTGGCTCCATACGGTTATTATTGATGGCGTGGCGCTCGCCAGTGTTATCCATTGAAAGCTAATTCTCTCGTTCTACTTTTTTCCTGTTTCAAACTTCAAAGCTCTGAAAGACGGAAGTGACGTAGCTTCTTGCGTTTGACCACTGTAAAATTGCCACGTAAATTACGTGTGCATCAAGGATTTCACAGCGGTCAGGCGCAAAAATACGTCACTTCCGGTCTTTCAGAGTCTTGAAGCAATCGTTTACAAGCGCGAAGTTCGTATGAAAACGACGCACAACATGTTCCGGCAAACCGAATTTCATGCCGGCCAACCTTGTGTATGTTAGTTACTTGTGCATACTCAATGTAGAAAGCTTAAGTTTTCAGAAACGGTGTTAAGTTTTGCGGTTAAAGTGAATCTTTCCACATTCGTCTGTATTTTCGAGAATATTTTTCTTTGGGGGACTGCGTACTCGTCATACGTTTGACCGCTGTGAAAGTAAGGATACGCAGAAACGTTTTAAGGGACTATGTCAGCTATTTTTAGTCCAGTCCAGTCCAGTTTTTTGTTGCAGGACACTATACCAATACAGTGAAACTGTTAATAGAAGCCTTTAATTGGTCAAAGATGGCCAGGATGGAAATGAACTACACCTTGAAATAAACGGCCCGCGCATTGCGGGCATGTGCGGACGTCTGAAACTGATATATAAATGTTTTCAATCGGTGTTTAGCCGACTGTTACCGCAATGTGCACATGAGTGTTTTTAAAACGCGATTTGCTTATCATAATTCGACTCAGTGATCGAGCAATGGAAAGTGAAACTCGCTTTTAAAATGAGTTTAAAAGGGTGCCTCTTAGTCAATTCAAGTTAGTTAAAAAAACGCATTTCCTAATAAAAGATAAAGTTCAAAATGAGTTACCCATGTAAAAAATTAATGAAGCAAATTTGAAATAAAAATAAATTCTGACCACGCTAAACGGAAAGAAAACCACTGCAATGAGTCAATGCTTTGTGTGACTCTTGGCTGGGGTCATGTAAGTACTGAAAGGTGACAGCCTGTTAGATCTGTCAAAATGATTGCGTGATTTTATTCACGCGAACGTGCTGTAGGTAATCCATTTTTGCTTTGTCGTCGCTAGTTGAAATGTTGAGCTTCCGAACAGCATAGTGTTGTTTCTTCATAAATAGTTAGAGTACGTTCTTAACTAACGTTAGGATTACTGAATGTAAGCGGAAAACTGAAGTCCCTCGCGAAGTGCACGAATCATCACCACATAATGGCATTATGCCAATCTTGACATTCATGTTCGCGTTAAGTTCAGTTTCCTCATTTTCTGATATGAAAAAGTAACAAGTTTATTGCTCTTTCCAAAAATCAAAGCTACTTTTGTTTCATCTTGGTTGGTAATTCATTTGGTGCTTTCGGAAATTAAGCCCCTTTCCAATAAATGATGAACATGAAACGTGCCATACAAAGTTTTTGAAACAATAATACGCACCGATCAGTCGCATCAACAACGAACGAAACGTGTCAGAACTTAATCAGAACTTAAGACGATACACTCGTATGATTAAACAAAAAGCACGCAATCTTACGCTTACACAGCCAAGTTGACCAGCAGTTTTATAATCAAACAACCAAAAATACGTCGGAAATCAAACCATAAAATTGAGCAAACAAAAGTAAAATAAGAAAACCATTATTTCATTTATTTATTTTAACATTTATAGTAAACATGAAGCAGAAAAGGCGAACGCAATATCGTACTCACACTGCGTAAGCTCCTTAGCTTGTGCAAGCATTTTCAGAAATAAAAAAATAACAGAACCCTCCAGCTTTTCAAGAATTCTTTGACCAGCGGATTCGTTACCATGGCACTAAGCCGCTGACCAAAAAGCCCGAGGTTTCTGAGAACCACACCCTTCCTTGCAACACCCTTCCTTGCACCTCCCCCCTGAATAAGCCTGCCCACCCCCAAGGAAACCGCTGCCCCGAGTTACTCTTGACTCAGGAACCCGTACCAAACTCAAACAAACAAACAGAGTCTGAAAGACGATGACAATATGCAGACGCATAGGTCCGTACTGCGTCCGCACAAAAACTGTGACCGCCACCATGTTTAATTGTTTGTAATTCACTTGGTACCTTCCTTTTGATGTTATAGGAGCATTTTGAGCTTGAACGAAGGTACTTAATCATAATTTTAGCACAGTTTTGACAAAATGCCAGCAAACTCCCCGTGACTTAAATCCTTTAATTCATGATTTTCGTGTGCGCATAAATTTTTCCAAATGGGACTTTTTTCCTCCGTTTTGGCATCGTCCCCTCCAAACTTGAAAGTCGTTTTCTTCTATCGAAAATAGACATTTTCAAAGTCATTTTAATTTTCTAAAGCCTATTTTTTTCTGAATGGAATATTTTGGCACTGCTTGGGTAAAATGGTACACCTACCAAATAAACTTGTTTGGCTTGAATAGACGTGTTTTTGCAGTAAAAGGTAGGATCTCTCGTTGAGGAGAGGGCCTTTTCTCAATCACCCCATGCCCACAGCGAGGTGCTGGTAGGTGAACAAGGAGGCCTGGCAGAAAAACAAAACAAAACCTGTCGACCTGTTTTGAAATCACCGGGCGACGATTGCTTTAATCGAGGAACTGCATTTTCACGTTTGCTCTGTTTTATAAAACCTTCACATGCTAATTCAGATTTGGAGGACGTCAAAATACCGGTAAGAAACCTACACCTACAGTTTTAGTGTAACGTGTTGAAAATGCAGGGCATATACATCCATGATTCGTTGCTAATATGTTGCGTTCACGCTATGAATGTTCGAAATATTGTGCTGTCTCGACCCACGGAAGCCAGGGTACTTCAGGAGCGAGTTCGCGCGCAGCTCATAGCATATGACGTCAGTCAAGCGGCTATAGCTAGAAGCCTGGCTAGTATTGTACGATGATGAGGGCGACTTCTGCTGAGTTTCTGTATTATTTTCTGAAAATCGCTGACCAGCTGACTCGTGTCCAATCCTTTTCTTGGTAGGGTTATCGTTTGACAGGTGTTTTCTGACGACAGCTAAGGCACCAGCACATGTTCACGCTGACACGGAAACGCGAACATTTTACTTTTTCTGTGATTGCCCTACCTCTAGTTTGTAAAAGTTTTATGTTTTCCGTTAGTGACAAAATAGCTAAGTTTATACAAACTCACTTGTTTGTCATCACAAAATGTTACACTTAAGGTCGGCATGGTGGAGACATTTGTTGCTCAACTAATTTTCAAAGACGATGTGCCCAGTATGTGAAAAATTTTGGAGAATGTAGCCTGGCTTTGTCCGGTTCAACAACATTCAACCGAGAAGTAAATCGTGAGCTCTATTTAAACATTCAATTTGCGTGATTAGATACACTGTACAACACGGTTGAACAGCAGTCACAATGTATCTGTTGATCAGCAAATGTTCAATCGTGTGTCAATCGTTTGACACTTCGCTTATGCCAGCATGAAAGTGAACGGGAAGGTGATTGGTAGAATTCACGGTTGAAGAGGTTTAACAGGTGGGTCTTATATAAAACTTACTACAAGAACAATTCACTTCACATCCTATATATATCGACAAATAATCAGCCATTTGAACTGAAGACACGTATTTGCTGTTCAAGAAAAGGTTTGAGCCGTCAACTACGTTTCGTAATTTTTTTTTTCATAATGTGAAGGTCTCTGAACTAGATGATATAATTTCTGGGTATGTTCCATAACCAAACAACGTAGAATCAGTACTTGTTTTGAGAAAATAATCAACATGAGTATTGTTTACTAACTGGAATAGTTATATTTTCTTTTTCTTGGCGGAACTCTCTAGGAAGCCATGGCTGGATTGCCAAGTCGGAACAAGTCATTGCCAAATATTTTTGCTTTGGCCGGTGTCGTTTTGGCAGTAGCAGGTAAATGCTTACGCAGAAATTTTATTTTAATTGAAAAATACGGTATCGAGTAAATCCTGCTGAAACCTTAAAGTGACGAATTCTGGTGTTGGAAAACTCGTGTTTTTCCACAGTGGGGTACAAGGGATTTTCCCGAGCCGGAAATTGCTATTAGTTTGTCCTGAAACTCTCCCTATAATAACTTAGTGTTTTTTGCTTCGTGGATGTGATCTGCTACGTAGCCGTGAGCCACGTTTTTCCTTCATTATTTTTGTGAAGTGAAATTTGAAGTTTTGTTACACATAGAAGACCATCACAGTCGTGTACTGTACACGACTTAAGCAGTTGCGAAAAGAAATCCTGAAAAAATTTGTGATTGAATGGACTTCGAACTAGGCTCAGGGTCCTGCGATACCAGTGCAGTGTTCTTACCAACTGATCTATCAAGCCAACTGGGAGCTGGTCATTGCGTGAGTCCGTAATATACCCGTAAAAGACAAATATATGAAAGTGAAAATATGAATTTGTTTTTCATATATTCACTCTCATGTATTCATCCTTCACGCGTATTTTACGAGCTCATCGGCTTCCGCTAAAACCTTTCCAAGGTTACCGTCGGTTCAGTTGTAGCTTGGTTTGACTAGGGTAACTATGTCAAAGGGCATTCAGGTTGACAAAGTATGGCTGATGCTCCCGGGGGAGGGGGGGGGGGGGGTCTCCGGATTTCAAATGACAGGGAGGTGCGAGGTGCGGGGAGATGCAAAAAAAAATCCCTCGATCCCCTGAACCAAAATGAATCTCAAAAAATCCCATGCAGCTTGTTAATGTTTAAATTGTGACCGGTTTCAAGAGCGAAGGTAGTGCAATGCGATTCATTTGTTTGATTTTAAAACGACCGCTTTTAACATTCTTGGTGTTCATATCGACAACAAGCTTTCCTTTAAAGATCACATATCAGCCATTTTAAAGAAAGTCTATGCCAAAACTGGAGCTCTGTGACGAATAAAAAAGTTGGTGCCTTCTGATGTCGCACAAACGTTCTACACCACTTCTATTAGGGATTCATTTGTGGAAAATCTGCTAACTGCTATGCTTTAAAGGCCCTCTTAAATTTAGGTAATAGCTTAGATTACAATTCCATATTGTCTATTGTAAACATGCAATTACTTGAATATAGAAGGTACAATCAATCCCTCATCTTAAAAATGTATAATTCATCTTTAAATGTATAAAGGAAAATGGGCCTGATTATATCTCTAACTTTCGAATATCGTAAATCTTATTATAATTTAAGGAATAGTGGTCATAATCTTGTTCAACCCTCCTATTGTAATCGTTACTACCATAATTCATTCACTTATAAAATGTCGCATTTGTGGAATCAGCTACCTTCTTACATTAAGCAATCGACTAAATTGAGAGACTTTTGCAAGAAGCTGAGGACATTTAACTTTATATACTTAAAGGCGAGCTGCAAATGTAATTACTGTTTATCTTAACGCTTTATTTATTTATTTATTTATTTATTATTACATGTATTTTATGTTTTAAATTCCTGGAAGTATTGTTTTAATCATAGTAAGTTTTGTATTTCATTTTTCTTTCTCTGTCATGCGTTTTATACATGAGTCTCTGGCATGGATGTACGGGGCAACCCTATCCCAGGCATTGACGTTAATAAATGGATTGTTGTTGTTGTTGATTGGTGATTCTACCGGAAAGGAAGGATTATTTAAAATTTTCTAAAATTTTGCCCAATTGGTATTTATGCTTTTCAAAAAAATGCAATAAAAAACAGGGGCACGTGTTATTTTCGGCACTCAAATAAAAATATCTAAAAGCAGAATTCTTAACTTTCCTTAAAAATTGCGATATATGGTACTTAACCGTATGTCATTGAAATTTATGCATTAAAAACTGGGGGTCACCTTTCTTGTTTAGGAGAAAACGACCATTCATTTCCCTGAACAGATAAGTTTCAAAGAAAAGCTACCAAGTTCTGATGCAAAACATTATGCGCAGAAAGGATGAGCAATTTAAAACAACAAGTGTACGTGTACTTCATACATGTATCCGTAACACTTAGTTTGGTGAAAAATTTTTTGTACGGCGAATCTTCCCTTTTTTTTATTATCCAACAAAATCCCTACTAAAATCAAACTACCCCAAAAAAATACTTGCCAAAATTTTCTTACTCCCAAAAATTCCGAATTCGTGAATTTCAATCCCCAAAAATCCTTCGCGCCTCCCCGTCACTTGAAATCCGGAGTATCTTTCTCTCTGGGCTGATGCTTCACTGTATGGACTTCTCAATATCAATTTGATTGGTCTCAGAAAGTTATCAATGGTGTCTTCGAGAAGTACGTCATTCCAAAATCCGATGTTTAAAGTTTTTCATCCGCAGTTCACATAAATGATCTTTCATATATTCACTTTCAACTGAAAATTTTTTTGTCTACTAATCAAAATTTTGTGAAAGTGAACGAACTCGTAAGTGAGTTTAGTGACAACTTTTCTTACCGTCGGTTCAGTACTGAGTTAGGTTACTGACGGTTGTTTCCGTGTTATCTGCGGATATCTGATCCTTGAATGGAAGAGGGATCGTGGTGTTTTCCTCCCTTTCACTGCAATTTTCATTTGGCTGGCTGGGTGGACTGAAATCCGCAGATAACACAAGGAAACAACTACAATGCCTCAGCAATAAAATTGGAATTCGCTTGAAACCCGTGTACTCAAGCCGTAAAATCGGTAGTATCCTAAACGTCAGAGAACCAAAACCCGACATCGTCAGCCAGCAATGCTTGGTTTATTATTTTCAACGATGTGATATGGACTATGTTGGCTATACACGCTCACCGAATTCAACAATTGGGAACGAACACACGAACGAAAACGATTTTGTCAGATCTGGTCTCATTATTGAGACCAGATCTCACAAACAAGGTACTTAAAAGGTGCTGAAATAAATTTGAATGTCTGATTTACGAGATGCTCTTACCTTAACACTCCAAAAAATGTCAAGTATTCTCTTCCACTTTGGGCCCGGTTTTTCGAACCATGGCACGTTTCCCTTGGTTTTGCTTCAGTCAAACACTGTAATTTTACCCCCGATTTTTCGAACCCTCGATTTTTCGAAACTCTCGACATTTCGAACTAATTCTTGCCTCCCGTGGAAAAGGACTACTCAGGAAAGGACTACTCAGTAGTTTCCACTTGAATGGTCACAGTTCAGGATTTTATTCACAGACTCAAAAGTTAAACCCACCTTCTATTACACAGAAAACAGTACCAAAGAAAGTACTGCTCAGTGCTTTTCATTTGAATGCTCACTTTTTGGCCTGGCTTTCCTGCTGGTGCTGTTTGTCATCTAACTTTTGAGTTGAGTAAAATCCTAAAGTGTGACCATTTAAATGAAAGCTAAAGAACTGTACAAGAGTGCCGTAGTATTTCTGTTTGCTTTCCTGGTTGCTAAAACACAATACCTTATAAATAAAGCGTGATTTCATGCCACCTTCCACCATCCGTTTCCCTAGGGGGTTCGAGAAATCGGGATTCCACTGTATTTATGTTCAGTTTCATGAGCACTCAGTGCTTGATAATGATGTTAGATACATCGAAACCTCCCATCGTTTTCAGTTTTGATTTTCTGTTGAAATGTATAATGCCTTTAGCTATTACACATTCGTTCTAATAAATGTCTAATAAATGTCTATTTTTATGCAATATATATATATATATATATATATATATATATATATATACATTTTTTTTTTCATATTTTAAAGGAACACCATCACCAATTTTTAGCGGGATAACTTTGAAAAGCTAAAAGACATAGTCTTATCAGAGGAATCCCAAAAATACTGGTTGAGTTTTATACTGCTTAAAACTACTATACCAGTTGTCTAAGACTACAACGATTAAGTGTGATTGCGGATCGCTGGGATGGAAATGGATTGCAACTTGAAAACATGAGGCTGATATTTTCAAGTTTTTCCTTTGCTTCATGGAAATATCGCCAGAAAGTGACTATGGTTTGTTCTTCCTTTGAGAAAATCATTTGATTTCCTTCTCTTAACGTTCTAGGAGTATTCTGTGTGCGAGAAAAGGCATTTAATTTAAATTTCAGCATATTTTTCACCGCAAATCATAAAAGTCCCCGTGACAGTGTCCCTTTAACTCCTTTAAATTACGGATTCTGAACTGATGCCGATGACGAGGATGATGATGATGATGATGATGATGATGATGACGATGATGATGATGATGATGATGATGATGATGATGATGATGATGATATGTTGTTGTAATTGCTGTTGTTATTGTTCACTGTAGCTCGATTACTACCTCTCACAGTTGCCATGATGGCGATGTTATTTTTATTGTAGTTGTTGTTGTAGACTGTAGCTTGATCACTATCTTGTCGTTATTGCTGTTGTTGTTGACTATGGCTTGCTCAATTTCTCTCACAGTTTCGTTGGCAGAAGCGGAGTTTAAGTGCCATAACAAGATAGACCTGGTTATTCTCATGGATAGTTCAGGCAGTATAACACGACAGCAATTTAAAATCGGTCAGAAATTTGCCGCCGACCTAGTAAAACACTTTGACGTTTCAAAGGAGAAGACAAACGTAGCAGTGGCGTCGTACAGCCAGTATGCTTACACTGCAAGAACATTTCAAGATCATGCTTCACAGGAAATGGTGCTAAAGGCGATACATGGACTCAAGTATGAAGGAGCCGCTAGCAGACTCGACTTCGGTTTTGACCTTGTAGAGTTTAAGCTCTTTGATAAAAAATATGGAGCAAGAAATAAGGGTAGGTACACCTCGCTTGTATGTTCTGTATAACAACTTAGAGTATACAATACTAGTTATCCACTGAGCTTTACTCGATAAATGGTTGCAGCTGTAGAATCCTAGTTGCATTAAAAGCCTTATTTCAAAGAAGGTCGCCTCCAAACCTACCTTTCTGTGGGATTGAACTGTTTTATTGTCCCTTAATTATTATGTCGCCTGCTGAACACACAAAAAATAATCCTATATGGCACCTATAGTTACGTTGTCATTAATCAATCTTAAGTAGAACTTTTATTAAAAGTCTGGAAATTTTGTTTAGGTGTAAAGAGAGTGGCAGTGTTTATAACTGACGGATACAGCACTCGGGGTGTGGAATTCACCAGGGATAGTGCTGCCAAACTGACTGCAACAAAAGGCGTCAAGTTATTTTCCGTGGGAATTTCTGATCGTGTTGATAAAGTAGAACTGGATGAGTTAGCCAGCAAGCCACGCAAAGCACATCAACTTATAACAAAGCTTAAGGGGAACTCTTTAATTGAAGAACAGGTTGAACGCTTTGCAAAACAAATATGTAAAAACGGATAGAAACTATAAAATAAAAATTAAATATAGCCTTGAACTGATTGTTCTGATTGACTTTTCCGCCTGTTCTCTGAATGAATGACAACGCTACCTCGCACCCAGGCCCTTTTAGAGCGACGGCCCAAGGGAAGGCTTCACAGAGATTGCTTCCCTTTTGCCTTCTTAGAATTCTGCGTAGATAAGACGAAGGTCACCTTGGACATGGTCCGTTCCAGGTTCCATACAAAGCAGTGTGACGGAGAGAAGTGAAAGAAAGCCAACGCCAACCAAACGCAAAAAAAAAACTCGTGGAAATTGGAGAGCGGGGAAGTGTTATCTAATCTCCTGGTTCTCGTCCGCATTCTCTTTTTCGCTCCTAACTTAGTTTTCGACACCATTTGGTTCCAATTTGATGATCGGCGCGCGACTCATTCCCCTTAAGTCCCGTCAAACGGAAACAAGAGTCGTCTACACCCGACGAGAGTTCACACTTCTTTGAGAGCACATGAGTGTCAGTGATCGAGAGTGCATGAGAGTCAGTGAGAGCGCACGACAGTCAGTGAGAGCACATGAGAGTCAGTGAGAGCGCATGAGAGACAGTGAGAGCACATGAGAGTCAGTGAGAGCACATGAGAGTCAGTGAGAGCACATGAGAGTCAGTGAGAGCACATGAGAGTCAGTGAGAGCACATGAGAGTCAGTAAGAGCACATGAGAGTCAGTAAGAGCACATGAGAGACAGTGAGAGCACACGAGAGCCAGTGAGAGCACATGAGAGTCAGTAAGAGCACATGAGAGACAGTGAGAGCACATGAGAGTCAGTAAGAGCACATGAGAGACAGTGAGAGCACATGAGAGACAGTGAGAGCACATGAGAGTCAGTGAGAGCACATGAGAGTCAGTGAGAGCACATGAGAGACAGTGAGAGCACATGAGAGACAGTGAGAGCACATGAGTCAGTGAGAGCGCATGAGAGACAGTGAGAGCGCATGAGAGACAGTGAGAGCACATGAGAGTCAGTGAGAACACATGAGAGACAGTAAGAGCACATGAGAGACAGTGAGAGCGCATGAGAGACAGTGAGAGCACATGAGAGTCAGTGAGAGCACATGAGAGTCAGTGAGAGCACATGAGAGTCAGTGAGAGCACATGAGAGTCAGTGAGAGCACATGAGAGTCAGTGAGAGCACATGAGAGTCAGTAAGAGCACATGAGAGACAGTGAGAGCACATGAGAGTCAGTAAGAGCACATGAGAGACAGTGAGAGCACATGAGAGTCAGTAAGAGCACATGAGAGACAGTGAGAGCACATGAGAGTCAGTGAGAGCACATGAGAGACAGTGAGAGCACATGAGAGTCAGTGAGAGCACATGAGAGACAGTGAGAGCACATGAGAGTCAGTGAGAGCACATGAGAGACAGTGAGAGCACATGAGAGTCAGTGAGAGCACAGAGAGCCAGTGAGAGCACATGAGAGTCAGTGAGAGCACATGAGAGTCAGTAAGAGCACATGAGAGTCAGTGAGAGCACATGAGAGTCAGTAAGAGCACATGAGAGACAGTGAGAGCACATGAGAGTCAGTGAGAGCACATGACAGTCAGTAAGAGCACATGAGAGTCAGTGAGGGCGCATGAGAGTCAGTGAGAGCACATGAGAGTCAGTGAGAGCACATGAGAGACAGTGAGAGCGCACGAGAGCCAGTGAGAGCGCATGAGAGTCAGTGAGAGCACATGAGAGTCAGTGAGAGCGCATGACAGTCAGTGAGAGCGCACGAGAGTCAGAGTCACATGAGAGTCAGTGAGAGCACATGAGAGACAGTGAGAGCACACGAGAGTCAGTGAGAGCACATGAGAGTCAGTGAGAGCGTATGGGAGTCCGTGATAGCGCATAGCACATGTCATGAGAGTCAGTGAAAGCACATAGAGTCAGTGAGAGTGCATGAAAGTCAGTGAGAGCGCATGAGAGTCAGTTAGCTCACAAGAAAGTCAGTGAGAGCACGCGACAGTCTCTTAGAGAGCATGAGAGTCAGAGAGTATGATAGTCAGGAAGAGAGGATGGGAGTGCATGAGAGCGTATGAGATTCCGAAAGCCCGACTGAAAGTGCGCGAGAGTCACCGAGGGTACATGAAATTTTCAGACCAATCGAGAACGAGAGCGACCCGGGCTTAATACTAGTAGAAGCGTTAGCCTTGAGTGAGCTTGTACATAGATGAAGGACTTGTTATGAAACCTACCAAAAAAGTTACAATGATGACAACAAAACTGGCCTAAAATTGAAAAGATTAAATGTCAGCTTCAAACGTTCTTGGAAGAAGATTAGAGATTAAATCGTGTTATTCTCATCCAAGCCTTAAAACTTATGCAGATGCTGACTGATCTTCTTAAGCCTCGATTACCCTGCCGTCTTTATGTACAAACCAAACCTGCTAAGATCTATCAAGGAGTAAACTTGAGGAAAGAAAAGATGGAAAGTGACGTTTTATTAAGTCCTATTTGATAAGAAAATATTGCTGAGTACCTTTATGATAAAAGGCAGGTGATTAAAATCGGCGACAACGTCCACTACTGACTACGGCCTTCAACTAATAGACGTAACTCAGCCAGTTCTGTCTGCTCAGTGAAATGTTTTAACATGTACTGACAGAGGTGCTCATGCAGTACTTATGATACCGACTGTAATGTCTTAGCAATATTAAGGGTGTTTGACATCTCGAGACATCACAGATTTCTTCATCTTCCGGAGGACATTTGTTATGACCCCTAACAAATTTTGCATTGTTGCTTCCAGCTTATTAGACCATCCTTCGTGCACATCTATGCTTGTGTTGTATTGCTCACTTTCTGTCCTAGATACTCGCATTGCTTTAGTTCCCATCGCAAAAGCCTCTTCTTCAGAATCTTCAGTATTCTCAGCATCTTTGCAAGTTTAGTTGTTTATCCACGGGCAACTCATTTCCAATGTTATCGCTTGCTTGGTCGTTCTCTGGGGACTTACCTCACAGCCTAAAAAGAACCTCATGAGCTGGGCTTGAGCGCATCTTCTGCTCAGTAAAGTGCCTCGTTGGTAGAAAATGCTAACGATGGTGTGTGAGGGGTATATTCGAACACTTCCTTAACTGCTTACCGCCACACCCCTCTACCGAATATCTCTGGTCTTCACGATTCAAGTGAAACCCCGCCTAAGACTGATGAATTTTTGAACGCTTTTAACATGTTTGTATCGATATCCAGCCCGATCATAATGTCCTGTGCCGTAAATAAGACTAAATACAGTTGAACTAAAACACTTCCTCTCAAAGACTGACTACTGACCGTTCAATATTCGGTCATAAATATATGTTATTTAGCGGTCGGGAGGTCCGTATACGGACCGACCTAGGCAGGTAAATAACATATTTATTTTTTCCAACATTTGTCAGCTTGCAGGTCAATCTTAAAGGTTTGTCCTAACGCACACGTAAGTTTCAAGGCCCGTTTACACATGCGATTTTTGGTGCAATTTTTGTCGCGCTCTCCAACGCAACTTTTGTCGCAAGTGTAAACTAGCAGGGATTTCGCTGCGATTCCAGTGCGATATTTGTTGCAATTTTCCCCAAATCGCCGCCAAGTTGCATCAAGCTTCGAAACCTCTGCGATATCGCGGCGACAAATCGTACAGAAATAGCTGCTAGTTTACACTTACAATTCTTATCGCGAGCTCGGGCGCGACAAGAATTGCACTGAAAAGTGCAACAAAAATTGCACAAAAAATCGCACGTTTAAACGGGCCTTCACTGAGTCAGCTGGCAGGAATTCGTGGAGCAAATGTAATCATAAACTCTTCAAACGTTTAACTTAAGTTTAATATTTTTGACTAGAAACTGACCTATCAACATGGAAAAGGTTGTTTTTCAAGAACGTAACAGACATGCACATTGAAAATCGTAGCCGGCATAATTATTAACAAGCTAAGTAAAACCTTATAATTAAGCTTAAGCTTACTAAACACAAAACCAAAGTACTCAAACGTTAGGACAGGTTTAATTGCCCTTGCGGTAAAAATGAAAGAGAACATTTTCAAAAACATTCCGTTTAGCCTACTTATTTTCTTTTTATGTCTTGCGTTGTACTTGTAAACGTATGTGCTGGTTCTGCGGATATAAACAATTAAACCATTTAGAGAAATCGTTCGGTGTGATCTCAGTTTTAACCAAGGCGAACGGTGCGCCCGCTTTTAAGTTTATCTTCTTTTACGGCAGATGAAAAAGCGAATTTCCAGTTGAAGCCTGCACAATTTCTTGAATGAAAATATACCGAACCTCGATAAACGAAGAGAACTAAACACTAAAAAAACAAGTCATTAAAGTAAGTATCGGAGTCAAAAGGCATTGTGGCGGTCGCAATTTAAAAACTAAAACTGCTCTGTAATGTAAAGTGAATTCAACAACAAACTCACGAACCGCAATGCTAAGCTACACAAAATTAAAACGAGTGCTCGCCTTTTGAAGGTATTACAAGGCCTTTAATTCTCCTCCTTGTTAGACTTTCCATTTACAACACACGTAAGAATTGTGAGTTGACAAAAAATTCGCATCTTTGAGCCATAAATTAAAAAAAAATTCCCTAGTTCAACAGAGGAATGTTGTTTTTTCAATTTTCATTCAATTGTTTTTTGCGCGGTTACCGTGACCGTGATCAGAGATAAGAAAATTCTGCCCGCTCGGGGAACCAATCAGAATGCAGGATTCGGAGGATACCGCCCGCTCGTGCACTGAATCGGGTGCTGGATTCGCTTTTGCGACATTATCGTTCTCGAAAACATTCTCCAGCTTTCTTGTACAAGTCTTTCCGCTTTGGAAAGTAATGATTTTCGATGGAAAAAGATCAACGCACGCTTGCCTTCTTTGCGGTGGGACAAAGCTTGAAAAAATTCATTTTCACACAGACAGACTCGAGCGCACGCAATATTCGTGCGAGCTCCTGAAGTAGTGCAAACCTGAATATTTTCCTAATTATATTCGTCAAAAGAATTAACTGTTGCATGTTATTTTTAAACTGAGACGTCCCGTTTTCCAAGTGCGACAGGTTACAGAAGTGATTTCTTTTTGCATGAATGCTTGTATAATGACAAATAATCAATTAAGGTGATTCCATTCAATTGCATTGCGCATCCTTTCTGCGCATCAATTTTTTTTCCGTGATTAGCGCCAATCTCGTTCCCAGAGGCTGCATTCCTTTTGGTCAGCACCAGGGGGGAGTGATGAACTCGCCGCTCGGCGAACCGCTCGGCTCGGCTGGTTGGAGGTGTCTGGCCATCGTGACGTCACGACGTGAAAAGCGCGCGAGTTTGCCGAGTCTTCAAAAATGGCGCTGGCAAACTGATGTTAGGGTTCGGGCTACAAACGTATTTTTTGTGCTATTAAGCTTTCAGCTAAGCTTGTTTTCTTGGGTAATGGAATTTTAGTCATCCCTTTTTTCGATATAGGTAAGTGGCTCTTTGTCTTAACGTTAAAATCACACTTAAATGATGTTTTAAGAGTCATGTTTACTCTCCGCGATCGAAGAATTATGCGGGAAATTTGCTATTGTCCGCGTCTGAAAAAGTGTGTTTTTTTCAGTTATATACCACAGCGAAACTTGAAACTTGGCTACGGACTAGCCTATAGTTTAACAAAAGTACCCAAGTTGAGACAAGTGGTATAGTATTTGCCAAAAAAATGATCAGTCCGTTTGTTTAGCTGAGTATAATAGAAGGCGAACCTAGAAGGGTATGTTTAGCACTTAAAAGTTAACTTTTCTTACAGTATTTGCTTCCATCTTCTGTATAAGGAAAGAATGGTGATATTTAATTGCTAGGGAAAGAGTAATCGAACTTAGTAAATTTTGCCACCTCATTTAACCCGTGTAAACTACACTTTTGCAGAACAACATAAAAATCTGAATCAGCTCGCAAATTATGCGGGCGCCCGAGGAAACAAGTATTCGCTGATCTGGTTCTGTACTTTTTTATGAAAACTAATAGATATATTTGAGTACCATTTGGATCAATGATTCAGTGATTTATTCTCAATACCTCCAGTTTCCTCTAGATTCAGTTGCTGTCCAGGTTGCACAGTATTTTAGAAAGAGTTTGACCGTCTGCTTGATCCACAACTGACGATGACCGTTTCGCAAATAAACTGAATTGGTCCTGTCATTTGATTTTCAAAGATTAATTAATTTTAAAACAGTCAAACTGAGGACCATTCTAGTAAAGAGAGAGCCTTGTTAACCCTTAACATCAGTAACCTGAGAACGTTGGCGTTTCAGATAGACTGTGGTTTTTTATAATTATTCAATAAGAGATCAGCACAAATTTGGCCGGAAAGCCGGCGCGTCAGCTGTTTTGCCTCGTCTCCAGCAAATGTTGTCATCTTTGTCGTTTTTTACAAGATAGTTTAGCAAAGTAAGGAGTTACTGTGGCCCATTATTAACTTCGAACCAAGCACATGAATTCACAGTAAACGTTTCTTTGTATTGGAGTATTCTTCTCCACATTTTAATGATGTTTAAAGCCACTGATCATTTTAATGAAATTGTTACGCAATTTTATTTTCCTAAAATTGGAAAGAGTTTATACATATAAAAGTTATGTTTTTGTCTCCAAGTGACACATCTTAGGGTTTGTGAGATACAGCTTCTGAAAAGTGATCTTGATCACGATTTCAATCGATCGACCAAAGCGTCCATGAAATCTTTTGAGTCTTATCGCCAATTTGTTATTTTGTTTTGAGGACCAATTTGCATTAAGAATACTTTTTATGTTATAGCATGCAGCATACCTTTCGTTCTTTTATTGTTTTGCTCTGTTCTTTTTGAGAAACTGGACTGTAACCATTTGCGAGGAAGCCATTTGTTAACTTTCCTTTGAATTTCCGGGCAGACTTATATGTGACGTCACGATGGCCAGACACCTCAGTTTTTCATTCGCCAATACCGGCGCCTGTGCCCAGGCCCAAGTTCATCACTCCCTCCTGGTCAGCACCAAGGATGCATTTCGATCCCGCTGACTGTAAATGCGCGCGGGCTCTGGGGACGAGATTGGATGAGCGCGCGCACCTTCAGAACTTGATGGGTTTTCTATGAAAGCTGAGTTGTTCAGAGAAATAAATGGTCGTTTTCTCCTAAACGAGCTCGGTTACCCCCATTTTTAATACAAAGATTCAAATGGCACACGGTGGAGTACAATATATCGCGATTTTGAGAAAAGTTAAAAATTCTGCTTTGAGATGTTTTTATTTAAATGCCAAAAAAACACGTCTTTGGTACAGCAGGGTGTGTACGCTCGCCGCAAATTTTTAAATTTATTTCATAATCTTGATTCCTGTTCAACTAAAATAGTATTCAATACAAGATAAATGTCTGTTTTGTTGAACTGCTCCAATATTTCAATAAAAGCAATGACTTTTTAAAGCAATTATGGTTCTCATTTCTGATTACTAGGGTTTCTCAGGAAAACCTTGCGGGTCGTATAGTTGCTATTAATGCATATCCATTTTGTGACAAAACCAGCACGGTGATCCCTATTTTTTATTGCATTTTTGAAATGTTCTTAACACAATTACCAACTGGACCAAGTTTAAGTAAATTTTAAATATTCCTTTTATTTCGATGGAATCACCTGAAAGTGTTATCAATTATGACTTCAATTCGTTTAGTGACGTCACTTACTGTACATTTGTTTCACTTGCAGACAACAAAGCAGGCAATCCAGCAAAACTTGTGTATTAGACAATCCTCTTATTCTTAAAGAAACTTTGTCTCTCAAACGTGTTTATTCAGGTATTGATTCAATCACACAGATTATCTATGTACATTGAAAGGCGTTATAAGTATGATCGCATATGTAACAGACCTTCAGACTTTCATTGCATCTTTTTTGTGTTACGGAATTGGATTCATAGAAGTAGTTCTCTATTCAAAATGTGTTTTTTTAATGTTCTAAGTTTCTAAATTACAGTGCTTCCATTATCAAGCGTAGGTTGGCATGCAGGCAATATGTTTGCTTTGTTTTTTCTTCAGATTGATTGAGCTTTGGAAATGGCGCCGTCATCTATGGAGCGATCATTGTCAATGACAGATGTGGAAGATCTGACTAAACTCTGCCGTGCGACCCACGGCGAAAATTTTCCAACACCGTTTGATATTTCTGCCGCGGTTGGTTATGGCGACAAAAAAGACATCTTTAAAATTCCCAGACCAAAGAGGAAGTTTAATGGTAACAAGATCCTCGGTTTCCTCAGGGTAAGAAAAACCCTACTTTTTGTACTTAAGACGGATTCCGCTCAACGTTCGAGCAATAAGTGCAAAAAATATTTACCAAAAAACTACTCAAAGCACGGTAACATTTTAAATGCTATTTGAAACATCTCACTCTAGTTCACTTGCCCAAGTGACCCCGCGATGAAATTCTCAAGCATTCTCAAGAAAATTAATTTCAAATCTCGTAAAAGTATGCTAAAAACGGGCGCCATTTTGTTTTGAACTGACATGAGGCGTCTTTTTAATTGAAATATGGATAACTTCAAATCCAATTTTCTCTCGCGGGGTCAGCTTGGGAGCAAAAGTAACGATAAGTTCTTCTTATCTGTTCTCAAAATGTGACAGTGCTGCAAGTATTTTTTTGGTAACTTAATTTTTGCACTTACTGCTCGAACGTTGAGCGGAAATCGTCTTAACTGTTTGTGTTTATTATAGCCAACTTCACTACAGTGTGCAGGCACACGTTTCCTAACATGTTTCAACGGCTATGATTCGCCAATCACGATCATGATACGACCATGTTCAGGCAAAAGTGGAGGAAACTCCCACTTTAAAGTTTGTTTATTATCGTATAAACTGATGTAGCTTTATGAACCTTGAGTTAAGGTTCAAATCTCTGAGGACACAAGATCTTGTAGCACTTAACTACATCCATCCATCCATCCATACATACATACATACATACATGTATACATACATACATACATACATACATACATACATACATACATACATACATACATACATACATACGTACGTACGTACGTACCTACGTACGTACGTACGTAGGTACGTACGTACGTACGTACATACAGACATACATACATACATACATACATACCTACATACATACATGCATGCATACATACATACATACATACATACATACATACATACATACATACATACATACATACATACATACATACAATTAAACTTGACTGTTTAATTCAAACTTTTGATCTTCACAATACTGAGGCTAGCTTCGAATCACACAAGAATTTTTGCTCTCGATCTTTTATCCTGACCAGGCGAGAACGCATGTCAGTCACCTGGTCTTACCTGTCAAACTCAAATCTAGGCTACCGTAATGCCTTGCGCAGTAGATCTGTTGCAAAACTACGCTTGCGCACGAAGCTGATTAGCATATGAAGCTTCGAGCAGTTACGGAGTTACAAAATCTATTTCTTCCTAAATTTTCAGCATCGTTCTCAAGGTATCTGGTCAAAATAAAGTAAAAGGAGCAATATAAAAATTACAAAGAACAATTCTATCGATTAAAATTCAAGTTGAATATTATTACATAACAGTGGACCACAACGTAAGTTAAATATTCTGAGAACACAAGCTTCTTCAAATCTAGGGTCCGCCTTTTTTTAATAAATTAAAAATGGACGTGATCTCTAGCCTTGAAGAAGAAAATGAACATTCATAACAGAACTTGACAAAGCGCCACTTACTCACTTGATTTGTACAACACTTGTGAATTAAAGTTTCCCTTTAAAAACAAACCGACTAAAAAGCAACTACTACAAGGAATATTAAATGGTACGAATTCAGCAAGAAACACGAAGAAATTGCGCTTAAAATGCTAAAAGTAAGATACAAAAGTCATTTCCAGGAAAACAATCACGAATGTCAAATCGTAAGGTCAAAACCAAAACAGGCAAATTGATGCAGTGTACAAAAACAATTGACCATCCCATTAAATAAGGATTAACTTCCTAGCAACGTATAAACAAACATCGTAAAACACCCGTTTCGCGCCAAAATCGTACCAAGGGATAAATATCAAAAACTCAATCAACGCACAACCACAAACGGACTATTGAAAACGTTGCGATCACTAAAAACCCCACTATGTTTCATTTCAAACCTACACAGTCACTAACCTAAAAAATCAAGTATTACATTATTATTATTATTATTATTATTATTATTATTATTATTATTATTATTATTACTATTATTATTATTATTATTATTATTATTATTATTACAACACAAGCATTCTTGAAACCACAATGCATACAATAACATCAGCTGGTGTAACATCTTTTTGGAAGTCAAAAACATGAATAAAGTATGAATCTTCAGAATGATTTACTACGCAAAGTTTAGTCTTAAAAATTGCGTATTTTTATTGTTTAACACTTGTGTGTATTACAGTGTATCCTTCTTTCCTAAGCAAACTCCAGCCGCTGGCCTCTCCGAGCCCCTACCCCATTATAGTCTATTCTGTAGCCAATTATAGACCCCATGTTAGCCACTTTTGGGCTGCAATCCCGCAAATGTGCGACCCCATTCTAGTAACTCTATTAGTTCCTAGGGAAAATGCAACCCATTATAGTCAATCCAGTCGTGAAAATGCGACCCCATCCAGTGGCACATCCCCATTAGCCTATTACTAGGAAGTACACCCCCCGGGAACTTTACCTCTCAAATATGTATTTCTACAAAGGTTCCATTCTGCCAAACACATGCTCACTGCATGAGTTTCGCCTCCCCAAATACCTTGCACCACGTTTCTATGCTCATTCTTCTGTGGGCTTCGGTACATGCACAGCTCTAGTTTTTTCCCTCCCACCCTCCCTTGATTGGAACTTTTGTCACTGTGTTCTCATACATTTTTAAGAGCACTTTAGCTTGAGTGGTCCTCGTCCTATATAGTAAGTTAATCAATATAACGCGGACAGGGTGCAGACAGGGAAGTGCACCCCTTGGTTGCACTCTACCCCACAGTAAGACTTAGCCCTTGGATATAGATTCGGAAAAAATCCATTCCAAGGTGGGTACCCCCGGTCGCACCTGACCTGTACTCCCCCCTGGAGGGTTCCCCTCTGGGTTCCCTCAATTCCCTATGACTATGGGATTTGGGCCTCACCCCACTGGAGACAGATCCGGAACACTGTCCAGGGTAGCTACCCCCGGTATAACTTGATCTAGTCTCCCCCAGGGGGACCCCCTCCTGGCCCCCCTGCATTCCTAGATAAGCCACGCTTCCCTGCCACCCAAAATTTTGCCCATTATCTGCCTTTTGTGGTATTTTGTAACAGTAGGTTTAATGCACTTTCAGATGCAATTAATTCTCGAAAGAGGAGTCGAATTGAGTTAATTGAGTCCATAGACTCATAGAGTAAACAATAACTTCCGGACATATAATAATCTAGACAGAAAAAGATTTGTCAATTTCCGTCAGCATTTTCTGACCATGGACAAATCATGAGACGCGTGGCAATCATGATGGGTGATTCACAGACGGCAAATAATGTTTGAAAACCAAACTTGGGTCTTCACACTGCGTGAAATCCTTATGGAGGTTTGTATTTCACCATGTAAGTATTAATGTTGTCACGTGAGCTCATTTTATGGGCCAATTTCCTTCTCCGTTGTTGGATCATGGTGGAATCATGATGGACGAATCATAGCCAGCGAATAATGTTTGAAAAACCCGTGTCTTCGCACTGCAGTGAAAAAAAGGCTGTGATACTTGTACTAAAAAGAGAGAAGAAAACTGTTCATTATCGACAAAAAGTCTGTCAAAATAGTGGTATCGTGCAATGTAAAAAAGCTATTTCGAATCTCTCAATTTTACTCATTTTTCTTTTCAGAGGAAATCATTTACGACAACAAAAAGCAGTGAAGCAGTTTATCCTGCATGTAGCATGGAGACAAACTCAGTGGCTGTCGGAGGAGCTTTCCCTGATACACACTCCAAAAATGAATCAGAAAGGGCCTCAAGCTCACAAGGTGGAAAATCACCTCGAGCCAGGTAAGAAATTGATCTTTTCACTGCATGCTCATTAATCCAACCACCCAAGCTTGCGTTTATAAATCTTTGTGATTGAATCGCTACAAGTTTGAGGTAAGAAGCCTTGAAGCCTTAAACATGATATCAAGGTTAGAGGCAAGACCGCAATTTAAACTGTCCAGTGTGCAGTGGTCTACACCACAGACCACCCCAGGTTTATTATACTGGTGTCGCCGGTTAGGGGTCGCCTGTGCAAGCTTCTCGCTGCTAAATCACAGTCGAGTATAGAGAAATAATAGCTTGCCTTTTGTGAGTAATTGGTGTTGTTCAGCAACTAACCAATCTGCATGTTCAGCAACTATCATAAATGAACTGCATGTGTCAAATTCTTGTCTGTTTTTAAAAAATACGAAAAGTCATCAAAAATTTCGCTAAACTTTCTACCTATAACTTATGTACGTGTTTATTGTCTCCTTATGTCCCTCGCGTCCGAAAACTGTCAAAACATTGGGAAAGTGTCATATGGGCTCATAAAAAGAAAAAATAATCAAAATAGACAATTTGTTGAACAACATGTTACCACGTTTGGCCACAATGTGGAATGATGTTGGTTGATGGTGAATAATGTTAGGCACATGGCATTGAACGGAATTTGATTAGCCTGCGAGCAGGTGAGTTATTCGCACCAGTAAGTTGGCAGTGAAGCCGTAAGTTAATCGAGCTTTCACTTACTCAACTTAATAGAGAATGAAAGCAATTGATAGAGGACCATGAGGAATTTCAATCTTTGCGCAGCGATGACAGAGAACTGCAGGATGCAGATTTGTGGTTACTAGAATCCCAAGCAATTGTAGAGGAACTTATTTGTAGAACTGTTGAGTATCAGGAAGACAAAATAGTTAATGGCGGATCTGAGTTAAGTGTTCCAATGGAAGCCAACAAAATCTGGACAGGTGGATCAAACTGATATTGCTTCAGTCACTAGCGTTGATCGCTAGAGTAGCAAAAGAGATGGTAGTAAAATAACTAAGACAACCTCATCCTCATCCAGAGAACGTGCAAGAGAACGAGCAAAAGAACGAGCAAGGGAAGCTAATCTACCTAAATGGAAAGTTAAGCAGTTAATGGAGAAAGCTGATTTGGAGGCCAGGATTGCAGCACAGAAACCTCAACTCGATGTACAATTGGAAATTAAGGAAACATAGCAGGAAGCTGATATGAAGCAAAAAGAAGCATTGCTTCTAAAGAAAGAGGTGGATAAGGACGATATTGTTAAACGCTTGGAAGATTTTGAAGATGATACCTCTGTCGCAGGGAAATCGACCACAACTTACGATTGAGCCAACGTCCCAAGTCAAGAAAGAAGACACCCCCCAAAGGACACTAGGCTCAGAAAGTAAAGGAGTGGTTGGCAAAAGTGAATCCCAAAGAAGAATCAGATAAATTGAAAGAGAAAAATACTCCTCCTAAGGCTACAGAAGACAAAGAAAAGGTGCTGGATACGACAAAGTTAGGCTTCTCAAGGTCAGCATTGGTATCTTCACCTTCGAAACTTAACCTACCTGTATTTGATGGAAATCCCTGTAATTGGCCAAACTGGTATGGAATGTTCAAAGCACTGGTACATGACCAAGTGAAGATGGTTTATCTTAAAGCATCAGTTACGATAACGGCAAAGAAAGCCATCGCAGTAATGTTCTTCGATGGGACAACTTATGACGAGGCTATCAAGGAGTTGACTAATCGGTTTGGAAACCCAGCACTCATCTCAAAGTCCCTGATAAGCAAGGTTCTGAAAATGCCGGCACTTAAAGATGAGAACACTCTAAGTCAGAGGTCATTTGTTGATGACTTGTACACCATTGTGAGGACGTTGAAGACCTATGGTCATGGAACAGACTTACAAGCAGCAGCCTACATGTAGCAGGTCGTTAGAAGACTACTCCCTGCAGTTGCTGAAGGGTGGAGAAGACGAAAGCTAGAGCTACAACCGAAGGAAGTTGATCTTACCGACCTGGATAAGTAGCTGGAAACAGAGGTTCAAGTTAAAGATATGGCCTTTGGTTGCTTCAGTGCAACAAAACACCCCAAACAAGACAGTGGTAAGTCCAAACCAAATGCAAGCACATCAAAGTGATTTAAGAAAAAGAGAGACGTACCGAAAAACACGTTCACAACATCAGGAGCAAAAACAGTGTCCTGTCTGCAAAGGAGATCATGGAGTAACGTCGTGTGAAACTTGGAAGAAGGCAACTGTAAATGATAGATGGGAATTAGTGAAGAAGTTTGGTTTATACTTTTGATGCCTTAAGAAGAGTCATCGGATTGGACGTTGTTCATTGAAAGGGACATGTCTAGTGGAAGATGTGAGTGGAGACACCACCCACAACTACACGCAGCCATAGGAACACCTAAGTTAAACCCGGCTGCTGATACATTCCATCCCTCACAAGCTGTTGTAGAAGAAACCAAGCGACTGGAAAGTCCACAACCTAAGCAATGGGTGGAGTGATCAAAGACACCCCCAGCGCGCAACGCCCTGGAAAGGTAGCCCTGCAGATGGTAACTGTAATCCTGGAAGGGAGAAACGAAATTAAGATTAAAACATATGCCTTCATTGACGGAGGTTCTGATTCATCCTATCTGAAAGACGAAATAGCAGACATATTGGGCCTGGAAACTGAACGTCGACCACTTCGTTTATCAGTCTTCGGAGCAAACGCAGTTGTTAAGGACAGTAAAACTGTGACTGTGCACCTAGAGAGTATGTATGGTAGCACTAAGAGAGAGGCCTTTTTGTGGACCACCCCGAACATATGTGAGATGAAAGCAGTAGACTGGTCCCACCGCGCCAGAAGTCTAGAGGATTGGGTGGCGAACGTTAACATTGTGGAATCTGAATTACCTTTGAAAGCTTTAAGAGTCCAGTGGAATGCTGAAACAGATATGTTTACTTTCAAGTTGAACCCCCACAGGACAAATTGTACACAAAGTAAGGGTTCCTGAAGAAACTTGCAACACTATTTGACCCACTGCAAATGTTGGCGCCATTCACAATCAGAGCTAGGACGGCCATACAAGAAACCTGGCTACTTGGATTGGAATGGGATGATGAGTTTCCTGTTGAGTTGAAGAAGAAGTGTCAAGAGTGGTTTCAATAACTACCAGAACTCCGTGCAGTCCAAGTGCCAAGATGCTACCGCGTGACAGGAAAAAACGTTGTAGATGCATCCATTCACACGATGACAGACGCTTCACAGTTGGCGTATGCAGCAGTCAGTTATGTGCGGCATGAGTTTAAGGACGGAGGAATAAAAAAAGCGAAAGTTGCGCCAACATAAGCCACATCCATTCCTAGATTAGAGCTCATGGTTGCAGTGCTGGGATTGAGACTGTCGAGAAAAGTTGCAGAGCTGTCACAGATTCCTTTTCGAACTGCACATTGCGGACGGACAGTGAGGACGTTATTAGCTGGACTTTCATTGCAAACAGAGTACCAGAGATCCATCAGAAGTCGAAGCCCAGACAGTGGCGCCATGTTCCGACTGTACTGAACTGTGCAGACGATGCAACACGAGGGCTACGCGCGAGGATCATCGTTAATTCAGCGGACCTGAGTTCCTGTACAAGAACAAAGACGACTGGCCTCCGAGAAAACGTATCAAAGAAGAAGACCGTTCTAAAGAGAGTGTAGCCAAGTTAACAAAACCAAAGATGACCTTTGCGACAGATGTTTCCTGACCATGAACGGATCCATTGAGGTACTCCAGTTTGACCAGGCTGATATGAGTGACAGCATGGGCGAAGCGATTTATTGTCAAACTACGAGACAAGGTGAAGAAAGCAGAAAGTAGAAAACCCCTTAGGTGTAGAGACCTGCAGTGCAGCTACATTGATCCGGGCTGAAATTGATAGGGCTGAAAAACTTTGGGCACAAACCGAGAGATTCTTAAAGGGGATGCAAGATTTGGGTGGAGGCAAAGACGTCAGTAGGCAGAGTCATTTGAAACCGCTTACTTCGATGATGGATTAACTGGGCATATTACGAGTAGGAGGGCGACTAACCACCCTGTGATTCTACCTAAAAGGGATCACATCACTCGACTGATTGTAGCAGACGTCCATAATCGTTGCCGCCATGCAGGAGTGAATCACGTGCTAGCGCGAGTAGGACATCGTTACTGGATTATAGATGGTCGACAAGAGGTAAAGAACTGGGATAAATAACGCAAGGTATGTGACAGGAGACGTGCAAAACCGGCAGTGCAAATCATGGCTCCACTCTCGGAGTGGAGACCTGGAACAACGATGAGAGCGTTTGCCGAATGTTGTGTTGATTATGCCAGCCCTTCACAACCAAGATAACACGAAGAGTATCCGCCAAAGATGTCTCTGCCTGTTTGCCTGTTCTGCGACCACAGCGGTACACTCAGAAATGGCGTATTCGCTGAGCACTGCAGATTTCCTGAATGCGTTTATCCGAATGGTTGCTACTAAATGAAGACCTGAATCAGTTATGGAACGAACTTTGTGGGAGCGGAGAGGGAGCTCCGAGAACTTGTTCAATCAATGGACCGTGAGAGGATCACGGATGATGCTGCAAACAAGGGCATCAAGTGGAACTGGAACCCTCCGCTGATTAGAGTGATTAAAGTGGCCAAGAAGACTCTTAAAGCGATAGTTAGAAATGTAGGACTAACTGATGACGAACTGCAAACTGTCTTCAAGGAAGTAAAAGATCTAAAGAACGCGATGCCCCTTACGTAAGAAGGAACAGACCCCCGAGACGAACCCGTGTTGACCCCGAACCATTTCTTGGTTGGCCAGCTAGGATTGCAGCTAGCACCCCTAGTCGCCGACGAATGGGGGTTTAATCCCAACAACCGATGGACATCGATCTGGAACCTGGTGAAAATATTATGGAAGCGGTGGAGAGAAGAGTTCCTGGCGACACTCTACACTCGGACGAAATGGAGGGAGGCCAAAGATAACTTGCGGGTTGGAGATGTTGTACTGGTAATCGACCAAAATGCACCGCGCTGACAATAGCACCTGGGACGAGTAGTTGAAATATTCCCAAAACAAGATGGACAGGTGCGTGTTGTCCAAGTGAGCACAAGAGGCCACAAGCTAATCCGTCCAATAATCCGCCAGCGCCCACTGAACGTCTCAGATCCTGACATCTAGAGCTGAGGATCCCGGCCGCTCCTCAGGGGAGAGGATAGAGAGACGATTGAACTGAACTTTATTCACTGTGAAGCCCCAGGTGCTCCATCGCGAGGGGGACTGAGAACTGTAAAACTCATTATGGGATGTGAAGAATAAAAAAGATGCAGTGAGCACATGGAAAAATGGCGTCGTGTTTTGATTCTTCGTTTGAAGTTTGCTAACGCTGTACAGCTAAAACACCAGGTATCCTTACTACGCGCACAGGTCTGTAACGTTATGCATCGAGGGCTCGCGCTGAGGAAATTTAGACAAATATCTACCAAAGTTTCATCAAATTTCGCTGACACAGAAACAATTAGCGCAAAGGTCCTTAAGAGAGAGACGGTCACTTATTTACTAGAGTGGCCACTGACAAAGATTTGACTTAAGTTCAGGATCCGTCGGGTAGTTACAGTTGACGATTACATAATTATGGATAAAAAACATTCAAAATTGTTCTCATCAATATTTATTATGGAAAGTCCGCAATGCATGTGGTTCTTCCGAAAACGCGGGGTCGGGATGCGGGGTGCAGGGTCAACAAAAAACAAAAAACAACAATAATAATAATATTTATAATCATAGTCATGATCATAATCATAATCATAATAATACAGCTGAACTTAAAAGTAAAAAACGAAAATAGCTAAATACTTTAAAAATAGATAAAGATAAAGCGATATTAATAGATAATAGATAAAGCGAGAACTGATCTGAATATTTGACTTTTACACGGACCAATAAATAAATAAATATCGAGAAATTTGTATCATTTGGATCATGGAACACTCTTTTTTTCGTAGTTTTATTTCATTTCTGATGCATTAATATTTTTCACCGCTTCTGTATTTTGGATATATAGCGAAGCAGTTGTAAAAATCATGCAACCAAAACGCAGCTGAACGGTGAGCCAATCAGAGTTAGCGGTTTGCACGATGTTGATTTCACGCACGCAAATAAGATCGTGCACTATTTTCATTGCATGGGAATTGAGGGATATTTACTATGGTACTCGAGGAGATGCCTTAGCCAGAAGGCAGATATGTCTGAGACTGTGCAGGGGCGTTCCTGCCTTTACGCGAAATCGCAACTGCGTACCAGAATTTTCTGTCGTTAATATTACTTTTATTAATTTAACGGTTTATTATACAGGAGAAATGGAAAATTCATGTTAGATGAAGTGATAAGGTAAAGTTGTGCAACATCGATACTGACAGTTTCTTCATCACTGTTGCGGAAGAATGCACCTAAGCGTGTTGTACTATCTCTTCCAGTCCAAGAATCCATTTACGGCGCGACTTATTGGCTGTGGTCGCTCTCAATGTTAGTTCAGCGTCTATCAAGCAGTTTGATTCCATTATTGCTCTTTGCACCACAAGATATGTCTTGTCCAACACAGTTGTCTTATCTGGCTGAATATGGTCCGACGAGAGAACATCAACCTCATACAAGTAACAAAGGAAGTGGGGGTTGTGGCAAATGTAATCATCATCAACATCACATCCTTTATTTAAACACGATAAAAGATTTTAAGCATAATGCTTGTGGGGTCGTGTAATTAATTAGGTATAGTACTTAACTACAATACTTCTATTAAGAATATGGTTTGATAAGAAATTGAGCACAATGAACAAATGGCTAATAGCACTTAAAATCATGGTATTGTCTGGGAAGCGACTGAACTGACTGTGCACTGAAATCAAGTTCCTTAACATATTTATCCTTCTTCACATTACGGTAAAAAGCCGTAAATTGGGAGCCCGTAAAATATGTAGAAACAGTATTCCATAAAATGGCTCCTCTATGGCTAATTGAGTTTTTAAAAAGTATGAGTTAAAACGTGGGACGGTAACCTTGTTGCTTCTTCTGAGATCGTAAGCTGCGCAAGATTTGTTCACTAAGTAAGATAAAGCAGCTGGTGCTTCACCGCTGAGTACTTTGTAAAATAGCTTGATTAACCGGAGTTTATACAAGTAGTTTAGTGTATTCCATTTCGAATGCCAGTAGACGTCAGCAGATGCCATATCGCGGGGCAAGTTGTAAATAATTCTAGCTGCCCTACGATGAATCTTTTCTAATGAATTCAGTTGCTCCATATTAACGCATCCACCCCACACGACAAGGCCACACAGAACTGAAGGTAGGATAACCTGAAACTACAAATCCAATAGGGCATCCCTGCTTAGGAACGAACTTCTCTTTCAGAGGTTCAGGTTGTTAACAAAGCTCTTTTTTACACCTGTAAGGTGCTTTGACCAGGAAAGCCTGTCATCAATAGTGAATCCTAAAAGGCGAGTGTGTTCTGATCCTCGCCAATTATCACTGAATTTAGTGGCCCGATGTCCGGTTTTCTCATCAATGACATTGCTTTGCACTTTGCCGAGTGGGGAGTTAGAGAGTTTCTTGGCACCACCTGTTCAGTTCAGATAAAGCTCTGTTTAGTGAATTAACAGCGCGTACATAACAGTCAGTCAGTAATAGTCATCCGCGTACATAAAAACAGCGCCAGAGAAAACTGAAAATGGCGGACCATTGGTGTACAAGGCGAACAACGTGGGGCCTAGCACAGACCCCTGAGGAATCCCACATTTAACATTTAACACAGTTGAGTGCTGGCCGTTTACTACCGAGAATTGGGTTCGGTCGCTTAGGTAGACTGTCAGCCATGATAACAGGGGACCTTGAACTCCGAATTGAAATTTCAACTTATGCAGTAAGATCGCATGGGATACACAGTCAAAAGCTTTTCTGAAGTCTACAAACGCCACAGCAACCGCTTTGTCCTCATCGATTGATCTTCTCCAAATTTCTGAGAGATGTACGAGCAATAGTTGTGTGGAGTGCCCTTCACGTGCACGGTAGGCCCGCTGTTTATCTGTAACTAAGTCATTGTGGAAAACATGATCAACGATAGTATCTGTTACACATGGTTCCATAATTTTGCTTGGAACGCTTAAAAGCGATATCGGTCTGTAGTTTACAGAATAAACGAAACGACCCTATGGTTTGGGACGAAGAGGAAATGGCAGACGATTGTGGCATGGAACCCAGCATGCTGCGTTTATGTGTAGCGCAAAGACACCACATCAATAGGCCAGCAGATAAGTAACCCCAAGCAGTATTAGCACTGATTAGCGTCTTTCAGTCTTCTAGCCGGGTCGCGAATCACGGCTCCGCCGTCAAATTACTCGCCCGTATAACTCAATAATCGAGCCTGCTCGTAAGGCTGCAGAGCGGTTTGTGTATTGCTGTGCCACAACGACTGGCCAAGCAATAGGTCATTATCTGTTGCTCACATATATCTCCACCAGCAAAGTAGTACTTGATAAAATCTACAACACTTACGAGATTCATCTTTCCGATGAAGTGACCTACGACAAAGAAGTTCTAAAATGGAAGGCAAAGAGGGCGCGAGCTGCTACCATTCTTCTCACAATGCCTGTGTCCACTCCAAAACAAGGGCGGTCATTTAGTACCGTACACAGAATCCAGACCTACAAACGCTGAGCCATCAGAAATGAGTGGCTCTCTTCTCTGGCCTGCACTCTGATGGACACCAAAAGCTCTAAGAAAAGCAGCAACGTTTTCTTTTTAATTGTAACTACTTCGTGTCAGGAGCAATTGTCTCGATTTAGTTTTCAGTTACCAAGAAAATAAGAGAACTTATCTTATTGTCCCATCAAAAACTATTTAAACGCCCTTTAAGGTGTTTCGATACAGTTTTTTGGGGACCATACCTAAGTTTTTGAATCGGCTCTTAGACAGTCTTCTCCTTGTCAGATCAACGTGAAATTTGCAAAACGTGTTGGTTTTGGATTGAACTTTAGCGTGGTTTACATTTTGTAAAAATCGATATTTCCATGACAACGATACACAAAAATCCTCGAAAACAGTAAAATTGAAATTTTGCACGATCTAGATTTCGCTTCGAAAAGCAAACACCAGCATCTTAAACTGTGGTGTATGGCAAACAAAATATACAAGAACAAAAAAATTCTGTATGTTTGTTTTGAAGCAAATCGCAAAAACATTTTCAACCTTAGTTTTGGCCTAGTAATAGTAAATGCACCGAAAAATAATCAACGCTTTGATGAAATGGCTAGTAAATACTGTTAAAATGTGTCTTTTACTTACTATTTTACGCCTGGAAAGTTTTGTTGAAACTGGTGTTCGCGATCTCGAGAACGACTTGTTTTTCTAAGATCATTCACATAATAATTTTCTGGTAATTATTTAATTTGAGCGCTTTTGCGAAAATCTTAAGAATGGCTCGATAGATTTGTTTAAAACATTAAACAGGCGTGCTTGACGATGTGACCAATTTTAGTTTTGAGACTTATTAACACTGATTCACTGGAACACTTTTAGATTTAACGTTAAGGAGGATGTATGAACCGACCGAAAGGCTTGCGTTACATATAAAGCAACTAAATGCTAATATATTCAAAGTAATGCGCAATGCATTCCTCCGTGATTTTTACTTTTCGTTGTAATCTACAGTGCAACAAAGAACAAAGAAACCGGATAAAAATCATGAAGCAATGAATAACGCATTACTTTGAATATATTAGCATCCACTTGCCAACTGTGAATTTGTAACGCAACCTTCTCCGTCGGTTCATACATCCTCTTTAACGTTAAATCTAAAAGTGTTCCAGTGAATCAATGTTAATAAGACTCAAAACTAAAATCTATCGAGCCGTTCTTAAGATTTTCGCAAAAGCGCTCAAAATAAAAAATTACCACACAATTATTACGCGAATGATCTTAGAAAAACAAGTCGTTCTCGAGATCGCGAACACCAGTTTCAACAAAACTTTCTAGGCGTAAAATAGTAAATAAAAGACACATTTTAACAGTATTTACTAGCCATTTCATCAAAGCGTTGATTATTTTTTGGTGCATTTACTATTACTAGGCAAAAACTAAGGTTGAAAATGCTTTTGTGATTTACTTCAAAACAAACATACAGAATTTTTTTGTTCTTGTATATTTTGTTTGCCATACACCACAGTTTAAGATGCTAGTATTTGCTTTTCGAAGCGAAAGCTGGATCGTGCAAAATTTCAATTTCACTGTTTTCGAGGATTTTTGTTTATCGTTGTCATGGAAATATCGATTTTTACAAAATGTAAACCACGCTAAAGTTCAATCCAAAACCAACACGTATTGCAAATTTCACGTTGATCTGACAAGGAGAAGACTGTCTAAGAGACGATTCAAAAAGTTAGGTATGGTCCCAAAAAAACTGTATCGAAACACCTTAAGTTTACTCGTGTTAAAAACTGATGACTTTTCTTAAAGCTAATGTTATCATCTCAAACCTAGACAAGAAATACCCGCGGGTGATAAGCGACGAGGAAAGCTAAGTCCTGTTTTGAATTAGAATGAATTTACATCGTTCAATATTCATTTTATACCCACAGTTTTAGTAATTGCTTCCACTGTCGCCTTTCCCAGCTCTTCGCATCGCACGACGTCAGGGGAATCATCCGCTCTGTCGGTAAAGGCTCACTAGTTTAAGTGCATAGTATTTTCGTATTTCTTGTTTGTTTAGTTGTTGTTATTGTCTCAAAAGCGAATGGTAATATTTTTTACCGCCATTAGTGCCTTTGAAGAAAAATGTGAAAGATAAGACGGAGAGGCAGTGCGAGTGCGAGTCATACCTTGGCGATGGGCAAGAATCTTCACAAAAGTTACACGCTTGGCTGGCACTTCCAGGCACACATTTTTAGCTTAGCTAAATTACAGGTTTAGTTAAACTTTCGGGTAAGAGATCCACTGGTGCCATGGGCTTGTTCAGTCTACTTGCATTCCCTTTTTCCTTCCAAGACGAGAGCGCGCGCAATATTTGCCCCCTTACGAGAAAACACAACACGTGTCGTTGAGAAGAAAGAGGGACTGCTTGTATGATGTATTGTTTGATGTAAATTTAATTTTACTACCTTTAATTATCACACGATGTAGGTTTATAACTTCTTGGTCAATGTAAAGGACAATTGAGTTATAGGAAATAGCGCTTTAGAAATAAAGTGCTTAATATTCTTAACGTTTTTAATATTCCATTGTATTAGTTTTATTCAGATTTTTACAGTTGGTGTGATATCTCGCGATTTTTTACCGACTTAATAAAGTGTAGATGTAGACTATTATTATTATTGGTTTTTATTTCGTTAATGTTAGTAGATAATCCTTTACTTTTGGTTTGTTGGTTTTTTGTTGACCCCGCACCCCGCACCCCGACCCGGCGTTTTCGGAACAGCCCAATGCATATGGCTTTTAAGAGCCGTTGTCAGTAACTTTCGAGAATCCGGCGACAGAGCCGAAAATTCGAGTTTCTTTTTATTTGCCCAAAAGAACCCTTTTGGTGAACTATTTTCAAAAATAATATTAAAAAGTTCCAGCGAGTGTTTATTTTGGCAAAAAAACGGAAAGTTCGAAATTGGCCTAAACGGGCCTTCGGACCCGATGTAAATTATGCAAATTAGTACATTTTCAAAACGCTCGTACAAGACAACGAAAGCTTGCCTAGAATTAATCTTTTCACAGTTTGTTAGACATCTCTTGAACTTGCTTTCAAAGTAAACTTTACGTCGATCTAAACGTTCTTTTCTTGATATCCACGCGCGTAAAGAGTACAGTATTTCCATTCCGTTGATACACTGAATTTTACAAATTTTTAGAAGACCATATCATCGGGGGTATACGAATATCTAGGTCATGAAAGAGCTCTTTGCAATCGGAAATGCTCGTTGTTTATCATATTAAAATATTTAGTTTGGCCCGTGAAAAGGAAGAGCGAGAGGTGAAAATATGTGGAGTGCACTTTGACAGATTTCGCCATTTCTTTACTGTACTCCTATTTCAAGTCACATATGCTTTTCAGACACAACGGTCGACGTTTCTGGTCTGTACCATACTGCTTTTATACTGAAAGTAAGCTAAAGCATTTCCTTATCTTAAATCTAGTTACGAAGCGATGTTTTGACTTTATTTTACGCGAGTTTCACATAATAGAACAATTAGACGATGAAAGATCCCTGTCGACAATGTGATGTTTTGATAACGCGATGTTAGCCTGTCACATGGATATTTCGCTTTTCAGACTTTTCCAAACTATTAAACTATCGTTACTTTAGGGCAGATATTAAAATTTTAAATGTTTAAGTACGTGAATTCGAGTAAAAAGAAACCTTGAATAAATATCCCATTAAGTCACTTTACGATAAAGGAATTCGGCGGGCATAGATGCTATCAGAAATCTCCTTATGCAAATGAAAAGGCGTCTGCGCGATGTTTTTGTGTTGCTTTATAAGACTTAAACGCTGGCGCGTAAATAGCATGTTTTTGCAGTCCGCTTGCTAAAATAGATTTGCCAATGAAGCTTATTAGCTTTGATATTTGTTTGTTAAGATTTTTTTGAAAATATAATGGGATCAGGCCATTCACACTGACTCATTCCGCGATCAGAATAGATAACTCTATAACCAGACTTAAAAAATCATTCCACTGTTAAGCTATACGGTGATTTACTTACTTGCAATGTTTGAATGAGTTTCTGTTCCCTCACAAAGCAATCCTTGGCTGACATTTCGTACATGGGCACGTCGGACAAAAATGATCAATGCCGGCCAAAAGCGAGTTGCATGTTGCGTGACAATTGAAATGTGATACAGTAGCGCGGGGGAGAAATGACCAGGAAATGACTGTCAATATTTGCGTTTCTTATGACAGCTTTTCTTTCTTTCGTTCGTTCCTTCCTTATTAAAAAAAACAAACGTTTCAAGTTATGCTCGATGAATTAAATGTTCCTCTTTATGTGGAAAACTTTTAACTAATGTACACGTACGCTCTACTTCAGTTCTTTTCCAAAACTATTAACCTCATCCGGACCAATTTCTAATGACTTCAGGTGTGGGTGAACGTCCTTATTGCAATCTCTAAGCGTAACACATTGCAAATTATGTGGATCTCTTGACCTTGCTGGGCACAGCGAAGTGAGGCGAATTAAGGACGAAAGACTGCAAGTTGCCATTGTGAATTTACATAATACAGGGTCTGGAAGGGGGGTCCTGATCCCGCATTCCCGTTCCTTTTTGAGGAGAATCCCGCATCCCGCCCTTTTTTTCATCGCTATCCCGAATACCGTTTTTTCTTTCCCAAAAATACATTAAAAAAGATTAATTTCTGCAAAAGCTAATAAATTTAAGATGTACATTGGCCCTTTTGATTGATATTTTACGCTGCCTGGTTGATTCACTTTTCCTGCTAGAACGTTTACTTGGGTCGTGACGATTTCCCGAATTCCTGACAGACAAGCCAAAAAATCCCGCATCCTGTGCCCAAATTTTGGCGAATCCCGCTTCCCTGGTAGCAGTCAAATCCCGAATCCCGTCAAGATATTTTGCGTTTTCCCGAATCCCGCACCGTATTTTGGTCAAATCCCGGATCCCGAGAATACCCTTCCAGACCCTGATAATAGCTCTCCGAACAAAATGTTACTTTCAAAAGGTATTGCAGTTTCGAAACTGCTGTGTTTTGTTGATTTTCAGATTAGTTCGTTCAGTTTGACTGACAAGACTTTATTTAAACACCGGACCTTCTGAATTACTGGCCCCATAAAAAGCATCTCCAAAATTCGCACAGCATAGATTTTTTTGGACTTCGCATCATAAATAGACAATGAAACTATCGTGTTTCTTGTTTTAATTCATCGAGCATAACCTGAAAGGTTTATTATTATTATTATTAAAGAAGAAACGAATGAAAGAAAGAAAAGCTGTCATACGCTTAGAGATTGCAATAAGGACGTTCACCCACGCCTGAAGTCATTAGAATTGGTCCGGATGAGGTTCCTCGATAGTTTTGCAAAAGAAGTAGAGCGAACGTCTACATTAGTTAAAAGTTTTCCACATAAAGAGGAACGACTACTAGGAAAGCTCTAGAAACAGGAGGAGGGGGTGGGGAGGGGAGGGAGATCCTGGCGCGCGAGAGCCGGACGGAGCGAGCGGAAACTCGACAAGATGGCGGGAAGGATTTTCCCGCCTCTCCCCAGGTCTCTGTATCAAACGATAAACAAACTAACGCCCTCAACTAAACCGGTGTTTCCCGACGATACATCATGGATCGCAGTTGCGAATTTTGCCAATTTGCCAGATCACCGTTGCCAATTTCTTCGCGACGGAACTCGGCCGTTTCGCAACGGCGATTCATGATGTATCGTCTAGCCCCTCACCACTTCCCCGCTTCTAATTGTTTTCCTCTTTTTCGCCCCATGCCCTCGCGCGTATCCCGCTTGCCTCACACTTCTTTCGCTTGGCTAAAAGGAAACAGAAACGACTGCTACGCAGGCTATGTATCGTTGGGAAACGCCGGTTTATTTGAGGGCGTTAGCTTGTTTATCGTTTGATATAGCGACTTGGGGAGACCGGGAGAGGCGGGAAAATCTTGTTGCGTTCTCGCTCCCTCCACGCTCGCGCGCCAGGATCCCCTTCCCCTAAAAAACATATACGGAACGAATGATCCTTACGGCAGTTAAAGAAAGCCACAGAAGACGAAATACGTAAAGTAAAAAAATGTCTGTAACAACAATTTGCACGATATTTCGGTTTGCAAGACAAGCCTTCTTCAGGGGCTACAAGAGTAAAATGAGTAAATACGTTACAGGACCGTTAACATAAAAGTTACATAAAAATTTAAAAATAAAATAAGTGAATAAATAAATGGCCTGAATTACTGGCCCCATAAAAAGCATCCCCAAAATTCACACAGGATAGATTTTTTTGACTTCACATCATGACTGAATAGAATATGAAACTATCGTGTTTCTTGTTTTAATTCATCGAGCATAACTTGAAACGTTTGTTTTTTTTAATAAAGAAGGAACGAACGAAAGAAAGAAAAGCTGTCATAAGAAACGCAAATATTGACAGTCATTTCCTGGTCATTTCTCCCCCGCGCTACTGTATCACATTTCAATTGTCACGCAACATGCAACTCGCTTTTGGCCGGCATTGATCATTTTTGTCCGACGTGCCCATGTACGAAATGTCAGCCAAGGATTGCTTTGTGAGGGAACAGAAACTCATTCAAACATTGCAAGTAAGTAAATCACCGTATAGCTTAACAGTGGAATGATTTTTTAAGTCTGGTTATAGAGTTATCTATTCTGATCGCGGAATGAGTCAGTGTGAATGGCCTGATTCCATTATATCTTCAAAAAAATCTTAACAAACAAATATCAAAGCTAATAAGCTTCATTGGCAAATCTATTTTAGCAAGCGGACTACAAAAACATGCTATTTACGCGCCAGCGTTTAAGTCTTATAAAGCAACACAAAAACATCGCGCAGACGCCTTTTCATTTGCATAAGGAGATTTCTGATAGCATCTATGCCCGCCGAATTCCTTTATCGTAAAGTGACTTAATGGCATATTTATTCAAGGTTTCTTTTTACTCGAATTCACGTACTTAAACATTTAAAATTTTAATATCTGCCCTAAAGTAACGATAGTTAGTTTGGAAAAGTCTGAAAAGCGAAATATTCGTGCGACAGGGTAACATCGCGTTATCAAAACATCACATTGTCGACAGGGATCTTTCATCGTCTAATTGTTCTATTATGTGAAACTCGCGTAAAATAAAGTCAAAACATCGCTTCGTAAACTAGATTTGAGATAAGGAAATGCTTTAGCTTACTTTCAGTATAAAAGCAGTATGGTACAGACCAGAAACGTCGACCGTTGTGTCTGAAAAGCATATGTGACTTGAAATAGGAGTACAGTAAAGAAATGGCGAAATCTGTCAAAGTGCACTCCACATATTTTCACCTCGCGCTCTTCCTTTTCACGGGCCAAACTAAATATTTTAATATGATAAACAACAGGCATTTCCAATTCCAAAGAGCCCTTTTATGACCTAGATATTCGTATACCCCCGATGATATGGTCTTCTAAAAATTGGTAAAATTCAGTGTATCAACGGAATAGAAAATACTGTACTCTTTACGCGCGTGGATATCAAGAAAAGAACGTTTAGATCGACGTAAAGTTTACTTTGAAAGCAAGTTCAAAAGATGTCTAACAAACTGTGAAAAGATTAATTCCAGGCAAGTTTTCGTTGTCTTGTACGAGCGTTTTAAAAATGTACTAATTTGTATAATTTACATCGGGTCCGAAGGCCCGTTTAGGCCAATTTCAAACTTTCCGTTTTTTTTGCCAAAATAAAAACTCGCTGGAACTTTTTAATATTATTTTTGAAAATAGTTCACTAAAAGGGTTCTTTTGGGCAAATAAAAAGAAATTCGAATTTTCGGCTCTGTCGCCGGATTCTCGAAAGTTACTGACAACGGCTCTTAAGCTGACTCAAGAGAATACACACGACGCTGTCGTGGCTGATGTAACTTTCTCGGAAAGAAAAAGTCATTGCATCGCACGTGCTTAATACATAAGTAGCAATTCATGAATTTACCACCAGTTCCTTGAAAAGAAAAAGGAAGTTATTCGTTTACAAGAAAAAAAAACCTTGCGATGTTTAACGTTGAGTTCTGACAGAATCCGGCTTTATTCTTTGTAGGCCGAGGTCTAAAAGTGAGGACTATCCACAGCGATCAAAAAGTGAGGGCAAGTCTTGCGATCTTCGCGAAACAAAAAGTCTGATGCTACTACCACACTTGAGCGTTGGCTGGGGAGCGCCTAAAAATTCCAAAGCCAGACGTATGGAATCAGATGTCGTTGTTCGGTTTCCTGAGAAATCGGTTCTGTTGCTCGCTCAAGTCGAAGACGACCAAGTTCAAATTGAGGTGTCAGCCTCTAGCGTTACGTCACCAAACCGCTCACAACAAAACGTTCGCCGACGTAAAGGCGACAGTGGTGTACACATCAGTGACGGAGCCGTACTCACATGGAGGAGGGAAGAGCAGAGCAGATCAGAGCCCGCTACCCCTTCTACCAGCGGGCTATTTGGTAATCAATCTCACATCAGACGTGTGGCAACTAAAAGTAGTTTACAATCAAACTACATACCGAGTTTAGAAAAGCTGCTAGAAGAACCTTTACTCCCCGACAAACTTTGTAAACAGAAAACCAGCAGCACCATGGTTCTTACTGTTGATTCAGGAAGTCCAAGTCCAATGGAACGTAGAGACTTGGGAGAAATTGTGGTCAGTCACTGGGAAAGAGCAGAACAGCAACGGACAGACATTGAACAGGGTATTCAGGAGGCCAGCAAAAGCTCCACTCTTGAAGACAGAGCTCCTTCTTCATCCTTCAATCTGATCAATGAGGTCACTGAAGAGGTTTTGTTCAAGAGATCATCAACCGATGTAATTCTGTTTTTGTTTATAGACTCTGATATATTAATCAACACAGGTCAAAAACACTAGCGAAAAAAAACTTTTTGGTCATTCTTGCATACGGGCTCCTAATGCATGCTGGTCACGTCTCCAGGGAGGTATAGTGGATGGGAGGGTGTAGGTGTCGTTCATAGTGATTTTCGCATGCCAATTAAAACGATTACTCGGAAATCTTGAATTGTTGAAGAGCCAGTCGTGATGCCTATATATGGGGAATTTTGTTTTAAAGTTACTTCAATGTATGCTGAGTTCTTTAATGGGATCCACGAGCCTCTCTCTCCCATCTTCTCACGATATGTAGCGGATTGTTCATTTTATGCTCCTATCCCTTATATGTTCGAATTCCTTATATAAATCCTTAAGATTAAAAGCTCTTACTTTCCACCATTAAAATTTCGAACCATGAATTTTCCCTAGCTTTCTCATGGCACATCTCCTGGAAGTATCAGTTCATTTTTTTAGCTAGTTGAACTGTTAATTAAGGTTGGTTTTCACTAGGACATAAGCATAAGCATAGACACAAGCTCAAGCAAGTGAAAACACCGGCGACATAAGCATAAGCATAAGTAAAAACCGATACAAGAAGAACCAACACGTTCGTTCTTCTTGTGTGGGCTTGTGCTTATGCTGATGTCGCACTTTTGACAATGAAAACTGGAGGCGACATAAGCACAAGCACAAGGCAGTCAACCAGGAAGACGTCATTTTCTCCCACCATCTTGTTTAAGATCGAGGAGAGCTGGTATCAAGAATTGCGTCAAGTATGTTATTCTGCGTGTGCGCATGTCCTTCTGCTTTTGTCGCCGCTGTTCTCACTTGCTTATGCTCACTTCCTTATGTCCTAGCGAAAACCAGCCGTTAGAAGTTACATTTATAATATGGAAACTTTTATTATTTTTGGAATATATATCATGTTCTGTAATACAGAAAAAAAGAGAATCGTTCTTCAAGTGAGTACACTCAAGAAAACCAGAAATTCATCCACAGTTGGATCCCGCTTTCGCTGATAGCTGTAATTTTTATTTTTGGATTTTTTTAAAATAATCTTTATTTGGCAATTCACACCTCCTAATAACAACATTGAAATATCTGAAATTAAACACACATATTAAAAGGAAAAGTAAGTAAAGAAACAGAAACAATTACTGAAACAAAATTTCGAAACTGAAGAAAGAATAAAGGACAATTTAGTTGTACATTATGTTTAAGTTAAGGCAAGGGCAGAAGAGATAAGGGAGGAGAGAGAGACATCTTCCGTGCACGTTAAGTTCCTCAAAAATATATTTTTGTTTGATTCTTTTGATGAAGTCCTGGAGAAGCAGTGCTTCTTCGTTTAACTTTCTCTTATAAATGTAATAACGCATAAATAGAAGGGTGTAGTTGATTTTTTGACTGATGATTCTGGGGTGTTGAGAATTCCAAAAAGTAGCTCTTTAATTTGTACTAGTTTTTGGAATTCTCAACACCCCAGGATAACTGCAAATTACAACGTGTAAAATTATGAAAGAAGTGAAGAGTGAAATCCTTATAAATCATCCTAAACTTTAAGTCCTAGCAATGGACTCACGACCCCTGAAAGCAGGATCTAATCCAAAAGTCGCCGAGGTCAAAGATTTTTCCTTTGATCCCCGGTATCCCAATTTTCTTTCTAGGGCTTATAATTGATAATTTCATTGAACTGTAGCATAGTTTAACTTAAACTGTGCTGTATTTGTGCACTTAACTGTAAAGAAAACAGAAATTCAATTGTGTCTCGCTTTCGCTGATAACTGATAAAAAAAGCCATCAAACGTTTGTTCTGTTCCGGCAAATTTCTTTGCAAGTATTTCTAAACTTCGTTGCATTTACAAGCTGCTTAAAGTCTTGTTAAGGTAAGAAAAAATTCGATTTCTATGGAACAGGAACGAAGAAAATGGTCCTTTCATTTTAAAGCGCTGCAAGCTGAAGTTTCTCCACAAAACGTATGACAATTTATTGCAAATCTTAAATAGATGTCTTCTTTTTTAATACATTGTTTTTTCCCACTATTTTTGGGGATGAGTTGAGGTTTGTTTTGAAGAATTTATTACGAAGTTAAGTTTTCTTACTTTAATTCCTTTTTCTATCAGCAATTTTTTACTTTTTTTGTGACAGATTGGTGAATCGGACTTTGAAGCGAAAGCCCAAATAAAGGTGCAACAACGACGAGTCACAATTGCCACAGAAACTCCCTCCAAAGAACTCTCCCCACACTATGCCACGAAGCTGGAAAAACAAGCTTTTAAGAAAATTAAAGAGTGGAAAGAAGGATTTGCGATTAAGTTGGACCAGGTCTTACAGCAACGGCAACGTTTTTTACGATGTCCAGATAACAAAGTAAATGCCAATAATGTTTACTGCATCGCTGATCCTAGTTCACATAACATCCCCTCCCCTCCTCGCTCAACAAAACCTGAGCCTGCCTCGGCAACTTTAAGACAGAATACGCAGAAGCAACTCGTCATGGAGTTCAGAGGAGTGTCTGAGATGTCAATGGCGGGTAAAAGCGATATGGACGACTGTGAAACTGGAAGCAGGATTCTACAGGAAATTAAGAAACAACAAAAACACAGCAAAGGACTTGAGGAAAATAAGAAACTGATGGAAGATTTAAGCCTTTGGCACAAACATGAGACTGGGAGAATTACCAGTGATTTGCGTTCGTGCGCTACAGATTCTCAAAATGTCAAACGACTTCTAGCCTCCCTCAAAGAAACCATTGACGCCATTTTCGTGAATACGATAGAGAGAGTGAGTGACTTTTCCATCAGCTCCACTGTAAATGCAGAGCATGCATATCACCCACTCCAACAAGAAGCACTGTTAAGGTGGCAGATAAAAAACACACAAGAGGAGAGAGACAGGCTTTTTTTGCAGAATATCAGCTTAAGAAAAAAAATTGCTGAGCTGAAGAGCCGATTTGCAGGAGTATCTAAAGAGGAGTTGGAGCTGACTTCTGTGAGAAGTGATAGAGTGGAGTTAAATAGTGTCCTTGAGCATTCTGATTTTGAAGCTGACATCGCCAGAATAGAAGAAGTCCAGAGAGTCATTAACTGCCTAAAGGAATATACTGAATATGAATCCGATTTACGAGATATGGATGGACGAATAACACTTAACAGTGGTAAGAAACGTAGTCTATTTTTACTATTGTCGACATAAACTAGAGCCAGAAATTCAAGCCGATCAATTGTCAGACACTTGGCTATTTTTCCGTTCGCTTTTTCCGAAATGTCAATTAACGGCAACCTATACTTATGAAACTTTAAAGACGAACAGCAACAGACATTTTTCCAACCAAAATGTTTGGCGAAGGAGGCAATCTTCTTTTTCTTGTCCTCCCTTGTTTAAAGTAGTGATTATTTTAGTCTAGAGTTGTGAATTTCCGGAGTGTTAGAGGAATGTTGAATTGCGGATGATGTGCTGGTTTGCACGTGAAGTCATAAAATTCTAAAATCAAAACTCGCTAGGCCTGCTAAATTTAAATCGTTACCAGGTGTAAGGACACCTAAAAATATGTCTTTTCACAAGTTTCTAGCTCGATATCGTCCTTTTTGTTTAGAATACAGCCTCTTGAATTTTTGAAATTGCGCCCAGTACGTGACATTAAGATGGCACCGTGACAAAGCCGTCTCGTTTGAAAAAAGGTCTTTTCTTATGATTTTTGGCAGTTTGAACACTTCAAGTATTAGGAGAGGTATTTATGTTTATGTATACCAGCTTAGGAGGGAAAAGTAACCTCTCTCATAGCAAAAGTGAGTTCCAGATATTTTCATTGATTTCCGGCCGCCATGTTGGTACTGAGCTCTATAAATTTCCGTGGAAAGTTTCGGCAAATAACTCAAGAACGGTGTACAGCATAGACCTGAGACTTGGAGGAATTCTCTGTTTATTAATCTTTTGTAACATTTGAAATCATTAGCTTCTGATATTGAATGGTTTTCAATTTATTTTTTGATAGCGTGACAGTGAAAACTGGTTTGAAAAAAGGACCCCACACAAATTGTGTGACCGTTTGTAGTTTCAAAACATGAGGAAATGTATGGCAATACCGAAACGTTGTTATTAACGTGAACTTGCGACGAATATTTACATTTAAGTTCAAAATAAATGTAATCATCTCAATCGTTGTGTTTTGTCGTTATTGTGCCTCTAAACGGCGAATATTTAGTGATTTGCAGTGTTTTGCGCTGCGGTCGAAAGTAAGTAATAAGAGGAAAACCTTATTACGTACTTTCGACCGCAGTGCAAAACACTGCAAATCACTAGTATTCGCCGTTTAGAGGCACAATGACGACAAAACACAACGATTGAAATAAGATTACATTTAATTTGAACTTAAATGTAAATATTCCTTGCAATATTTCACGTTAATAAGAAAGTTCCGGTATTCCCATACATTTCCTTATCTTGAAACTACAAACGGTCATAAATTTGTGTGGGCTCCCTCTGGTTTCACATCCAAAATTAGGTCACGTAAAACCCAAAAATTTCCAACTCGCAATATAAACTTTCGCAAAAACTTCTTGCTATGCGTTACGTTGATTCAGTGTTGCCATCAAGTTTCTCAAGTTGTCGCAAAACGGCATGCACTGAGTTGTTTTGCAGAAATAGAAAGTTATTAGAGTTAGTTGTTACCATGCTCTTGTATATTTGCCTGAGGCTGGTTTGTTTCTAGCATAGTTCGTAGAGGGGACTCAGTCCCCTCTACGAACAATGGTTTCTAGTGACAATATGATGACAATGAAGAAATGTCATGTGATTAGATCTACAGAGTATTTTCAGTCGGAAACACCAGTTCAGCATTTCAACCTCAGTCCGAGGGCCCTTCTCTTCTATTTTCTCAACGAGGTCGGCTAAGGGAGATTCTATAAACAACACAGGCCATGTATAAAATCAAAGAAGAAAATTACAAATTCATGGCTCCACTTCTCCAGAGTTTATTTCCAAGAAATTGAATTTCAAGTTGGCTCATGTCACGAGGCTGTGTCAGCTATTGATCAACCAAAAGTCATCAGTTCAGTTACAAATGAGAACAAACATATTGTGCAGCTAGCCAGGAATTATCCTTTGGCTTGAAGGTAACGCTATCTTTTTTATTATTATTTTTCAGAACTCGTGTCAGAAATTGAAAGTCCTGGCGCGTTACGGATTAGACAGACCATCGCTGAAACAGGCGTTGTTCACTGCAACAAATTGAAGCTAATTTCAGTGTGAGGTTCTCAACAGAAGCTTGTCCTTTGGCAATTGCAAGGTATAGAGTCAAGTGTCCATACGCCGCAGTACCGGGTGTTGCGGCCTGCTCAGACCTCGCAAGATTGTGCAGTAAAAAATTGCAAAGTAAAACAAAACAAAATGCTCTTCATGGGGTATTATCTTTTTTTTTTAATTTCGCTGATGGCATAATTGTAGAAAACAAAATTAGCTTTGAAATCCCATAATTACCAACATGTTACAATTCTTCAAATTTGAATTAGAAAGGTGTAATTTAAGGGTGCGGGTGAGATACTAAGTCGTCAGCATTTATTTATTTAAAGTGTATGCACGAAGTGCGACGAATGATAGCGACATTGTGCGACATATTCATGATTCTGAATCAATAATTGCACGTGCGTTAAATCGTGTGCTACGGAGTTGTGACTCTTAAGTATTTTTAAACAAAAAATATTGTCAAGTCCAGCTTTTTTTACGTTCGAATGTTAATAGAAACTTTTGAGAAGTTTTCCAAAAAACAAAGCAAAAACTAAAATAATACTTCTTATAGCTCACATAGAGCTTCGGAAACGCTTATATTATTCAATCCAACTATTTGCGATCTCTAAATTGCAACGTATTGTTCTTTTCTGGACAGTGAACAATAGCTGCTAGAATTTAATTTCCATAATTAGCATAATCTTCCCTAAACATTCGTGTTTATTCGGTAAGCCTTCGGAGGTCCTAAAACCACCAATTTTGTGTCCAAGAATACAGCGCGGATATAGAATTTCCTGAACTGACGCAACAGAGAGGTAAAATAGGTGTGTTGTAGGTTGTCACAACAGAAGCACTTTTTTAAAACAGGCTTTTTAACAGAATTTTGAAGGCTTCAAATTTAAAGAAGGACGATTTTACTGATTTAAAGGCTTGTAACTTTTAGTGGAACTTGAAATCACAAAATCGGCTTCTGTTGTGACACAATAGAGGTTTTAACTGATCAAAGAGTGGTAAAATCAAGAAGTGTTGTCCTCTCCAGGAGGAGAAAACTTGGACACGGAGTCGCGTTTTACAAATCTTAACTTTGGGAGCTCATAGCATCGCAAAGAAGCGCAATCTATCAAACCAAAAGCAACCTTGTTGCACTTCCACCATTGACCAAGCTCTCTGTTAAGTTTAAACGGAATCGGCTCCCAAACGCACAAGATATAACGGTTTTTAGCATAAGACCTCCGCCAAACTTTTGCCTTATAAATTTATTCATGAGCAGCTTGTCACCCGCGGCCTTAACCCGTTTTATTGGATAGCATTCTGTATCTGTATATTTCATCGGTAAAGCCTACTATACTACCATTTCCGATCGCTCCTTTACACCACAGCAGGTTTTCCTGTCAGAGCATAGTGAGCACTACTAAAAGCAGTTTAAACACGAATATATTTGCCAATACGTACAACGCACGCAAATAATTTACGCTGATTGAGTTTTTCTTCTTTTTTATAGGAAACTCAAAGTCAAATGTGGATATGGAATAATTAAATTTCACGAGACAAATAGTAAATTAATCAGAAATCAAAATTTTAAAATGTTAATTATTTTATTGGTAAAGTTTAAGAGATGTTTCATATTTTTTTTAAACGCAAGTTTGTTAAAATGAGCATTAAAAGTTAAATTTTATTCATCACATTTGTATGGAAATTTTCTTGTGAGTTGTTCTTAATCACGTGATAAAAAAACGCTCTCTTCAACAATTCTGACTTTTACCATTATCGTCTCACGATCGCTTGTCAAGCAAGTTCTCTTACGCCTACGGCGTTTGTTTTGCGCTGTATAAAAACTTATCTGGACAGCGTGTTCTAGCATTAAAAGAAACAATACCTTTTGATGTCACACCGTAAAAGTTCTAATAAGCCCCCCCCCCCCTCTCAATTAAGGACCCCTCTCTAAAAAGCCCTCCTTTTAGATGTCCAAATTTGTAATAAGCCCCCCCCCCCCCCCCCCATTTACAACCTACCCATATAGTTTTCAAAATTAACACATGATTAGAAATGTCAATAAGTGATTTACATCAAACCAATGTGAATATGTTTCAGCCACTATATTGGGAAATTTGGTCTTTCAATTTCCTGAGTTGTTATTGCGTTAGGGTATAAATGATGTTAAGGTGGTCTTATACCTAAAAAGTGAATTTCTTTAGAAAAGAACTTTGCGGGAGACTTTTACCATCCTTTTATAGGGATTCACGCCCTGACTTCAAACTGAGTCTTTTCAGGTCACATGACATAATAGTTAATGATTAACCAGCCTTCTCAGTAAAAAAATAGGGGCTTCATTGTAAGCACGATATCTAACTAATGCACGGTTGGATAAGTATGAAATCAACTTAGATCTCTCCACAGATGAATTCTTCAGGGGCTAAACGTCGAAAATTAAGCAGCTTGGCCTCTTTCGAATTTATTTTTATTCTTTTTTTCCAGAAAGTAAGGTAGACGGAAATAAAAAAGAGGGCAAGGATTCACTTACTGAGAAGCAGTTCAAGATCGTGAGCATTTTTTTAGGTTTACGACCTAGGAAATTAAGTCTTTTAATCTTGCTGAAAATTTCAGAACACTAGGTTACAATGCCCCGGAGATATCGTGCTCAAAAGTTCATTCAGTTCGAGAATCCTGTTACTGGAGAAAAACAGTCTTAAAGATAAGAGAACGGATTCTAGACAGCTTATCCGTCGCTCATTATCCTAAAACTATTGTCAAATTCAAGTTGCCACACTAAAATACAAGCTGAACGGTAATTTGATGCAAAAACCATCGTTTCTGTAAGATTTGGGTCATGTTTTGTCGGTTAAAACTCGGACCTCAGGACTCTCTCCTCAGTCAGGTGTTTCTCCACAGTAGTACCAGATGTCATTTTACAGAGAGGCGGGGGGGGGGGGGGGGTAATGTTCTTATTGAGGCTTGTTTGTGTGCATTTAATAAATGTAAACAATTGTTGCTATGGCCGTTGCTATGGAAAAAGTCGCATACTGCTGATTGGATTTCTTAAATCTCGCTGCTTTAATGCTGGAAATCGAGTGAGATTATTTCAAGACAGCATTCCCAAGTGTTTAAAGTTTACAATTTTGCCATTTAATAAAAAGGGACTTTTGCAACCTAACATCACCTTTTTTGAGTATAAGACCACCTTAATTGAAATTCAGTGCTACACACTACACTACACCACACTACACTACACTACACTACACTACACTTCACTACACTACACTACACCACACCACACTACACTGCACTACACTGCACTACACCACACCACACTACACTACACTAACTACACTCACTACACTACACTACACTAACTACACTACACTACACTACACTACACCACACTACACTACACTAACTACACTACACTACACTACACTACACTACACTACACTGCACTACACTACACTACACTACACTTCACTTCACTACACTACACTACACTACACTACACTGCACTACACTAACTACACTACACTTCACTACACTGCACTACACTACACTACACTACATGCTACACATTTTTGTCCCTTTAGACAGCGATCTTAAAAAATGTTGGTAAGAAATATTTTAAGTTGTCATTAAATTTTATGATTATGAATAAGCCCCCCCCCCGCCTCCCCCCGTTCGTAACACCTGAAATTAATGAAGCCCCTTACTTTGTCAGCTAAGAATTCTCGCAAAACAAAATTGGTCAAAAGGCTGACATCAGGAGCACCCAACGAGAAATTTTTAGCTTAATACCTGAAATATCATTTTCTGCTTTCTAAGATTGTTTCAGAGCTTTTTAAAGGAATATTTGTGTAAGCTAATGCAGGTTGATCTGTTCGGTGTTTTTAGCTGAAAGTTTAGGCCCCTGAAAATTTTAGGAAATAGAATTCTATCCGTCGAATTTCCGAGCTCTCCGAAAACGCTAGCTACCTTATTTTACACTCTGAATGACATATTTGCCCCTCCAAAAACAATAGGAATTAATCTTCTTGTTAGGAATTAAGTCCAAGGTGATGTTTCGCCAAAGAAAACTCTAGCTTTCAACTGCAATTAAATCTGAATATCCCAGGCGATTTTATTCCCCGAAGCGAACTGTTGGGTGCCCCTGTGTCATAAAAGCCGGCAAACGAAAAAAGAATTCGCGAGATGAAAGTGGTTGTTATGGTCTGTCAACCGCCGGATTTGCATTGTTTCAGCCCACCGAAACGGTTCTTTAGTGTGGGCTTGGTCAAGTGAGAAAGTGATACATTTTCCCAAGTTTACTTCAGTGGGATCCCAGTGCAAAGACACCAATTTATTGTTTGATTTAACGAAAACCTGTCACACTGGAGCTCAATGGATGTTTGTGTACGTGGCGCTGGAAGGCTGGGATTCCAAAGTCTTCCAGAGTCTTCAATACCATGTCTTCCGGTAAGTTGCTCCATACCCTGACAGCAGATGAAGCTTCTGTCCAGGAAGTTAATTTTGGTGACTGGAATGGATAATGCATGATGGGAAAGGAAACACTGGTACTTTAGCCTGCGAGCAAGCTCACTTAGTGAGTCATTCGCGCGGCTCCGCCGCGGACTAGCCAGACGGGTCAACATTAATCGATCTGAAATTATGAATATATGAAGTTCATATATTTGAACTGCGGAATGAAGAAATAAATGTAAAGAAGATCCTCGCAGTTATTAACGCAACTTGTGCAGTTGCGAAAAGAAAGCCTGAAAAAATCAGGCTTGCCGGGACTCGAACCCTGACCTCTGCGACACCGGTGCAACCTGATTTTTTCAGGCTTTCTTTTCGCAACTGCATAAGTTGCGTTAATAACTGCGAGGATCTTCTTTACATTGATTTCTTCATTCCGCAGTTCAAATATATGAACTTCATGTATTCATAATTTCATCTTCATCTTTCCCGGGTATATTACGAACCAATTTAATGACCAGCTCCCAGTTGGCTTGTTAGCTCGATGGTTAGAGCGCTGCACCGGTATCGCAGAGGTCAGGGCTCGAGTCCCGGCAAGCCTGATTTTTTCAGGCTTTCTTTTCGCAACTGCATAAGTTGCGTTAATAACTGCGAGGGTCTTCTTTACATTTATTAATCGATCTGTCCGAGAGAACACTTTACAGCAATGAAAGGCATTCACACACCTTTAGATTAATTTTCCGTAAAGGTATTCGTGTCATACCACTTAAATCAAGTGCTATTTTTGATGCAGTAGCAGAATATTTCAGCCTGTGTTCATGAATATTTGGCTTATTGTCATTATCATGGGTCGTCGCCTGCCCTTCTAATACTGCAATAATTCTAATACTGCACTTCAATATTTTTGAACGTGGGTGTGAGGGAATTTCGGGCAATTTTGCACTTTTTGCTCGAATTGCCTCACAACCACGTTCAAAATCATTGTAATGTAAATGATAAAAGAGTTACTTTGAAAAGATGGCCATTGTTTATGAAGATGGAAAAAAGTCTCTGTTTGAGCTGGAATTTTTCACTTTTTCTGCTTAATGGCCATAAAATTCCGCCGTTATTTTAGGTGTCCGCCCGTTTGCAAAGGTCCATCGTAAAGGTTGAGTTTAAATTAAAGGATGACACCAATTGAATTTTTTTTATTTAATAGGCCCAAATAAATGAAATTTGACTTAGAAAGTGGGTCTCCAGTAAATATTTTAAAATATTTTTGAACTAACAACCATTAAGCCATGTCGAGTTGGGAGGGCCGATTTTCAAAATCGGGATATTTTTTCACACACTTTGTGGAAGCCTCCCAAAGTCCAACCCTACTTCCTCGTCTTGGGAGGCGGGAACTGGTCACACCGGCTAACAGGGCTCTGACAAACTGTGCGTGGGCCTAGCAACCCTATCACAGCATATTTTATTGCTACGGAAACTGACGATCAGAGAAATAAGCAACCACAGGACGAGGGAGAAGGTTTCCAGATGAGAGCTGGATCAATGACTGCACAACGCACGAACAGACCACTCCTGAGCCCGAAGTCAAAGTGCCGTATCGGCACTTGGAATGTCAGGACTATGCTCCAAACAGGAACTTTACAGCATTGACATTTAGGCATTAGTGGGTGTAGATGGACTGGTAATGGTTGTGTAACAACTTCATTGGACAACGCAATCATATATTCAGGGAGGAACGATAATGACCATAGAGAAGGAGCAGTTATCACTATATCAAAGGCACAAAGAAGAGCCTTATAGAGTGGACACCGATAAGTGGGCTGTTAATAGCAGCAAGATTTTAATCCAGGTACACAAAGCTATCCGTTATGCAATGTTACGCCCCAACCACTGATGCTGAGGAAAACGCAAAGGACACGTTTTACCAACAGCTACAAAAGGCATTGGATGATGTACGATCACATGATATTCTGCTAATGATTGGAGATCTCAACGCCAAAGTAGGAAGCTCTAACGAAGGAAGGGAAAAGATCATAGGGAAAAGCGGTTGTGGGCAGATGAACGAAAATGGAGAGAGGTTGGCTGATATTTGTGGTTTAAATGACCTTGTAATTGGAGGTACTATCTTTAAACACAGAGAGATTCACAAGTTAACATGGATCTCACCAGATGGGAATGTCAAGAACCAAATAGACCATGTCTTGGTCAATTGGCGCTGGAAGCGCTCTCTTCACGACGTCACCGTAAAGAGAGGCGCTGACGTTGGAAGCGACCACCATCTTCTTCTAGCAACTGTCAAACTACAGCTAAGAAGAAATCCCACCAAGGCGTACGAGTGCAGGCAAAGGTACTCCATTGCTAGCCTGAGAAACCCGGATATCAGTAAGAAGTTCTCCGTAGCTGTAAAGAACAAGTATGAGGCTCTAAGTAACACTGATGTAGAATCAGCATGGAGGACAGCAAAGGAGAGTTACATACTTGCATGTGAAAGCGTGCTAAGGAAGAAAAGGAAAAGAGATAAGAACTGGATAAGAGCTGAGACTTGGTCCCTAATCGATATGCGTAGAGAGATCAAAGAACAGAGAGTGACAGCAAGATCACAGAGATTAAGAAAAAAACTATCAGCAGAGTACTCTTGGCTAATGGAGAAGTTAGGAAACGTTTAGTTAAGGACAAGAGCATGCACTATCAGAACCTAAAACGGAAAATTGCATTGAAACTGTGTAGCGCATGTAAATCGGGATATTCTTGAGGTAAATTAAAATTAGTGTCTCTGCGCTTGAAAAAGAAAATGGGGGAAAAAATCCTCAGACGTTTCGAGACTGCTGTCTCTTCTTCAGTGAGAAATAATGCCCAGAACCTAGCCTCCCAAGCCGAACGAGCTGCAAATAGGGGGGAGCAAAGCGAGCTATACCGCATCGCAAGAGAACTCTCTGGAAAAGTCCAGGGAGAATGTAATGCATTGAAAGATAAGGATAGAAAGAGAATTACGATAGAGGATAGGCAGCTGCAAAGATGGGCAGAGCACTTCAGAGAGGATCTTAACAGGCCGGATCCAGCAATACGGGCTTGTGTAGCACAGCTCTTAAGAGACAATCCTGGATATCGATTGCTCCCCACCAACAAAAAAGGAGATTCTGAAAGCAATTAAGAATCTGAAGAACAGTAAGGCACCTGGAATAGATAGCATCACAGCAGAGGTACTGAAAACCGACATCCGTTTCGCGACAAACTTGGTTATACGACCTATTCCATAAAATCTGCAATGCAGAGACCATACCCGAAGACACAGTGTACAAACTGGCGTGGAGTAACACTGCTTTCGGTACCAAGCAAGATCTTCTGTAAAATCATCCTTATGAGACTAAGCGATACCATCGACGCCACTCTAAGGAAAGAGAAGGCAGGATTCAGACCAGCAGTAGGGTGCATTGACCACATTTTCACGCTCCGGAATATCATGGAGCAGTTTATTCAGTGGAACACCAAGGTACACATTAATTTCATAGATCTGGAAAAGGTCTTCGAAAGCATCCACAGAGACACTTTTTGTTCTTTTTCCTGCTAGCCTACGGATGCTCAACATCATCAAACTTTTCTACAACTACTTCTCATGCAGTGGTATCCACAAGAAGAAGTTAACGGACTGGTTCAACGTCAGTAGTGGGGTGCGCCAAGGCTGCGTCCTGTCACCCATGTTATTCTAAGTAGCCATGGACTGGGTAATGCGCAAGACAATAGGCAACAAAAGAAGGGGCATTAGGTAGACCCTAACGTCTTTGCTGGAAGATCTTGATTTTGCTGACGATGTTGCCCTCTGCAGCGAAAAACATCAGACCTCTCACTAACTGCCAAGCAACTTGGCTTGAACATCAGCAGGAAGAAGACCAAGACGATGCAGCTAACAGATACACCATTGGCAGTGCAATTGGAAAAAAAAAACTTGGAAAAAGTAAAGGAGTTTTCCTATTTGGGTAGTATTCTGAGTAAAATCAATGCCACGGAAAAGGACATTACCAGCAGAATTCAGAAAGCCAACTCATCCTATGTTCAGCTAAATAAGGTATGGAGGTCGCCTAACATCGGGGAAAAACCAAAATTAAGGCTATAATAGCAACGTCTTGTCAGTACTACTGTATGGTGCAGAATGCTGGAGGGTCATCCAAAGAGACAGTCAGAGACTATCAGGTTTCCACGCTTCATGTCTGAGAAAGATATGCAGGATACACCGGCCCCAGAAGATCACAAATAAGGAACTCTGTCAAAAGACAGGTCAGCGGGACATCACGGCAGCAATAAAGCAACGGAAATGGAGATGGCTTGGACATGTTATCCGGAAAGACCAGGATAGCATCATAAGAACTGCACTAAGGTGGACACCGAATAGTGAAAGAAGGAAACGAGCTGGCCACGAGAAACGTGAAGGAGAACGATTGAGGGTGAAATTAAAACAATAAGAAAGACGTGGAAAAAAGTGGAGAAGATTGCCACCGACAGAGGGGAGTGGAAATCTCTGGTCCCAGCATTATGCTCCACATAGGCGCGAAGAAGATCATGTCATGTCTTTTTCTCTGAAACGAAGTCGGTGACCCCCATTTTTTTTCCATTTCTGACAAGAGTGGTTCATTACCTGTCGATGACAAAAGTATGGAAAAATCTGTTTTGTAGAAGATTTTCACGCGAGCATCCTTAATTACAAACTAGAAATAAGTTGCTTTGACGAACCATATATGGCATCTGGCCATGTGAGGACCTTAACTTGCTGCGCATGCGTTTTATGTAAGACACGCACAGCTACTACAAGGTTAACAGCGGCTAGTCTATGACAAACAAGATCTAATCAGTGACATTCAAAGTTCGCTGGCATCTTCGTCCTTGCTCTCGCCGAAGGAATTTTGATGCCATTGAATCGCTGGTAATTTTCTACACCGACTTTTAGGACAATTTTGGCCAATCGACGCTAAACGACCGAACATAATACTTATGTTTACCGAAAGTTTGCTTCACGTATTTGTTTGGCCGAGTGAAAACCGGAAGTCTGGGTTAGTAGCCGACCCAAAAAAATACAAAAGAAAAAAAAACATTTAAAACGGAGAGAAGAGTTTCTTCTGACAGTTGTCCCTATGATCAATGTCCTGTGTTAAAATACCTACACAGATCTTCATTGCTTCTTATTGCCCAGAGCATGGATATTCATCCAAATCGTGGCCCTTCTGTGGAAGCTCTTCAACAAAGCTAAACGCATGCAGCTAAAACTTACCCGTTATGAAAACCACGAATCTAATTATATTTACTGTTACAACTACAAGATTATTCGGGAAGGACTTCTCATTAAATGCAGACCTAGTAGTGATTCAGCCTGCTATGAACAGTTCCACCAACACTAGACAGGATTACTGACAAAAACATCTCGTAAAATGATTAAACTCCTTAGAACAGAATGCCAGAAGCATTTGAGACTATTAAGATCAGAATTCAAATTAAATACAGATAAACCCAAATGTACATGCTCTGCTTCTACATTTAGACGAATCAAACACTTTCTTTATGATTCTGCAGCCGAACTATTTAGTGAACTTCAGGCTAGACAACATAGGAAATTATACTCAGCCGGTGAGTATGCCTCTTTTACTTCTGTTCGTACACGTGATAATAATTCTAACCAAACCTAACCGTTCTGGTAACCTAGAGCAACCTACTGTCAACCGCCCACATTCACCAGTCACGACATCCACTAATCACGTTCGCATCCAGCCATGTACGATCCTGTCATTACCTCTATCAATCATTCTTCTCCCACACGCAATCATAGACGTCGCCGGAAACGGAAGTCTACAACTAACAGATACTGGCAACGCGATAACCATAACATTCAACTACACACCAACGCTGTTAACAACTTAAGCAGTGTCACTCTTACTCGTGGCGAGACGCCGTTGCTTGCAAGAGGTCTTTCCTTTTGTCCTACTCCACGTAACATTGACTGGACTGAAGTTAGAGCTGATTTCAATAAATTTAGCCGACGTATGAGACTCCTCTAATACTTTCATGACCATCCTCCTCAAACCAATCCCAGCCCATTCCGTGCCAAACGCAACTAGACCCCTCACATTAGCCCCTGTACGTGACAACTTTACCGCTCGTGAACGACATGCTTGAAAACTACGTGGCAGACGAAGTGACATTGTTATTAAATCCGCGGACAAGGGCTCCGGTACAGTGGTCATGGACGGTGAGTGGTATATTAACGAATGTCTACGATAACTCAACGATACCAAATTCTACAAAGCAATAGACAACGACATTACCAAGGACATCCAAAAACGCAACCGTATATACGTAGAATGCGTGCACTGTGACAAAATTATTGACGATGACACTACTAAACCTTTCCTGATACAGACTGATCCTAAACCTGGGCGGTTTTACATTTTGCCTAAAGTACATGGGTACAGGGTAACCCTGGACGACCTATTTTCTCCAGTAACTCACCTTACGGAACGCATCTCACAGTTTTTAGACTTTCACCTCAAACCTCTTGTACAGACTACACAGTCCTTCATAAAACACACTACACACTTCCTTAATAAACTCGAACAACTTGGACAACTGCCCGACAATGCTTTTCTTGTCATTCTTGATGTCTCTTCTCTCTACACCAACATACCCCATAACGAAGGCATTGAGACACGTCGACACTTCCTTGATACACGAATTCGAAACCCTTCTACCATCAGCACAGTATGTGACCTCATACACAGGGTACTTACTATGAACATCTTAACATTCAACGACAAGCACCATTTACAAATGCACGGTACTGCCATTGGAACCAGAATTGCACCTTCTTATGCAATCTGTTTCTCGCCAAGTTTGAAACAGATGCTCTTTCATGATCACGTGCCCCTTACCAGCCTCACACGTGGTGGTGTTACATAGATGACATCTTCATGATATGGACGCACTCCGTAGACGACCTCCAGACCGTCACTACTTACCTCAACAACATACACCCCACCATCAAATTTACATCTAACTATTCATTCACATCTATACCATTAACGGTAAAATCACGACTGATCTTTGCAGTAACGCTACCGACAAACATCAGTGCTTACTACAATCTTCGTGTTATCCTAAACACACTTAGAGAGCTATTCCATTCAGCTTAGCTCTTAGAGTTCGCCGTATTTGTTCATCTGACGACATTTTCACACAACGCACTACTGAACTAAAGACTTATCTTAAAAAATGTGGATACAACTTGTCTTTCCTTGACCAAGAAATTCAACGTGTTCACAACATCACACGTACAGTATGTTGCCCAGTATCCGACCATTTTAGTTTCTAAAGACCGTATCTTCTCTTTCATGAACTGAAAACGTCTGAAATTTCGCCACAAGACCAAACATTTAGTCTCAAATATTATACTAAACTGTGGACGTTCTTACCTCCGTACCGTGAGTACGATTTTGTTTTTCGCGAAGCTCCTATGTTACCCAGTATCCGACCACCACAACAAATGTATTCTCAATGACATTTAGCAGCAAAGCAACATACAAGCACGTTAGACAATCAATGAATTTGTTAATTTTTCCATTCAGACACAGAGAACGGCTCAGGAACCGAGCACAGTGATACAAACTTTTGATAAGCACCACGCGACGTGTGACAATCTTCACAAATTGAAGTCAGCAATTAAAAGGTTCTCAAAGTAATACAACTTTTACCCTCATGTATATATTTTACAAGGGCTATCAAGGTCCTCTCAAAAAATCCAGGAAAACGCATTGCTAGGCTAGTTTAAACGCGACATGTTCACCTGTACCAGTACAGCAGTTACTTTCACTAGCAGGCAGTGTAATCTAGCTGATACTGAACAACAAAGTAATGTAATTTATATGGCTTCTTTCTTACGATTACAATGAAGTTACAGTTTATATTATTACTGAGGACATTCATGACAGAAAAATCCTTCGTTACTAAAGATGCTCTCAAGGTCAACACCGATAGGTACACAGCCGACGTACATCCACGATTTACAGGAATAACACATGGGTTGTTTTCGGCATCACTAGGATAATAATCCTGCCAACAAATGCTGCAGTTCTTGTCTTCATTGTTCCCCGAAGAGGAGGTAGTTTTCGCGGTTTACTGTTGTCGCCATTTCTTGCCTATAGCTGCATGACCTTGACTTCTTTCAGTTAATTTCCTTTCCTTGTTTTTTTTTGCTACTTGCAGTTGTCTTCTTCTCTATCTCTTTCTGTTTTCTTTCCTCTTTTTCTCGTTTCTTTGCTCCTTCCGACGTTTATCTTCCTCTTTTTCTTTCGTTTTTCTTCCTTCTTATTTTCCACTTCCTGCATTTTGTTCCGCTTGTCGGCCAACTGCTGAGCTTTCTCGAGCTCCTCGTCAAGAAGAATCTGCATTGACTCGGGGCCGCTGACAAAGTTTGGGATGCTTCTCTTCACGTTTTTTCTCTTCGGAGGACCTGTTTCTTCGAGCGTAGGATACGTTAAGATCTCTCTTAAAACCAACGCCGACCGCGAGGCATCAAACTGATGCGATGTTGAACTGGGAGGTTCTGATGTTGGTGTTCCTTCTTGAAGTACCACATCAACCGTTTCTTCTTGAGAGGAGGATTCGTGCACGTTATTGACCGCCTTTGACTGCTGGCTGGAACAGTAAAGCTTTTTCCAAGTCGTAAAGGTGGGGCCTCGTCCAGATCGTAGTTTTCTTCCATTCTACGGCGGTTTTTTTTTTTGTTTTTGCAGGACACAATGACACATAGTTCACTTAATAGTTCACGGTTTTGATAACTCACTTTCGCCGTAGTGACAATCTTAGTAATTTATTAGTTAGCGCCAAACTTCGTAACCCCAACCAAAGCAACCAACACCGTGGCTCATGTCGATGCGGTAACAACTGCATCACATACAACTATGTAACCAACGGGCTCACTAGCTATACATTTTATTCTACGGGTGAAATAAGACATATTCATCGTTACATTGACTGTAACTCTAAAAACGTTACAGCAATCGCTGTAACAAACAATACACCACAGGAGAAACCAAACGACGACTTAAAGACCGCTTCAACGAACTTCGGAGACCTACTGACAAACAAACTAAAGCCCCGGTTAAACGATCAAACACTTTCGTCCAACATTTGTGACACAAAACGTTCTGTGGCTAAACAGGCAAGCAGTGTTTGACCAAACATCAGACAATGGAAAACCATTTAAATGCAAAGCTGAGCGAGGCGGGTAAACAGTAAAACAGTAAAACGTGTTCATCCAACACGATGTTAGACGAAAATGTTTGTTCGTTTAGCCTTAATGTTAAAGACATGCAACTTACTCCTCTAATCGTGACAGTGTACGAAAAGCTAGAGAGGCATACCTCATCGATAGAGGTCAAACCTTGGAACCGCTATGAAACATGACACTTTTCCATTTTTTCATCATCCGTGTGTTTTTTGTATTTTTTGGTATTTTTCCTCTTTCTAATTTCGAATTTTAACGTATTTAGTTATCTCTGTAACGTTTTTGCCCTCAGGGTCATTCTCTGTAAGGCCCTGAAGAAGAAAGTCCGTGCCGTTGAAAATATTGGCTAAAATATACAGTTTCCCACCGTTGCATCAGCATTGCTTTTTTATCGTATTTGGCTCTTTATTTTTTGCTGATTAGATCCTTTACCACAAGATCGGATACTTTTATTTTGTTACGGTGGTCCATGCAAAGTTAATTGTCTCAAAAAAACTTTTAAAGTTGGTGATTTGTCCTTCCTTTAACGTGTTCCCACAGTTGCTGCCATTTCTCTCTACGTCTCCTCCACATCCATCCCCCTGTGATAATACGAATCCCTGATAGTGTGAACCCATTTCTCATCCCTCATTTCTTGGTCAAACACCCGTTCTAGCTTTCGCAAAGACGAAAGTGGCGAAATATTTTGACCAGAGGGTGTCTCAGTTGCGTCAGGTTTTTTTTTTTAAACGAACTGACCGGAAATTTAAACAGATTTATTGATAAAGAGAAAATTATTCTAAAATCTAAAAGAAACGGGTATTTATTTTCAGTAGAACAATATCAGTAAAGTACCGCAAAAGAAAATTCTGTACGTGTACGTAGGATCTAGTAAAACAGACCTAATCAGCCAAAGATATACTCAAATGACAAACATAGCAGCAAGGCTGATCTGACTACGTAAAGAAATTTGACTTTGCAATACATCAACACAACACTAATAGAACTTCAACAGAGCAGGGTTGCAGTCGTAGACAGCTGTTTCGCTCTTCTTAGATCTCATCAGTACGGCATAGCAAGATGCGAAAATGCCGTGAAATTACCCGGGCACTCTGTCAAAAGCCCTAAACGAGGACGCACGCCCACCAGATCACGCCATCACGTGTCTTGGAAAGGTCGAGAGTATATATGTATTTTGAATCGTAGGTCTTTTTTATAGATCCGATATGCTGTACTTCATAGCACGGTTTTATCCATCTTTCTTTATAAGGTTGTTTTTACCCATCCTATCTTTGGCTTTGCGAGACATCAACACGACACTTGGACCCCTGGGGGGGGGACTCCCATATGAAAGGGACGGGGATGCTCGTCGGAAAATTAGAATTAAACCCCTAAAGGAGACCAATCTGGGCGTGGCTCAGGCTTTATTTCACCTCTAAAGGAGACTATGCTAAAACATACAATTAAGGACAGACAAACACAGCTGTCAAGAAGATAATATGTAGAACTCTACTAGAAGCTATACTCGATAGTAACAATAATAAAAAGATATCTGGGAGGACTGGGAGGGGAAAAAACTGCTAGTAAAAGAATCCAGGTAATGCTGCATGCAAGCTAGCGATAGGAATTGGGCAAGTGGACTGGCGAGGTCTTGTGGTCAGCTTTAACTAGGTATTTTGCAATAGTACTATTACTAGAATGCTGTACTTTACTAGTGCGTGCTATGTGACTCGCTTGAGTCAGTGAACTTACTGTGCCCAAGTAATAGTAAAATAGTACTTCCATGTGATACCAAGGCTGCCTGAGTCCCATAACACATGTTTGTGATTTAGAAGAGCATCACCCTAAAACTGATGCTACCCCTAAACCACAAGCCATAACTGCACACAAAGGTTGGGACTAAGACAACCTTTATTAATAATACTAAGGTACTAATTAACAAACCATTAAAATCTAGATTGACTAAATTACACTCCAAACCCAATCAGTGGAGGTTGTTGAGTGGAAGAAAAATCACTGAGGATAGCTTTGGCAAGAAAATTAACTGACTGCAATCTAATGTTGAGTGGTACTGTAAGATAAAGGAGTACGGCATCCAAATGCCAGTCGCCTAGCATCTTGATAAGCTCTATAGACACACCCGCTTGAAAGGCAAAGGAGGCCCCACCCCTACGTAAGGAGTGACAGGCATAATCTTTGGCTGGAAGACCCAGGGACTGCAGAATGGTGCGAAGTTTACGTAAAAACAAAGGGTAAGAAAAAACTTTTAGTTGCAGGTCAGGGGAATTTAAAAAATGCAAAGGCTTGGAAGTCTGGGGGTGCCATACCAGTGAAGTACCATGCGCACTTAATAGCCATAACAGGGCAGAGGGAGGGATCCTGGGATAGCAGGAAGGGGAAATTGTACCACCTGCTCTCGAAACTAGATCGTTTTGCTCCAACGAACAGTAACCAGGGAGCCCTATGGATAAAGGTGAATGTCCGACCGTAAGAGCTACTGGGAGCTATCCAGAGACCCCAAGGATTTTACGAGTAAATGGCTTTGACGTAGCATGCCATAAAAGTACACCAGGCAGATAGCCGAAAAGGAGTAATCAATGCTAGTGCGCAAGTTGGGTTGAGATCTGGCGTGATCTGGCAAGAGATCTGGCGTGATAGGTAACTTCTGAGAGGGTGGTTCCCCTTTAACCCCTTTGATACCCGTTATGAGAGACTGCAGGAGCCAATTATCAGTGAAAGGATTGGGCAGGTTGAATTTCGTATGAAGAACGCCAATAATGTTGAGGTAATTAGGAATAGACGAAGGTTTGAGGGTCCGAGCTAGAAAGGCAGCATACTGGCAAAGGTGCGCTGGCTGAGCAGGGAGTGGAGGATAGCCCATGCATGAACAAAATCGGAAATAGCTGGCACGGTGGGTACGATAGGTGGCTTTAGTGTTGTTAGCAAATGTATGGGAGCGGTAGTGGTAAATCTCAGCTTGGAGCTCCTTGGCCAGGTCGGGGTCCCGTGAACCCGGAAAGAAGGAAATTGCAACTGTTAAGGGACATGTGATGAGCCAAAGATGTAGTATCCACGTCCTGGGTAGGTTAAACTACAAGGAGGTGACGATAGAAGGCAAGACATTTATCTGGCTGGTGAAGACGAGACACTGCATCTGCAATAGTATTGAGTTCACCCTTTACATAGACTACTGTAAACCTAAAGTGATAGGTAGCTGAAAGCCAAAAATGTTGTCTAAGAAAACACATTATAAGCGGTCGGGCAGTAGTTCCTTTATTGATTATTTGAACTGCAGCTACATTGTCACAGTGAGTAATAACATGCTCGCCTGGTTTTTCAACAGGTGGGCCCCAGCGAAAGGCGGCGAAAATTTGAGCCAAGACCTCTTTGTAATTAATGTGCAAATCAGCATATGTGGGTGAATCCAGCATGAAATGGTGTTACAGCCAGTCACCTCTGTAGAACCTACCAGCAGCTACCTGACGGGCATCAGTGTCCACGTCTGTAATGGGTTGACTGCTAAGGAAAGGACACTGGCCATTAAAGACCTGCAGAAAAGAACGCCACCACTTAAGGGCTTCGTAGAAATCTGCAGAGAGGCGTGCCTTCGCCAATGAAGAAGAAAGGGAGTTCATCGTGTCAAGATTTATGCGTCTTAGAAATGTGCGACCCCCATAGACTACCCAGCAGGCCCAGTTCAATTTGCCAGCGAGTTACTGTAGCTGTTGTTTGGTTGCTCTGCGCTTGGTCAAAAACTTGCAAACCACTTCGTGGAGTTCGGCATGCTTGTTGGGTGGTAAGGCCATCGTACACTGTTTGGTGTCCACTTCAACCCCCAGAAAAACCAGTTTTTGCGTAGGGCCAACCACTTTGCGCCAGCTGATAGAAAATCCCAGATCTTGCAGTAACGGAAAAAGGGTGGAGTAAGCTAACTGACAGGCTTGCTGCGTAGGTGCTATCACAAGGAAATCTTCAAGGTAGACTACCACCGAGTCGAAGGCACGCCTAGCCATCATGCGGCGAACCGCCTGCGTGATGCGATGAAAAATTTCTGAGGAACTTTTTGCTCCGAATGGCAAACGAGTGTCATAAAAGTATGTAAACTCATCACCCCCCTCAAACTGCCATTTGAGACCCGTAGCGGCAAAGTTACCGAGATGAATGGGGACTGAGCGATAAGCATGGCGCAGGTCAATTTTTGCCATAAAATAACTTGGTTTTAGAAGTTTCACAGCATCATCCAACGTTTGGAATTTAAAAGAGCAAGTGCTGATATAATCATTGATAGTTTGACCAGGCAGGCGGGAGCAATCATGTATAAGGCGAACTTCTGTGGAATCAGGCTTAGGAATTGCTCCAAGCGCACTAATAATAACAGGATTAGTAAGGGTTACCACATAATTTCCCTCAGCAATTTCGCTAGCAATAGTCTGCTCGACTACTGATTTAACAGATGCATTGGTAGCGGATTTGTAATTGTTCATATGTGCCGGTGCAAACTTAGTGCCTGGGGGTGAACCCATGCAAAATGCCATCAGAGAGGAAAGCACGATCCTCTTCATTGCTTAATTCTTCTAGCCAAAAAAAACTTTTAGTTGCAGGTCAGGGGAATTTAAAAAATGCAAAGGCTTGGGAGTCTGGGGGTTCCATACCCGTGAAGTACCATGCGCGCTTAATAGCAGGCTGCTTAACAGGGCAGAGGGATAGCAGGAAGGGGAAGTTGTACCACCCACTCGCGAAACTGGATCGTTTTGCTCCAACGAACAGTATCCAGGGAGCCCCATGGATAAAGGTGAATGTCCGACCGTAAGAGCTGCTGGGAGCTATCCAGAGACCCCGAGGATTTTTTCGAGTAAATGGCTTTTACGTAGCATGCCATAAAACTGATGCTAAAACTGATGCTACCCCTTTACAATTCGCCTTTGCCTATCAGATTTCATTACAAGACATCCAGTATTCAATTGTACCCGGGATTGTAGCACTAGGATTTTTAAGAACAAGGACGTTATGTTAAAACAAGGAAACGTCATTTTCACTCAACGGAACAGTATTTCCCAAAAATATTGGTGTAAGAGCACGGAAAATTAGACGTAGTTGTGGATAATAGATAATGGATAATAGAAAATGGTTAACCAATCAGTGACTAAACATAGGTCAGTAATCAATGAGTAATCAATAACATGAATGACTAATCAATGAGATCAATGAGAAATCGATGACATCGATGAGTAATCAATAGACCATAACGTGTTTTGTCTTGATTAGTCAGCCGTAATCAATGTCTAACCAGTTCATCGATTACTCTTTAATGTCATTAATCACCAATTTGTTTCGCCTGGTGAATATGACTGGTTAGATCACCCGACTGGCGTAGGGAAGGTCATGGGGTCGGTTCCCGTCGCGGATTCTGACTTTTTTTTGTCTCACGCTCGCCACAATACATGGTGGATATTATGCAGTTGAACGTTGATTTAAGTCAATATTGCAAACTATTTTCATTGAACACGGTATGATTGTTGTTAAGAAAGTGTGAAAAAGAAGAACACACTTCCTTTTTTCATAATGAATTTTTCTATTTAATAACACATGAGCCAAATTACAAGTACAACAATGCCTACTTACACTTTTTACCTAACCTAACACTACACAATAATAAAAGCAGCATAAAAAAGTGGTTGATTTTAGAAACAAGAAAACAAAACAAGACAAAGTGATTCCACTTAACCCTTGAAATAGGAACTAATCAGTTACACGCTATTATACATTAATTACACTGCTTTCTTTTGTTTGCTTTTGACTATTAGTTACTAATTGTTAGATTTTGTCGCACGGGTTAAGTCAAAGCACTCTACGATCAATTAAACGTTTAATAGGGATAAGAGAGTTGTCCATCTAGTTTGGAATGTTGTTAATGTTTGGTTTGCTAGGGCAGCAGGTCTGTGAATCAGCACTTTCCCCTTTAAAGAAGTCAAAAAGGCAGGAAATTCAGGAGGTTTAGCGTCTGTTTTTTGTTTGGATATGTGGCATTTAGCATTCAAGATATAGTACTTAAGGATAAACAAGTTAGGGACTGCGGCATTGTAACCAGATAGTCAAAACAAAAAAGGACAACACGTGAGGAGTTGGAATTCCACCATGAAAGGACATCGGACCAAAAAGCTCTAAGAGAAGGACAACTCACTAACAAATGTCAGGCTTACTGTAATTTGCGAAACGAAACGAAATGAAAATCTGTATTTTGCGAAATGAAAATCTGTAATTTGCGAAATGAAAATCTGTATATTGCGAAATGAAAGTCTGTAATTTGCTAAATGAAAATCTGTAATTTGCGAAGGAATGTTAAAAATGGGTAGACAGACTGCACGACTCCTGCTGTGTGTCTATTGTGTCTCTCGCAGCCTTTTTAAAAGTTTTGCTTTAACAAGCATGCATTTTAGCGATTTTCCTTTTCTGTAAGAGATCAAGGGAGGCTCCTTGAATATCTCTTTGAGTAACGGCTGGTTCTGTATTAAATGCCATTTGTCCATAAGTATGTTTTTTAAGTGTGGTAATGACGGTTGGAATTGCGTGACAAAGGGTAGAATCTTTTTTGTGCGATCTCAATTTTTGAAATTATGAATATATGAAATTCATATATTTGAACTGCGGAATGAAGAAATCATTGTAAAGAAGATCCTCGCAGTTATTAACGCAACTTATGCAGTTGCGAAAAGAAAGCCTGAAAAAATCAGGCTTGCCGTATTCGAACCCTGACCTCTGCGATACCGGTGCAGCGCTCAAACCATTGAGCTAACAAGCCAACTGGGAGCTGGTCATTAAATTGGTTCGTAATATACCCGGGAAAGATGAAGATGAAATTATGAATAAATGAAATTCATATATTTGAACTGCGGAATGAAGAAATCAATGTAAAGAAGATCCTCGCAGTTATTAACGCAACTTATGCAGTTGCGAAAAGAAAGCCTGAAAAAATCAGGCTTGCCGGGATTCGAACCCTGACCTCTGCGATACCGGTGCAGCGCTCTAACCAATTGAGCTAACAAGCCAACTGGGAGCTGGTCATTAAATTGGTTCGTAATATAAAGAAGATCCTCGCGTTAATAACTGCGAGGATCTTCTTTACATTGATTTCTTCATTCCGCAGTTCAAATATATGAATTTCATATATTCATAATTTCATCTTCATCTTTCCCGGGTATATTACGAACCAATTTAATGACCAGCTCCCAGTTCCCAGTTGGCTTGTTAGCTCAATTGGGAGACGTGAATTTTCCTGTAACCAGAAACGTCAGTTATACCAAGTTTTCGTGACGCGTGTTTTTCTTTAATTTCCGTTATAATTTCCTGGTTAATGGGTCAAGTCCGAGTGTCTACAAAAATGTTGCCGCGAAATGTTTTAATTACCCTTTTCTGCTTATAAAAATGTAACGCACATCGGAGTTTAAATTATCAGAAAACCATCTCACCGAACTGCTGGTGGCTCATTTCGCAAAATACAGATTTTCATTTCGCAAATTACAGATTTCGCAAAATACAGATTTTCATTTCGTTTCGTTTCGTTTCGCAAATTACAGTAAGCCAAATGTCACGGTCTCTTCGCCTCCACAATCTGAACATGAGGCGGAGTCAACAATCATCAGGCATACCAAACTTACGTCATAATAACATTCAAATCAAACGTCCCACCCACTTTATTCAGATAGAAGGAGGGAATAGCCATCCAGGCTTTATCACACCCATCAATCATTCTTTTCACCCAGGCTACAGAAAAAGATTTTTTGATAGAATCGTAGTCGGGAAGATCTTAACCGCCTTCTTCCTTTGGTCCGATCATTCTTTCCCTTTTAACTTTAGCTGGTTTGTTATTCCAAAGGCAGATACTACCAACTATAGATCAATGTGAGGAGGGGTGGGGAGGCAAGTGCTAGAAAAATTTATCTTAGAAAGGCCTAGTGTTTTGGCTATTGTGATCTTACCGTTAAGGGATAAATCTCTCTATGACCACACATTAAACATCTTCTGGATTTTCGTTGCCTTATCATAGAAGTTCTTCACTTCACATTTAACACTATCATATGAAAATGCGGTTCCCAAAGCGAAAATTGGTTCCTGTGGCCATTTTACATCACAGAGTTTGGCTCTGCTTTTCCTATTCTTTCCAAGCCAGATGGCCTCTGACTTGGTTGAATTGATCTTTAAGCCACTGCATTCTCTGATTTGATTCAATATTCCTAGGAGCCTACCTAGCGAAAAACCGTCTTTAACAAACGTTGTTGTGTCATCCGCATATTGTGTAACTTTTATTTCCTTTCCTTTACTTTGAATGCCTTCAACCGAGCGATTAGTCTCCTTTGCAGCCGCGCGACTTCGGCCCGAGCGGCTGCGAAGGAGACTATCGAGCGATCTGACACGATTGCACACGATAATATATCAACTGCAAGTATAAACAACTTCCCAGCAAGCAGACACTCCCGTCTACTGACCACGATGTAAATTGAAGAATGAGAAGAAGGGGGACGAGAAACCATTATTTATCGTGCAGCTTGAAATGTTGTGATAAATAACCTGAATCCACATTTTAAAATCATTGCCAAAATTAAAGGTCTCTATGGCTTTTAATCGGAAATCCCATTCTTAACTGTCAAAAGCCTTTTCGAAATCAATAAACGTAGCTAGGCCTTCAATATTTTGATCAGCAGTGAAGTTCAGTATAGCGGATATCAACCTGATGTTTTGCCCAATAAACCCAACTTCAATATACCCAGTTTGTGCGCTGCTAATAATTTGGGGGAGCACATTTTTCAGTCTTAAAGCTAGCGCTTTTGTAGCAATGTTATAATCAACATTTAATAAGGATACAGGCCTCCAATTTTTCAAATAAAGCAGATCCGTGTCTTTCTTTGGAATGAGTCGGATAACGCCTTGTCTTTGTGAACTATAGAAAAAGCCCTGTTGTGAAAGCATATAGCTGAAACTATCCACCATTACCTTGCCAAGCTCATTCCAGAACAGTAATAAAATAAAACTCGACAGTTAAGCCATCCGTTCCTGTGAACTTGCTTTTATTAAATTTCTTTAGGGCCCCCAAGAACACGCTTCCTAGTGCACCAAGGGGTAAACAAAAAAAATTGATGACTGATTAATCAGTTCGAGTGGATTTTTGTGAAATTTGTGTTCCTGGGGTGACCTGGAGAACGCCTGGGTTTAGGCTGCTGGTGCCCAGTACTTTCTCGTACTTTCTCAAATTCAAGATGGCGGCGAGGACGGCGGCGGTCTTTGATCAAGTGTTGGAAATTTGTCGTGACGAAGAAAAAGCCAGCAGGTAAGCTTCATTGAATCAGCTTTCAGGATATGTGGAAGCAGAAATGGAGCAACTCAGGACTGGAGCTGGAAGCATACGACATTGCTCAAGGTCTTTACGACTCCAAAGGTATTTTAACACTAACTACAGTGTTAAGAGCTTTGTAAATAAGCTTAGCTTATTTAGTTTATTTAGAAAGATCTACACTGTACAATGTAGTTATGTAATCTAAAGCTTGTCATAAGTCATAAAAAGACTTTTCTGGAATATCGAGTACGTGTGAACAAGCTGTGGAAAAGAACATTTGTTAAAAATTCAATTTTGATGCGATAAAAAAGGGTGAAACCAGGGGGGGCTGGCAGCTACCTTTGATCTTGCCGCTTTTGGCCTCTACATGATTGCCCCAGTAAAGAAATCTGTCAATCATTCGAAAACCCTAGCGAGCATGCGCGAAGTGCAAGGAACTCGCGCGCGAACTACTCGAGAATATATGTTTTTAGTTCGTGGTTACTCGATTGTGGAAAAGGAATTCGTTTTTTGTTATTGTTTATTTGCTGTTAGCATTTTTTGCGACAGTACAGAGTTTGAATACCACATTTCTTTAAATTCTGAATCTGTGTACACTCCTGCTGTGTATAATGTCAAGAACATGAGCTGTGATGTTTGTGTTATCGAAACTAACGCTCGCCGTGATTTGCATTTCGTGCAAACAATGTCCTAAAATTTCCATATTGTCAGTTATCGCCTCGACTTAGCGAGGCGGGAAGAATAAGGTCATGTGACATTAGGTGACAAGAATTTAAAAGAACAAGTTTCACTTCTTTAACGGACATTTCGTTGTTCAGTCGCCGATGTGGGATTTCAAGGATTTATGGAAAACAACTTGTAAGTTGAGAACTGTTTGCCGTTTCAATAGCGAATGATGTAAATAGTAACTTGTTTTCTAACTGATTTCAGTTGACTACGATTTAACAACGGACGCTTCCCGAACTGATCGATGAAGGAACAAAGCCGTAAAGTCTAGTGCAAAATAAAATCTTCAAAACCTTCAAATCCCTGGCTAATCTTCTACAGAAGTAACGCCTTCACGCATAGGCGCGAATCAGTCAAAATTTGTCCTCGAAGATTACGCCGAATCGAGTTATTGACAACCGCCGAACTTCGCATCACAAGTTGAGCTGCCACAGATTACGCTGAATCATCCCGCCCTCAACTTACGCTGAATCTTCATCAAGATTACGCCGAATTGTATTTGCGAAGGAAAAGTAAGGACATTCGATTTGTTTGACGTTTTCATTTTTATCTTTGTTGCTGGATTGTCAAAATCAAAGACTTCGAAGCCCGCTGGTAGTAACATCGCATGAAATCGAGGCTGGAGTTAAAGCATATTTACGTAAAGTGAATTCCGTTCAAAATGCCGCCTAAAGTAGACGTCAAAACCCTCGCAGGAAAAATGGAAAACGCTGTAAACATCCTCTACGAGCTAATGGAGGAATTTGAAACAATTTTCTCAGTAAAACCAGAACTCAAAACACTTGAAGCAGCATTCACTCAAGTAGAGACGAGATATAGGCAAATCAAAAAGCAGCAAGAAACGATTTTAGACAAACTGGTTGATGAAGGCGCTGCCACAGACGAGGGACCCTTTTTAACGACCAGAAAACTTGGAGACAAGGCCAAGGCGGATTTTCTTCAAATTGCTTTGAAATTTGCTGCTTATCAAAAGGAACAAAATTCTTCTGAAGCGTCTCGTAAGGACTCTGAAACCCTGGAGGCTCTGGCATCATCAATGTCATCAATGACATCAGCAGTAGCAAAAATGGCGGACACCTTAGGATCAAAACCAAACTTAAGTGGTCTACAACGATTACCAGTACCAACATGGGATGGAGGTCGCAGATCTTATGCCACGTGGAAAAAGGAATTCAATCATTGGATGACGAAATATGGTCAGGATAAAGATGAACAATTGCAACGTTTCCGAAACGCATTGCCGAAGGGTTCGTGGTGGACTGACCAGGTTAAAACCTGTAAAACCATTGACAGCGCTTGGAACATCTTGGATACCGAGTTCGCAGACAGACGAAAATTAATGGATGAATTGCTGTCTGAAATAAACAATCTTAAACCAGTCAGACGAGATTCCAAGTCCTTTACACACTTCGCCACAACAGTGTCTTGCTACGTAAACGATATGGAGGATAATGGGTGCCCTGTGCTAGAGTCTTCAGAAGCACCATTCCTTATGTCCCAACTTTTGTCCAAACTCGATCCAAACGACAATTCTCATTTTGGTAGAGAGATGAAAAGAGAAGGGAAACAAGAAACCGTTAGCAACCTCATCGCCTGGTTACATCAGGAAGCAAGCATTCGCTCTCGAGGCAAAAGGAGTTCCATCTCTGAGGAAAGGAATGAAAGTCGCCGGGACAAGGGTCCTAAGAAGACAGAAAATAATGCCGCCGATGGCGAAGAAACTGATGATGAAGCATGTCCACTTGGCTGTAAAACCAAACATCATCTGGCTGCCTGTCCTACGTTCCAACTTTTAACAGTCAATCAAAGGTGGGAGATTGTTAAGCAACATTGGCGATGTCGCAAGTGTCTACGAGCGCATCACACAAACGATTGCAAAAAACCAGATGGCTCAACCTGTGACAAATGCAGAAAAAACCACCACCGGTCTCTACATAATGACAGGACTGGCGAAACAAACACAAATTTGAATCCAAGAGCAGCACCTTTCCAAAGTCAATTCCAAGGCCCCTCAACTACGTCGAATGGCAACATCCAAGGAAATGCTGTGTACCAGAAAGCAAAGTTAAGACCTGTCACTGGTTTGTGCCCTGTTCAAAAAGTTAAACTCATGAACAGAAATGGAAACTTTGTCGAAGTTCTTGCAATGTTAGACTCTGGATCTAACACCAGCCTACTCTCCAAAAATACAGCTAGACGACTTGGCTTAAATGGATCAGCAACGCATCTCACTATGAATTTGGCTGGGGGGAAGAAGAAAAACGAACTTTCACAGGTAATCGATATCACGCTTGCCTCACCTACTGACGAAGATATTACGAAGACCCTTCAAGTGTACACTGTTACGAGACCTTGCAGTAATGCCAAAACAATTTCTAAAGAATTAGTGGGACAATACACCCATTTGAAGAACGTTTCTGATAAGCTGCATCTTTCGGGTGGTGCCATAGATATCCTTATCGGCACAGACTTCGTAGAAGCTTTCGTTGATATCCACACAGTGTCCGGAGAACCAGGAGAACCTATCGCGAAAAGAAACTGTTTTGGATGGTACGTTCTGGGACAGTTTGAGTCAAACAGCTCTACCACATCTCAAATTCAGTCAATAGAAGTTGGGACAGTAAGTATCTTAGAGGATATCAAGAAACTCCTTCACCAAGACCTCCTTGGCGTCAAACCAACCAAACTCTGTACATGCAGTGAAAACGTGTTACGTGAAAGCAAGTTCGTAAAGTCCCTCGCAGCTTCAACTACCTTAGTTGACGGGAGAATACAAGTGAGGATGCCCTGGAAGGAAGCAGGACCCCCCAAACAGAGTAACTACGACATCGCTCTGAAAAGGATGTTTTCTGCTGAAAAGTCGTTCCAGAAAAAGGGTTGCTTTAAAGTTGTTGACGAAGAAGTTCAAAAGTTATTGGATCAGGACTTTGTGAAAAAGGTTCCACCTGAACAAATCGATCATGGTAAACCTGAATGGTACCTACCACTGCAAGCCGTGTTCACGCCAGAAAGGACCACAAAAGTTCGACTTGTCTTTGACTCATCTTCGAAAGGTCACGATGGTCTTTCGCTTAACGATTATCTCGAGAAAGGTCCTAACTTCATCAACAGCCTCTTCGATGTACTGGCAGCATGGCGATGGAACGAAGTGGCATTCACTGGTGATGTGCGTAAAATGTTTAATCAAGTCTTGGTGCATCCTGACGATCAAGTTTATCACAGGTTCCTGTGGAGAAGTAAGACAAATGATTCACCAACTGTGTATCAATGGCTCAGATTGAACTTTGGTGATAAACCAGCTCCCGACATAGCAACTAACGCCATCAATACTCTGGCAAAGTTATCGCAAGCTGAGTTCCCGGAAGCTGCAAAGGAACTTCAAGACCATGCGTACGTGGATGATATCGGTGGGTCCAGAGCAACTACAGCAAAAGCTGAGCAGATTATCAACGACATTGACGCCATCCTCGAGAAAGGCCACTTCCAGATTAAAACTTGGCATTCTAACCAGGCAGAAATCGACCAATCTAACGATGAACGGTCAACGGATCTACTGGGTCTACGATGGGATAAACAGACAGACAAGTTTACCCTGAAAAAGAAAGACCTTGGCCTGACCGATGTCCTGACAAAGAGACGATGCTTAGGTCTTGTTGGCAAATTATGGGACCCCATTGGTCTTGTGTTACCCGTAGCAATAAAGTTTAGAATCGACTTACAAGAACTGTGGAGTTCAGGCTATAGCTGGGACGAGATCCTGCCAGCGAGCATTCAAAGGAAGTGGATGGAAAATGTGCAAACCATGAATCATCTCCTTGCGTTCGAATTCGATCGAAAGTTGAAACCAAGTCATGCAGTTGGGGTACCGCAAGTCCAGGGATTCTGTGATGGTGGCGAGAAAGCGTACGGTGCAGTCATTTTCCTCCGATGGGAGTTAAAGAATGGAAGTTACAAGTGCGTCCCTGTCCTGATCAAGTCCTTCGTTGCCCCGTTGAAAAAGAAGACGATCCCGAGACTGGAGCTCATGGGTTGTTTAACACTTGCAAGGATGTATGATACTTGCAGAACGTCACTGCAGTTCGCAAACATCCAAGATTGCAAACGAATCTTCTGGGTGGACTCCTCTACCGTCTTGTCTTGGATAAGGACCCCACCACAGCAATTTAAACTTTTCGTATCAGCGAGAGTAGCAGAGATCCAAGAAACTGTCGGAGTGGATGACTTCCGTTACATAAGGTCGAAGAGTAATCCCGCTGACATTCTTACCAGAGGAACCGAACCATCGCGACTTACAGATTGGCTAGAGGGACCCTCTTTCCTCCAGTTGCCCGAACCCGAATGGCCCAAGTTTCAAATTGAAGACCAAAGTATTCGTGGAGAAGAGACTGAAGTCGTAATGGAAACAAAAACCTCCGAGAAGACTAACATGCCCGTTAAACACGAAGCAACCATAGCAGAAGTTAACGCTGTAAAACACGAAGCAGCCACAGCAGAAATCAACGTAAAACTAGAGCGAGTCAAGTCAGAAGATAACCCCATTCTTCACCAATTAGTGAAGACCTGCTCAACATTTCCAAAGATACGGAGAACACTCGCTTACGTTCGCCGTTTCGTTCAAAATGCCAGTAAAAAGAATGCGAAGACAGGCTCCATCACCGTACAAGAATTAAAAGAATCTGAGAATCAACTCTTCAAGTGGAGTCAACTACACTTAGATCCCTCTGTCATTGACAAGAAATTAATTCCAAACCTGGACGAAAACGGACTACTTCGCGCTCATGGACGACTCGAAGATGCCAGATCTTTGCCACAAGAAATGAGAAACCCCGTTATCCTACCACGCGACCATCTACTTGTCAAGTTGTTACTGCGCCACCTGCACGACAAGCGTGGACATTGTGGATACAAGAGTTTAATCCATGAAGCCAGGAGGAAATACTGGATTATAGGAGTCCGCAGCATGTCCAAAGCCCCCACTTCAAAGTGCATCACCTGCAGGAAACTTCGCAAAAAATCGCTGGACCAGCTAATGGGGCAGATCCCATCTTTACGAGTGGCAGCAGGTTTCCCTCCCTTTTCCAACACCGCCATTGACATGTTTGGTCCCTTGCATATTAAACTCAATCGGAAGACTCTGAAAGAAGCTCAAGTAGTAATATTCACCTGCATGACAACAAGGGCAGTTCACTTAGAACTTGTAAACGACAAGACATCTGATGCCTTTCTGATGGCGTTCCGTCGTTTCGCGAGCTTGCGTGGCCACCCGAGTGTTTGTTGGTCCGACCGTGGAACAAACTTTGTAGGTGCGCAAGGTTACTTAAAGGAAATTATGCAGAGCTGGAACATTCCCAAGATTCAAAGTGTTCTATCTGAGGATTTCTGTTGCGATTTCAAGTGGCAATGGTACATACCTCATGCAAGTCATCAAAATGGCGTCGTGGAAACTCTCATCAAGTCTGTCAGACAAAGTCTCAATGCTACGTGCAAGAACCAAGCCTTTACAGAAGAACAATGGAGAACATTTCTGTCAGAGACAAACTACATCATCAATGGACGTCCTCTGTATCCAAGTTCCAATGACATCTGGGAAAGTCCCCCCATCACACCGAACGATATTCTTATAGGTCATCATCTTCCACTACCTCAACCAGAACCCGAAGAAAGGATCAACCCCAGACATCTTCTGAGAAGCACACAAGATCGAGTCAATGAATTCTGGAAATGCTGGATGCGATACTTCGCGCCAAATCTATTACCACGAAACAAGTGGTTCCGAACCAGAGAAAATGTTCACGTTGATGATCTAGTTTTGGAGTTGGATCAGAACCACAAAAGGTCTCTGTGGAAGTTGGCGCGTATCATTGTCACGTATCCAGGAAAGGATGGCTTGGTCAGAAAGGCCAGAATCAAGACCCAGGATGGTGAATACGACAGGCCAATCCACAAGTTGTGTCTCCTAGCAACCAAGGAGGAACTAAATGCGGAATTTTCCTAATTAAGCTAGTTCCCAGAAGCAATAGACATGCTATTTTCTGACGTTTCTTATTATTGAACGCTATTACAATTATAGTCGTTGCTCAATTAGGTATAATTAATTAAACCTAATTTCCGCACTGGGGCGGAGTGATTTGCATTTCGTGCAAACAATGTCCTAAAATTTCCATATTGTCAGTTATCGCCTCGACTTAGCGAGGCGGGAAGAATAAGGTCATGTGACATTAGGTGACAAGAATTTAAAAGAACAAGTTTCACTTCTTTAACGGACATTTCGTTGTTCAGTCGCCGATGTGGGATTTCAAGGATTTATGGAAAACAAATTGTAAGTTGAGAACTGTTTGCCGTTTCAATAGCGAATGATGTAAATAGTAACTTGTTTTCTAACTGATTTCAGTTGACTACGATTTAACAACGGACGCTTCCCGAACTGATCGATGAAGGAACAAAGCCGTAAAGTCTAGTGCAAAATAAAATCTTCAAAACCTTCAAATCCCTGGCTAATCTTCTACAGAAGTAACGCCTTCACGCATAGGCGCGAATCACGCCGTGTCACCAGCCACTTGACCTGGGAAATGGCATTAAGTTGCAGCTTTTGACCTTCCATTTCGATCCATTTCTGTTTCTGAGACCATCAAAACCGATGGAATGAAGGACTAGCTTTATTTTAGGTTAGTAGAGCAGTCATTATTGAATATGCGAGTGACAAGTTTCGGCCTGAGATTTTCCTAGTTGAGCGTGTTGATCAATATGATTAGCTCAAATTATAACTAAGCTTATATTCTAGCGGATGATTGTGGATTTCGTCATCTCAGGAAGATTTATAAGGATCTTTATACTGTGGAAACTGTGGAATCTTCCAGCAAACAAAGTGAAAAGAGATTTTGATTGCGATTCTTCTTTAAGTCTGTTTCACAACTGAAGGTACAAAATCGAATGCGAAGGCTTAGAATGTATTAAAAATGGACTTGAACTTTACACGTGCATTAAACAAATACTTGTCTCAAGTGTTATGCAACTTGTTTACAGCTGTAAGCGTAATTACGTATAAAACACCACGTTTATTTTATGGAATTCTTCTTATTTTGGCTTGAATGTTTCTTAGTGGCAGTTATTCCTGCAAATATATTGGTTAGTTTTCAGTTTAAAGTGCAGTTACAAGAAAAACAGCTTTAAGAACATTTTAGATGATAGAATTTTGCCACTGGAAAGGATAGCTTATAAAGGACAACCAACAAAGAAGAATGCTTGCCCTTACAAATAGAGCTACCTGAGGTTTGCTTGTTTTGATAGGAGAACTTAAAGAATTGGCAAAGTAAATACACCAAGGTTTAGGAAACCTCCCTTCCATATATTGCATTGTACTGATGTGCTAAGTTAAATTCAATGGAAAATGCAATTAACTATCACATTTCCAGGCATTTTCCCACATTATGCATGCAACTGTCCAATGAGAAGGATTATAAACATTTGCTAGGGTCATTTGAAAAGATTGAAGGATTTGAAATTATATGATTTTTTGTCTTTTGCCTGTAGCCTGTACAAGAAGCTTAATTCGAGGGAAAGACATTCAGGCCCTTATTCTTAAGTGTCAGTGAAAAATTTGTAGTTTGAGTTCAGTAACACCAGGTGAACTATGCAATAACAGAGTTTTAGGACAATGCAAAAGTTCTAAACTGTCCCTTCTGTTAAAAGAACAATTGACTTCTGCTCACACCCTTTCAGACATTTGTACTTCTGATGAGGAAACAGTTCCAAATGCCAGGGAAAATTCTTATTGAAGATGGATACATATGAAAAAAGAATCGTGTGTGAACTGCCGGATGTAACAAATGTGACCATTAAGGGCTTGCAGTTTTTAAATGTTTTCAACTTGAGCAGTTGAAAAGACAAATTTGATCCTGGTCGAGGCCAAATTTTTTCAAGTTTGCTTTTACAACTGTGAGGATCATTATTTCAGAATTTTTACCGATAAGGTAGGGGAAAACAGATCAAAACAGTGTTGTATTGCTGGGTGTCAAAATGAGGCTGGCATTCACTCAGTAACTCGGAGATATGAAATAACCGCAGAATGGCTAATCAACCATTGTTGCTCTAAGTGTGCAACAGTCATTTTGAAGTGTTTTCAGAACATTAAGGATTAACATAGCTGTCCATATATATATCATCAGTCAAAGTCCCTGCACAACCAAAACCTTTGCCCAAAACATATTTATCAACATGCATCTTGGATAACCCTGACAACTGCCAGATCCAAAGTGTTGGTGTGTTTGCCAGGGTATCTCTGCTTTACAGACAGTCATAACCTTTGCAAACTCCACCCCCGAATGATTGTTTTGTTTGCAAAAGCTGTTCAACATCAATATTGCACTGTCAAGAACAATTCAGAATTCAAATGCCAATTTTCCACAAACCCATTCATGATGAAAGATATGAAGCCATGGTCGCCAGGTTAATAATTATGTGAAATGACTGGCTGGAGTATTGCTGTCAGTTGAGCAACGTACCTCCTTAAACTTTTAGTTCTCACCCCAGAGGTGTGATAGACAAAATCTAAATGAAAAATTATTTCACCTTTTTCACGAAAATAATGAGTCCTTTTTTTAATCAGGTATACCTAGTCAATATCTGTGAATCACTTGGCAAAGTCAAAGAACAAAGTGTTGTAAGCATCGCCTCTCATCTTTTCACCACTTAAGGATTTTAGAGAACTGGACATGAAAAAATCTCTTTTGGACTGTATGGTAACTTGGGCAAAACAAAAAATAATTTGGATCAACAAAACCTCCACAATTAATAATTGACTCCTCCTGGGTAGTTCCTATAAAGAAAGAAACATCTACAGTGTATGTAAATGGAACAACGACAAAGTCTTGAGCAACAATTCTTAGTGAAAGAGAATCTGGCCGCTGTGAAATGTGTCAGAAAATGATTCAAACCTCGTTGTAAAATCAGTACCAAAAAAAGCAGAAAGGGCAACCAAATCAGATAGCAAAAAGGTACAAAAAAAGCAATTGAAACCTTCCCTTGAATGTTTAAACTTGGAATAACCGAAATAATGCTGGACCAACACAAACGCGTGTACGCCAAATAAAGGCTAACTCGTCTACGTCTCCTTCCTCGCCACCGCCATGTTTGTTTGGAATAAAAATTAGTACGCAGTCCTACTCGGCCAAATTTCTTTACTGGGGCGATCATGTAAACTCGGTCCAGGCCTCGCTGCCAGCCCCCCTGGGTGAAAAGAGGTTGAACAGAAGTAAAGGCTATCGATACTTGTAAGGCATTTCTGGGAGGAAGTGGGAGGGTGACGCGCATATCTGGGGGACGTGAGACAACAGCACTTCACGTTGAGGGTTTTGGGGATTGTGGGTTCTAGCCTGGAAGGATAAGTGGTTAAAAGGAAAGGTGTCTGAGAGAAAATGGAACAAACACACAATTTTATTTCAGGTGTTGTTGACAAATTGTGTTGGTCTGTCAACCCCCCTTCACCCCAACACAGGTCCCAACAGATGTACTGTAATTTGGCTTGAAAATTATGGGATGGTTCATGGGTTGGTCCATGGACCTGGGCCCAGTTGTTCAAAGCATGATTAAGCTAACCCAAGGATTAGGGTGAACTTTGATTCCAGTTTGATTATTAACAGTTTTGAATTAGAGTTTTCTTAACCTTTAGCTTTCAGTAAAATTAGCGTTTAAAATCATTTTCAACAAGCAAGATGAAAACCACGGTTAACTTTATTTGTGGATTAGCGTTTATCGGCTTTCGAACAACCGGGCCCTGGTTATTGAGGTGATCCATGGGCTGTATCTGTAACAGGTCAAATTCCAATTCAGGTTAATTTTATTTTAAACTAGGTCATCTTTTTTAACCTGGGTTATTATTTCCAATCTGTATAAGACGGAGAGAGACTGGATACTAGTTACCAAACTTACACATTAATTTATATGAAAACATGATGTACTTCACATGTAGAGGCATGTAGAAATAAGGGGGGAGGTTGGAATAAAGGGGGGTGGGATAGAAAAGCCATGCACTTACTTTTTAACCACACCCCTTGAAACCCCTGCAAATGGAAAATGACCTAGATTGCTAAAGAATAACCTCGGTTGACAAAAATCAACCTAGGTTTAAAAAAAATTCCTGAATTTAAATTTGACCCATAACATATTCACAAGGACTGGGTGGTCCTTGGAGCTGTGCTCAAACCCCTCGAAGCACAACAATCAGAAGCTTGCCTGCCTTAAGGTATCATGGAACAGAAAAAAATAAGCGAATTTTTCTTGATTCTGACAAAAATTCATGTTTACTGTATTGAACAAAAATTCATGTAATGAAATGATGTGAACAGCGGAAAACAAATGAAACGAAGATGTGACCATTGCTGTTGTAATCGCAATTTAAGCACTTGTAAATAAGCCTAAAAAAAAGATTTTTGGGACTGCAATGGGATTCAACTTGCTATGCAACTGCAACTGCTATGGTCACATCTTCATTTCAAAAATTCATGTGTATTTAATTGCATTGATACATAATTATGTGAAATTCATGTGTATTTGACAAAAATTACTATCAGGAAAAAAGGAACCACCGAATGCTCCAAGTTTTACAGTATGGAAATCTTTTTTAGTTTAAAAGATATAAACAAAGAAAGTATAAGATTGATGACAGGTGAAGACGGACATTTTTCATTAGCTCATTAACAATTACACCATGTCAAATGTTGCACGTGATGTTTGTATTTTTTGGCAAAGTCACGAAATTGTAGTACACTCTTGATTGCTCTGTTATTCAGCTGTTAAAGTTATTGTATCAAAACAAATTCTATTTCACCACTTGGGAAAAAGAAAGTGAAACGTAATGCAAATCATTCACCAAGTTTCAATTGGACCAGAAATCTGCGACAAAGGTTCCTACTATGATCAATTTGTCCAGAATAAGTGGTTTACAGTAGAAGGGGCTAGCTCAATAGAAATACCAACAAAGAACGGCCACAAAGAGAACACGGGATCAACTGCAGAACTACTGAAGCTGAAACGGCTGTGTTTTGTTCAAAATGGATATAAAAAGAAGTGGCTGTTTGTTATGCTTGACACGTACATACCGCTGACAATCGATGATGTGTCTAATTAGCTGGTTGCATGTGATTGGGTCACAGTCGTCAATTGGAAACACCTTTGTGTAGACAATCACTGTCCCCCCAAATTCTTCAAGTCGCTGTTTCTTGCACTTAATGTTTTTGCTAATTCCCAAACTTTGGAGAATTTATTCTCAGAGAATTGACGACCAGTTTGTGTGGAATTCGGCTTAAGCCAGTAGGGTACATGTACATGCTAAACCTCAAAAAGGTGTCTGTGGTTGTTGAGTTTTCATTTAGTTTTAAAGATTCAATGATACGCTAAAACTGTTATCTTGAATTTAAAAATTCATAAAAAAATAATGAAGCGTCAAAATAAAAATCCCAGCCACCCTTTTTTACTTTTTTAGATCAACATCTGTTGAAGAAATTCCAGTTTAAAATGTGGGTGTTGATGCACATGTAACCATGGCAACAAATAAACTTAAACTGTGAAGTGTATCAATGAAAAACAATGAGCTGAGTATGATATTGCCTTTAAAGCTCATTTTTGATCAAAACAAGTTCAATACATAAAATATACATTTATTTAGCTTTCAGAAAATGTATACTTTATTTGGGTTGGCACTAATAGTTTGTGCACAATTTCAGTTAGAACATAAACACCATTAATTATTTTGAAATTCCCTTCGATGATACCTTAATAGTCATGTACATGTAAACAGGCCATATTAATCATTTTTTGGGAGGTTTTTTCAAAATGGGGGATGACAGGAGGGGGGATGACTTAATACTTTTTTGGGGTTAGCACTAATAGTTTATACACAATTTCAGTTAGAACGAAAACACCATTTAAAATTCTCTTCCATGATACCTTAATACAGGTAAACAGGCCATATAGATCATTTTTTGGGAGGTTTTTCAAAATGGGGATGACAGATGGAGATTTTCGCCTGCCATGCAGTTGTGTTTCAGGGAAAAAGGTCTTGAAAATTTACTCTTGAAATGATAAGAGATTTACAACAAATTAGCATTACAAAAGCTACAGTAACTGTAAACAGTCATGTATAAGCTGCATATGTAGCTAAGCTACATATGCAAAAATCAATGAATCTGGAAACATCAAATTACGAAAGAAACGCTATGAATATTGTTGTTGTTAATCCCTTTAACAGAGTGTTCCAGTTTGTAGTGTGAGTTTGTGAACATTTCTGTTACATTTAGAAGGCTAAACCAAAGGCTACCACACTATCTTGTGCTTTTCAGGGAGGGAGACAATTTGCATACGGCTGGGAGCTTACTTCCTTCATTTCATCAGTGTCTGATAAGGTGATAGAGGCAGAACTGGATGAATTCAGTTTTTTCTATCCCAATCAAAAAATATACCGTAACATTTTCAAACATATACAGTCCAAAAGCCATGCAAGTTACGGCAAACTGCATGAACTCTTTGACAGACAAGACAAAACTTGAAAGTTCATCGGAACCCTGACACAACATGTGGAAGGTCACATCCAAATGTTTGACGTTATCGTAGATATACTAGCCAAGGTCTTTGCTTCTTTGCCACTTCTTTTTCCCGGCAAAACAGTAATGCACAAAGTAATAGCAGGGTAATATACATTGTATTTTCAGCAACATACATGTATTTACCTTTCAAGACAGCTGAGAGAGCAATTTTTGGTCTTGTCACTGCCTCAAAAACTATTCATTACATTACAATTACAAAGACCGAGGATAGAATTGGCCTCTTCAATTGCATTTCATTTCGTGGCGTTTCCTTTAACAGGCTTTCTTGAATAACATTATGATATAAACGTGATAATGCACCTTGAAGCAAACTTTGAGCCCTTGGATATTCTCTGGTGCTGAAGGCCTCCTTGATTTCTCATTGCCATTCTTTCACCTTTTCAGTACCCAGCTAAAACTACCAAGTGCTTATCGCAATGTTAATGCTTCTGCAAATGAACTTTTTGCTACTGTTCGATTAGCAGCAAACATTCACATCCAGGGTTATGTAGGATCACCAATAACCACACGCCATGTTGGATAGAACTGATTTATTGCGATATCACATGATACAATTGATGTAGGTTCGCACAACATGCGGAGGAACGCATACTACATCCCTCCCAAACTAACAAAAGCTCTTAACTCAAACAATGTTCAAATCAAATAATGAATCTGAAATCAAACTAAATAAAATAATGTCCTTGTCGCTAAGCTAGCACATAGTCCTTTAGGTATGCCGGATTGTGTCTTTCCCGTCTGGGTCTATTTACTGCTGGTTGGTCCACTGGCTGGGCATGTTCTGCTCCTTGTGTCGGTTCAGCCTTCGGTTCTGGTGGTATCTCTGCATTGGTTGGTTCTCGCGGTGTCTCTGCATTGGCTGTTGTTTGATCGGGTGGTACACTGGGTGGGGTTCTGCTTCTTGGAATCTCAGAGTCTGGAACTACTGGTGGTAGCTGTGCTTCCTCATTCACCTCTGGTTCATCTGTGGTGTTAATCATTACATTTGCTAGCTTGAATTGGCTGGTATCTCTGCAAACTGTTTGAGTTTCTTGATTTCTTGGCTGCCATAAATTTTTAGGGCACTCACGTGGTCTCTTATGTTTATTCTTCGAAATTTTCAATCCATTCTTTCCATGCTTGTCCAATTTCCAGGGGATTCTCCGAAATGTTGAATGGTTCTATCTTTAGTGCTTTCCTGATGCGAAATTCTCTTATTTCTGGAGGATTCGGGGGGTTTCCCTTGGCTCCTGCTTCGCCCGGCGTATCTGGCATGATTTCTTTCTGAGCATGTGGTCTCTTCACAAGTTCCCTTCAGGGGTTTTCTTGCTTTCTATTCTGCTTCTTTCTTCTTAATTTTCGGTCGCCTGAGTACCTCAAGGTCTTAGCTGTGGATTTCGCTGATTTTCTCCTTTCTGGCATGGTGTTTCTTCGTGTAATCCGCAGTCTTCGTTGCCAAAAATGTAGGATCTTCAGTAACTACACGCCATGTTGAATAGAACTAATTTATTGCAATACACGTGATACAGTGTAGGTTTGCACAACATGTGGAGGAATGGATACTACAGGTTGATCTAATAATTTGTGGAAATCAAAGGAACTTTTCTCCGAAAATGAATATTTTTATCCTGATTTGCAGCACTTTGTAAGAGCAGCTTATCCGTTTTTTGGCAGTAATTCTCCCATCACAGAAACGACATTAATATTCACCAGCTATTCTCGCAGTGCCGGTCGCTTTGCACACAAAGAGTGACATCATTGTTAAGTTGCCAATAAGTGATTGTTCTGTTCACTAGACCATAAACACAAAGAGAAAGGAATGTGGTTTGGGTTTCAGCAGCTGTTAGTAGGGGAGGAGTATTGCATGATATTACCATGCACTAATAACTGCTGTATAGCTACATGTAGGAAACTATTGCATTAAATGACTTTGGGTGGCTAGTACTTCTTGTAGAGACAAGGACCATCAAACAACTCGTGACAAAGACAAATGACAAAGAAATGGGTGTTAAATCCACAGTTTCAGCAAAATGTGTGGCTTTTTGGGTAGTTTTTATTGTAATTAATGGAGAACTTGTCTTATAGTTTCTAATTCAACTGACAGGATCAGAAAAGTCCTTCACAGCACATCAGTTTGCACCATTCATTTGTGATAGGGAAAACAGACAAATTTTGCTGTGACAATAATTGATCAGATGAACCATTTCTTAGGATATTTCATCCCTTACTCCGCTCGTGTGAAGTTCTCGAAATAATTCACTAAAATGCAACATTTCTTTATCCTGAAGTTAACATCGAGAGACCGCCAAGTGCTGCCCAACAAGGCATTTATACTGGCAGCTGTAGAGGGCCTCCAGCCCACGCCACAAAAGGAATAAAACCAATATGGCCATACAGTGCCAAGGGAAGGATAACATCAGAGACATCACCAGCCTCAGTCCCTAAAACAAGACCTCCTTGGAGACCATTTTCTGGGTGTGCAGCACTCAATCAGTGCATGCCATTCCTTGCTACTGCCAACAAGGGAGTTGGAGATAATGAAACCATTGGAAAGGAGCAAAATCTTTGTTGTGAATTAACAGGACTACCTACAGTTTATCAAGACAGGCATGTGATCAAATCATCACTTCATCCTTACTTAAAATCATTAAATTGCCTTGGTGCCACACTTAAGAGAACCATAAAACACAGTTGACATTAGAACTAAGTAGAAACATTTAATTTTTTCAGCTTACTTGCATTATAAGATTAAAGCCAATATTAAAGCTGCAGTTGACCCTTTTATGTTCCTTCCACTGGTACAAGAAGGAAATACATTTTTCAGAGTTTATGGACAGTAAACTTTCAAAGGGGATATGGGCCATTCCACATGAGAGGTGAAAAAATGGTAATTTTCAAATCCATTTCTGTTGACTAAATTCTACACCATCAAAGAGACTAAACATCAATGTATTCAAAACATGTATGTCGCATTGAGTTCTAGCCATGCACATTCTGTGGGGGGTTACCACTTCATAACTCAAAAAACAGAGAAAACAGAAGGGCCAAAGACAGAACTTCATGAGAAAATTGTAAACAAACCACAATTGATCCAGAGCATTGTCACTCGTATAATAGTAGCTCTGAAGCCTAGTTTTCACTAAAGCATGATAATTCCAGCTTTTGAGTAATACTTCTAGAGTTTTAACTGGTTGAAATCTGTGTGCTCAATATGTTACGTGTATGTCCGTAACAAAAATTCACTTTTTTTCCTCTCTTGGGCAGGATTTAAATCAATTGGTCATATCACTTCTACTGCTCTTTTAGTTCATTCAAGGCTTCATCTCAGTCTTCATTATTTTATTTGAACTTACTTTGTCAGTTAGAAAAACAGCTAAAATAATTGTGTGTAATGTCCATAACGTAATGTCCGTAACAACCATCATGAAAAAGAGCAAAAAAATGAAATAACAGCATTCTAGAGGTCCTGAATCAGTTAACTACAAAATGTCAGTGGGAAAAAAATGATCCCAGAGACTTTTTGCTTCTTTTTCTGCCCGAGAGGTGAATAAACTAGAAAAACCTGAAAAAACTGTGGTTGGCACTCCAGGTAAGACTTCATGAATTGTCACAAAAAGATATCACGTCATTTATATCTACGAGGACTTACAAAAGTTTGCAACTTTTTGTGATTATTTTAGAAGGGATAGTCCATTTAAGTGGAAACAAACCAAAACACGCAAGATACTTTTTAGCATGTTATTTTGATGGTCAAATTCACAGCAGGTAATTATTAATGTCCGTAGCGTTTCGTGTAATGTCTGTAACACAACACTTTCACAAATTGTACAAAGCAGAAAAACTTGATGAAAATTAATTAACTGCATTATTAAGAGACTTTGACTAACTGCCAATCATCATAAAATACCTGTTCCCTGAAAACATCTCACAAATCACAGGAATTTAGCTTTAAAAGTCAGAATTCAAACTGGTGGTTGTTTTAGTTGTAATGTCCGTAACGGATCTTTCAATTACAATTACAGGCAACTTAGCATAATAACTTTTAAATTTGTTTTTACCAAATAAGAGAGAAGTCTCTAAAGGTACATTGTGTTTGACAGCAAATACATGTAGCAAAACTATGCATGTCCTGTACACAGCAGAAGTCCTAAGTTGAAAAATGTTGTCTGAACGTATTGTCCGTAACAGGGAATGGCCCACATGTGAGGTACATACAAACATACATAACTTTATAACCATGTCAATAGAATGATAGCTGAGGGGTAAAACCTCTACTACATGTAATTGGGGACACCTACAATCTTGGACAAAACTGTTGAGACACTTTCTTCTTAAAGTGAAAAAATAATCAGTGACTCAGTCATCCACTGGATTTCAAGGCCCCCCTCTCCCTAATCAATGTTGTAAGGGCACTGGGAAATGTATGGTTGCAAACTCACGAATCAACATTGAATAGGGGGAGGGGGCATCGCAAATAAATTTGTATGTTGTTTGAAACAAATGAGTTAAATAGGGGATACTTTTGGTACTAAACCATGTGTCTCAACTAGTTTCGTTCAAGTTTGTGTGAAGTGGTTTTTGCAGAAAATCTCTCTGACTTATAGTTAGTGAAATAATCTTGCATGACGTCATGTAATTTTTAATGATGGTCCTTTATGTTTAAAATTGGGAAATATTCAATTACCCATTCGCTCCAGAAATTAGAGCAATGATGGTCCTTTATGTGTAAAATTGGGAAATATTCAATTAACCATTCGCTCCAGAAATTAGAGCAATTATTCATGAGTCATAGACACCCCTCTTACAATTAGCATGTATGTAACTGCTGTCATCTAAAAGTATCACAATGGTTTTTCCGGGCGCTATCGACCCTAAAAGACGAGCCTATATCGCATTTTTGACAAGAGATAAGAGAGTCAGGACGATGGATATCGTGAAAAGATGTAAATTATCGCAGGTGACAGTTTACCGTATCAAAAAACCACATTGTTTGGACCAAGCAGAAGAACATGAACGAAGGCAAGGGCGGACGCCCAAAGAAGCTGAGTCACTCACTAGAGCGCTATGAAAGGAAATTACTTCGCACTTTAAACCCTCTTAGAAGAGAGGAAGTTAGGACAGTTTTCGTCTTCCAGACTTTTGGAACGTGCAGGCCTACTATCACATGTAGTGAGTAATCGCACTATATATATTTGGCGTTTTCTAAACAAGGAAGGCTATAACTATTTACAAGCACGAAAGAAAGGACTTACATGTATGTCCGATGATGATCTGAAAAAGCGCGTTGAATTTGCAAAACACATGCAGAAAACCTGTTCATCTGACGTATGGACTGAAAGAGTCGCGGGGTTAGTTTTTATCATAAAACTAACCCCGCAGATCAGGCTCGAGCGCCGAAAGGACATGTGTGGCGAAAGACGTGCGAGGGGTTAAAGCAAGGATCTACAGCAAAAGGAAGTAAAGAGGGTAGTGGGGGAAGAGTTCTGAGGCTCATGGTTGCGATAAGTTACGACAAAGGAGTGATAGAGTGCCACAAATATGACAATTTGAATAGTAGTTATTTTGCTTTATTTGTCAGTGACAAATTTGATGAATATATGTTCGCTAAAGCCGACAAGAATGGTTCGAGACTGTTCATTCAAGATAACGCACTTAATCAGAACTCGGCGCTGTGTGTAGAATGTTGTGAATAAAGAGGGCGAAGCAGCTTGTTATACCAAGTCGTAGTGCCGACATAAATTGCATTGAAAATTTCTTCCATCTCATAAAAAGGGAGCTAAGAAAGTAGGCGCTAGAATTAAATATCACCCATGAGACATTCGAAGAATTCGCGACACGGGTAATTAGAACAATGTACAACTTTCCCGTAGAAAAGATAAACAAAATCAATGAGACAATGGACGGTCGAATGGATGCCATAATTGAAGGAAAAGGGCAATATTTAAAATATTGATACTATATTTGAATGTAAAGATCTGTAAAACTTAAAGTGGATGATAACAAAACGTTCTTCTTAAGTACAAGAAATGTCACGTTAATGCCCTCTATGTCATGCATAAGGCTAAGTGTGACCTATGTCGAGCTGTTACGTAATAAAATACCTTTGAAAGGTGGAAAATGCGTCTTTTTGAATTGAAATCCATATCTCTCCCTCTACAGTTGAAAAGAATAACACAATAATGACCATACTAGATATTTACACGATTAACAGGGCGAATGATATTATTTTCAAGGATCATCTATTCTTTTCATATGCTTTACTCTGTTAACCGTCTAAAAGCTCTCGGGGGTTTATCTAGTTTTGCAGTGTTTTTTAATTTTTGCAGTACGATTTTTCATGATTATTTATCGGCAAATGCGTACTTTGTACCTAATAATCGTGAAAAGCAGTACTTTGTAGTTATTAATCGCGAAACACGTCAATTGCTATTAATAATCGTGCATCTTACAGTTAATAATCGTAAAATCAAAGATTATTAACTACGTCTGACTGATTCTACAGTTAATAATCATACATTGCGCGATTATTAATCCCAAGTGACGGTCAATGTAGTTATTAATTGCAAGTTGCTGACCTTGGGAGAAAAGACGATCGCAAAACAAATTTGACTAATTGATCGGCCGCCATTGCAAAATAAAATTCAAATCCAAGCAGAACTCTTCATGGGGCTTGTTGAAGAAAAAAAAACAACAAAAGTTAATTCTTGAAGTGACAAAGTCTCCTTAGAAATTTAGTTTTACTTCGGTAAGTCGTTTCCGCAGTTCAAATATATGAACTTCATATATTTATAATTTCTATGATATCTTCCTTTTCTTTCTGCCTTCGATGAAGCACGACGCGAGCCAGATCGACAAAGTCATGAACAGGAACACCGCGGTAGATGCGAAGCAAGCGATTAAATTGACAACTTTCAAACGAAACGGAGCTCTTCCAAGTCCTCCGATACAGGAAGGGAAATAACTAAACCGTGATCCGAAAGTTAACTTCATTTCACTCGAAAATTTCTTCGATATGACCTTTCTTCATGCGAACAATCAACCATTTCAAACACGAACAAAATACAATGGAAAGTGACAACCCTCAACCGAAACGGCACTCTTCAAGCACTTAACACATAAAAGGAAATGAGATAACCATCATCCAAAAGTTAAATTCATTTTGCTCGGACATTTCAACGATTTGACTTTCTTTTTTTAATGCGAACAATCATGCAACCATTTCAAACACGCCGTGAAACTTGAGTGGAGACTGTTCCTGAAATTCAGAAATTGATCACAACGTAAACAAACCATTGCATAAGAAAATGCGCTAGAAATTCCGCAGTAGAAAGAAGTTTAATTTAATTCGTTTTGAATCCTTTAATGTTTCTGATTCATAATAAAATGAACTTTCTGTTTTGAGCGGCTGAGACAGTGAGACTTCAACATGTTTAAGCTTAAAGGTTCTTTTTTGAAGTCAACCACTTTTTAGCTCCGAGTCAAATGACACCAAATTGTGCTTTGCGCGGGAAAAATCGGGCCATAGAATTAGAAGCCAAGCCAAGTGCAAGTTAAAATTGACAACGTAATGAATCGTTTACAAACATTTTAATCCGATACCTGGAAGTCAGGCTAAACCTGGTTATTATAAATACAAGGAAACCAAGGAAAATAGACTCACCTCTGTTCTTAGTGCTTTTTACAAGAAATTAGGGCCATGACCATAGTACGCAAATTACTCTTCTTAACAATTCCGGCTTAAATTGCGTTCTTCAATTGTCACCAGTGATTTAAATAGCTATTTAATGAGTTGATTTGATGTGCGTTTTCCAAGCCTCCACTTCTTCCATGTTACAGAGAACAGTCTTTGACACTCCTCCTGTCCTTGCAAATAGTTCCCGCCGATGGATTCATTTCGTTTCTATCGATTTGAAGTTGGCCTTTGTTTTCAGGACAAGTTCGTGGAGTCGAAAACATTCAACCAAGAAGTCCAGCACATGGAGATTTCTTTATTGCCAGCTTCTTTTAAGCAGTGAGCTATGCGTAAACTTACTAACTTAAACGGCTGACTTGCTACGCAGATTTGACAACTGAGGAGCGAAGAAAAACATGCTGAGTCTATAGAGGTTTTACTGAAGTTGACAGTTCTTGGTCGCATTGACTTTGAGCTGCCGTAACTTTCCCTTTCGAGATAGACCCACTGGAAATTTAAATCTTCACTAAACCCTCATTGTCACCGCGGTCAAATGAACTCTGATTCTCCAAAGTTCAATGCTTCCAACACCCAGTCGCCCACGTTGGCAGATCAAGCAGATCTATCGCGCGTCTATAGTAACCAATTAAAGAGCTAACTGTCAAAATGTGGCCAATCACAGAGCTAGCCCCATTACTGTGTACCTACAAACGAAAAGAAGTTCGAAAAGGATGTTCTTGAGGTAAATTAAAATTAGTGTCCCTGCGCTTGAAAAAGAAAATGGGCGAAAAAAATCCTCAGACGTTTCGAGACTGATGTCTCGTCTTCAGTGAGAAATAATGCCGTTAAGCAGTAACGCGCGTCGGTTAATTTTGAAAGTCAAAAATGTATCTACGACACGCGCGCGCGCTAATAAGTAACAATCACAGAAATGCAAAGTCAATGTTCATTCCATTTGGTTGTAAAGTCTTGTGACGGAAGATCAATCTTGCTTCCATGCTGCGTCGCACCATCGTTGTCCTGAACCCCGCACAGATTACGGACACTAGCATATCGCCCACACTGTGTCCTGGGGACGAGAAATGTTTCCCAACAGGGAGGTCAGTATTCGCGCCAACTGATCGTATGTGCTCACGGAATCTGTCGCCGAGGCGTCTCCCAGTTTCCCCGATGTAGAGCTTGGAACATTTGCGGCACGAAAGGACGTAAATCAAATTACTGGTCGTGCAAGTGAACTTGTCCCCGAATCTGAGTTGACCGCCCGGGGTGTCGAGGGTCTGCGAAGGGTTGGTATGGGCGCAGGTTACGCAGCGGGGACGGCCACAAGGGAAAGTCCCTGAATCTCCATTGGTAGGTCCTGTTGTTTGAAGGCTGCTCTTTACCAAAATGTCACGTAAATTATTGTCGCGGCGATACGCGCACAAGATACGGACGGGTTGAAAAATATCCTTGGTGTCAGGATCGGATTTGAGAAGAGCGAAGTTTCTGGTCATGATTTCCCTTACTTGCGTGTTTCGGGGATGGTAAGTCAGGACAAGAGGGACAGCTTGTTCTTCTGTGGAGGGTGCGGTGTTTGAGTTGATCGTTGATTCACGAGGTGTTGATTGAACGCGCTGGAGTGCCTGGTTTACCACAGCAGGTGGGTAGCCGCGACGTGTGAAAAATGAAGTCATTTCTTCACTTCTAGTTCTGAAATCTTCTTCTTCACTGCAGATCCTTCTCAGGCGGAGAAATTGGCTATAAGGAATTGAATTCTTGCAACGAACTGGGTGCGAGGATGAGTAATTGAGATAAGAGTGGGAGTCTGTTTCTTTATAGTGAATGGTAGTGATGAGGCGGTTAGAGGATGGAGTCAAACAGAGATCCAGGAAGGGAAGCTTGTCGTCTGAGATGGCCCAAGTGAATTTCAGGCTTGGATGAAAATTATTTACGAAGGTGGCGAAATCTTCCAACTCCTCTTTGGTGCCCGACGCTGCACCCACTATATCGTCAATGTAGCGCTTGTAGAGGTCAGGTGTTTTTCCTCTGTACTGCTGGAAAATCTGTTCCTCAATGTGACCAACGAATAAACACGCATAGTTGGGACCGAAACGGCTTCCCATCGCAACGCCTCCAGTTTGTTGGTAATAGTCGCCATTGAAGGAGAAGGTATTAAGGGTAAGGACGAGCTCGGGGAGGCGCACGAGGGTATGGGTAGGTGGTTGCAGCTCAGTACGTTTGTTGAGGAAGTGTGTGAGCGCCAGTAAGCCATCGTTATTGGGTATAACGGTATACAATGACTTGATGTCCATGGTGAACACGTAATTGTGGGTGCCGGAAAAACGAAAAGAGTGGGCAATGTCAAGCATGTGTTTCGTGTGTTTGACGTAGCTCGGTAGGTTTTCTACGAGGGGCTTGGTAATCATATCGAGGTAAGTGGCTAGGAGTTCAGTAGGACAGTTACAAGCTGATACTATAGGTCTGCCTGGGTTCCCTGGTTTATGAATCTTGGGAAGTAGGTAGAATTTTGAAGTGCGGGGGTGGTCAACAATTAAATTGGTGGCTGATGGTGGAAGCTCGCGTTTAGAAATGGCGTCATGGACGACCTCAGCAACTTTATTATTATGGTCCATGGTAAGATCACGATCTAGCTTTTGATAAAAGGCTGAGTCTGACAACTGTCTTTCAGCTTCCTGGATGTAAAGGTCACGTGCCCAGACTACAACAGCCCCGCCTTTGTCCGCTGGTTTGACTACAACGTCGTTGCGTTGACGCAGAGAGAAAAGGGCTTCTTTTTCTTGTGGGGATAGGTTTGTTTTAGTGACCCGCTGTTTGAAGTCGAGCATTTTGATTTCGCAGCGGCATTTGGAGATGTAATAGTCTAATGCTGCAAATTTTCCAGGAGGTGGTGTCCAGTTGGAAGGTGAAGGTTTTAGGGTCTTGAAAGGGTCCTCACACTGATTTGATGGTTGACTTGGGGGTGTAGCGTTTGATGGATCCGAACTAAAATGCGCCTTCAGACGGAGACGGCGGAAAAACTTTTCGCAGTCTGCTTTTGCTGTGTATTCGTCACTGTGGGCTCTAATTGGGATATATGAAAGACCTAAAGGATGTGTCAGTCACTGTGTTGACTGGAAAACACGCGCGCGGAATTTATGTGTGAGTCGTGCGATCTGATGTGAATTTGTTTGTGGCTTTCTGGCTGACGTTTTTTGTTTTGTTTTGTTTGTTTTTGTTTTTTTGCGATGAAAATTTTCGTTGGATTGGGGTAGTTTTCTGACCCATCAGAGACAGATAACAATCAACTACCAAAGCGTTTACTCCTCTTTGTGCTGCTTAGGACAACTTCCCCTCTCAAATTAAGTCACGGATTAACCATGGGGGTACATCATTTGAACGTTTTGTGCCCGAGTAGTTTTGAAAAGACTGATCTCTGAGATAGGCGTCTTCGAATTTGTACAGAGATGTAGAGACTCGGGTCCGCAAACCACACGCTTTTGGCACTTCAGTGGTTCAGTTACCATCTACCATCTCATGAAATTACCGCAATCCAGTGGAAATTCTTGCCGAGAAAAAACCTGTCAGCTAGAATCAATTTCCTGCAAGTAAAGTCACTCGTTTCGAAAGAAATTCGCATCACATCGCGCGAATCACACACATATTCCGAGCTGGAACGCGCGTGTTTTCCAGTAACTCATCGAAAACACATCCTTTTCGATCTTCTTATCGTTTGTAGGTACACAGCACTTCAATGGGTTCTTTTTGGCTGGGGATACAACCTTGACGTCTAGCTAAACAGCTAGCTCTGTGATTGGACACATTTTGACAGCTAGCTCTGTAATTGGTTACTATAGGCGCACGCTAGCTCTGCCTTAATTGCCAAGGTGGGCGACTGGGCGTTGGAAGCACTGAACTTAGCTAGCTTTGACTGCGGCTACAACGAGGGTTTAGTGAAGATTTACATTTCCAGTGGGCAGGTCTTGAAAGGGAAAGTTACGGCAGCTCAAAGTCAATGCGACCAAGAACTGTTAACTTCAGTAAAAACCTCTATAGTCTCTCCATGTGCTGGACTTCTTGGTTGAATGTTTTCGACTCCATTCTCCCACGGGTCCAAGATCCACATAAGCCCCAGGCTTCAGAAAGGAAAATCCCATTGTGAAAATTGTCATTGCATTTTTTTTCTTTTTGAAAAATTACTGCCGGGTTGTATGTTTGGCCAACAGTTTTGTTTTCCACCATATTCCTTTACTGTCGCCCTTGGCTACAGGCCATTCATGTACCGGCAGGAGCCCATTACCCGGAGCGTCCAGCTGCCATAAATTCGTGCAACAGCATTTTTACAAGTAGGTTTATTTTAAGATAAGCCTTTCCTTCGAAAATAACTGTTTTCGATGACGTCTGAATTAAATCTAAGCTGCTACGTCCCTAGTAAATACTGACATTATCGCTTGAAATGGTGTCAGAACACTCCGATAAAGATTCCTCGCTGGTCACTGGTATCCGTTATGTTTATTTCCAGCGTGGACGCGTTGTCGTAGTTTCGTACTCAGTCTATTATTAATGACGCAATCGCTTTTTGATTGGCTGTTTCAACGAATTCGCGGGAAAAGCTTATCTAAAAATAAATTTACTTGTGAAAATGCCGTTTCACAGACTCAGTATGGAAGTTGGACGGTCCGGGTAATGGGCTCCTGGTACCAGTCAAATTGAAGCTTCAACATCCCCCCCGGGCAAACCCCGGGCATTTGACTGTGCATCGTGCCCGGGAAGGGGGGAATTTGAACGTTGCCTTGGAAGGGTTGGGAATTTGAACCAGATTTATCTCTAGTTCTAGCGTAATGTGCCCGTGAGTTTTTCGGTTTTTGCAGGGTTTTTCGGTTTTTCGGATTTCCAAGGTAGAATTTCGCCTTTGTTAGTGAATAACGCGCTCAAAACGGTCTTTAAATGAAGTTTGAAGGTGTTATTACGGCATATCTCTCTCTGACAATCGTGAACAGTGTTTGATTGAAGACGAAATTTGTCTTTGAGGAGAGGTATTTCAGTAACAATGGGTGGGGCATTTGAACGGCTTTTTTGCCCCGAGGAGAGGGAATTTGAACAAGCCAATCTTCAAAAGTTCAAATGCCCGGGGGGGATGTTGAAGCTTCAATTTGACTGGTACATCATATTTTAACAACAGACGTCCTGTCTGAGATGAGTAGGGCAAAGGTTGGTGGTAGAATTAGTCACGGAAGAAACTGATTAGAAACTGTTGAACGATCTAAGACCACAGGTAGCCCAAGCTCGCTATTTTAGGCCTTCAAATACAGTATTCAAACTCTCTTGTCGACGATTATAAGAGTTTGTATGGGAAATCTTACTTTCACTTCTAAAACCGAAATAAAATTGCCTACAAAACTCACCGTTCTCGTTTTCCGGTAGTTTCCTAGTATATCCCCCCCCCCTTTAATTAAGGGTAATTTGGCGCCTTTCCGAGCGGGTCAACTTATCAGCCCCAGCACGTACACGAATATAAGAGTTTGTATGGAAAATATAACGCGGGCTAAAAATGAGCTTAATTTAAAATAAAGTTGTCTTTTTAACTCACCTCTGGCTCATTCATGCGTTTCTCAGTGTTTTTACAGCGGTTTAGGCCTCGAAGGATCAATAGAACACCTCTCTGAGCGAGACGCTTTTCCACCCTGAGAAGCGTAGAGAGAAGCGAAGCGAAGGTTAGAAGCCGTCTCCTGACCGTTGACGGTTTCGGGGACGATAAATCCCGTTGAAAGTGCACCACGGGGAAAATTCCACCAGCGACAGATTTGCAGATAAACAACGACCTTTCTACGTCGTTCGCATTGCCAAATTCCTTTTTTGAGAGGTGTAAATGGCCAATTTACTGAGCAGTTCTACGGCATGACTACGCACGGACCGGACTGCCCTGCAACGGACTCCAACCGTCAAGTGGCAAATTCAAACCAACGCTGGGCAGGCACAGTGAAATTTTACCAACCGACAAACGTCAATTTGAAGCCTAAGTGCAATGGGCACAGTAACATTTGTCGCTTCTCAAATTGCGGCTCCAGGAGTTAAGTGCCGAGGTAATTAACCACAACATCATCAGATAATTATGAAATCGCGTGACCAGGGCGGGGGGGGGGGGGGGAGCAACTTCCCATACATTCTCTTAAATGAAATCCAAACGATGTTCTCACAACTTGCAAAGCAATCTATGAGGTTCTAGTCAGCGGATATACCTCCTACGCGTGCGCAGATGTTGCATGTTCCAACGGAACTAGGACGCTGAAGGGAAAAAATTATGGCGGCCAAAGGCGGCGGATTCGGTTTTGTCCCTTCGTTTAGGTAATTGACGAATTGATCGTATTTTACACTTTTATCATGTTTTCGTGCATTTTGCTTCTTATAAAGACAAAAGTTTACTCTCGGAGTTTTTTAGTCGCAAAGTAGAACAGTAGCGCTTCGATCAATCCAGTCTGTGCTGATCGACTGTATAGAATCAGGTAGAATTTTCTAAAGCTGGGTTAAAAACTGGGATCGGGTTCAAAGTACTGAACCGTGAAATGTTAACACATAACTGGATTATTGATAATAAAAGTCGTATTTTGTGCGTAGGTATTGTTTCCATGCATTAGGTTATAGCGATTTTGATTGAATTTATTTCCATCGATGTTTTATGGCACATTTCCCGTTGCAATTTATTTAGACCACGCTGGAGGAAAACATGCAAACCGAGTACAGCCATAACTGTCTCATCTCATGCTATCAATTTGTTACAGAATGAGATGTAAAGAAACATTGACAGTATTTTTATTTATCACATGCATCAGTTCAGCGATAGACAAAGACCAAAATTACGTCACGGAGTACAAGAAATAAAATCCTGAATAGTTCAAGCGCTTTTTCTCGGTGAGAAGTTTATTTACGTTGAATTATCTAATTCTAGCATTCAACTTTGAAACGTTTGTCGCAAACCTGGTCTCCAAGTATAAACAAGCGAAACGTGACTGCCGTACAGCTCGCAAGCTGATCCACTCGCCACTGCAACAAACAAGACCTTGCGAAAACAGAAGCGTCTTCATCGATGTCGCTTCCATCGAATATTCTCTTGTACGAAACTGACAGTATAAAGTTCCATGAGAGATTAGCCGCTCACCGCTTACTTTCCCCCGACAAAATAGACATAAATTTTGCAAACTATTTCGAATAAGTTGATCGTCGATCGGAAATATTTATTATGACAAACACCGCTGTCCACGTTTTGACTGGACCGCTTTGCAAGTTGTGAGAACATCGTTTCTCGGTCCCAGGCCTCGCTTCTATCCCCCTCCCTGCGCGTGACATTGTTTTGAAAGTCAAACGGAAAAATTATTTGATTTATTATTATTATTATTTATCGGTAACGCCTAGAACAATCGCTCAGTGGAACAGTCTGCCTCAGTCTTTCTTTGAGAACACTAATTTAACTAAATTTAAACAGTCTGTTTCCTCGTTCAATCACAGTTCTGCAAACTAGATATGTATTTTATATTTTTCTCAGAGTTTCGTGATATTTAGCTGACCCCACGCCATCAATCTTCTGCTTCGAAGGGTAGGAGCTATCGGTAAATAATAATAATAATAATAAATCTGACTTAAGCTTGCAATTTTTTTCTTCCGTTTGACTTTCAAAACAATGTCACGCGATTTCATAATTATCTGATGATGTTGTGGTTAATTACCTCGGCACTTCACTCCTTGAGCCGCAATTTGAGAAGCGACAAATGTTACTGTGCCCATTGCACTTAGGCTTCAAATTGACGTTTGCCGGTTGGTAGAATTTAACTGTGCCTGCCCCGCTTTGGTTTGAATTTGCCACTTGACGGTTGGAGTCCGTTGCAGGGCAGCCCGGTCCGTGCGTAGTCATGCCGTAGAACTGCTCAGTAAATTGGCCATTTACGTCTCTCAAAATAGGAATTCGGCAATACGAACGACGTAGAAAGGTCGTTGTTTATCTACAAATCTGTCGCTGGTGGAATTTTCCCCGTGGTGCACTTTCAACGGGATTTATCGTCCCCGAAACCGTCAACGGTCAGGAGACGGCTTCTAACCTTCGCTTCGCTTCTCTCTACGCTTCTCAGGGTGGAAAAGCGTCTCGCTCAGAGAGGTGTTCTATTGATCCTTCGAGGCCTAAACCGCTGTAAAAACACTGAGAAACGCATGAATGAGCCAGAGGTGAGTTAAAAAGACAACTTTATTTTAAATTAAGCTCATTTTTAGCCCGCGTTATATTTTCCATACAAACTCTTATATTCGTGTACGTGCTGGGGCTGATAAGTTGACCCGCTCGGAAAGGCGCCAAATTACCCTTAATTAAAGGGGGGGGGGGGGGGTGGGGGATATACTAGGAAACTACAAGAAAACGAGAACGGTGAGTTTTGTAGGCAATTCTATTTCGGTTTTAGAAGTGAAAGTAAGATTTCCCATACAAACTCTTATAATCGTCGACAAGAGAGTTGGATTACTGTGTTTGAAGGCGTAAAGTAGTGAGCTTGGGCTACCTGTGCTAAGACTGGTGTTTTCCGAATTACTTGAGAAGTTTCTCCAACATTTTGGAAACTGTGCATCAAGAACATCTCGAGTTACTTCTGTTCCTTGTCAAATGGTGGAGAAGGGAGGTCCAGGTAGACCATCGGTTCATATTCCGCCAGAGGTACTTGAGGAGTTGAGAGGGGTCGGCTTCACGTGGCAAAAAATTGCTAGCATATTTAGAGTATCTCGCTGGACCATTTTGCGTCAAGTTCGTTTATTTGAACTCGAACATTTATCTCAGTTCAGTAGCATCACCAATGAACGAATAGACGATATAATTCGTGATTACATTTCACGTCATGCGTCAACCACGGGCGAACCCTACCTACGAGGATACTTTAGAGCAATGGGATACACAATTCAGAGAAGAAGGATCAGAGAAAGCTAAGCCTGAACAGGGTTGATCCAAGGAAAACAGCTTTGAGATGGGATGCTTTAGTTTCTCGAAGAGTGTACTTTGTCCCTTGGCCAAACTCGTTGTGGCACTTAGATGGCCATCACTCATTGATTCGTTGGGGATTTATAATACACGGATGCATCGATGGTTATTCAAGAAGAATAACTTTCCTTCATTGCAGCACAAATAATCTTGCCTCGACAGTTCTCAACCTCTTTGAAAATTCTGTAGAACGAGATGATGGCCTGTGGCCTTCCCGTATTAGAGTGGGGACTATGGGGTGGAGAACACCTCGGTACGTGATGCAATGGTAGTAGTTCGTGGGGAGGGTCGGGGTAGTTTTATAGCTGGTTCATCAACAAGAAACCAGAGAATCGAAAGGCTGTGGAGGGACGTTTTCAGGTGCATTTGTCATGTGTTTTATTACACGTTTTATGCAATGGAACAAACTGGACTTTTAGATGTGGAAAACCCCATTCACATGTTTACCTTACAGCACGTCTATTTAGCAAGAATAAATACTGCTTTATCTGAATGGATGATCTGTTTCAATGACCATCCTGTCCAAACAGAACACAATTGGTCCCCGAATCAGATGTGGTTGAATGGTATGATGAATCCAAACAATCCCCTTGCTAATGGCAATACTGATGATGACCGTGAAGACCTAACGTTTTATGGAGGAGATCCCGAAGGACCATTGCCTCTGGAAGAATCCAACAACAATGTTGAGGTATTTCCTGCTCAGCTGTCCAATGTCAACACTGATGAACTGACAGCTGATTTAACAAATGCTGTTGATTCTTTGCAAGAGTCTTCTTGTTTTGGTGTAGACATTTATGCTCAAGCTCTTGAAATTGTCATGCAGAAATTAGAGCAATATAACTCAAGGAGAGAGTAAACGGAAGAGGCTGGGATGTCAGTAGAAATTTGAGAGGGATGGAACAACCAAAAAAATTATCAGAAATTATTGAATATTATGTTGTTTTAAAGTTTGAAGTTATTTATTAACTATGAGTGTGAGCGTTTCATCGGAAGCAGGAGGGGAGTACTTGACTCATGTTTGTTATAGGGGTGCCACTGGGAGTTTGAGACCCTGACCCTGTTTAGGACCAAAAAAAAAAAAGAATTAAAAAGTACCTACCTTGAGTAGGACAACGAAAATGAAAATCATGTGATGTTAAATGTGACCTTTCAAGTACTGACAAACGTCTCCCATTTCGGATTGCAAAATACCATATATATTACAGACCATATTTAAGGACAACAGTCTTGTAATCATACCCTGTTTAGGTTGGTCTCAGACCCTGTTTTGTACAGACTTGCAAAAATTATGTACCCTGTTCAGGGCAGAGGGGGCAAAAACCCTACCCTGTTTAGCGGCATCTCTCGGTATAGGCCCTATTGGTTAGTACCCCCTCCGGGCATCTAGGGTTCCAAGGAAGAGAAAGCTACTGGTAATTAAAACAGAGTACAACTAGTGACCCCACCCCCCTTTTTGCCCTCTTTTTATTTGAGTGTTTTTAGACAAACATTAAAGCGACTATCATTCTGCTAGTTTTTTGCCTTCAAAATCTACATATTTTCATTTGAGAACTGAGGAATGCAGAAGAGTGGCAGTTCTCACTGCAGAGTTTGAGCAGAGCAATTTCCACAGTGCGTGGCTAACGAAACCCATTTATTGAATAATAACTTACTTGATGGTTATTTCTTGAAACTGCTCATCAAGGTCATGCCTGAACGACTGCTTCGTACTGGTCATCATTTTAAGAAGAAATTTAAGATGATTCCATTCAATAGCTTTGTGTATCCTTACTGCGCATAATTTCTTTCCTCAAAGGCACGTGCACTCGTTGAAAATGAAATGAGAATCGCAGGTGATGGTGGTAAACTTAACTAGACTTAAACAATAATTGTAACATTACGGCAAGGTTTGCATGCAAACAATCGAACTAGAGTCTGAGCCTTGCTCATCAGTGGGAATAACAGACCAAGCTTTTACAATTTTCTAGTTTTACTACAAGCTTGCTGCATTCATCTGCTGCTGAAGACAGGTTGTGACCACCTTGACACTTTGGTGAATTTATTATTAAAACACACTAATATGCCTTTGAAGATAAAAAAGAAGAAAACTTCATTTTTACCCTCTTGCAAATAAAAAAAATAGTGAAGCCTCTTCCTGCAGAAATTTTTGGTAATTAGGAATCAAACTGGAGTCTCAAGAAACTAGAGATACACAACAGTCCTTGACCTTCCCCTCCTCCTTACACAAATGGCCCCCTATTGACAAAACACCAGTTTTTCCAAGAAAGTGTTCAAAGTAACAGTGGCAGCTAATGTAGAAGGTACCTTCACTTTAATATAACATCAACAAATACTAGGTCAAACTCTTCCTAATACCTAGAGAACGTCTGCAAAATAGGAACTGAAAACTACAACTTTGAACTTCAGAGAAGATTAAACGAAAAGACATTTGTAAACACATTTTGCTCCCTGTTTTTTTAGAACAGCATAACCTTTTCACCAGCTACTTGCACTTTTATCAAACTGAGAATAGGTGCATGCAAAACTAAATTGTAACTGCTAACTTACAAGTGTTCTTCACTTTCACTGTCACTCAAGATGTGGAAGCAGAATAGAGCAAAACTCAACAAGAAACATTTTACATGTACATGCTCCAGTCAAAACTAAACATGTGAGACTGAATGAAAGTCGTACTGTGACTTGAATTGTGTTATCACTTTGCACCAAAATGGGAATTTGTAAAGGCATAATCATAAATGGTAAATAATTCCTCATCAGGTGGCAGTGGTAGTTTGATAGTGCCATGTGGAAGGTGCATCATGTTGGAACATGTATGTGCCCTTGGAAAGAAGTCAGGAATCGCTATTCTCTTCTCTCTTGGTTCCTTTGTTAAAAAAAAAAAAGTCTTGAAGACAACCCTTTCAATAAAAAAAAAAAAATTGTTAGTACAAATTTTGTGGCCCTTAACCTACATGTATCCCAGTGACAAGGAGAGGTGTGGTCATAAAAGTCAGACTTGTACTGTTCAAAATGGTAAAGGACCAAGTTATGTTTTGAAAACTAAAAGCACGTTAAAGGCTATATAAACCAGGACATCAACTAACACTACCATATCTAGGTAAACATTCCCCAATATCTGCCAGAAGCATGGCATTTCTTTCGCATTTTGATCATTTCATTGTGGCTGAAGTACTTGAGACAGCCAAGTAAAGGAAAAATTGTGAGTATCGCAACATTGATAATCAGTCATGAGTTTGAGAACTCTAGCATGAATGGTTATGTAACTTTCTGTGCTAATGTTGATGCAAAAATCACTGAAAGGAAATTTCATTCCTAACTTGTCCATTAACAACAATATTTAAAGATGGTAGCACCAATCCAACAAAAAGTTATCTAGGCCAGCCCTGTGATTAAAAAAGTTGTCTTGTTATCTGACAATACCAATCCATGATGTCTGGGCACTCAGTATACTAGTTTTAACAGGGTTGCAGGAGGTTCTAAAGAAAATGTGGGTGGGGGGTGTCCTCCCCATAATCTCAGAAACAAGTTACTATTAATGTTCTTTCATTGACAAGAGAAAGTTCCAAAATTTCTACTCGGTCCTTACAGTAATTAAAGAAACAATATCTTAATAAAGTGTTGGGAATGGCCACACTTAAGGGTATCATCTAGACTCAAAATTCAGACTCAAAGCAACTGATGGTTGGTTTGACCTTGGGAGTGTCTAACAACTGTGCATTTACCTGTCCATTAGTGTTGTTATCCTCTTCGACCTCTTTTGCTTCAGACACAATGGCAACCATGAAATGGATGCTAGGTTGTTTGAGAAAACCAAGGATGGGCTCTTCACTTGCACCGGTCACAAATTCCAAGACGTTTTCTAAACTGGTCACATGATGCCCACTTGATACTTCTCTTAGGTACTTTACAAACTTTCCATAAATAGCTTTCTCATACATAAGGCTGTTAGAGCCTTCCTCAGAAAACGTGGGTTTAAGGAGATGAAGGATCATCGGAACTGTCAATCTGGCATTATTTTGCGATGGTCTGAGCAAGTAAAGAAATTGCGGGAACTTTCGAGCAAACATGTGAATGCCAAGACTATCTAGTCCCTCACGAAGCTTCAAAACACATGGCGATATCTCTGATTCTTCACTGACAAAAATGTCGTTTAGAAGATCTTCAGAAAAATACTTTGGTGCCTGGCCATTCTGTACAAGTGCAATTGCAGCCATCTGTCCCACAAAATAGTAGTCTTCTGCTAAGTGTTCCTTAAGTCCATGGTCAAAGTATTTGGTCTTGGTCTGTTGGTTACAAAGTCTGATCCATTCTTTTCTTGGTCCTCCACTGTCCTGAGCCTGTTCGCCATAAAACTCTACTTGAAAAGTTATTCTGGGATCCTCCACTGATCGTAGTTCATCAAATGTTGTTTCCAATATATTGTCACGATCAACAGCAATAAAATTAGTTTCTCCCACAAGTACTGATGCATCATCTGTCACATCCAGGGACCGACCTCTCATGATCTTGCTCTGTAAGTACCCTAACATTTCAGTTGGGTCAGATATGGTTGCTGATGGAAATTCACTGATAATCTTGTTATAAAAGTCATATCCATTGGCCTCTTTCAGAGATTTTTTTTTACTATTGAGCCCATCTGTCTGATCTGTGGTGGCACTGTTGACCTCTACTCTTAGATGTTCATTGGCAATGGTGAACTCTTCTGTTTGAATTGGAGTGGTACTGTTGAACACCCCAGTCTGGCGCATAGTGGCATTGGTGGTGTTTTGAACTGGCTGGTGACACTCAGTGAATTCATGGACAGAATCTGGGTCATTTAATACAAATTCGAACGCTTGCTTCATCCGAATATAGAGAAGTCCTTGTCCGGCCAGTTTCTTAACAACACTATAATTGTATTCAGTGTTTTCTCCGAGTCTTAGAACCGAAATCCTCTTCTGGGTTACCTTAACAAAGTCAAAGCCATTTGGCCCAAGCATGCTGTATTGGGTCTTGAGAGAGGAAACTATTTTTGCACGTACACTTGCCTCACCATCGTCTTCATTCAGGACCACCATTCCTCTTTCTACGATCATTTCTTTCTTCAGAGTTTCAACTTCATCTTCTTCGTCACTTTCCTCGGAATTTGCCCTTAGAAGAGCAAATTCAAACAGTTTCTTTTCCACATTCTTAGATTTCCTTTCTTTCTTGTTCTTCGTCGCCGTGGACGTAGTTGCCGCTCTTAATCGCTCGTTTCTATTCAGTCTTCTGTACAGTCCACTATTGGAGCTGGTTTGCATCATGGATCTTGCCCGAACCAGGGTTTCGGCGATGGAACCTTCGTTTGTCCTTCTACTCGAAGCACTTGAACTTGAACTATTCTCGACACTCAACAACATATCAGATGCCTGTTTAAGGAGGCTGGCAGCCCGTTTCAATTTCTCCTCATCCATAGCGCTAGCTTTTAAAAGAAATAGGAACGTATATTTCCAAGATGGCGGTTTCAAAACGCGGGAAGTTCCAGTGCCCCGCGAATTTGATCGCTCGTCCCAGACCCCAAAATTGAATAAATGAGTGCGAACATTGAATGAATACGCACGGATTGAATTGAATGAATATGAACCGATTGAAAATATGTTGGTAGATTGAATTGAATAAATAAGGATGACTAAAACTGAATAAGTTAGAAGAATTGAATTGAATGGATAGTTTGGTAAATTAAATTGAATGAATTTTGGAGGAATGAATTGAATGAATATAGAAAAACTAAATAAATATAAGGATTAAAATAAATGAACATGGTGATACTGAATATTGCTACATTTGGCTTGCCATACTCCGACGTGGTTGAATTTGCTTGTTGGAAGAAAAAAGAGGGGCGGGGGGGGGGGGGGGGGAAGGAACTGTAATTTTTTTAGGAGGTTTACTGTCTGTTGTAAGACCAGTTGCATAAAAGATGAGAACGGCAAAGTTTCGTAAGTAACGAGTTTCCGAAAGTAGCGCAAATGCCCGAACCTGATTCAGGCTAGCAGGCTGTGCAGCAGACCGGCGACGGTGAACTCTCCTTTCGATCGGCCATGTTTGCCAACCGCAAACAACTCGATCCCAGGTTTCCACCCGAGCCCGTCTTTCTGAAACACTGTCTAGGGGTAGAGGGCATCTCCCATACCTACTCCACTGGAACGCTCTTAGCAGGTAATTCGAGGGGAGGCAGGTCAGTTGGATGAGCCCAAGATGTTAATCGGTTGCTGACCAGCGGACGGAAGTCGAATGCAAAAACTCGAATGTTGAACACGGAAAGATGGATGTTGAATTAAAAAACTTCCATGTCGAATAAGAAAACTTGAATGTTCAATGTTGATTATAGCAAGTCAAATCTCACAAACAGTTGAATCGGAAAAGTAGCACGTCAAAAATTGTGATGTTGGATGTTGGAATGTGCTATGTAGGATAAAATGCAAAAAGTACGATTTAAAATACAACATTGAATTTTGGCGGGAATGGAACTCCATAGGAAAACAACGACCTGACCTGACCTGACCTGACCTGACCTCACCTCTACCTTGACTTTTTACGGAAAAAAACTACTGACATGGAATAACATAACAGACAACCAAACTAGCTGATATGGTGGTAAACGGCATGTATGTTTAGAACGCCTAAGACATACTCTGAACCTTCTACCGTTAATATAACATTGTTTGGATACGATCAAGGTTTTATGGGATGTTAATTGGTCGCTTAAAGTGAATGCAATTTTAATTCGAACAGAAATAAACTGGCTTGAATAAACGGACATTGCATTCCTTATGTGACCTCATTTTCGCTCTCTGAGCACTTTTTTTGCGATATTAGCGAAGGCTCCTTAAATTGGTTGCCTTGAGACATTGTTGAATGTACGCTGGCCTTCTGAAAGGACATTTGTTTCGTGGTCATTAATGTCCTCTGCATCGAGGCTAACAAGATTGTCAAAGAGTGGAAACGCTTCACTTTGTGCCATTACATGGATTGCTCGGTGCTGCGGAGCTTGTAGGACAGTACGGTGATGGACGTCGTAGTAGAGAAACTTTGAAGGTACGAAACTTCATTTCAATGGAATTACGAGGACTTTTTGGGAAGTCAGTTAATTTATTCAGTCATCTAATAATTTTCTGCCTTTCACTATGTTTACAATGTTAATTTTTCTATTGAGTTTCAACGGAATCGGAAACCCCTAAGACAAAATTTTGCCTTATAAATTCATTAATGAGCAGGTGTCCACGACCTTAAGTGGCCCATTAAAATCTCATAAAAAACCTCCGCTAAATCCGAAAGTAGCGAGGGTGGTTATACTTTCTACGGTATGTTCCTCCAAAGGCTCACGTCTCTTCTGGGAAAGGTTTCCATTTACGTGCATAATACATCTGAAAGGCTTTACTAAGTGGCTGTCTCCTTCAGATCCTCAGAACCCAAATTGGTCACAAAATAGATTTCATTCAAATGTTGTTTGTGAATTGCGCTTTGTCTGGGTACTTTAAAGACACTTTCGTTTGGGCTCTAAATGCTTTCTTCGACAGTTTACAAGGGGGATCCCTTGGTGGACAAAAATGGACATTTTATTGGTACAAAAATGCCAATTTTCAATAACTTTGGTAACTCCTGACAACACTTAAATTTTGATGCAGGACAAAATTATGCTGTTGGTTGATAAGTACAACTCTTCCTTATCCTACAGTGTTACTGACATTTCCATGTAGTTGTTTTGAGTAGTTCAAACAATTCCTTTTAACAACCGATTTCACAGCTTTTAAAAAAGTAGGAAAAATGGGTAAAGAAAAATACATGTTAAAAAAAAGTGAGACCTCATATAGCAAATTCCTTGCAGTCACAGAAAGATAAAGACTTGGTCTTAATTATGATAAAATAAAATCGTGCGGCTAGGTGGTTTAAAGAACGTGGCGCCGCTTTGAAACACCAGTATTTCTAAATTATGCAAATTACGAACCACAACCTATGCGTGGAATTTAAGAGCAAATGTGATGCAATCAATGCTCCCTTACATCAGGAAAACACAAAAATAGTTTCAAACTACAGCAGGACACAATGTAAAGTGGTAATATTTCGCACAGAGCATTAATTAAATTGTACAGCATTGAAATAGCTCATTAACTATGCTCAATTCACAAGATAAACAAGTTATAAAGTACACATGCCACTCGATGATTGCTAATTGCGCTTAGCAAGTAACTTTACAGAACCACGTTGATCTAGAACAATTAATCTGAGAATAAATCAATAAAAGCAAGTCATATTGAGTATATTACAGCTTGTGTTTTGCAAACTAATTTAGCGGACCCTTAATGCCTTGCAAAATAATGAAATCAACGAAGGGCATCTTGTTCTGTTTACATTTGCACCCATTACCTCAATTTTCTGTCATCTTCGATCAAATATAGATCTGTGCGTTTCAGAGATTATCTTCGAAGCGTCAAACAGTCGGTTTTCATTTAGAACAAGCTTTCCATGTATTTAGTTCTCTCGTGTTATATTATTCAGGCAGTAGCCGCTGACCAGTAACTTATGTCAACAACAACACCTGGTACTGCTCCGTTTTGCACTCGCGTTTTGGCTCTTAGCTATCTAAAATTTGAATTCTTGATCCTTCACCAATTAATAGTTAATTTATTTGAAAATAAGGGTTGGAACCTCACGGGGAGGAGAAACAATTTTTTGTCCTTACCACCATTTTCACTACTACGCGACTTTTCTTGTCAAAACACCTCTGAACACTTTTCAATACGCTTCCGTCAATCATACCTTATATGGGAAGTGTGTGATGTTACCGCAATTAAATTGAGTGAAGGAATAAGGATGGCGTAAATTTGCGCTGGCGAGTCATATATTGACTAGTAAGAAGCTTTAGAGTCGTTGATGTTGCAAGAATTCTTCACGTTTGGCAGATATTTGTAAAGAAATTTCGACATTTCTTCAGAATTACTGAAATACCCGCTCGGTGGATTATCCTATGCGGCCGATGGTAAGCGTGCGTTTAATCTCGTGAATAAGTTAAACGGAAGTGTGAAGTAATAATTCTAGCTTTCCTGACCTGAAAATAACAAACGACATGTTATTCACCACGAGCATAAATCTGGCAGTATCCCGAAGTGTACGAGGACGAAATTCAGGAGTGGATAGAGTATGCAACGGGAAAACAAATCATGATCGGCGTGCGATCATCCGATTCGTGAAGAAAATGGGTTTGACAAGAAGAAAGGTATGTATGACTTGTTGTATTTTTTTGGAAGGAACACTGCTAATTCTAATCCCCTATCACCTCCGGAAGGAATTGGAAAAACAAAATAATGTATAAGCTTATAATGCGCTTGTAACGTTTGTTGTTCTACGTTTCGAGAATGTAAACATATAACGCTGTGACATGATGGGGTAATTGTTATTTCTACAAGCGGGAACGGGGAATCGAGGAAAATATTTAAGCTTACTTTCAAGTTTACTTCTTCGTTTTAACTCTTTAACTCAAGACAATTGCCAAAGAACGCGATGAGGGAAACAGGACGATGTATTGTCATAGGATCGCTGAATTTCACCGAGAACAGTTGCTATTTATAGATGAGTCTGAGAAGTTCTGATTCATCTATAAATTGTATAACTGTTCTGAGTGAAATTTAGCGATGACCTACGACGATACATCGTCCTGTTTACTTCTTCGTTTACTTCTTCGTTTTAACTCTTTAACTCAAGACAATTGCCAAAGAACGCGATGAGGGAAACAGGACGATGTATTGTCATAGGATCGCTGAATTTCACCGAGAACAGTTGCTATTCATAGATGAGTCTGAGAAGTTCTGATTCATCTATAAATTGTATAACTGTTCTGAGTGAAATTTAGCGATGACCTACGACGATACATCGTCCTGTTTCGCTTATCACGTTCTTTGGTAATCACAGTGAACTATAACGAAGAAGTAAACATGAAACTGTGCTTAAATACTTTCCTTGATATTTCCCCGTTCCCGCTTTTATAAATAACGATTTTTCAAATTTTTCTTGCTATCATGTCACAGCGTTAACATTCACGTAGAACAATAAACGTTATAAAGCGCTTATGCTTTGTTTTTCATTCCATTCCTCGGGTGATAGGTGACTGGAATTAGCAGTGTTTCTTGCAAAAACAATCCAACAAGTCATACGTACGTTTCTTCAGCTTTCTTCTTGTCAAACCCAGTTTCTTCACGAATCGGTTGATCGCACGCCGATCATGATTCGTTTTCCCGTTGCATACTCTATTCACTCGTATTTCGTCCTCGTACACTTCGAGATTTTGCCAAATTATACTCGTGGTGAATAACATGTCGTGTGCTATTTTCAGGTCAGAAAAGCTAGAATTTTTACTTCACACTTCAGTTTAGCTTATTCACGAGATTAAAAGCAAGCTTACCATCCGCCGCATAGGATAATCCACCGAGCGGGTATTTCAGTAGTTCTGAAGAAATGTCGAAATTTCTTTACAAATATCTGCCAAACGTGAAGTATTCTTGCAACATCAACGACTCTAAAGCCTCTTACTAGTCAATATAACACTCGCCAGCGCAAATTTACGGGATAATTTGGCGCCATCTTTATTCCTTCGAGCTCAATCAATTGCGGTAACATCACACACTTCCCATATAAGGTATGATTGACGGAAGCGTATTGCAAAGTGCTCAGAAGTGTTTTGAAAAGAAAAGTCGCGTAGTAGTGAAAATGGTGGTAATTTAGATCTGCAAGCACACAACCACAATGAGGGCCAATTGGTTTCAATTTTTTTGTATTTTCAGCTATGTAAAATAACTCGTACAGCTGGGCACGTCTTCATAGATTTGAAAATAACCCTCAGCTCTTGTTTTTGACTTCCGGGGCTTTGAAAGATTCCTTCATTTTTGAGAAAGTAATCAGCTGCAGTTAAGAGACAACCTTAACCCTGTCTAGACTGGGTCGATCTTTGGTCTTCTGTCGCCGTTGTGGGGCAATAAAGCAATGAAAATGCAACTTGGAGGGTCAAAAGTATGTTCAAGAATTTTGTCCAAGAATGTTTCCTTTGAGATCGGCAAGGGGTACTCATGACGTCAGGCTTACGTCATAATTTCCAATTGGCGGCCATCTTGGATCCACCGTATTGGATTTCATGATTTTCCTGAGACTTCGGAAAGCCATCCAATTGACCAAAAAGTGAACAAAAATAAAAGAACTCTAAAATCATCTAATAACATGACACCTAAAGTAAGAAAGTCATTTTTGTTTTCAGTTTAAACAGTAATGTACTAAATTATTTTAGAAAAACACACCTGTCAAAGTTTGATTGCCTTAGCAACGTGAATCTCACTGTACATTGAGCTACCACACTAAATTGTTCCCAAATAATTTTTTTTAAATAAAAGTTTGGCGGCGCTCTTTCACATATTAAAAAATAATAGGAAAGTTTCAAGTCCGCAAAGGCAAAATCCGTGCACCTCTCCCTCCCCCCCCCCTTGATAGGGTTAATAGGGTTAATTTAAAATAAAGTAGGGTTTCAAGGAAATCAAAAATTCCTTCGGCAAAGCCAGTAGTAAATGACTGGAAACAGTATTCAAGAGGAAACGAGTTTCTGTTCTAGGTAACGGGCGTCTACTGTACAGTTAGACTAAGACTAGTCTAGTAGACATAGTACTTATAGCAGAGTAATTTTTGCACGAGCTCGCGTATCTCACCCACTATTCAATCCGTAACAAAAATCTGAGGATACCGTCTGGTAATTTCCACTGAGTAAGCCTAGTTCTCATACCGTACCCAGGCTAGTCTGTGATCAACTCCGGAAGTGACATTCACTATGCTTGGCGGTATATTGCTAATCTAGAGAAAGCCCAGCAAAACTAAGTCGAGGCGAAATTTCAAAAGCAAGACGTTTTTTGTGTATCGTACGTTCACATTTGGTAGAGCAGTACCCCACGATCAGGTGGTTCTGGGGGCTACATATTGCAAATTGGAACATAACCATTAAGTCGTCATGGACCAAGCTCCCACAACTTTTTTACCGGACAGAAAGTATTCAACGGAGGATATTTCTATCAAGTAGTAATAGTTTTGCTTTACTGACGTTTCATCAGCGTCAGATTCTAGAATTTAACACCTTGGATGAAACTAGAAGTTCATTTTCAAACATGTTAAGATGCACCCCCAAAGTCCGAGTTATCACGTTATTTCACCTTGCTAAAAATACTAAAAAATAGCAACCATGTCACATACTGTGGTTATGTGCTTGCAGCTTTAAAACATAGTTACTCGAGGGACTGGTTATGAAACTTTGCAAGTTTCAAAGGCCTTAACAAAGGTGCTGCAATTTATGTTGAAAGTACCACGACAGTGCACAATCTTTTGTTTTACGTTCGCACACTATGGCTGAATAACTTAACAGTGACATTCTTATTGGTTAGTTGCTCATACAAAATTCAAAACCTATTGTTGTTTGTGCACCGTCAAGGCTAAAAACGGTAACAAAAACATAAAACAAAGGACTTTGCTGAGCTTCATAACCAGATTCTTTTATTAACTATGTTTAAATTAAGGGCAAAAATTTGCATTTCCTCTCATGATGCTCCAACCCTTATTTTCGAGTAGCCCCGCAGCTCTTAACAACCTCTAATTTCATTGGACCTTGGTATCACGCAGCTCTATTGTTTTCGGGGCTAGGGTCCATTGTTTTGTTGTTTGGTGTATTGTTTTCTCAGTGAATCAGAGAAGACCTTGTAAGAGCTGCGACATCGCCCTTATTTTCAAATGAATTCACCCTTCATTGGTGAACGATCATGCATTCAAATTTAAAAGACGAACGCGAGTGCAAAACGGAGCAGTTAGAAATGCGCATTACAAATGCGCGCTATTGTTTTCTTTAAACAAAGAACTGCATGCATAATGAAGTATGGGGCTGTGCGGAAATCTTGCCAGAATTTTCTCAAAACCAACTGTTTTGACGCTTCTAAGATGATCTCTGAAACGCACGCATCTGTTTTTGACCAAAGATGACAGAATAATTGAGGTAATGGGTGCAAATGAAAACAAAACAAGACGCCCTTCGTTGATTTCATTATTTTGCAAGGCATTAAGTGTTCGTTAAATCAGTTTGCAAAACACAAGCTGTGATATACTCAAGATGACTTGCTTTTATTGATTTATTCTCAGATTAATTGTTCTAGATCAAGGTGGTTTTGTAAAGTTACTTGCTAAGCGCAATTAGCAATCATCGAGTGGCATGTGTATTTTATAACTTGTTTATCTTGTGAATTGAGCATAGTTAATGAGCTATTTGAATGCTGTACAATTCAATTAAAGCTATATGCGAAATATTACCAGTTTACATTTGTGTCCTGTTGTAGTTTGAAACTATTTTTGTGTTTTCCTGATGTAAGGGAGCATTGCTTGCATCACATTTGCTTTTAAATTCCACGCATAGGTTGTGGTTCGTAATTTGCATAATTTAAAAATACTGGTGTTTCAAAGCGGCGCCACGTTCTTTAATCCATTTGGCCGCACGATTTTATCTTACTATAATTAATACCAAGTCTTTAACTTTCCATGACTGCAAGGAATTTGCTATACGAGGTCTCACTTTTTGTTAACATGTATTTTTGTTTACCCATTTTTTCTACTTTTCTAAAAGCTGTGAAATTGGGTTGCTAAGGGAACGGTCATTATTTAGGGCAGGGGAGGGGGTGGATGAATTTTTAACCCCAAACAGCATAAGTCTGTAACCCCTCCTTTAGCAGATAGTAACTTTCTGTGACCCCTCTTTGAAGTGGTTCAAAAAATTCATAACCCTCCTTTGAACAAAAACACTTTTAATACTGACAATTAGTGCTTGATTTGTATCTGGCAAGGTATATGGAAGCGGAGCAAAACGTAAAAACCTTCCAGGGCATGCTTGTTTCAAGACGATATGGGATTTCTACAATGCTCATTATAATACAGGTGAGCTCTTTATGGGATACCTGAAGAAAGACTGGTTTGATAAGGATGGAAAACTATGCGATTTCTGCTAGGCACATTACTGGGTGGGACCAAGCCAGGAAAGAATACCTCAGCCAGTTCCAGATCCCAATAACCGTGTCACTATATGAAGCCTTTTGAAACCCAAACGAGTAGAAGATTTCCGGATGACTGGCAGCCCAGAGCTAATACTAAATAAGAGTCTAGTAATGGAAATCTGCAAACAGAGACTGACATTGACCGCTTTGCCACCAAATTTGCAGTTGATCCGAAATAAGTAAAGGAGTAGGTGCAGTATCTAAATGATCTTAAACAAAGCTCACAGATGAGAGCTGCTCAGAGAGGAAAGAAAAGTCAGCAGCTTAGGCAGAAGACATTGGAGGAATATGACTGGTGACAATTAGGTCTGGGAGGAGAAATCAGCAAATTGAAAGTATTCGAACTAGACAAATATCTGGACAAACACAATCTTCTAACCGGAAAGAAAGCATTAAAGGACGATAAAGTAAAATGAAGATCAACCAGAACTATTTGATCAGGTTCAGTTCATAGGTCTGGAAGACTGGCCACCACGTGGCAAAGCCGATTCCTAGTGCGAAGCTAGAAGTAATAAAGCGATATTTCTTGGAATGAATAAAGTGTCCATTGATTTCTAGAAACACCTCCTTTTTTCTCTGTGGATAATATTCCATAAACCCCTCCTCCAGCATTTCACAAATATCCATAACCCCTCCCTGATATCATCCACCCCATTCCCTGCTCTAAATAATGTCCGCTCCCTAAAAGGAACTGTATCAACTACTCAAAACAACTGCATGGAAATGTCGGTAACACTGTAGGATGAGGAAGAGTTGTACTTAACAACCAACAGTAGAATTTTGTCCTGCGTCAAATTTTAAGTGTTGTGAGGAGTTACCAAAGTTAATGAAAATTGGCATTTTTGTACCAATAAAATGTCCATTTTTGTCCACCAGGGGACCCCCTTGTAAACTGTCGAAGAAAGCATTTAGAGCCCAAACGGAAAGTGTTTTTAAAGTACCCAGACAAAGTGTAATTCACATACAAGATTTGAATGAAATCTATTTTGTGACCAATTTGGGTTATGAGGATCTTGGGGAGACAGCCACTTAAATCTAATAACAGTCTCTTTGGGTTGGTTTTGTTCCTGTAGTATTTACCGTGCGACTAAAAAAACCCGGTTGCAAGTTGTCGCAGGGCGCGGGTGTGGGCATCTGTTTACATAACATATTATTTTTATTACTATTAACTTAATCTCTAAATATTCCACATGTATACACTAAATTGAAAAATCGTTGTCGTATGATAAGTATAAACCATAAAATGTGAGACCTAAGGGCTTTCTGGTTATCCACTATAAAACCTGGTGATGATTGAGCAGCGTGACTACGCGGAGTAAAGAAACCGAAGAAAGCTCTTTATTTCACGGTTCTTCAAAGAACAGAGACAAAAACAAGTAATGCATGGTTCAATTTTACGTGTTACCATCCCCCCCGGGCAACGCCGGGGACTAGTCCAGCCCTTCAGGCCCGGGGGTGGGGAATTGCTTGAAGCGGTCTTGTCCCGGGGGGAGGGGGGCGGGGCAAATAAAAAAAAAAAAACTTCTTGCTGTTCTTGTAAAGTACGTCACTTCTCGGTTGACACGATGGCGCCGGACCGCGCGGAGAAGACTGCCTATTCCCGGGGAAAATCTCTAGAATTTGTAGCAGACTGTTTAAAGAAGAATAAACTCTCAAAATTAAAATTTGTATTCGAAGGTACCTTTATTATTATAAATTGTTAAACGAATGTGCCCGCATTGATGCGCGGATGGATGGCGTTCGTAACAAACAAAGAAATATTTGTCCAGCGTATTTATGTATAAAAATGTAAGACGACTTATAAAATAGACTTTATATAAAAACGGACGCACGGCTTAATATTAAACAGAGATCTCAGTCCAGTGTTCTTATGAAACAAGCTAAGAAAGCCCCTCGGTAAAATGCTGCCATCAGTTTGTTCACGGGCCTCTTGTGCGTATGCGCTAGATTTAGAATAAAACACGTGGCAAAGAACATTTCTTTACTTGCTAGCCGTATGCCAGTGCGGTTGGAGCTTTTTCTTCAGTTTTCGTTTTCAAATATAGTGTTCATGTTTTTGTTATATAGTGTCCTTCGTTCAATAAACTCTAAAAAATAGTTGAAGTTCTTGCCAAAACGTCTGGTTTTGCTACAAAACAACGTATTGGTGGTCGATGAGGAGTCCCGGGGGTGGGGAATTGTCTCTTTCTGCGTGCCCGGGGGTGGGGAATAGACCGACAAGTGAGAAAAAAATTGCAAATCCCCGGGGGTATGCCCGGGGGGGGATGGTAACAGGTAGAATTGAACCATGCATAAACTTAAACTTAAACTCACCGTCGAAAAATATTGCATACATAACTTAGGCAAAGATCAGTGGAAAGTTAACAATTTTACTTCAGAAATAAATGTAAGTTGCAGTTGAACCTTTTAATTTCTTACTTCTACCGGCGAGTATCCAATACTTTTCAGTGCTCATAAACGGTCAACTTTCTAAAGGGTGCCGTTTTGACGCTCTGCGTGATTTGCGTGACACGCGACTCGCTTTACTTTGTTTAATTTGTAAGGTTTCAGACGTTTCAGTCAACCACTTACGTTCTTAGTACATTGTATTGTCAAAACAGGAGTCTGCCATCAAACGGCGTTTCTTGTATCCACAATATTTTCGTTCGAAATCGGTTTGAACTAGCGTTTATAAACACGACTGAAATAGTTTTGCAACTATATTTATTTCCCCTGTTGATTGAAGTTGCTTGCTTTGTAATCAAGTCGGCTATAATAATTTTCGTCTTTTTGCTTCACAAATCGACCAAAGTATGTTTACATTTGTAACTTTCCCACGGTACAAAGTTATTTTTAGCGCACGTGTTTATTTTGAGTCTCAACCTACAGCCGAATAAATTTCGCTTGCTTTGCCTTCGACCAGTTCGAAAATGTTCAAATTCAGCTCGCTTTCCAGTTGATCCAACAGGTCTCTATTAGAATGCTTTGTCACATATCTGTTGTTGTTAATCTTTCGGTACTGTTTCGGTCGGTTCGAGATGTTTTACGTGTTGCGTTACATTCCTACGACTGAAATTACGGCTGTCAGCTATGCAAATTTGTTCAACATACTCTTTACACTTTGAGCTATGAATAACCCCGAAATAACGTTTAGTATCTTGTAAAGATTTTACTACATCCATCCTCTAATTCCTTGATCACCACTGTGACTTGGATTTTAATACTAGTTTCATTCAAGTTTTTCAGTTTTACGAATAGCTAGCAACAAGCCGCGCAATTTCCGATTTAGTTTTAAATGGGTTCATGTTTTAGAACACGCACTCAAAAATGACACTGCAAATTTTAGATTCGCTGTTACCGAGAGATAATGCCGAAAAATTTTATGCTGTTTTACTCTAGTCTTTTCACTATCGTTATTAACTTGGGCTTTAAATACTGTCTCTTTCACTGTTAATTAGGGATCGAAGTAACGTTAATTTCCACGTTCTGTTCCTACAACATCTCAAATTGGCAAGTCCGTCTTGTATTTGCTGCTGTGGAAATTTGTACTTCAGTTAAGTAAACACAGGACTACAACGCGAATAAAATCCTGCCAGACCTCACGTACACAAAACAGGCATTCGAAGTAGATCCACACTTGCGAATGCAAAACACTTCAAAGCCCGGGGGACGTACTCCTATAGTATAAGCTGTATGGGTTTGTACCGCTGATAAGGTAAGAGTTTCAGTCTCCTGGTGCACACCCCCACCCATCGTCTCACAGAATATCCCCCCCAGCCTCACAAATCGTAAGACAGACGTATGTCTCACGTATATCGTTGATTTTTAGGCTCTGACAGTAGCCATATGACGTCACTAACGTGACGTCATTGGCTAAAAATGTTTTAGTGAACGGATGCAAACGTTTGAAAATTTCGCACTGTATAGGGCTCAAACTGGCTCTTATTGGTTCATTTGGGTACTTTCAGAAAGGCTTGCATCACTTCCATCACCACGGGCAACTCGCTGCAATCAACATCAGTCACAAGAGAACAGTCTTGAACAGTTTGAATATGCAAACGTTAATATATCGCATACCCAAAAATCCACTAGGTCTCATCGTTAAGGGTTTATACGTTTCATATGACAACGTTTTTTTTTCAATCAAGTATATAGTGAAGTGGAAAATTATTATTAGATACGTAATTGGAGGGTGATCACGTGGGTGTCCGATTACAGCGTTCCAAAAATAATGCTTAGTGATCACGGTTTTCTGAGCATAGCTAACTGTTGCGGGTCGAGGCTGCAGCTGCGACTATAATAATAATAATGATGATAATAATAATAATAATAATAATAATAATAATAATAATAATAATAATAATTAAAAACAATAACTGTCAACTGGGCACTTAACTGTCAATAAAATCAAAATGGAGTCTTGATATATTGCGGATTGATCTAAATACTAACGTTAATATTAATGAACTTAGAGTTGGGGAAGGGAAAGAAAAGAAAGGTAGTCCAATGAAAGTACATTTTATTTTAATCGTAGTCGCCCGTCAGGTGATCAAACCTGAACTTTTAGTTTTAATTTTAGTTTTAGTTTTAATTCGCCACTGGCAACCAGATGACTGCCAATTCTTAGCCCTAAATTTGTTGTTTTCACTGATTCTTTTTTAGCTGTTCTAGGCATGTATTTATGTCAGCAGTGATCAGTGAGGCAGCTTTTTCTTACAGTGAAGGTATGTGGAAAATACGAGTCTTATATCCCAGCTTACATACTTAACTGTCCAGTAAATTGAACTGGATTGAACACAGTGATCGGGTTAATTTGGGTTCGGAAGTCAAACACCAAAAATATGCATACAGCTGTGTTTGATTCCATTCAATTTCTGAACCCAGTCAAACATATATAATTAAGCACAATTAAACAGTGTTAAAATCATTCAAATATACCAGATATTGAAACCATCTGCCTTTAAGTGTGTGTAATTTGACCATGATCTGTTTTGTATTGTCATGTATAGACAATAAAAGACTGAGTAACTAAAACAGCCTTTTTGGCCAAAGAAAATTTGGCAATCCTATTATTCACAAAGGAAAATAAAAATTGAACCAAGGATAAAATTGTCGCACAACATTTTCATGAGTGTTCCATCAAGACTTCCATTGGGGGGGGGGGGGGGATGAAAACCTGATACCCACTCAAGTTACAAAATGCATTTTTCACGGTGATGTGAGGTTTATTCTGGATGGCTAAATGGTTAGAACTTAGTGCAGAATGAATCAAACAGTTATACCATGTTTATATGATACCGATTCCATCCAGGTTACAAGTTCTGCTTGTTTTGCGGCACGACTTAGTCCTTGCGAGCTCCTCGGGTAGGCTAGCCTATCTGTAAATATTACTTTGGTTTCAGCAAGAGATTTAAACCTCCAAAAAGCCATGGGCCTACTATTGGTAATTAAGATAATTTAAATCTGCTTTGTTTTCCTTCTCAGGTGTTTATTCCATCAACCTGATGTCAGGAAAATATGGCAGTTTATTATAAGGCTTTGGTTAAGAAATGTGTACTTTGAGCTATATTTCAAGACAAACACTATCAATTCAAATAAAAATCTGAAATAAGGTTATATATTTTTTGTCTTTTTTCTGATAAATATTTTGATGTCATTGATTAGTTTGACAGTAGCACATACACCAGAAAGTCATAAGGAATTGAACAACTCCTTATCAGTTTCAGCATACACTTTATGATCCGCAGTACTACTAAGTGGTTGACAGGGGCGTTCCTGCCTTTACGCGAAATACGTAAGTGCGTACCAGAATTTCTGTGGTCAATTTTATTTTTCTTAATTTAACGGTTTATAATACAGGGGAAATGGAACATTCATATGGATGAAGTAATAAGGTAAAGTTGTGCAATTTCGATACAGACAGTTTCTTCATCACTGTTGCAGAAGAATGCGCCTGGGCGTGTTGTGTTATCTCTTCCAGTCCAAGAATCCATTATAGTGCAACTTGTTGGCTGTGGTCGCACGCAATGTTAGTTCAGTGTCTATCAAGCAGTTTGATTCAAATAATTTATTGCTTTTTGCACCACAAGACATGTCTTGTCCAACACAGCTGCCTTATCCAATATGCTCCGACGAAAGAACATCAACCTCATATAAGTAACCAAGGCAGTAGGGGTAGTGGTAAATGTAATGGCAGAAGAAAGAAACGACCCCATGGTTTGGTGCTAGCAGATACGTAACCCTAAGCAGTATTAGCGCTGATTAGCCCGATTATTCTAGTAGTGAATCACGGCTCCGCCATCAAATTACTCGCGCATATAACTCAATAATTGAGCCTGCTCGCAAGGTTGCAGAGCTGTTTGCTGATTGCAATTTCTAGGTCAATACCTGTTGCTCACATATACCTCCACCAGCAAGTAGTACTTGATAAAATCTACAACACTAATACGACAACGATCTTTCTGATAAAGTGACCTACGACAAAGAAGTTCTAAGATGGAAGGCAAAGAGGGCGCGTGCTGCCAAAAAAAAAAACAAAAACAAAAAACAATGAACTAGTGGAGACTATAGAAACCATCAACAGTTCTCGCCATTCTTCTCACAATGCCTGTGTCTACTACAACGCCAAGGCGGTCATTTAGAACCGTGCACAGAATCCAGACCTGCAAGCGCTAAACCATGAGCACTGAGTGGCTCTCTTCTCTGGCGCTTATACAAGCTTATAGAGACATTCTGGTGGACACCAAAAGCGTAGGACGAAAATTTTACGCTAACAAAAACAGAAACTTTTTCTTTTTAATTGAAACTACTTCCTGGCAGGAATAATTATCTCAAGTTTAAGTTTTCAGTTAGCAAGAAAATAACAGAACTTGTTTTATTGTCCCGTCAGAAGAACTATTGAAACGCGCTTTAAGTTTACTAATGTACTTTGGAAAACCGACTGCGTGCAGTTGTCTTACACAGGAAATCCAAATACTGCTGGAAAGTGCAATAAGCCTAAGTCGATATGTAAGAACAAGAACACCATAGAAATAATTAAATGGCTTCTGACTGTAATTGTCATGATAAGGGTAATTATGTTTCCCTCCTTTCGCTAAGTGTCGGACTAACCTGCGATCAGGCTCTATTTTCGTTTCGCTCGGTGAAACATTCAGGCGGGACGGGCGAAACGAAAAATAGAGCCTGATACAATTCTTCTACGGAACGTCTGCCGCCCACTTTTTTTGATTGATTGACATTCAACAAAACAGCCAATCAAAATTTGCTTGCACGATCCTCGGTATGCAAATTTCCCATAACGGCAATTCGCAGAAAGTCACGTAAATGTCGGCAAAATAAGAAAATCATAGGCTACGATAGATATATCTTCTAGGCACAAGTACTCAAATTTACACGATTGCTAACTTGAAGGTTCCAGTACTGTACATGGTTGCTCTGTCTGAGCTGAAACTGAATGAAAATTCAAAACACGACGAGGTTGTCATGTACCAAAATATGCTGCATGCTTGAATCATTTCCCATTTCAGGTGGTATCTGGAAATATTCTCTTCCCATTTGTCACCGATTTTCTGCGTAAAAAACCTTGGGCAATTAAGAGAAATACCTTCAGTTTCATTCTTTAGAATAAAGATATAAATAAAACCGTTTATAAACAAAGGAGTATTTTGTAATTTAATTCGAGAAGTGATAAATATTTGAAATTAGCAGCGAATTTTATCCCTAAGCAGCAGCGAATTTTAAAACGAAGAACATTTATTATAAAACTAGTCAGATCCTTTGATGTCAATGTCAGAGATCAATAAAACGACATAAGTATTAAACAATGAATGAATAAACTGAAAATCGTTATTGCGACTTGATTGCGGTTCTCGCCAAACATTACCCTGCGAGCAGAGGCCCTTCGATCTGCTCGCAGGGTAGCCAAACATCAGTTTACCGTTAAGTTTACCGAATTATCGGTTGACCTGTTGATCATTCTTGGCGAAAGATACTTGCTCGTCTGCTGTTCGTTTTGTTTCGTAAAACGCGGAAACAGCCACTACTCTGTTCATGTTATTAATACTAGTTGAAAGCCGTCAAATGAAAATTCCGCGACACGATGCGATAAAACGGAATACATACTTCACTGTTGCTGTACTTCTCTTCTCCAGGTGAGAGACAGCTTGCGTCAAACCGAATGCCATTCTCAGGAGAGAAAGAAATGGTGACAATTCTCCTAGAACGACGAGAATTCATTAGAGCAACACATTTTACTTCGTCAGACTTGTTCCTTGGTTGTCCCTTGGCGATGGCGGTCGGATCGAAATCTCGTAGACAATTTACTTCCGTTGACAGCTCTATTGTTAAAGGGCCAATCAGATTGCGAGATTCCCGCGGCCAAAATTTGGCCGCTGACACGAACTCTTGTGAGAGATTGTATCAGGCCCTATTTTAGCGAGCGACCAACATAAGAGAATATGAGAGCGATGCTAAAATTCGGCCTGATCGCAGGTTAGTGTCGGACTGGCTCCTAGACTGGATTTATGTGTACTGCCAAAAATTGCCTGGGAACGCCCCTGGTTGATGTGTGAGAATGGAATGAATCCTGGAGTACCCCTCAGGAGTAAAAGTAACTTGGAGCCATGCCTACAAAACAATACCTTGGTACCTTTTAGGGCTTTACTTCAAAATATCTGAAAAACACACCTATAACCTTTATTTGGGAGCATTCCCACCATCCCAGGAATGAAGATTCAGACCTATTTCATTGAATTCACTTTATGGGGAAAACTATTTCAATTGACTGATTCACCACAGTCTGATCCCTTCTTGTCAGTTCACTTCCTGATAGGTTTCAAACTATTCTGAAATGATTTAGGAAGAGGTTTTTCTTTTTGTTTTTCTTTGGTACCAGATTATGGCAATCAGTAACAATGTTTATTGGTGGCATTAGATTCAGTGTAAAGGCTAATAATTAAACCAAAAACAAAATTGAAAGCACAAGATTTACTTCTATCACGGTCTTGGGTACGTGACAGAGTGAGTCATAATATGTGCATCGAATAATGATTAGTGAACCATTTCTTGTTGGCAACACTGTTAGTCACGGATTGGTTAACTGAATAATTGATTGCTTTTTTATTTTTAATTGGCTGATTGACTGATTCATCAACCGAGTGGTTGTGTGGATGACTGATCGGCAGATTGGTAGTGAAATAGACGAATGAATTGATTCACCTGAGGCAAGGTGAACAAAAATTGCACCCAGTATTTAAGTTTAGTCGACCTAGAACCTGTTATAAAACAGGTTCTAATTTATTGAGAGATGTATTACTAATAATTAACTAAAAATTATAATATTGTTTGGACACTCAAATGTGCGTAGAGATTCCCGTAGAGCACTACGCTTCTACGGCCGTCTATAGTTGTAGATCGTAGATCGTAGAGTAATGTTTTACTATACAATAAACTGAAATGGGAAAAAACGTATAGCTGTAGATCGTAGATCGTAGAGTAATGTTTTCCTAGACAATGCACTGAAATGGGAAAAAAAACGTATAGTTGTAGATCGTAGATCGTAGAGTAATGTTTTACCAGACGATGCACTGAATTGGGAAAGGGGATGAAATCAAAACCCATTAAAATCTTGTGATTTTTTAATGGCAATTTCACAAGGTTTTCAGTAGTATTTCACAGGTTTTTCATGGCAAAAATTAAGGGTATTTCCATGGGTTTTATCCCATGAAAAAACCATTAAAAAGGCCATGAAAATCCTCGTAAAATTTCACCGTTCATGCCCATGAAAAGTCAAAAGTTTGTATCAAGTCATTAAAAACGCATGAAAATACCATTAAATTTTAATGGGCCATTAATTGTACTTTAATGGGATTTCCATGGTCTTGGATACAAGCCATGAAACTTAACACTGGAATTTCATGGCACAGGAGTTCATGGAGTTTTAATGGCCTAACAATTTCATGGCCCATGAAAACCCTGTGAACGGGGAATTTTTAATGGTCCATGAAAATTTTCTTTCTTATTTCATGGCCTTTCACAGCATTTTGATGGTCCATGAAATGTGAGTCCCTGTCCCTCAATGACCACTATGTACCACGAAAATTCCATGAAATTTGGTTCCCTTTTATTTCCATGGTGTAAATGATAACTGCTCTGTGCCATGAAATTTCTTTTAAGAGTCCATTAAACAAGATAACAAAGTCACCAAAATCCTGTGAACTGTCATTGCCCATCTGCTCAGGTACAGAAGATGGAATGTGCAGTTTATATCATTGTACAAACAACTGAAACATCAATCTGCTCCTCATGATAATAATAATAAATGTTTTTATTGAACCCACCTTGGTGTCATATTTTCTTACAAATTTTATATTGTGAAGATGTATGCTCTGCATTAGAAAATATATTATAAAAAACATCCGATTCTCTATTTCAGTCTTGTAAAATGAATAAACTTTGCTATCATACAATTCTTACTCAAAATAATGTAATGTTCGATTTAACTTGTCATATCATTAGATCTACAGTGATTTGTTTAATGATTACGTATATATTTTGATTTCTAAACAGTGACATTTCATTCCTAGTTACTTGACAAACCCAACCAGTTGAAGACAAGCAATGCAGAAAATCATTTAATATTCTGGTTTATTATGCAGTGTTGCATGTCAAACATTGGAAGGTTTTCATTCACTTACATATTTACTATAACTGCATAACAGCTAGAACCTTTCTCATAATATGACCTAACAATGTATTAAATGGATTCCTTAAAAAGGAAGAATGTCCAACAATTAAAATATAATTCAAAAAATAGGGTCTTAACTTGTTTTCCAAACAAGGTTATTTTTCCTTGTCCAAAAAGGCAAACCTGCAAAACTTACAGCATTGGGTACATTACGATGTTTACATTTTGTAAGGCTTATATTGAATGAATTGAATGAAGCAATAATCATTTTGGTGATCAAAAAAGATTTTGTCCCTGCAAATCATCTGATGTTTTCAGCAACGATTGCTTTATAAGAGTCGATCATTTAAAAGTCTTACATCTACAAATTAGCTGTGTTCTGTACTTAGCAGTAAATTTTAAGCAACTTAGCTTATTAAAAGCCTGCATTATTGACTTGATATTCCTCTGAAGCTGTTTAAGTCTCAGTCTCTCACAAGATCATTAAGCTGAATACAGTCAATATACCTACAACAAAACATTGAGAGGTCATTGAAAGCTGTTCACCTGAGGGCATTGAAAATAGACATGCGCAATTCTTTTTGAGTCTGTAAACCCAATTCATTTTATAATTTAGTATACCCATTCGAAGGTTATAACCCAAACTCAAATCCTGTTATTCCTGAATTAAGTTACTTTACACAGACCAAAGAGCTGCACACAACTCCCATAAAAAGTCTCTAAATTTACATGTAAGAGCCTGAGTCAACTACTGACTCTTCAAGCACATGGTCGATCCTCACTTGAAAAATCATCAATTTTGACGCCATTCTTTAAAAAAATGTCATTTGCCTTTAACTTACCTCCTTCTAAAGAAGCATATTAATTGTAGTTGATCCAATTCTGTTTCTCTGATGCATCATTTTGGCTGAAAAGATGAGGGATATACACCTAGCTAGCTGAACATTCTGACATGGCGGACTGTCGACATGGCGCCTCCATGGCGCCCAAATCAACGGTCACTCTCTGAGCCTCCAGTAGTCCGGCTGCTGACCAAAATAGCTCATTTGTTCCCAGGCTCCTCAGATGCGTATCCAACATGGCGGCTCTAGCCAATTTCATGCTGCAAACAAGCTCCGCTTTTCTTTCCGATTTTAAAAGCTAGCATGATGCCAGACAATGATAAAAAATCATTTGCTGATTTTTCTGGTGACTTAAAACAGTTTGCTCCTCGCAAAAGTTCGAAGTCCGGCTTGTCATTTTGAAAAATGTATTATGAAGCGAGCTGATCGAAGATACTTCACACAAGTGACCCATACGCGTGTTGTCACGGATTACAATCTTCAGATAATCAAGGTAAACTGCTTTCTTTGAGTACAGGATTTTTAGTATACAAAACGTAGTCCTCCATTTTCACATATTTCTAGCAGAAAACGAAATGACTCTAAATTAATAGACTCTTCATCTTTTAAAGCTTCTCTTTAGCTCAATCTGAAAGCAGTCTTTTATAACATATATTAACAGTTAACAGCAGTTAATTGTGCTCGATGCGCGTCAAGGCAATGTCAAAGAACACTTTTAATGAAGGAATTTTAAGCCCATGAAAAATTCAGAACTGTTGAATCATTTTTTTGGTCCTTAACTTTTAAGGTGGAGTGACCTTGTGCATGAGTAATTTACACGTGGCTGCAAGAAAAGGCTTCCACTGAGGAAACAACAAAACAACACAGTTCTGAAGTCCAACACGCTAACCACTACAATACTGCGCCTTCTCTCCTTGAGCACAGTGATAACTGACTGGAATTCCAGTGTGGTTGAGCCTGGCTTAAAGCTTGGATTAAAAGACAAATTGTTATACACATATGGTTATACACAAATGGAATATACACATATTCACACGTGTATATAGAGGATATTACTACCATTTTCGTTCAACCCTGAAGCGTGACGATTTTTTCGCGTATGTTTACTTTTCAAACGTGACAGTTTCCCAGACATCAGTCTCGTCTGGCCCAATGATAATGCGCGGTTTTGGGCGGGAAACGAACAACGTTTGTCAAACGGCAGTTGCATGTTTTGTTCACGTGGCTGGTAGGTTTTGAAGTTTTCGATTGTACTTTTCCTCATATAATCTCTTGATCGGCTGGCAAGTTTTAGGTTTTCAGATTTTGTCGAGAATAACACAGATGGCTCCCGTACAGATAAAAGCAGTTTATGACTATTATTCTGCTAAAAGAACCACGCCGTTCTTCATAACAGAGGAGGAGTTGTTAAATTTGGAATTCCACAGCTTTAAGAGTCGACTTCTGCTGGAGGTTCCGCACATAGCGAAATCAACATCAGCAAAGGCGCTTCGATTGACCGTGAGCGACGAGAACCTGGAGGTGGTCTTGGGCTTTATTGGGGGGGGGGGGGGGGCGCCATTCGAACACTTCGTCTAGCCCTTCGAGAGACTGATCGAGCTCAGTTTCTCGCTTCAAATAATGAGATCTTCGGGCTTTCGATGCATATTCTAGTGAACCTTGTTTTCGTCGCTTAGCTTCGGGTTTGTGCCCGCCCGTGTTCGTTTTCTGAGCAGTGAACTCCCTCGATGCGGAACGGGCTGTCGAGTCAACTGACACCGAGGGGCTCTCGAACGAAGATGGTTGTACGGTAATGTTTTTCTGTTTAGCTATGATTACCTTGATTTGGAAGCTGAAGTATATAGGAGAGAGATCAACCTCCAGGTTCTCGTTATTTTCGAGTGGTGAAAAACAATATTTTACAAACGAGCACAGCGAGTGAATAAAATAGTTTTTTACCACGAGAAAATGAAATTCATATCTTCAAGCCGCCGTGTAATTTTCTTTTTATTATATAGACAAGAATATTTATGTACAAACAACAGTGTAAAAGCTGGAAATGACGTCTTCGATATCCTCACTAGTGAGGATATGGAAAATACGCCACTCGAGTCCCAGATGTAGTTTCGTATGAAATTTTGCGAGTGGTCTATTTTCAACTAAAACACTCTTGTCTATATAATAAGTATTTTGTATGTTACTTGACTTCTTTCGTTTCATTAATGTAAAACACTACCCGCCCAGACTAGCCATCGCTATTTGCGGGATAGTGTTACCCTTTTATTGTAATTATGACAAAATTGTGACCAATAAACTTTGAACTTTGAACTTCACCAATTCAAGCAATGTTTACAAAGGCAATTAAAAATCCACAGCAATTTTTTAATGAGGAATGAACTTCAAATAGTGATCAGGACTTCATACTGAAATAGTATGTTATCACAAGAATGAGAGCTGGTGCAATGTTGTGCTTGACTTATGATTTGTTATTAAATGGACTTGAAAAGCAAGGAAAACGGAAAAACAAAAAATGTGTAAGTCAAAATTTCCTTTTGATTTGTTTCTGCTGTATAAACTAGTCATGTGCTTACTTTCTGTGTGGATCCTTGTGAAATTAAAATTGTTGTCTCGTGTTTTGTAGGTTAATGTACCTTACCCTAATTTTCATGACCTGTGATTCGTGGATAATTCATGGGCGCAATGAAAATTTCATGTCCCATGAAATCAACTTTGGTGTGGTCCAAGATTTTCATGGCCATAAAAGATGTTTTCATGGGTCATGAATTAAATCACGTAATATTTCATGGAATTTTCATGGGCATGAAGGATTTTTCATGGGTCATGAATTAAGTCATATAATATTTAATGGAATTTTCATGGGCTTGACAAAGGCCATGAAATGGGGAATCTCCATTTTCATGACCATGAAAAATGGTTTCATGGGTTTTTAACAAGCTTTTAATGGCATTTTTATTAAACTGCAATTGGTAGTGGAAACACTTTACTGGCTCTGCAACTTAGTTCTGTTCTACACCTATGGACGATTGTGCGCACTACGTTTGTTCAACACTCACTTTGCTTTTACACCACTGGACGATTCTACGCATATGCTTACTATACGCCAACTGTTAGTTTTGTTTTATACCACTGTACGTTACCACGCATCTATGTTTGTACAACTCACTTCGCTTTTACACCACTGGAGATGATTCTACGTATCTACGATGCTTCTGTAGGCCGACTGGCAGTTTTGTTTTATACTGCACGTTTCTACGCATCTACGTTTCTACGGCTCACTTTGCTTTTACACGACTGGACGATTTTACGCATCTACGATGCTACTGTACGTCGACTGTCAGTTTTGTTTTACACCACTGTACAAAACGAGGCCTTACTTCGTTATTCTCAAAACACGCTATAATACCGCGCCAAAAGCGGCCTTTATCCCGTGACTTAACGGCTTCGTTTCGTTCGGTATATAATACCGAGCCAAAAGCGGCCGTTATCCCATGACTTAACGGCTTCGTTTCGTTCGGTATATGATACTGAGCCAAAAGCGGCCGTTATCCCATGACTAAACTTACGGCTTCGTTTTGTTCGCTATATAATACCGAGCCAAAGGCGGCCGTTATCACCGTGACTTAACGGCTTCGTTTCTTTCTGCATGTAACTGAATACCGAGCCAAAAGCAGCCGGCTCCGGCTTTCGTGTATCTCGCTCGCTTTGTACGTGCGCTTAATAACCAGGCATAAACATACTTGTATTGGCTATTTGTACCTCCACATACCGACCGTCAATCGTAAATGACGGTCCGTAAGCAAGGATGACGGACCGTATGAATAACGTACGGACCGTGCTCAACAGTTGGACCTCCTGCAAATAACGGTCCGTAAGCAAGGATGACAGTCCGTGCAAAACGTACGGACGACCGTCAAGCGCAAATAACGGTCCGTATCAGTGCGAAATAAGGTCAGCTAGCATTTTCGGAGAGCCGTCAGCAGCTCGGAAATTCGGCGGGTTAGATTCTGTTTCGTAAAAATTTTCGCGGCCTAAATTTTCAGCTAAAAACGCCGAACAGATTAATTTGTATTAGCTTACACAAAGATGAGCTCTCAAACAAAGCTCTGAAACAAAAATAATATTTCAAGTATTTTGCTAAACTTTTTCTCATTGGGTGCCCCTGATTCCATGATTTAACGGCCTCGTTTCGTTCGGTATATAGAAGAATACCAAACGCAGCCTTTATTCCATGACTTAACGGCCTCGTTTCGGTCGGTACATAGAGGAAGTCCACTCGCGGTCGTAACATGGTAACAGTGTAACTGAAGCGTAACATCGTAAGAGCGTAACAGGGTAAGACCGTAATATCGTAACATCTTAATATCGTAACATTGCAACAGCGTAACATCGTAAGAGCGTAATATCGTAAGAGTAACATTGTAACAGCGTAACATCGTAACATCGTAACATCGTAACATCTTAAATTCTTAACATCGTAATATCGTAACATCTTAGCATCGTTACACGTAACGTGTTAACAGATATGATATTGGACGACTAACAAGTAGTTGCGTGTACCGATCGACTCTTTTCTTCAAACAGGTTAAATTTATGTAGTAATGTAACACGGAAACGTCGTGTTTTCTTGTGTTGGACGAATTGATTACCTATTATTTTGGCGGAACAAGAATTACCATCGCCACAGCATTATAAGTACATGAAAAAGTGTTAAAATTTTCAACAAGATGACAAAAAAACCTTTCTTTATCAAAGTTTGCCTATAAATGTTGGATGAAAGGCAATCCTAGAACGTTACGTCCAATATTATACACAAGTGAACCTGTTACGCAATTCTATTTGATTACGCTGTGTCGGTTTTACCCTGGGTTTCTGTTCAGTACGCTGTTACGATGTAAAGTGAGCCGTAGAAACGTAGATGCATAGAAACGTACAGTAGTGTAAAGTAAAACTGACAGTCGGCGTACAGTAGCATCGTAGATGCGTAGAATCGTCCAGTCGTGTAAAAGCAAAGAAAGCCGTAGAAGCGTAGATGCGTATGAACGTACACTGGTATAAAACAAAACTGACAGTCAGTAACATCGTAGATGCGTAGAATCGTATGGTGGTGTAAAAGCAAAGTGGGCCGTAGAAACGTACAGTGGTATAAAACAACACTGCAGTCGGCGTACAGTAGCATCCTAGATGCGTAGGATCATCCAGTGGTGTAAAAGCGAAGTGAGTTGTACAAACGTGGATGTGTGGAAACGTACAGTGGTATAAAACAAAACTAACAGTCGGCGTATAGTAGCATCGTAGATGCGTAAAATCGTCCAGTGGTGTAAAAGCAAAGTGAGTTGTACAAACGTAGTGCGCACAATCGTCCACAGGTGTAGAACAGAACTAAAATGTAGAACCAGTAAAGTGTTTCAGTAATCCCCTTTCCCATTTCAGTGCATTGTCTGGTCTAGTAAAACAATACTTTACGATCTACGATCTACAACTATACGTTTTTTTTCCCATTTCAGTGCATTGTCTAGTAAAACATTACTCTAGGATCTACGATCTACAACTATACGTTTTTGACATAAATATAAAATAGACGGCCGTAGAAGCGTAGTGCTCTACGAGAATCTCTACGCACATTTGAGGGTGCAAAAACGCGACACAGTTGCTTAATTGAATGCGAACACATGTAAATACTCACTGAATTATAAATAAAATTATTTTCTTATTTAATTAAAAAATAATAATTATTATTATTAATAATAATCGTATCTATAACAAGAAAACCCAGTGGTCATTTTAACCGGCCGTTCTGACCCACCCAACCCCCAGGTTAACAAATGTTACCGCGACTGAACGTTTTACGAACCCCGAATTTTTTTGTCGCACGACATACGAGCCGGCGTCACGAAAAGTGTGACTGTGTGACAATATTTTGACTATAGCGTTTTTGGACGACGTAATGTTTAAACTGATGACTCAGCTTATCTTTCTTATCGCTTGTAATTTAGTTTGCTGAAAAAAGCAAATTCAATTCAAACGTCGAACGTCTGTATAAATTCCCCAGAAGTGAGAATGTTTTCACAGAGACAACGAAATACAAACACTAGGCATAGCAGTAAAATCAAAATGTAATGCTTGATAAACACGAACAAATCGTCAATTTCTGGACAAAACGACATCGCCACTTCACCCTCAAACACGTTAAGGTATATCTCATGACGTGTGTTTAAATCCGGTTTCCTAACCCGGGAATCCCCTTGCAAAAGTAAAACCAAGCAAACATAATATGTGCGAGGATTGGCGAAATTAGTGACGCTTCCTCTTCTTTGTGCAAGGATTGGCGAATGTGGTGCTTCCTCTTCTTTGTGATGTAACGATTCCGCTGCTACAAAGCGGAGAAATATTCATTGTGTGACGGTCACGATGTGACGAGTCCGTCTTTATCACGCGGTAAAACAGTTATTCATATTTTGCTGTAGGCAAATTTCAATGTATTACCATTTAGTTGTGCATGCGTTTTATCTAAGTTACCTACCTTAACCGCTACCTTATTGTTAACAGCGGTTTACCTGACAGTGTGTCATATTAGTAACGAGCGTAGACAGACCAGTAGTAATACCCTTCATTATATATATAGCGAGAATTTTATACCGTAAACGTTGGAAATAGAATTCTATATTTGCTATCATGTGAAGAAAGCGATACGTCCAATCAGCTTCGCGTACAGCTTTCTTCACATGTGAAAAATATAACCAATCAGCATCTAGAGTGGAATCACCTAGCCAATCAGAGCAAAGCACTCAAATGGCTTCCGAGGCGCCCGGTTTCAAAAACAGCGCCAGCTCGAAGTTTGTGTTTCGAAAACATGGCTTCGGTTTCACGTTTTGTTCCTCTGGAATTGCCGTTAGATGAGTTTGTTGAGGAGCAATGAAACAAAAATACGTTGAGTAAAACAAACAGGGACGTCTCCTTGCTCAAAGAATTTTTGAGAGCGAAAGAAGTCGATAAAGAGATTGAAAACTTGGAAGCGAAGGAGCTCGATGAAGTACTGTGTGCATTTCTCGTGGAAGTTAAAAAAAAGGACGGAGGTGAATACGAGCCAACAATATTGAGGTCGTTCATTTCAAGCTTCGACCGCTATTTACGAAAGAAGGGCTATCCCACAACCATCATAGAAGGACAGGAGTTCAGAAAAACCAGAGAAACACTAGTTGCAAAGCAGAAGGAATTGAAAAAGGCTGGCAAAGGAAACAAGTCAAAAGCGGGCTGCGCTCTGACTGACGACGAGGTCGATATTTTTTACGGCAAAAACCTTTTGGGCCTTTCGTCTCCGGAGTCCTTATTAAACACTTTATGGATGAACAACACCCAGCACTTTGGCCTGAGAGGATGCCAAGAGCAAAGAGATGAAGTGGGGCGACATTCAACTAAAAACCAGTGCAGATGGAGTCGAATTTCTCGAATATACCGAGCGACAAACAAAAACAAGAACCGGCGCCGAACCCAAAGATATTCGCGCAGTTAAATAAAAAATGTTTTCTCTCCCAGGCAGTGACAGAGATCCTGTACGAGCCTATCACCTGTATGCTTCCAAAAGACCAGAGCAAATGAAGTCACACGACGGTCCGTTTTACTTGGCCATAAGCTACACCAGAGTGGCCAATTCCTCAAAACCCTGGTTCAAGGCAGCGCCGATGGGCTCCAACAAATTAAATTCACTCATGAAAACCATGGCTGAAAAAGCTGGTTTTGAATGCAGAAAACCTGACCAACCACAGTGCCCGGAAGCGAATGATCCAGAAGCTGAACGACCACGAGGTACCTCCGACTCATATTATGCAAATCTCTGGGCATAAAAACGTTCAGAGCCTCAATAATTACAGCTCACTTTCGGAAAAACAGCAGCGGGATATATCCAACATCATGAGTGCTAGCACTTCAGCTTCAGGATCGCTGGCCATTCAAGAAACCGAGGAAGTCAGTTTGTCGACGGGAAACCAGCAATCGCCTTGGCAAGCATTATCTTTTTCTAAGGGGCCAACATACAAGGAGGAACATTTAACATTTCGATTAACAGTGTAAGTCAACAGAGTCCAAATATGTCTTCGCACAGCGCGAAGCGCCGCCATTACATGATTGAATCAGACAGTGATTAGGGACAAGCGAACAGATACTACTTTTTGTATTTGCAAATTCACGCGTATTTTATATTTTTAGAAAAGGAGCTTAATATCTCAACTTTATTCCCGATTTAAAGCCGGTTTTTATTACTCCCGGTCACTTAGATCCAGGGACCGCGCGAGGGGTGGACTGAGGGGGCTTTAGTCCCCCCACTTTTTGGTGCCAAAAAAAAATAATAATAAAATAAAGTAAATAAAAATTAAAAAAGTTGGAAAATTCATTAGTCAGTGATTAGTTTCAGGGTTAACTGAGTACTTGGTTTTCCCCAGTTAGATCTAATTTTCGTATGGACCAAACAGAAACGGAATACTCCGCCCACAATAGTTCAAATCGCCTTGCTCCCATTTGGCTTGTTTAGTTGAAACTCACGTGCGTTCTAAGGAACTGTATCTTGAAGAAATGAAATGAGGTGACATCGCAGTGGTAGTTTCATTTGTATTTCCGCAGTTCACATCAATTTCTTTCTTTGTATCTCGAAGAGTTTGAATCTGCTCAGTCTTTTCATTGCAATCGACGGAAGTGACATTCTCGCTATCGGTTGGCCTCTAACTCTCGTGACCTCTCATTGACTCCCTTGTGCTCAAAACGTTTGTCGACCGTCTCGTTTTTTCTGGCCGGGTATTACGAACTGCAGTCTGTCTCCAGATAGGATTAACGGCAACAGCGTGCTTTGATATTTGCTGAAAATCAACGTTACTTCTTCAAGCTTTTCTATATACATGTAAACTTTGCAACTAGGATAGCTGCCAAAAGTTTTGTCGAAAGATCTCTTTCGCTCCTAACGACGAGAAATAAGGCATTCATGCAGCAGTCAGGACATACCGACACACTGACTTTGGTGAAATACATAGTTCATGACACTCAGCTCAACTTTCTTAGTTGGCCTTATTCTGTAATATGACAACAGGCTTGCTTGTACAAGTAATAAGAAAAATGTTTTTGAGTTTGAGATCTTAAATGCGAATACGTCAAGGTTTGCACTTTGCTGGACACGACTTAAATGTGTGCAAAGATGAAAGGACAGGCTCAGGCGCATTATTTTGGGACTATCCTGGCTATTCCTGTACCAGTTTAGGGATAACAGAATTCAGAATACTGAATCCCTAAAAGAATGTGATTTTTCCTATTCTGATAAACCAAAACATTCCGACCGCATTCCTTCATTTTGTTATCGTGGATACATTACTGAGGGAAGGGAATAGTGTCCAAACTGTGAAAACATTAACTGTATATTGTCTTCTATTCCGATTAGACCACCAAAACGTGCACTAAGTATCATTATTGACCACTGATAGTTTGAAGAGTTTGATACCCTTAGTTTAGCTTTGATCCTTTACTAATGGGTGTATATACTTCAATCAATTTATATTGTGCATGGTCCATGTGCTTCCATGTTCCAATTTATGTTGCGCATGTTCTATATAATGGGTATAGACTGACAACTTTTAACACACTTGGCCGCCCTAGATGCATTGTTAGTCACTAAAAAGAAAAAATTCGCGTGAGGATGTAACCCCCCACCATACCCCGATCGAGTTAGCCCCCCCCCCCACTTTAAAAGACGCCGCACGGTCCCTGAGATCAGCCTTGAGCTGTTTGCGTATATATAGCGGATAATACACGATGGCGCGAAGATATGAATTTTATTTTCGAGTGGTAAAAACAATATTTTACGAACGAGCGCAGCGAGTGAGTAAAATATTGTTTTTTAATTACCACGAGAAAATAATATTCATATCTTCAAGCCACCGTGTAATTTTCTTTTTATTATATAGACAAGAGTATTTTAGCATAAACAACAGTGTAAGGGCGGAAAATGACGTCATCGATATCCTCACTAGTGAGCAACCTCGTACCCAGGGTCCTCTCTCTTCCTCCCTCGAGAAAGTACCCTGGTTTCGGCTGGTCACGTGGCACCCAAAATCTGGGTGCTAACAAGAATGTGCTACAGGGGAGGGGTAGCAAAGTGTAAGATTGTCACTAGTGTCAGAATGGTGGAAAGTACCGGAGGTGATGTAAGCTTTTTCAGGAATAATATTTGAGGTGATAAGAACTCCTTTTAAAGACAAGTATTTCTTCATTACATACGAACGTTCGACATCGAAGCGATCCATGTTATTTTCGACTCAGAAAAACACGTTTACAAGTCTCTGAATTTCAAAACACTGTCGCTAACCATCGCCATAGTCAACGAGTCACAACATAACAAATTTACAAGAAGGAGAGCCGTCGGCTTTATGCTTTACGGAGCTCGAAATAAAATGGAGTGTCAAGCATTAGGAAGGACTAATTTATTTTTGGCATCTCCAAGGAGCAGCAGAATTTTCGGCAACCGTACACAAGACAGAGAAACGGCGCGATGGTAAAATCAGGTTAAATACGCCGCGCCAACCGACTGAAACCACCGTTCTTGTAAGAATTTGAAGGTAATTTGTTTTATTCCTGTCGAGTAGGCGAAATTGCTCTCACACCGCCAATTGACCGAAAAAAACCCTAACTTTTTTCACCACAAAACAGTTACATGACAAAATGAAAAATGTGCTAAACTAAATAACATTTATAATTAAGAGCTTTGTTGTCAAGAAGGTTGTACTCTGGTCTGCAGGATTATACCACTACATTGAAGCTTGCAGATAAAAATACACAAGTGCAGCGTGGGCTTTTATTATCAGAATTTTACTTGCATTATTAGGCCAATAAATAAAATATATAGCAAAGAAATGAGTGCGTGACATTTTGTTCGGCAATACGAGCAGCTTCTTATCAAACGCCTTTGGCAAATTCAAAACAGATCGAGCCTACCGTAAAATATTTTGTTGATGGGAAATCTGCATTATTTGTGCTTCTGAAACGCCGCAGATAGTAGACTGTAGATTTTTTCAGCGTCCCTGTCTTTGAAAAATAGTGAGCTAATGACTCCCATTCCTCTGTCTTCGTGCGAGTTTGAAAAGATTTGCATTCGCTTTTCCCTTCGCTTCTTGAAGAAAAGCGAGTCCACCCTGGTGGGGAGGCGTTTGCTTAAGGGAGACACGTGACCAGCCGAAACCAGGGTACTTTCTCGAGGGAGGAAGAGAGAGGACCCTGGGAACGAGGTTGACTAGTGAGGATATGGAAAATACGCTACTCGAGTCCCGGATGTAGTTTCGTATGAACTTTACGAGTGGTCTATTTTCCACTAAAACACTCTTGTCTATACAATAAAAGCCGTTATAGTGTACAGAGAGAAAAATGAAACTGATTTGAAGGCTATGTTTAATTCTCGTTATATATATAATAAATAAATTACAGCATAGAAAGTGCTTTTTACAATAACTGAGCGAATTCTCGCGCGCTGATTGGCTAATTTTTATTGTCAATAAGAGTACAGACGAATGAAACACGTAAAGCTGACGCAATTAGCAAAAGAGTTTTGTCAAACTTTTGAGCGCTGCACTCTTGATGAGGCGAGAATTGAGGAAATCTTCAATGAGGAAATCATCTAAAATTTATGGATTAAAACTGAAGAAGTCATTGCAACCTTAGAGCGAAAAGATGAGGATGTTTGTTGAGGATTCAGACCTGAAAATCGGCGGTGAGCGGCAATTTGCGCTGTCGATTAAATTAAGCTGAACCGTGTTTTAGCGGATTATTTTGTGAACAGTTTTCACTGGATTAAAGGTTAGTTGAGCAATTCGAATTTTTCCTTGTATTTCTAGCCTATCCTTACTAAAGTTTTAATTTACGAGCCTGTGGTTCTCCGAATTGCAGCGATGAAATTCAGATTCTGCGGCAATCCTATCTTCCATTGGAATGACTCTAACTTGCATTTCTTTCCTTCGTTTGAAAATCAGTTTTGGCTTTTTGTGGATCTACAACACTTTGAAAAACTCACTTTGGAAAACTCACTTTGGAAAACTCACTCGTTCGCTGCGCTCACTCGTTCGTTTTCCAAAGATTTGCAACTCGTGAATATAAATCCGTACGTCGCACTATCTATGAAGTAATCTATATGTTGCGCATGCGTTGCGCGTAAGACACTAACCGCTACCTTCACTGGCGAAAAATGTCTGATTGGTCGACGCGTGAGCTTGCACGTCATCGAGCTCTCACACTCAAGATGGCCACTAAAGTTTTTGGAGGCCTTTCTCTCTTTCTTTCGGCAAGTGTTGACTGTTAGCTCGAGAAGAAACACAGAAGTAAAAGGAACGATAACAGCGTAAGGGTTACAAGTCTCAGACGAGGTTGTCGAGGTTGGTTGTGGATGGATAGGATGATTTGTTTTCGTGTTCACCACCTGTAACGTACGTTTTGAGAATCGTTTCGGCACTTGGCAACATCATTTGATCATCGCTTGTTTGACAGATTTTAGCACATGAGACATGGTTGTAATTGCAAGAAACTGGAACATTTTACTGACCATAATAAGAGATTTTTTAGAAAGCCTGCAGCAGTCGGGGAAACAGGTCCAGGAAAGTGTAAAACCATTTTTAATCGGTGTGGACGTAAGTTAAAAAATAGCATGCTGTTAGGAAGTGTTTTGTATTGCAGAATAATATCGTGCCTGACGTCGACCGTTACAAAATTTTTTAAGCGTTGTACCAGTTTTCAAATTATAGAGTATCCTCCTTAATAAAATAAGTGCATTACTTTGGTGTGGGGTTAGTACCTGCATTGTGTACCGCTAGAAAAAATATTAAGCTTATAAATACATAAACAAAATTACACAAAGAAGTAATTAAATGTTTTAGATTCTCACACTCCAACAAAAGTTGTTTGTTCTCATTGTGATCTTGTTCTACTCAAGGGCAACCGTTTTCGGGATGGTCAAAAAACTTGTATGCCTAAAGAAACTACTATACACTATTCTACTTCGATTCTTATTGGTTGTTAGAAAGCAAATTAAATATTCAGTATTTTGCACTTTCTAGTAACTGCAACTACTAGATTGAAAATTAGTCATCGATCACTAAAAACTACAGGCCACCAAGGCCTTACCAAGAATTGTGAACATCAATTTGGAGTTGTCTTCAGTAGTAGATAGCACAGAGTCCCAAAGAGCTTTGAACATAATAAAAAAGATTTGAATAATTTATTCAATTATTTAGATTTTTGAAGGGATGTGAGAAATGTCCAACTGTTTTGTTGCTCCTACAGTTGTAGTCGGCTTGCCAGTCCAGTACACTTTTTGTGCTACTTTGAAAGTTCTTTCAAAATTATTGCATATTGACTGGGTTCCAGGGATGTGATAAATGTCCAACTGTTTTGTTGCTGACCTACATTAATTACACTGACCTAAAGGCTCATGCAATGGTTAAGACTGTTTAACAGAAAGGTCTTGCTTGCAGAGTGTGGTATAAATTCTGAACTGTATTACTAGCCATATAATAACAGGTCCAAATAATTCAGCTGTAGAGTAAGCTGGTCTATTATTTCACCTAGTGAGTTTAAAACTGAACAATCACACCGAAACAGCTGAGATTACATATATTTCAATAAACAATCTTGGGTGCATTGAAAAACATTTAATTGAGCAAAATCCTAAAAGAAGTAAATGAGTTCCAATCATGATTTGATTCCATTATAAGTGTCTTCACTATAGAACTAAAGTTTGCAAACTTTTTATTAAATACACTTGTTGGTATGTAGGTGAACACCCCAACAACAGCTTGCCAGCATCAAGACCCCATTATAATTAACTTATATCTGAATTACAGTGGTCTTATATCTGAATCTTGCACTAAAGGAGTAACCCCGTCCCCCAATAATAACAACAACAACAACAACAACAACAACAACAACAAAAAGGTGAGAAGATACAAGGTATGAAGTGCTGCTGCAAAGAGCATGTTTATTTGCATTCTCTCCACAATATAATGTCCTTTTACACATGTACATTCATCGCCATGCAACATGAATAATGTCCTGTTGCCAATGCGTGTTTTCATTTTTTTGCTCAGTCTTCCATGAAAACTTTTTCATCTTGGTCTGAAAAAAAAAAAACAAGCATATGATACAAATGTTGACATTAAATCAGTTTTGAAATTAATCAACAAGCACCTCTTGGATCCAACCTTTGTACAAACGACAACACTTGAAAACAAAGGCAAGTAAGCATTTTTTTATTCTGATTATCAACGGAGGGTGTAAGGTGGTAAGATCTGAAACATGTTACATTTTGAAAGCATTTAGTACCACTATCATTTGGACAAGGATTATGTTAAAACTAAAAAAAAAAGTTGATGATCCTGGGCTAAAAAGTGCACATTTAACAGAACCTACCCTGCACCCAGCATTTCTGGGGCAAAGACAACACCTAAAGGTAAAGCAGGGGTTATGAAAATTATTTTTACGAAAATTTAAATCAAGTTTGATTCCCAATGTGCCTGTGTCTATGACAAGCATCATTTTACTAGTATTAGTGACTCTCGTGACTGCCAATTTTGGGCCAATAGTATTGTAATTTTTGTCCATGACTATAGTAACTGTAAGAACAGTATATTTTTATGTACTAAAAACAGATCAGAGTTAGCAATTGCATATCCAGATGAGCTTACAGGGGAGGTGTCCCAAGCAAAAAAGGGATGGGGGTACAAAAATGTTTCAGAATGAAAATAAATATATTCCCTCGGGGTACACTACAGCAACAGATAAAGAATTGACTGACAACTAAAAACAAAACCAAAAAAAAAATTAAATATAAAACTAGAAATACCCCAAAAGGTTCTTGCTCATCAAGCAATGTTTATAACAAAGAGTGAAAAATCTACTTGCTAAAAATGTGTAATTTTCAAAAATTTACACTTAAATGCTTTTAAATGTTTCCATCTGGTTCTTGCTCGTCATATAAACAACAAACATCTTTATAACAGGGAGAGAAAAACCTTAAGACACATTAAAATAATCCACACGTTGAAAACTTATTGTCAACCTACACATTTTTTATCAGCATGAAATGATACAAAAAGGGATTGTGGAAATTACAAAATAAAGGCAAATAAAATATTGTAACTCTGCAAACCATGCTTACAGAAAGTCACGCATAGGCTTAATCTACATAAACGAGTAAAGAAAGTAAGCTTACATCTCGTAGTCATAACTTGTGTTAAAATACCGGAATAAGATACCATCTGAACAACATCCATGATATTCGACATGGTACGAATTATTCAACCAAAACAGTCTACACGTATCAGGAAATTCTCACTTCCCTGCCACCCGGTCCAAGCCAAGTCATATATCTACAGAAAGCCCAGAAATCGACTTTTTACCCTTTTATAATTTCTTTTTGGACCGGGTGGCATGAAACTTACACCAAGCAAAAACGTTCAAATCACTGACCTTTTCTGTGCCATTTTTCCTCGCGAGGCAGCATCTTTCGACGTTGACTGCAGAAAAATAAACCGACTGGCAGCATTTGTTGAACTGCCCCAGGACGCTAAATTGCCTACAGAATATGATCCATTTAATAACGAGGACAAATCTAGTTTCGATTTCTCGCAGACGTGAAAAAAAGCCATCTGGCTATCGCCATAACACGGCAGCCATCACTCCTTCTTCTAATTCTTTTCTCGCGGGCATTTTCGCTTCTGAACCAATTACATCGCTGGGAACCTGACACGTGATTTTTTGCGCAGCGCATGCGTACTACATTTTTCGCCAGTGAAAACCGCTACCTAAACCGCTATCGCAAGCTTAACAGTGGTTTCTCTGTGTCTTATAAGTACGGAACGTTCGCATATTGGAAGTAAAGTTGTTGGTGCGCTGTGACACGAATCATTTTTGTTTACCTTGCGTGACGTAATCATGACATAACGACTAGATGATTTCATAATCGGAACGGGAAGTTTCAGGGAAAACCGGAAGTTAACGGGGATCGTGTTGGCCGAGACAAAACCGGATGACTTGGGCAAGTGATGGAGAACAAAAACCGAGCGCAATTTATAAACCGGCGGTCGCCATGGCGACGGCCAGTTAGCAAAATACTCGATTGTAATTGGTTCTTCGCGCACGTATTTGATACGTAATTGGAAAGTTATCAGGTGGGTGTCCAATTACAGCTGTCCAGTTTGAACTTTTGGTAACTGCCGGATAGCTGTAATCGGACAATTACACTGCGCATGTCAATCAAGTGCACTGAAATTCGTTCTTTTTAGTTCGTCGTTGCCATAGCAACTGAGAACTATTGGGGCTGTCCTGGCGTAAACAGTCGTGTGGTGTTAACGTTAACTTTTAGGCAACAAGTCCACAAAGCCATTCAAAGTAGAATCCTTCGAAGTATAATAGGCAAGTTTTGAGGGGCTCTTATAGTCAAAATAGACAGCGCGTTCCGCTCATTGTTTAGGAATGATTTTCATTACTCGGGAACGAATTGCATTATCGGAATCAAAATTCCATTTTCAAATTGAAGATTGAAATGTTCCAACGGTAGACTCATTCGAAGTAACGAATGTTGATTGGATTGTTACTAACAAAAGCCAAAAGTTCACACGCGAAATACGAAACCGTTGGTGGCTGTTGGTTTCAGTCGGTTTGACATTACAGGGAATTTTTCTCAATTTTCAGGAAAATTTGTTGTGCATTTACAGCACATTTGTTTTTAAGAAATTATTCTTTACAGTTTTACAACAACAGACTGCTTATTTACGTGGAAAAGTGCCTGCAATTAATATTTTGTTGAGCGAACACAAATCAGGCCAGACACGTCAAGCCGCCAACAGTCTGCTACTTGCACGTGAACATTTGCCAGATGTCAATAATAAACCAATCAGCATTCCTTATTTGGAACAAGGCTACCGTTGGAACATTACAAAATTCAATTTGAAAGTAGAATCTTGGTTCCAATAACGCAATCCGTTCTCGATTAATGAAAGTCATTCCCAAATAATAAGCGGAACGCGCTGAGTATTTTGACTATAACCAAGTTTTGGGCAGTCTGTACGGATGAAGAATTAATTGGAGTGTTTGGATCCTCGAAAATATCGTAGATTTTGATTTGCAAAGACAGCACAAGAAGGAATCGGGAGGAAAAGTTTACTCAGATGCGTGTTAGGACTCGCTGGTCTTCAGTTTAGGTTGGCCTTCGTCAGCGCGTTAGGAACAGCTGGACGAGGAAAGAAATTGGTTGTTAAGTGTAGTTGCTGTCGAAAAGATTGCAAAGAAGTCTTTGTGTGTTGATGTTTCTGATCTACAAGTGCAAACATTTCTTTATGCATAAGTTGACTGGGGGAGATAATTGGTCATAATTAATGACGTCCACGAGAGGCGATTGTGTACGTTTGCATTTGGTACGGGTTTAAGTTATAAACTATCAAAAAATCATCTACATCTTACCTTTGTTCACAGCTTCCAGTTTGAGTTTTATGCGGTTTACTTTGAGCTGATATATACTGTATGTTGCTCGGAATTATTGGCCAGTCAGGATTTTCCCCGTACGCGTGTATTTAATAAATTTAATATTCCATGCATCATTGCCAGAAGAGTCCTGTCTCTTTCCCGTTATTGAGCTCTCCAGAATCGACCGTTATTGGTTTCTGTAGTTTCTGTAGTCAATTTAGTTTCGTAGTTCCCACAGTTGAATGTATTCGTGGTTATGACATTGATCTAACGATTTACTCGTTATTCTGAACTCCCAAATGATGTTTGCTCTTTGATGATCACCAGAAAGATTCGTGAAATCCTTGTCATTTAGCTGGAAAATGTTTTGTGTTTTCTCTCGCTTAGCCTTTTAGAACGATCTTCTTCGTGAGGTTTTCCTGACGCGAAAAGCTATTTAAATTTGATTTTCATAATTCAATTAGTAGAATGTTTAATACATAGCTGTAATGTTGGCATGATTTCTGACACGAAAGTAAAATTGTTTGTCAATCTCAAGTTTTTAAATAAACTCAAACAACTTATATATACGCAAAAACTAGCCTAACGTCTGTTTCTCTTTAATTATGTAAGTATTCTTCTACATTCATTCTATTATCCCAGACTTATGATAGCATATTTCTTTTCAAATGCTGGAATACTTTTTCTAAACCCGTCAATCGTGGTCTCCCCGTTATTCTTTAATTTTGAGCTACCTGTTACCTATTTAATGGTGACGCTCTCTATCATGCAACCGAATACTGCTCCTGATAACCCACTGATATACACTGAACAACAAAGACAGCAGAGGCAAAATAGTAGTAACATCTAAAAAACAACTGCGAACTATCCGAACGGATCCGCTCGTTATAGCTGTTTCCCCACTGCTTGCAAACTGATAATTAAAAATATATCCGCGAACGGCACGTAGATTTTCTAATCTCGCAATTTGTTATAGATACGATTAATTGGTAGCTGGACTTCGTGTCGTACAATTCAGGGGTAATCGTGCTCATAATTTCAAATCTTCTTCACGCTACGCGCTCGGCCGATTTAAAATTCCTCGCCCGATTACTCCCTGAATTGTACTCCACTCGGTCCAATTACCATTACAAATAGGTGTGCGGAGAACCAGTTACAATCTAGTGTTTGTTATAGAGACGATTATGATCATTATTATTAATTATTATTATTATCATTATTTAAAATTTGATAAGAAAACAATTTTATTTATAAGTCAGTGAATATTTTCATAACGTGTTCGCATTCAATTTAAATTAAACAGAGACTACAATAGTTAAAACATAGGCACACAATGCGTGCAGAGCCAACGAGTCAAAAAGCTCTTACCAGTAACTGGCTTTAGTTTCATAAATAAAACAAGCGAGTATAAAGCAATAGACAACTTGTGTAGACAGCATACCGGGTAATTATCAAGTGTGTTATAAAAGCAAGCAAAGACAACAAAGGCTACTGCTGATCTGATAGTCACAAAAAATGAAAACAAAGTTACAACGCCGGTCTTTGCGAACATAAATAAGTTCGCTGGTAATATGAATTTTTGATAACAAATTTCAACATTTAATTTCCGCCTAGCTTTTCAAGTTGATACGCCTGTTTTCCTCTACACAAAAACAAAACCCTAAACCTACATAAAATTCATCAAGCTTTCAAAATTCAATAGGTCTCTATTAAAATGCTTTGTTGTAAATCTAGCGTTCGGTTCGAGATGTTTTATTCCGTTACATTCCGAAGTTTCAAATTACAAGCAGTTGTCAACTATGCAAATTTGTTCAACACCGTTTGAACTATAAATTTCATGTTTACGCACGCGAAAATGACACTGCAAATTTTAAATTCGCTGTTACCTAGAGATAACCCGAAGTATTTTATGCTGTTTTACTCTAGTCTTTTCACTACCGTTACAAACTTGGGCTTTAAATATTGTTTCTTTCACAGTTTTTATTTTAATTAGGGAGTGAAATATCTTGAAATATCTTCGAGCGATACATGCGGTAGTGGCTGGTGGTGAGAAGGTTTTCATGCGGGTATAAATTGGCCGGAAATTACGGTACTTCCGATTTTCTTGTGTTACTTCACATCACAAGTTATGGTTCATACCTTTTCGGTTTACAAAGTGTTTTTGCTTCGCAGTAGAACACAACAATTCGGCCACGACGTTCTATCCATACTAAATCTCAAATTGACGAGTCCGTCTTGTGTTTGCTGCTATGGAAATTTTTACTTCGGCTAAGTAAACGCAGGACTACAACGCCAAGAAAACCCTGCCAGACCTCAAGTATACAAAACAGCGCATTCGAAGTATATCCAGACTCGCGAATACAGAACACTTCAAAGCCCGGGGGTCTTACTCCCATAGTATAAGCTGTATGGGTATGTACCGCTGTTAAGCTAAGGGTTTCAGTGTACCGGTGGCACACCTCCCAACATCTCACAGAATACACCCCCCGACCTCACAGAAGAAAGACAAACAGCGTTCATTTTTCAGGATATAGCATTAGCCATGACGTCATTGGCTAAAAAGAGATTATTATTATTATTATTATTATTATTATTTAGTATCGTTTTATAATATTTTACCCGCAGCTGCAGCCGCGACCCGCAACAGTTAGCTACACTCATAAAACCGTGATTACCAAGAATTGTTTTTGGAACGTTCATTGTGCTACGACCAATCAGACGCGAGATCAATCCACATTCCACTGTCATTCACGCTTTTCCTGTCAGCAATGCTACTTGTTCTAACATGTTGCAGTAGCTTACCTTGCAAAAGTCTCTCGAGATCTTCAATCTCTTGTTTAATGATATCTGCTGTCCGTTTTCCCTCATAAACGCTTAAGTGGTTGGATAAATAAGAATTAGAAACGCTGCACAGCAGAAGATCAAAAACATGTCATCTGTGCACATCAACACTGAAAACAACCGTTTTTTTCTGGCCCTTAATTACAGTATGTTGCCCAGTTTCGGACCGGTTCCACAACGCGACCAATGAATCTTTAACTTAAGCTTAGAAATTTGTCACCAACCTTTTCTGCTTCGATTGTTTGTTGTAGAAGGCGCCCTTCTGTTCAGATAAGGGGTAGATTTGACGCTTTTCACTACGCAGTGAAATGACTGTTGTTCAACAAAGGCTCTGTTACACGTGAAATTTTCGACGAAACAAAAATTGCGTTAGGTAGAAATCAAGTGTTCAGAGTTTTATCGAATTTCAAATTAGGAGTTAGACGTTTTTACAAAGTGTCCAGTCAGGGTGTCCAATTTCCGACCAGTTTTTTGTTGTTGTCCAAAATCATTGTATACAATTAAGTTGTATAGAAAAGTTTTATACAAAATTTTAACTTAAACTTTGAAATTAAAATTTCATTTTTTCAACTGCTCTCAAAGCGTATGAAAACGACTAGAAATGACTCATAAAAATGACTAGCCACAGTAAATTCCGTACAAAGTGGCCTTAGTTATCATTCAAGGCAAATTCTTTTCAGTGTGTTTGTCACATAGGAAAGTCTCGTTTAACATCAGGACACATCGGGTCACATCCCTCAAAATCATTCAAATTTCGAACACTGAAGTTGAAAAAAACTCCAAGGGAAAAGGAACTTTTAACATACTGAACACCACTGAAATCTTGTTTCGGGTCATTCGAACATTACGCATTCGGGTTTGTTTACAAGTAAAATTGGAGCGATTTTCCGATTGCGTGGGAGACTACGCTCCCTCTCGTTACTCAAGGATGTTATACAAAAATGCCCATCATTTTCCAAATCTTCCTTAAATATGGCCCATTTTAGTAGGAAGTTTATTGGAAGTTGTAAAACTTTCCTGTCGCCCTTACGACTGGGAGGTTTTTGTTTTTCCTTACAATACCCTACGTTTTATTAACCATTTAGGTTGAGGCCGATCGAGGATAAAAATTTACAGTCAAAAATCAATTCACAATGGAGATGAACAAGAAAGCCCTTGGGCTGTTTAACCGGCCGTTCTGACCCACCTACCACCATGTTAACAAATGTTAGCGCGACTCAACACATGAATTCGCTCAACACACGAACCGGCGTGACGAACAGTGCGACTGTGTAACACAATATTTGACTATAGCGTTACTGTAAGACTAGCCTGCGAGCAGGCTCTCGTTTGGGTACTATATGCGCGAGATGCAACACGCGAGTGGCGAAGCCACCAGGGCGTGAGACGAGGTGGGCGGGGCTGGGCGCAGCCAATGGTATTAAACTTCGCTCAGGCAAAGGGGAAATGAACTTCAATGAACTTCAGGCTCTCTCTTCGCCCAGCCCCGCCCACCTCACCCCACGCCCTCGCGGCTTCGCCACTCGCGTGTCGCATCTCACGCATATACTACGCAAACGAGAGCCTGCTCGCAGGCTACTGGATGACCTAATGTTTAAACTCTGCTGACTCAGCTTATCCAGGGCGGGAAAAGGTTGGGCGATGAAACGAGCGCGTCCGAGCAAAAAGGTGTGATGCAGTGGACTGGGATCACATTCGGTGCTAGATTGGGTTTCCTCCATAATCCTGGTAATCTATGAAGTTCCCGAAAAACGCCGACTTTGGTTTATCTTTTCTTAGTCTTATCCGCCTTGATCGATGCTAAAAAACTGCCGAAAGACTGTCTCAAAACAAGCAGAGTAAAGAAAAAAGATGGAAAATGGCGTTTGGATGACGCGTGGCATGACGCGTATTTATAATGCGTGCAGCTCGTGCAAGGTTAATCAGGACACCCCGGTTAATTAATTAAATCAACATCAACATCAACACCGCGCTTCTTCTTCTTTTTTCCCCTAAACCTCTCCTATGCTTGTCTGTTTCTTTAGGAACTACAAATAGAATTGCTCCTCAGTTTAAACGGTTTTCTTTGCTATGTTTCTGTGAGATAAAGGGAGGAGAAATCTTTAAACTTAATTTCACTTTTAATTTGTTTACATACAGTTGACGACGTTGCAACGAATCATCGCCATGGCGCGTTGCAAGGAGGCAAAGTTTAAAGTTACAAAACGCCACTATCTCCAAATATCTCCAGCTAATTTTTTATTATGTTATGTAAAATTTATCGACCTTTAAAATATGCAAGAGTTAGGGCGGAGTAATTTGGAGCTTTTGTAATAGAGACGATAAAAGACAACCATGTCATGTTTTGCAGCAAGAGCAAGCATTCGGCACCTTCAAATTGAACTCATTTTTAGCCAACTTACTGTGAAGAAGATTGACTAATATGCACGCAGACATAAACATTTTTAGCTGTATGCCAGGACTGTGAAAAAACGTGTTCATCATAGTGCACGGCTGGCTAAAAAATAAAGAAAGAAAATGAGATTTCCGGTTTGTTGAAAGGTAAATTTTGCCGGCTGCCAAACGCACCGGAAGGGCGGAAAGAGCGCTCGTGCCAGTCCTTCTCCGCATCACACATCGCTTGAAGAGCGGACTGCTCGTTTCATCGCCCAATCTTTTCCCGCCCTGGCTTATCTGTCTTAGCGCTTTTTATTTATTTTGCTGAAAAAATCAAATTCAACTCAATCGTGGAACGTCGATATAAATTTGCTCACAACTGAAAATGTTTTCACAGAGACAACGAAATATTTACTATCGACTAAAGTCCCGACTACAATTGTTCTTGTTGAAAACGTTGTCTAAGTACTTGATTTCGTCCGTTAAGCTGTCTGGTGAGTCACAATCTAGTTGCGTGCAACTTGTCAAGGTCCGTATAGTCGTAGCTTTGTGAGAAGAAGGGTTGTAAGATGATTGGTCTAGTAGTCTGTCAATATGTGTCGGTTTTCTGTGAATTGTCGTCCGTAGTTTGTTATTGCCGCGGGTAACTAAGCAGTCTAGAAAAGGTATTTTACTATTTTCCTCGATCTCCTTGGTAAACCGTTCTTGTAGCCTTGTTCGTCCTGTAACATGTTGTCGTTAAGCGTCTCTTCAGTTTAGCTTATTTTAATGTTTTTTATTTAAATCGGGCCCACAGTAATTGGCTACCCACTGCTGTGCTTTGCTTTGTTTATTGTGTTACTTTTATAAGTAATTTATTTAACTTCCTTTTCTCATTCTTCTCTTTGTTTTCTTTATGGCGAAGCTAATAAAATAATATAAACTGTATGTCGGCGTTTTGTCCGTTGAGGTGTTCGTGAAAATCGTCAATTTCGTCTTTGTGTACGGCTGTAAAGGTATCGTCAACATAACGTAGCCAGAGTGGTAGTGTTCGTTTGTAAGTAGCGAGGGCTCGTTCCTCAATGTTTTGCATCACGATTACTGCAACAACAACGGAAACTGGTGAGCCCATAGCTATGGGCGCGAAGTTGGACTTAACATCGCAATGGCTTTAGCTTTTGCAGGCGCGATATATCCAGCTGTATCAGGTCGCTACCAAGACTACCACCCCGTCGGGAAAAATTTCTAGGAATGAGCCCGCTAGGTCATCAAATGGTTCATTAGATCACTCTCTTGATATTTGTGTTTTGGCGGATGATACACGTCACAAATTACCATGCGGTGTCCCTTAGGTAAAAGAACGGTGATAGCAATCAGCTCGTAAGCGTCTGGTCTGTGTACATCGACTGCAGTAATGTTATCCCTGCCATAAAGTTTTGAAACAATGTTCCAGAATATGGCATCCAGTGAGGGTTTTGACAGAATAGTATTTGATACGGTTAGCATTAGATCCTTTCGGCCTGAGCCCCCTTGGACACCTTATGAGGTTTCCACAATGTAATATTCCTTACCGCTTCTTTATTACTAGATATGTACAGAGGAAGGGAAGCCAAGAAGAAGAGAAGTGACAACATAGACCTGCGATTAACCTTCGCACTGATGCATAGAGTTTAGGGTAAAGCACTGATTTAAAATGGTTAGCTTTCACAAACTGTTTTGGTAACTCCATAGAAATACTATAAAAATTCAGCTCTCTGCAGCTATTGCTCCTTTAGCGCAAAGGATGGACAAAGACAGTGATGAATGGAATAAACGGACGGTAATGAACCGGGTTCGAGGCTCACTCTCTTACTTTAATTTGGTTTTCCTTCTTTTTCTTTGAGAGCGAAAATAAGTCTTACTTAATGTAATTTTAAGTGAAAGTGAAAAGGAGTTTCGGGCGATGGGATCTAATGCTGATCGCTTGATACAGAGCGAATTCATTGCAAGTAAACGAGCAGCCTCGTTCCCAGTCGTCCTCGGCGCGTAATGAAAGCCGTCACCCCATTCGCACTTTCGCGCTCAGCCCCACGCCCCTCATCTTCACTCCATAAGCACGTAAAGGCCTATGGACGAGGGTGAGAAACAACAAAATTTGTATAAAAAGAGCACGACACAGGATACAGTATTGTCGCGACTGAACATTGACATTTCATATTTTCATTGTTTTTTACGCATTGCATGCCTATCAATTGTCACGTGATAAGCAGTTTTTGTAGCGACCTCGTGGTTGTCGCCATGTTGTGAAACTTGTGAAATAAATGGATGGTTTACGGCAATTTACAGTCCTCGTTTTGGTTGTGTTGGATGTTTGAAGCGACAAGTATGTTGCCCAGTTTTCGTACGGGCCCAGTTTTCGTACAAAAAGAACTTTATTTGATTATTTTCGTCGGTCATCTAAATCTTCGTCAACCGAAGAATTCCAAAAGTAAAAGGAACATTTCAGCTATAAATTGCCGGTTTTGCCGGGCTTTTTGACGAAGAAGCAGGTCAGTGCGGACAATTTCTTTCGAGGTGAGTAAACGTTTAGCGGCTAATATTTGCACTTTTCACTGCACAGTAAAGGTATTGTAGATGAACAAATAGCCCGTTTTGTTGGTAATTTTGCAAGGAACTTCATGAGTTTTGGGCAGATGATAGATAAAAGATGAAAGTGAATGGAAAACTTTCAACGCCGGCTTAAATTTAACTGCTCCTGAATTTTAGGGGTGAGAATCTTCGCATACATTTCGACCTACTGTGCCAGTTTTCGTACACTTAGCTGCGCCTTTCTAAAAACCTATTTTAAAATAAGTTAAAGAACTGAATTTTAATCTTTACTGTTCGAAAACTAATAAGTCTCAAGTGCAGCAAAGATTACACAACAATCCTTGCAAAGTACGATACACTACATGTATTTGTTGTGGTATAACAGCGACGCTTTACATCCAGGTCATGCAAAGGTCACGAATATTTAATAAACTTAATCCCACGAAAACAATCTAAATCGTCAAATAATTAACTAAGATAGATGTCTATGCATAGAATGTTGACATACTCTCACTCCGTTGCGATTCTAATAAATATTTACAAAAGTAGGTAAGAAAAGCAAGCGTAGGTGGAAACGGAAGTAAAGCGTTTGCTATTCTTTAGGCGTAAGCGGAAACGGAAGGAAAACGTCGAATCTTATACAGGCCTTTTCTTAACAGCTGTAATACGCAGAATAGTAACCTGTCAATTACCTTTACCAAGGCAATAAATGACGTACGAGACAGTGGATTGAGCGTAAGAAAAGCCGCCCAAAAGACAAAAAAATCAACACTGCAGGATCGATTAAACATCAACCCCCCGAATAACCATTTGCTTTGTACACCAAACATTGGTCGCTAAGCCGATATTTATTCACAAATCGAAGAGAAAACACGATAAGCACTCAGCAGGGTGGCTGACACATCAGTTTGCGTCGAGCGTTTTCGTAGAGAAATGTTGTTTTGTCGATGTACGAAAACTGGGCCAGATGTACGAAGACTGGGCAACTTAGGAGTTTTGGGAAAAATGGTATAATTTTGAACATACGTCAATCAAGCGGCCAATCGTTTTATATGTTAAAGGTAAGTAAATGGGCTACCTTTAAAAGAAATTTCAGAAATTTCCGTCTCACAGACGAAAAGATATAGCGATTACAAACTAAAGTGTACGAAAACTGGGCAACACACTGTACGACGCCGTAAAAAAAGTCCTCAACACTTGATGTCTGATTTGTCTTCTTTTGAACGGTAAACATTTATGTCGCTCACAGTAAAGCCTCGGTTTCTCAAGTTTTGTTCATGCTCTGTCATTGATTTCAAGACTATTTGTAACTGAAATAATTCAAATTAGGTGGCCAGCAGGCCCCGACAAACGTCCCACCCGGTTGTCCGGGACATCTCAATTTTAAAATCGGGCAAGTAAGCAGGAACCGATGGGCAAGGACGTCAAACCTACAGTGCAAGTCTGCCCACCTTAATTACATCTGTAATTTTACACATAAATCGAACATTCAAGAGAACGACATTTCACAACAAACACCAAAAATCAATATCATATTAATTAAACATGACATAGAGCATAACTTCCTCTGACTTGTTAGTTTTCAGAATTAGTTTAAACCTGGGCAAGTGGGAAATTGGCTTGGGCAAGCCATTTTGGCTTGTCAGTAGGATGAATTGGAATTCAGGTTCTTGCTAAGCCTTGTCGTCTCTCAAAATGCCGTGGGGTTTTTTGTCGAAGGGGTATTCAAGGTCATTATCCTGCCCAGTTTCCAGTTACCTTTCCAGTCCATTTTCAACCGAGTCTTCTAGAGCTTTCCCGGTTGTTTTCAGCGTATGATGTCCAAACCGTCTTGACAACTGTTGCGTATTATAATTGGTACGGTCACCATTTTCAGAGTATGTACAGTAATTTTGATCGACTAACAAACTCTTTCTGTGGTACCTTAAAACCTCCAAATATGCGTAGTGGATGGATTGCAGTAACATAGCCGTACTCCAGGCCCCCCAAGGCCTGGGCCCGTCTAATAATAATAATAATAATAATAATAATAATAATAATAATAATAATAATAATAATAATAAATCTCTGTTCTACTTACTCATATTTGGACGCCTGGTTCAATTTGGAGGTTACATTCACACAGTCGCTGCAAAAAGAAAAAGACACTAATTCGTGAAAATAAAGTAACTCGTGGCTTCTGGCCCGGCCACAACCAAGCCATTTTTTCGGCAACATTTAAATAATGCACAATCGAGTCTACTCAGTTGGGCTACTTAGAACCTAACCTGTAATGATCAATTGAGTTTGCTTAGTCTGACTGATTAGAACCTAAGACTATAGTTGCAATAACAGTTAATGGCAAGGAATTAGTGACTATTTTTGGTGAATTGCAAATTAGTTGACACCTCAATTTCCACTGGCAAAATTCACCTTTTTTTGTGCTTCAATAGAAAAAGAAAGAAAAGGTGGTTTGAACCAAGTCATGCGCATTTGATTATACGTCCGTGTTAATGTGAGCAGCAGAAGTAATAAATGATATATTAATTATTTTTACTTTTAAGCTAATTACGTGTACAGTATAATGCTAAAAAGTAGCCGCGTTATCAATGTGTAATAATTCTCGTTAAGATGATGTTTCCTTCACGAGATATTGTTGCAAAATAACCCAGCTAACTTGCAAAACTTGTTTCTCTCATGATTATTTGTGTTACGACTTTCCAGCTATTTTGTTGAGCGCCCGTCTGTTGTTTTCCGTTTACTAATGATTCTCGACTGGGACATTTAGTTGCTTGCTAGATATGAAATTCAGTTTCCAAATTGTCAAATTGAAAAATTGCCAAACATACCATTTGTACCGTGCCCGAATTCTGGCGTGGGTACTTCAAAGAAAGGTGTGCTCACATTAGTGCCCAGCGAAAATCCGCTCGGGCACCAAGCGTAAACACAACCCTATACTGTGCGATTTTCGTGGCATAATGCTCAACTACACTTTACATGTACAATAAACATATAAAATGTTTGTAGTATAAAATTGAAAGTGAAGTATTTAGAGAAAAAATATAAACATACAGCATTTTCTTGAGACAGGCCTGTAGGGCACCGTCTTATAGTTAAACGAAAGTTTCGTCGTGGTAGGTTTGTTCAAGGTCACTGGATGACTGATTGGTTGCTTAATGATATTCTATGGGGGTGGGGACAGAAGAGGGTTATGCTTTGCCCGTGGTTTTTGGGGGACACGGCAAGGTTATTGCAATGCTTCTATGCCGCTTATATTTGGAGGTTTTAGGGGACCCTTTGAAAAATGGTGGCCCGACTGATTGTTTTATAAAACGCATGGCATTTCTTACTGCATTGTAATATACTGAAAATGCAAGGGCTGTAGGAGAATTCAGAGCAACTACGGTTTAGTTTGAAGTTCTTGCGGGATTTCATTTTTGCTATAAGTAATTTTTGCTACTTCCAAAACAGAGAAATGCTAAGAATTCATGTAGCTCTTGAACCTAATGGCTCACAAATAGGGTCGGTCTTTGATAAACCACAGGTTTTCTTGTTTAGCATTTAAATAAAAAGAACATTTATATACGTTATGAGCTGTTTCATCAGTTTTGGATTACTAGCACCTCCTCTCACCGTCTTTCATTCTACCCTAGAACAATCACTCAGTGGAACAGTCTGCCTCAGTCTTTCTTTGAGAACACTAATTTAACTAAATTTAAACAGTCTGTTTCCTCATTCAATCACAGTCCTGTAAACTAGATATGTACTTTATATTTTTTCGTAATATTTAGCTGACCCCACGCCATCAAGCTTCGGCTTCGAAGGGTAGGCGTTACCGGTAAATAAATAAATAACGGCCAACATTGTACTCAAAACTGCTGACACTAAATGACGGAATAATTCATACCCTCTAGCTGTGGTTGATTACCTACAAAATAGGGCATGTACTGAATAGGGATGGGCACTATTATCTTTATCCTCTCTTGGATTAGGTCATAAACCAGTACACTGAGGTGGAAAAACTTACTGAAGGCCGTTTTGATATCCAAGTAGGGTAAAACGAGGCAAGAATGAAACACAAACTTGGCGATCGATAGCAAATTAGCAATTACTACATGTATGAGAGAATATAGTTGGGGATAAGTTTTCACCTTGAGTTTTACATTTACTGCAAACTTAAAGAAATTATTAGGAAAATGGACAGAAATTGGTTAGAGGCGCTGTAGCCTGTCATATAATGACAGCGACGTTCCGGCATTACTGCCTTTATCAGGGTGTTAAAAAACTAGCACAGTTCAGTTCGTTATTTGCCATCGTATGCAACTAAAACTGCTCACGCGCGCCCAGATGCGCGTGCGCGAGTGGAGAAATCAACTCTAAAGGAAAGCAAAATCACGATTGATTCCGACAGGAGCGAGCGTGCGAAGGTTGAGAATGTAACGCGTTTCTTTGCACTGTCGGAGATTCTTCTGAGGAAGACCTGCTCTCACCACGGCCACCAGCATGTCCTCGAGGGAGTGACTTCCACTGTTGAAATGCTGTGGCACAGAAAGGTCCCCTCTGTTGTTCAAAACGTCGAGGCGATGTTCCCTGAAACGATCAGCCAATCTGCGTCCTGTCTCGCCAATGTAAACCGCCGTAGGGCATGTACGGCACGAGATACAGTACTAGTAGACCAGGTTCTCTGAAGTACAGTAAAATGCCCTGTTGTGCGAGTAAGTCCTCCTGGTGTTGACATTGAGGTTGTCAGATTGATGAAAGGAGAGGTACGACAGATGGTTCGTCTCCAGGGAAAAGTGCCCAGTTGGCGTGGTTGATCAGCTGGTAAGCTACTGTGAACCAACAGATCTCTCAGATTTCGAGCTCGTCTGTAAGCTTTCAAAGGCAGTTGGATGAAAATAGCCTTGGTGTTGTCGTCGTTCTTTAGGACGTTAAGATTACGACTGAGGATTTTCCAGACGGCCGCACTGTTAGGATGGTATGTTGTGACCAGAGGGACTCTGTTGGTTGAAGCCAAATCGTGTTTTCCACGGTCAACAGGGCAGGTCTAGGAGTAGACGTCGCTTTTTGTCTGCCTCTCCGCACGAGAGGGATGGAATAACCGCGCACTACAAAGAAAGTCTTTTTCTGTTGCTGCTTCTTCAAAATCGCCGTCTTCACTGCAAATCTTACGAAGCCGCAAAAATTGGCTATATGGTATACCCGATTTACAGTTGAAAGAATGCGACGAGCTGAAATTGAGGTATGTCAATGGCTGTCCGTTTCTTTGTAGTATGTTGATGTTGAGATGTGGTCTCTCGGGGTATCAAATAAAAATCCAAGAAAGGGACGCGAAATATAGGAACGGCCTGAGTTTAAGAAAGTATTGTTTTCTTTAAACAAGTTGATTCAATCAAATTATATTTACTGTCATCAGCTTAGAATAAAATTAATTTTGGCGTTGTTGTTGCTCGTTGTTTCTAGTAATTAGTAAGATTATGCAACTCAGAAGTATATTGTAGTACTCATTAGTATGCTCTTTATAGAGAGCATACTAAAAAGTTTTTAGGGCATACTAACAAGTGGCATAAAGTCAATGTGAGTACAATCTTAGCGCCACAATTTTCCTGAGCTTCAAAGTCCCCGCCACTTACATAATTTCAGAGAGTTGTTTACGGAAGATAGAACACCCGAATACTGGATAGTCATTGATTGAGTGCAGAGTTTTTTCTAGAAATATTCTTATAAGGGTCCAGTGGGCCATCTTGGAGATTAAAAAGGACATGTCCTTCATCTACTCCTCAAAATCAACAGGTTTAATTACACGCTCAGGGTTTATTTTGGATTTGGCTTACAGGAGCCCTATGGGCTACGTTTGGTGATTATAGAGGACCTTTCCTTCACGTACCCCTTAAAATCAACAGATTAAATTACAGGCTCAGGCTTGTACAAAAAATTGGCTTCTGAGGACCCACCCAGTGGGCCACCTTTGGACAGGATTATCAATAGGTTAAATTAAGGCTCAAGCTTGTACTAGAAATTGGTAGGTTCAGGGTTTACTCTAGAATGGCTGATGAGGACCCACCTGGTGGCCCTTTGGAGATTATAGAGGACCTGCTTATCATGTAACAGGTACAACTATAGGTGTATTCTAGAAACTGACTTATGAGGACCAAATAGGCTTTATTGGAGAGATTAGAGGAGGTGTTTGTTATGAATTAGGGGCCCCCACATATTTGAACTTCCCATACACAACTGTAATTTAGTGTGGGGGTGTAAAACTAATATTAAACTCTCATATAAGTTGTTCTAATGGTAAATTAAGTCTTAGTGGAATTACTACAGGTTTGTATAGTAAATCAAAATAAAATGATTTCGAAAGGTTTTTTTATAAAAAAAAGCTGTTCAAATGCAACACCCCTATGTACCCTGGCGAAATTTTGTACGCCCCGTTTGATGCACTACTGCCAAAAATTCAGTGCACCTCTATACCTTTTATTGCTATGATCCTGTAATACCGCACTCTTCATGCAGTATAAACATGCTGAGTCGGTGTGTCCTTCAAAGAATGTGCCATCCATTGGCTAAACCTCAAAGATATCTCTTCTTTGATAATTGCACTCATGATCATTTTCTATGTCTGAACTTATACCTACATTTGCTGGAACATTATTTCACTCTATTCCATGAACAATCAATTTCTACCTCTAAGCAATTCACAAAAACGCAATGAATCGTCCCTTTAAGTGAACAATTCTACCTCGCTACCATGCTGAGGGATCACACGAGATAGCAAGCGCATGCGCCAATCAGTGCAACGTTTGTCGCCGATCGAGGAAGCCATGAATTTCACAGCCGGTTTCGCACTAAATGCAGTACAGGCTTCGTACCCTTTTTCAGAAACAATTCTCCACGGACTTTTCCAGGACTTTTCCAGGACTCAGCTTGATTTTTCTAGGACTCCCAATGCACAATAATTGAAGCAATAAACCCTTACGAAATAGAAATCCGCAAAAATAATACTGCAGACAAAAGTTTTTAAGGAAAACGTTTTCACAAGAGTGAATCGATTTCCAGGAATTTCCAGTCCTGGAAAATGCCAGAATAAAATTCCAGGACTTACCAGGATTTCCAGTACCCGTATGAACCTGCAATAATAACTTGTCATATCCATGGCGGAACCTGAAGAACATTTCCTTCAAGAAACAGGCGCAATGAAACCTCCAGAGGAGCCTGGAGAAGCGCTAACTGACTAGAATGCCGAGCTAGAGGCTTCGACCTCCAAAGCACCGATTGTGAAGAAAGGCTCGAGAAAGTCCTCAAAGGAAGGTTTTGGGGACTAAAGATCCCCTTAAGTCCCATGCAAGGGACACTGAAAAGCCTTCAGGAAAGGAAGGACCCCAAGAGAGCCGTACCCGTGCTAACAATAACAGCACTAAACAAGCAAACACCATGAAAAATAAACAAATAAGCACGCCAAAACAGCGCTCGTCAAGCACACGTGCGAGTGATGGCGTCAGCACTCCGTAAAACGGAGCGAACAAAGGCCAACTGCCAGGCGAAATAGCAGATAATCTGAAAGAATCTCTTGCTAACTTAACCCAAAGTATGAACCAAGCTTTTAAGACCAATATATGGATCATTAAGACGTCAAGGCCACTTGAATGTTGGATATATCAATGATTCCTACCTACAGGGTAGTTCATTATGTAGTTGTCAGCAAAATATTCTTGCCACCAAATGTCTTTTCGAAAACCTTGGCTTCATCATTCACAGGGAAAAATCTGTCCTTCAGCTATGTCAAAGATTGATTTTTCTGGTTTTAGTTTGGACTCTGTCCTGATGAAAGTGTACCTAACTCAAGAGAAGGCTGACAAAGTAGTTTCAGCCTGCCAGAACCTATTGACGAAAACTTGTGTATCTATACGAGATGTAGCCCAAACCATTGGATTTCTTGTCTCTTGCCTACCAGTCGTTCAGTTTGGACCTCTGTTAGGCGGCCGTCGTGCGTATGTGGACGTCGCACCGACTCGTAAAATGGACGTTTTTTGTTTTTCATTTTCGTTGTCGTCCGTCAGTTCACTTAGTTCTCATGGGTCGCGCGGCCTCTGAACAATGGCCTTGCTGTTATAATGACTTAAACAGATAAATACCGGACATTCTCCTCGTGAATAAACAATAACATGACCTTTGCTGATACAGTGTTCATAGTATAGTGTTACCGATAAACGTAATTTGTAATTCTTGCACGTGATTCGGATTATATTTCATTTATATCTCTTATGTTATCGATACTAAGTTAGTTGCGAATTGTAAGTGCTAAGGTGGTCACACATTCGAGAACGAGGATGCAACGCGAATAAAAACAAGTATACATTAAATGGGCAACGAGATGCCCGATACCGTCCCTTCTTCAAATTCTACAACACAAGCAAGTTCAGCAGTTTCTACTAGTCCGATGGCTTCCTTGCAGCTTCCCGCCATTTCCTTTGGCAGATTCTTCTACCCTTGGAAAGCGTTGGTCCATGCAAGTGGGTCCAGTCATTGGAGCATTTTCTTATTGCTTCTGGAATCACGGATCCGAAACAAAAGCGAGGAGTTCTTCTACATCTTGCCTGACCAGAGGTACAAGATGTGTTCGCAACTTTACAGGACACGGGTTAAGACTACGCTACTGCTCTTAAAAGGTTAACGGCCTACTTCGAACCCAAAATGAACATGTCATTCGAGAGGCACATTTTCCGATCCGCCTGTCAAAAGCCCAATGAGCCTCTTGACGCCTTTGCAACTCGGCTACGAAATAAAATTCCACAGCTACGTAAACCTGGGATGACCAAAGCCTTCACTGTCACCAGAAGAAATGACCTCGCCAAGAAGCGCCAGCAAAAAGCATACGCAGACGGTCGCATGCGAGCCGTTTCTTCACACGTGAAAGAAGGAGATAAAGTGATTGATTTAGATTTCTTATCTCAACTTGGGGAGGGATATAGTGTTCGTAGAATAGTGTTACCTATAAACGTAATTTGTATTTCTTGCACGTGATTCGGATTATATTTCCTTTATATCTCATGTTATCAATACTAAGTTAGTTGCGAATTGTAAGTGCTAAGGTCACACATCGGAGACCAAGGATGCAAAGCGAATAAAAACAGGTATACATTAAAGCTGAAGATTTTTGAAGTTGAATTTTCATCTATGATAGCAGAAAATTTCAGGGAATGTATTGACGAACTACATTAGAATTGCTGCACACCTGTTAAATTGTAATTTTAAAGCGAATACGCCATATCGGACGTCCATAAGCACGTAGCTCACAATTCATCGCAAGCTAAGGTGTACCAAAAATAGCCAAAATATTGCATCACACTTTCACGGTTTTCGTCACGCAGGTTTACATGTTGTCTCCTTAGTGGGGGAAGGGGGGATGCTGTTGAATCACCATGGGCCGCCTGTAAATTCTTCAGAATACCCAAAATATCTTTCTCGCTAGTGTCACAACATTAGTCAAAATATTGCTTCAAATAGTCACTGTTTTGGTCGCACAGATTCACGTGCTGGGTGTCCTTGGAATTTTAAGAGAGTGTACATGAGGGTCCATCGGAGAAAGAGCGGGCAGAGTTACCATCGGTCGGCCGCCTGTAAATTCTTCAGAATTTCTTGTTTTACAGAAACATAGAGATAGATAAAAACAGAGCTCCTGAAAATAGCAGAGGCAACTATGAAGCCATGATGCCATGATGATCCCTAGATTTTAGAAATGACTCAGGTTGGTGGGTGGATAATTTACCTCATGCATAGAAGCAAATTGGTCCAATCCAGACAAAGTGATGATCCACTGATGCCTCAAAAACCGGATGGGGTGCAGTACTATGCACTCATTTGCCACCTCGTGCTACCTTAGCATGCTCAACATCAAAAGGCTTGATCTCGTGTCCAGCGACCGTATTTATGAAATGACATCAGCTAGCCCACTCATTAAGCAAGTTCACACAAGGCAGTTAAGATTCTTGGGCCATTTTCTCCATATGCCTGAAGATGAACCAGCCAGGCTGTATGCTCTTTATACCCCATCTCACGGTAAACGCAGACCAGGGCCACAGAAGACTTCCTGAACATTAACATCATATATTTGAACTGCAGATAAAGATAGAATTATGTGAAGATCATCGCAGTGAAGGTGTTTCAACCTAAACGGTTGAAAAGAAGAAACCTGAAAAAATTCAGGCTTGACCGGGAATCGAACCCATGACCTCTGCGATACCGTGCAGCGCTCTAACCAACTGAGCTATCAAGCCAACTGGGAGCTGGTCAATACATCCAGTTGGCTTGAGAGCTCAGTTGGTTAGAGCGCTGCACCAGTATCGCAGAGGTCATGGGTTCGATTCCCGGTCAAGCCTGAATTTTTTCAGGTTTCTTCTTTTCAACCGCTTAGGTTGAAACACCTTCACTGCGATGATCTACACATAATTCTAGAAGACTCCCTATAGCTATCTGCAATACATCCAGCAACTAATGGGCGATGACTATGGCCAACTCTCCCCCGCCCAAATAGCCAACCCTGCTACAGATAAGAACAGCTGCAGCTGAACAGCTTTCAGTCGCCTGCCCTGCAGCCAACCGATGATGGTGTGATGATGCGATGGTGACTCGACTCAGGGATTGTGGTCACAGTCGGAAAAGCTAAGGCACATCAATGAACTGGAAATATTGGCAGTTGATTTCGGTTTGAGGTCCTTTTTGCCCATAATTAAAGGGAAACCTGTCAATGTACAAAGCGACAACTCCACAACAGTGTCGTATCTCAGTGCCATGGGCAGTACTAGATCCCCTACAGATGACAAGCTTGCTAATAACGTATGGACATGGTGTATGCAGTTGGCTGACTGTGTTACACTCAGGACTTCAATTCTTTTGTCCACGATACTACAAGCCGTAAAACTCCTCGAATGACCTAACGTGCTCTCTCATTTCCCTATACGCATGCACGCATCTCGACCGTGGGGGTTGGCACAGTCCTGTATATCTTACATATACTCCCCCTCTTAAACAAAAATGTCTTCCACGGCATTTGGTATACTAAGTGGTTTGCAAGTTACAAAGTGTGGAACAACAACGGAGAAACATGAATGGTGTCAAACACCAATGGGTTGGCCAGTAAGCTGAACCAGACCAACAGGGATGTGACGAGACAACTGGATACGGACAGGTGATCGGAACTGTACTCCACGGTGACACATAGGGTTCTGCTGGTTGAAAGCTGTGCAAGCATGCACTGACGGCTGGCCCACGCTATCGTAAGTACTGCGTCCTGGCGGTTGGCTCTGTCGCTGGGATCATTACCATCCAGGTGGTGTTTCATCTGCCGTACTAGAAAGGGCCTGCCCACTCAGCGCATCTGTCCTATTCCTGCGAGAAAATGGATGTGCCCCAGACAGATGTGGGTTGATTTCAGTCTCACTGTCACTGTCGCTTGCATCGCTGGAGCCATCATTTGCGTTGCTGTTTTGCTGGTATGAAACAGCTTGTTTTCAAATTCTCTGTCGCTTGCATCGCTGGAGCCATCATTTGGGTTGCTGTTTTGCTGAAGGAGGTTCTGTATGTGAAGGGAAAGCAGTAGGGGCTGGTTGTTTCACTGGTAAAAAAAGTTGCAAGGCAGCAGCAGGTTCCTGTGAATCGTCCTTGTACGACAGTCGAAGTTCACTGGTTGAACTTCATACACTGGTAGGTTGCCCAGTTTTCTTCTCACTACATTTACACGGTTTTCCCAATGTGCCCTGAGTTTGCCAGGTCCACCCCTTTCACTGAGGTTGCGGACTAGGACTCTATCACCAGGTTCAAGTGCAACTGCATTGGTTCTACGATCATACCACTCCTTATTCTTAGCAGCCAGTTGCTGCGAACGATGCTGTGCCAGCTGGAAAGCCCCCGTCATGACAGTTTTCCATTTTTGCATGCTCTGGGTGGCTGATAGGCGTGGAGGACTGATATAAGCCGAACATTAGGTCCACAAGAATTCTTGGGTGGTGACCAAATAACAAGAAGAAGGGTCAGTACCCTGTTGCCTCATTCCTCGTACTGTTGTAGGCATGCACCATCTTGTTAACATGGTCCTTTGATAGAGATTTCTGTGATGTCGGCGCGCGCGTAGCATGGCAAAGAGGGTTTCGTTAAATCGCTCTGCCTGGCAGTTCCCCTGAGAAGGATATGGGGTTGTGCGAGTGCAAATTGTTCCACAGTATTTTTCCAAGGTATGAAATAGCTTGTATTCAAATTCTCGGCCTTCGCCGTGATGAATCCGACAAGGGATCCCAAAGCGGGGGATAAAGTCATTAAACAGCTGTACGGGCTGACTTGCTCTTGGTACGGTATGCTTGGGCATATCTTGTAAAATCATCAATTATGACAAGTACATATTCATATCCTCCAATGCTGGGTTCTAAAGGCAAAAAATGGATCGATATTAGTTCAAAGGAGCTGAGGAAATAAGATGCTGTAGGGGCGCTTAGTCAGCACAGTTGGGCCTCCTCTGTTTCAAACAACTGCAGCCTTTGGTTCAGTAAAGTTCTATATCCCGTTGCATTCGTGGCCAGAAAAATCTATCCTGAGCATGTTGGAACACTCGACTGGAACCCAGGTGACCCATTTCGTTGTAGAGTTGTTTCAGGACTATACGGTGATACTTTAGTGGTAACACAAACTGAAGTTTGTCTCCTTTCCTTCTTTGTAAGATCTGGTCTCAACCCAATGTGAGTCCTTCCCATTCCAGCATAAGGACTCTTGTACCTTCTATTTCTCCTCTTCGTTCAAATTTCGTGGGTCTTTGCACTTTCATCTTGTGGGCTACTACTCTTCTAACATCTCGATCCGCGGTTTAGCAACACGCGCAAAGTCTGGTATATAACAACGATAATATCCTATCAGGCCTAACAGCTTTCAAACATCACCCATCAGACATCCGAGTTTTGAGTCCTTCAGTTTTTGTAACGATAATATCCTATCAGGCCTAACAGCTTTCAAACATCACCCGTCAGACATCCGAGTTTTGAGTCCTTCAGTTTTGTAACTGCTTCCACATTAGCTGGGTCTGGGCGGTATCCCTGTTCCAATACAATGCGTCCCAAGTAGTGCACTTCTCGCTGAAACAACTTGCGTTTCCGAGGCTTTAACTTCGCCCCTTTATATCGGAGTCGTTGTAGTACGTTTCTGAGATGTTCAACATGTTCTTCAAGTGAACGACTGAAGATGATGATGTTGTCTAAACAGGGTATGCAAATCTCATCACGTAGCCCCTCTAGACAGCTCTCCACGAAAGGCTTCAACTTGACCCCTACAGATTGGAGTCGTCGTAGTACCTTTCTGGGATGTTCAACATGTTCTTCAAATGAACGACTGAAGATGATGATGTTGTCTAAATAGGGTATGCAAATCTCATCACGTAGCCCCTCCAGACAGCTCTCCACGAAATGTTGGAAACAAGGTGGGTCGTTAGTTAACCCGAAAGGTATTCAAATCCACTCGTAAAGTCCCCATGGTGTAATGAAGGCTGTAAGATGGCGACTGTCAGGACTAATAGTACCTTGGTGGTATGCTTTCCCTTGATCAAGAGTAGGAAACCAGCTGTTACCCCCTACCTTATCCAAAGTTTCCTGGATGCGGGGCAGGGGGTGTCGATCTGGTGTGGTTCTGCAATTCAGTTCTCTGAAGTCTACACACAATCTGAGTTCTCCGCGTCTTGCATAGCACACCACTGGGGATGAATATGATGAAGTAGACTTCCTAATCCCGTTTCGATTCAGAAAATCTTCCACATATCCTTTCACTTCAGGGTACAAGGAGCGTGGAATTGCAGTGTATGTCTTCTGCACCGGCCTGTTGTCAGATAGCATGATGGGCATTTCCAAATCTTCAATGTAGCTGATATCATCATCACTTGCAGAAAATGCTGCCACATCCTCTCGTAGCAATTTAACTGCTATTTCTTTCTAGTGGGCAGACAGTTCGTTCAGATCAACTTCCGGGATCCATCTATTGTCTTCAGTATCTGCCAGATGGCAAAGTTCACTGTAGAGGGGTGCAGTTTGGTCATTAGGATGTTTACCTTGGCTGGTTTCCATACTTAGTGTTTCGTCTGGGGGCTCGTGGTGTCTTACTGCTAAAGGAGTGACTGACTGCACCCTCTGGAGGCTTCCAAAAGTTGAGTGTTGTTGCAGAACTGCATCTTGGTTAGAAGAGTTGAACACAGGGATGCGGACTTTGGCCGAGGTACCTTGTGAAACAGGGAGTACGTTTCTTGAGGTACTAGCCCTGGCGGCCATTGGGCATCCTCATCAGGTTCAAATGTTACTGGAGTAGGCCGTTCAACATACCCTGTATTTGCATGACAAGGGACATAAATAGTGCTTCCTTTTGGGATGGCAATGTCACGATTGCCAGATCTAATACTGCACAGTTCACTGCAACACGATGAACAGAGAAAATTCACTAACGCCTCTGCTTTGCTTTCATTAACGTTGTCAAAGCTGGAGATGATACACGTAATGTCTGCACTATTGTGTGGTCCAGTGGGTGGGTTTGCAGCTGCACCTGTGAAATCTCCTCTATGACATTGTATCATATTATCGGTGACTCCAGCTTCTCTTTCGTTACTAAAAAAGGGACCGTCAAGTGTCCGTCGTCCTCAGAATTTACCAGCTGGAAGTTCAGTTCAACCCATCCGACGTACGTTATGGTTGTACCATTAGCAGCACGAAGCTAATTTTTTTCTCTAACAAGTTCTCAATGGGTTGCACTTTTTCTTCTGGTAAAGTCTGTCCTAGCTATTCATTACAAATGATGGAAACTTGGACCCCGTGTCCCATAATTCAGATAACAGTGTACCATTCATCTCTTGCCCATTAGTTTTGTCAAGGTAGCCTGCTGGTAGGGGTTAAATGACTTGCATAAAGTTATCTGCACTGTCACCACTGCCACACGGGGAACTCTCATCTCGTGACGTTAAGTAATTTATAGCCTTATGTTCCTGCCACTGTAACTGTTGACAAGCCCTTTAACAATATTTTGCTGCATGGCAGCCTCAACTACTCTTGAAATTTACTTTCTAAGTCAATAGCTTGGCAGTCAGGTTCAAATGTTACTGGAGTAGGCCGTTCAACATACCCTGTATTTGCATGACAAGGGACATAAATAGTGCTTCCTTTTGGGATGGCAATGTCACGATTGCCAGATCTAATACTGCACAGTTCACTGCAACACGATGAACAGAGAAAATTCACTAACGCCTCTGCTTTGCTTTCATTAACGTTGTCAAAGCTGGAGATGATACACGTAATGTCTGCACTATTGTGTGGTCCAGTGGGTGGGTTTGCAGCTGCATCTGCGACAATCTCCTCTATGACATTGTATCATATTATCGGTGACTCCAGCTTCTCTTTCGTTACTAAAAAAGGGACCGTCAAGTGTCCGTCGTCCTCAGAATTTACCAGCTGGAAGTTCAGTTCAACCCATCCGACGTATGTTATGGTTGTACCATTAGCAGCACGAAACTCAATTTTTTCCTCTAACACGTTCTCAATGGGTTGCACTTTTTCTTCTGGCAAAGTCTGTCCTAGCTATTCATTACAAATGATGGAAACAATATTTTGCTGCATGGCAGCCTCAACTACTCTTGAAATTTATTTCTAAGTTAATAGCTTGGCATTCGTTGCAATGGCGCTACTCCCTGTCCCGTGGTTGTAACCTTGACTGGTTTACTGACTGTTGTGCCTGGAAATTCTAGACTTGCCCACAAGTCGACTTTTTTGAGCGACTAAGTCACGAGATGTCGACTTGTCTGACGAAGTCGTGAGAAGTCGACTTCTCTCGCTTGCAAGGATTCGAATTTAATTTGCATGTTGTGGCACCAAATTATGCCTGTGACGTCATGGTCCAGAGTCCACTAAAATAAACAGTTCTCAAATGACTGGCGAATGCGAGTATATTTCAAGATGAATGGGGATGATTTCACCCCAACAAAAGCAGTTTCTCGGGTCAACCTCTCGCCAAATTAGAAAGAAATAGTTTCTGAGTCCTTTGTGTGGAGAGTGTTCCAAACCCAAATTATCGGAGAAGGCTTTTCACCGGATCGAATAAGTCTCAAGCGGGTGACAATTTGGAAATCCTCGTGGGCGCTAATCTCGACAGAGAAAGCTGTTTCACTGACATAATTTGTACACACTTGTGCCAGATTAGGGAACAGTTTTCGTCGTCGCAAGAGCTAAAAAAAGTGGATCGTGGCAGCATCGAGTCAGTAAAAAGGCTAAACAAAGATGCCCTTGATCAACTGTGAAAAGCTGTCTTATGGCGAAGGAAATAGTCCTGATGAGCCCATTCTCTTGCCCATTCTCTTGGTCACTTTGACAGGTAAGTCTACGCAAACGATATCTCTCACCCATCCGTAAGTTATCTCTTATTTCGTTGAAACCAAGGTTACTTAAACCAAAATTTGCAACATCCCCTTGCATAATGATCTGAGATTCCACAACGGAAACAGTGGTCATATTGTCTGGGCTTGGCACCCCTCCTGCATTCTGAACATGAGCGCAAGTACTCTCTGATCTGCCGAGGTGGGATGGGGGGCTGCTGATTGGCAGTCAGATTGCCGATGACCTTCCGTACCGATGCAACTTCGGCTTGTATTGCAGAAACCTGGTCAACGAGCCCTTTTCCTTTTTCTCTAGTTGCATTAGTTACCATTTGTTCACCAGCTGCTGGGGCAGTGACTTGATTACAGCTTGGTTTTGACTCTCGTTGTTTTTCACCAGACTTAAATTTCATCTTACGCTCTGCTTCTGCAGATGCTGCAATGTTCAGCTCTTTAATTAGTTCGTCATCTGAAACAGATGGCTTGGTAAGCAAAGGGTGCATTTTAACCCTTACAACATCATCTTGAAGTCCTGTTTAAATGCAATGAAAGAATAAACTCTGCACTAATTGACGATCATACTTGATTGAGACATCAGCTTCTTGGAAAGCAAACAAAATCTTTTGATGCAGCTCCAAAACGTTTTATTAGGAATGTTTTGGGGCTCCTTCTTTGGGGACTGGGTTAGAGGAGCCAGTTGTTGATATAATTCAGTGGCGTTGCTCTCCCTAAAGTGGAAACGCAGAATTTGCCTGAGTCTGGCCAGTGCAAGCTCTGGGGTAGAGGGATTATTGCTCGTATGACAGCATCAATGATTTCACTCTCGTTGTAGCCCTTTGTAATTGCTGACTCAATCTGCCTAATAAGACTGATAAAGGACAGTTTGTTTCAGCCCGGGTACACCAAAAAATCTGGCCCCTGAACGTGAACTCCCGACGAAAGAGTTAATTCATGTCAACTGGAACATAATCGTTGGCTTCCTTATCTCCCTCACTGTTGTCCTTTGAACCGACCAGACCACGAGTAGACACGTGTATTTGGCAAGAGGAAGATGGTTCAGTATGTTTGTTGAGCACCACTGCTGTTCCCATTGTTTCCTAGTGGGCTGGTTTCATCACATGATTCACTCGGCTCTGTTGGAGTTTTCCGCAGAACCATCCAGTGGTGAAGGTTTATCGTGGATGAAGTTGGCAAAACGAGCGAGAAACTCCATTTTGTCTTTGGAACTGTCGTGTGATTCGACTTTCTCAGTGATAGCGTCTCGTAGCACTTCTGCAACTGTCAACCGACTTTTGCCAGTATATTTTACGAGAGGAATCTCCAAATGTTCCGACAGGTTCGTTCAGCTTTTCGGCTGGCAGTCCACAAATGACACTTTCCAACTCTAGCTGTTTACCTTCCATGGCCACCGACGATGCCATCTTGCATCGTAACAACTCCAAACAGTCCAAAACAACAATCAAGTGAAGCATAAACCGTTCAAAATACTGTCTTGGTTGGATTAAAAATATCCTGGTTCTGGCACCAAACGTAACATTCAGGACTTTACACTCCACGATACTACAAGCTGTAAAAATGCTCCAACAACCTCACATGGTCTCTGATTTCACTATACACATGCGCGCATCTCGACAAGTCTTCCCGATGGGGTGGCACAGTTCTGTATATCTTGCAACTGCAAGCCACTTGGCTGGTGTCATTAATACAGAGGCTGTCCAGCAGTCTGGGCATTTTAATGAACGGACAGAATGGCATCTTAGACCTGATGTCTTCACCAAAATTGCCAAGATATGGGGAGTCTCAGACATTGACATCTTTGCCTCAAGACTCACCAAGCAGTTGCTTCAATATGTTTCTTGGAAACCAGACCCAGGGGCTAAACATGGTGATGTTTTTACTTTTTCTTGGACTGGGATTTTCTCTTACATATTTCCACCTGTTTGCTTGATCTCCAGATGCCTACAGAAACTAGAGCACGACCAAGCATTGAGCCTATTTGTAGTCCCTGTGTGGCCAATGCAAGTCTGGTGGCAAGATGCAAATGATGGCATGTCTGTTATCAGGGAACACTTCAGCCAAAAGGAGTTTCAGAACCACCTTCCGAATTTCTCGTGGCCTTGTTGAGAGGAGACACCCAAAAGCAATTTGCCGTCTACATCAAGAAGTGGACAAAGTTTTGCGCTGAATGGGAAGCTGATCACTTTCACCCTCTTGTAATTGATGTAATCGATTTTTTGACTGACTTGTATGAGAAAGGTCTCATTTACAGTGCGATTAATACTGCTCAGAATGCACTGTCTACTTATGTTGTGTTAGATGATGGGTCTCTGGCAGGTCAGAATGCTTTGATCTCCACTGAGATTGTTTAAAGGAGTATTTCAGTCCAGGGCTTCTAAGCCCAAATATAGCGGAGGATGGGACGTTCAACTTGTGTTCATTGCCTGAAGATTTTGTATCCTGTTGAGACTTTGATGCAAAAGGAACTTTCATTTAAATTTGTTATATTACTTTTGTTAGTCACCGGCCAGAGAGGTTAAACGACGTTAACTGTTCATATGTCACATCTTAGATACAATGACACCTGGGAAAGATAGTTATACCTTTATTATTGCAGACCATCTTACGCAGAGTAAGCCTGGAATGCCTAACCCCCCAGTTAAGGTAGTTTCTTATGAGGATGCTTCCATTTGTGTTGACACTACTATGAGAAAGTATCGTAAGAGAACGTCTAGCCTTAGAAGCAACCAATCTCAGCTGCTCATCAGTTATACTAAACCATACAAGGGAATTAGCAGAGATACCTTTAGCCAGTGGGTGCGCCATAGTATGGATCAGGCTGGGATAGACGTGTCTAAATGTTCTCCTCATAGCACCAGAGCTGCCTTACTTTTAGCGGCTAGTAGAGCCTCCGTTAACCTTGATGCCATCCTTAAGACAGCTGGATAGTCTTCAGAGTGTTGTTTTGCCAAGTATTACAATAGGCCTATGGTTACAGATTCCGATTGTGCACACTCTGTGTTGTCTACCACTTAGCCTTATGTGTATTTGCCTATTAAACAATTTGTCTGGTATGTGGGCTTCTTCATGTGTGAGTTTGCTTCGAAATCTCATGTGATCCCTCTGCATGGTAACGAGGTAGAATTAGAAAATTAAACAAGACTTAAGTTGTAGTTTGATTGAGATCCTACCGAGTTACAGCATTCTGTAACTCGGTAGAATCTCACTCAAACTTCAACTTACAGGAAAGTCTCGTTTAATTTTCTAATTAAATCGTGTGTCTCTACACCTTTCTTAGGTCGACAATTGTAATTAACGCATCAAGTCTTTAAAAAATGGTTTGGTATTTAGGCCTGTTTTTGAAATTTAAATGAAAATTAACCCATGAAGTTTGCGGTTATTTTTAAATATTGCGCTTCAGTGCCTAACTCTTCCCCCTCTCGACTAACCCTCCCCCCTCTCCTATCAGTGTATTAAAATTTTCACTGTGAGTACTTTTACTTGTAGTCTCTAAACTAATAGAGTTTTTTTACATCACTTTCGAATTACATTTCGATAAACATGCACAAAAGGCCAATAATTTCACAAAATGCACTGGTAAGTAATCTTCAAAACCAACAAACCTACCTGTCTTTTCTTGACCCATCTTTATCCTATGAAACAAACAAAAAATAGCAGAAATGATAATTATTGAGGAGATACACTGAAGACTTACATGTATAAACAGTCAGTGAGTTGCAACTAAGCACGAACATGTCACAGAAACAAGAACAAAAACATGACCTTATCATGTATCAAACATGATGTTTAGTCTGTTTGAATCTGTGTCCGGCAGACGTTTGTCTGAAATGAATTAAGTTGTGTAGTTTTTTTCTTTTACATGTTTTCCAATGGTTTACAATTATTTGAACATAACAATGGTACAGCACAGTTTCACTTAAAGTTAGTAACTAACAACTTAATTTGAGCGACAAATTTAACACAACAACAGTAACGTAATGGCCTGTTAACTTCAAATGTTTGACACCAAAGTGGCTCTGTTTTTTTTTGTGACGTGCACACACTTACACTGTAAGTAGATGAAACTGATAGTGTGTAAGTTAAAGTGTTAAGGTATATTTTAAGAAACTGGCACAAACATGTTTTTGTTTCACAACCATCAGTGTAGTGGATGATGAATCGAATGAATTCATCAGATCTGATAAAAGCATCTAGCTAACTTAAAGTATGTTTCCTGTTTTGCCTTTTCAACATCATTTATTTTTAACAAGCTTCACTTTTCTAGAGCTCCCTTTGATAACAGTATTTTACACTGCTGTATCATGTTTAAATAGAAATGTCTGTTTCAAAGAATTGTTTCATTATTCTTTGGGTTATCACATTACACTAGTATTAGTTCCCACTAAACGGCTGTCCCCGCTGCTAAACCTCTAGTAATAAGACAGTACACATTGGTCTGTCCCTGTGGCGTCCACATCAAGGAGGTTCGACGGTACCAAACTGTGCATTACCAGCGCCAAAAACTCACTTTAATTCTGACAATTCGGAAAAAAACTTGCACTAGATTGCACTTCAAAGAAGGGAAATTCGTTGATTCATCTGTAACTGCCTAGTGCAGTCTAATGCAAGCGAAAAAGAAGAAGACTTTGAGAATTTATTAAAATTTTTAACTTTTATAAACTCCTTGCCCACATAAGTAGCTATAAGTGCTACTCCACTTTGGGTATTTCTATGCTCAACGAGGCTAATGGATTTTTCCATTACCGATCAACTTGTAACACTAAACATGTTGCATGATTGGACCTCTGCAGATTAATTTAGTCACGAAAATAAAAGTATGAGGGCTACTTTACTTTGGGGATCACTACACACAATTAGGCTCACGGATTTTGCCATTACCGATCAACTTAAAAGTACAACGTGCATTAAATCAACGGAAATTCCTAAACTCGGTTAATCTAGAGATTTGAGTAATTTTGTCATTTCTGTTTCCATGCACGGGAATTGTTACGCTCTCAAGCGATATCATTTTGCATACATGTAATCACCAGAAAATAACACAATACCCTGCAATACATGCGGCATTATCGCACCTAGGCTGAACAACACAACAATCAAAGCAGATTCACTATAACACTCAAGAGCTTTTGAAATCTACTTAATATTCAACTATTCTCGATTACTGACTTTCTCTCTCAAATGATGATGATTGGTAACGTTGTGTAACGTGAAACGAAAAGAACGCAAATGAGCTGCAAAACTTCGCTACCTTTGTGGGTTCTTACACCGCCGCCTTCTGGTGAACAGTGAAAATGGCTCTTGCAATGCACGTGTTACACTGGACCGATGTGTGGTTGATGTGTTGTTGACTGCATAGATCACCTTACATCATCATTAATCAATCACTAAGCAGGCTTTTATCACACCATGTACCTCCCGATACCTACTTGCCTGCCCAACTACTGATACTACCGTGGGCCTCAGTTTGGGCAAATCGAGATTTTTTTCTGGGATATGTAGTGTATATTTACACTTTAAGTTTTACTACGTGGGGACTCCCAGGATGCTTCCTCGGGTTTTGGCCTCTGGGCTAAAACCCTGCAGGGGCAATAATAGAAACAGGTGTTGATAAAAGGGTCTATTTATCGATCAAATGAAAGCAAACGATAACGGACTGGGGTTGCGTGGAAATAAAATTGTCTTCAGTTTTAAAGCAAGGTGCTCGTGTTACTTTTAAAAGTACGGTATGACATCTAACCTGAAAGCCAATGCAGGTTTAAATGGTTAGTTTCTAATAACAAAGAAACTGTGGTGCTGCATTGGTGGGGAAGTGAAACACAAAAATTTGGATTTATCAACTGAGTTGATAATTAGGTAAATCAAGTAAAGAAATTCAAAAGCTGACGTTTTGAGCATTAGCCTTTCATGAGAACGAATCTCTGAAGGAATTGTGAGTTGTACGTGGTTTATAAATTGAACAGTGGAGCAACACCCTTCAAAGGTTGAACGTGAAAACAAGAATAAAGCAGTTGAATGAAAAGGGTTCGTTGATTCTGTGAGGACTAATAAGAGCACCAATTTGAAAGACGAATCTTGCCCTAAATTTTTCCGCTTTCCTTATTGCCTTGATGTAGCTGGGAAAGGCTCACTCATGCAGACTGTCATGTGTTGATCGAAAATGTTGGCATTTCGGTCTCCCTGATTTAAACCTCCCCAAAATCTCAATCTTTCAACATCTTGATAGGTTTCTCTTGTTGACGGTTTCTTTTCCTTTTTTCTTCCTTTGTGTTTTAATTATGTAATCACGCCTGTATTTACATAAATAATATATATATTCAATTAAATTTGTATGCTTTTTGTATTGTAATTATAACTTATGCAACCTTTTTTTCTAACTTTTGTTTTCAATTTGTCTACAAATAATAAGTGACTTGTTTATTAAAAAAAAGACATTTCAAGCTGATGATGCGTGACACTATTATAAACTAATTGCGATTTTGAGACGGCAATTCTGCATTATATTGACGGCTAGTTGGAAGAAAATATATTCCGTATTGGGCAGAGTTGCGAAGCGAGGGAGCCCAATACGGAGAATATATTTTCTTGAATTCCAGAATTTCCAGAATTGCCGTCACAAAATCGCAATTAGTTTTGTATCACGATTCAATCGTTTTTTTCGGGCAAAACAAACGCAAAACGGAGAATTTCTTGCACGGATTAAAACATAACTTCTTACAACTTGTCAAGTGTTGAACACGAATGTTTGTACGCGCTATCAAATGTTTGTTTTGCAGAAAAATTATGAAAATATGGACTTTTCTCACCATAAATCGGTGCTTCATACAAATAAGCTCAAAGTAACATCTTTATGTAATTACGCGGGATGACGTAGTCAGCCAGCGTCTAGGTTTCGGTCGATGGAATTTTTTCATCGGTGTCACAAATTGGCATGTTTTTTCAACTTTCCCGTTTCCCTTGCGCTTGGCAGGAGGCTCACGGGACGTCCCGGAAAAAATTGTGCGATTTTATTGGCTGTAACACTTTGAATCACGTGCAAGTCAGGTTGGGTTGAACACAAACAGCACGTAGGAGGCATAGTACAAACTCAAATCGATAGAAGAAACGAGAAGAGGATGTACTGTAAATGTACGCGCAAGACATGGCGCGACGTTTTTGTGCCACAAGAACACGCAAGCCGGCGCAAGAAGGGAAAATGCTATGTTTTTGCGGTTTACCCGCAAGAACATTCGAAACGCAAAAAGTTGAAAATCTAGCCGCAAGAAGTTACGAATGTTACGTACCTGATCTTAGATGGCAAAACGTAAAAAATCGTTTCAACCGTTTCTGATACGGTGATACGGGCTCAACTTAGAACTGACTCAATTCAGTTTTTTATGCCATCCAAGAAAGAGAAACAGAAAGTCCAAAAGCTATAATAATGGCAAACTACGTGAACTCTTCTTCAAAACAGGACATTCAAGTGCACGAGGTCACGGTAGATCTCGTGGGTGAACTCGCTAAAGATTTTCTGCATCTTTACCACTTTAATTTCCCAGCAAAACAGGAATGCTCAAAGAAATAGCATAGAAATATAATTTCAACAACACATTCACCTTTCAACACAGCTGCGAAAGCAATTTGCTGTCTTGAGACCCTTTGAGAAGTGCTCATTGCGTTACAGAAAATCATTCATGCAAATCTTACGAAATTTGCGGTTACAATTGACGTCTCAAATTTTCTTTAGATCGCAGAGTTTCCTTCGGACTTTTTTTGGTTTACTTCGAAGAATTAATGTGCTATCGACTAAAGCGTAATGAATGGACCTATTTTTACAAACATTACGTTGTTTTTACAATAGGCTTCGGAATTTAATATTCCTTCTCACCCGAGTCACCATGCTTCATTTCTCACACGTGGGCGGCAACTAAATAGTCCTTACATAGACCAGCAATTCCGCGTAAACGCCTTCAGGCGTCTTCTTGTTTTAGTAGGTTCCCGAAGGCGGCAAAACAAGTAAAATAACGCAAACTCCACGGCCTTTTCGTTCAAAACTTTTTCAAAAAGATGATTGCGTGAGCGCGCGCACAACAACACCTCGACAAAAAGAAATTGTTTAAAACAAATCAAAACATGTTTTAGTTCTGGTCTTATCTTGCCGTTTCGATAACATGGACTCTTAAGTTGGATATCGCTTTCCTTTACCTTTCAAACGGCAAAGTAATTGACATTTCTGGCCGCTTTTCGACGAGAAACTTTGAATTTCTGTTTTGAATGGAAGAAGCCCGACAAAAAGGGGCGCAAAATTTTCAACCAATCAGTGGCTCGCTTTTGAGACGTCAATACGTAGTTATATTGACGTCTCAAAAACAATCAAAAGAAACGAGATACAAGAAGGAAATTCGGTCGGTCGGCTCGGTCTGATCCTGCCATTCAGTTTAAAGATTCGCTCCATCTCTTGCTGTTTGCGGCAAGTGTTATTTCCGGTGCATTGCTTTAAGCCACAGACCATGATGTCATCCACAGAGTGCGCAGGCGGGCTGGCTCGGTTGGCAGGGCTGGCTCGGTCTACCGAGATGACTGCTCAGCCCGGTATTACATGAGGCGAGCCAGCCCGCCCACGGCTAAATTTAGAAGCTGTCGTGTGAAAAGATGGCTTCATCAAAGAGGATGAATCGAGTGTTTTTAGTTTCGCTAATCCATTGTTTTGGTGTATTATTTTCAGTTTTACGTAGCTTTATGGTCTCATAAACCTTTAGGTGTTATACAGTATTGTGCAAAAGTAATGAGAACGAATTTCGACGAATTTCGACGAAAAGTTTCGAAAACCTTCGAAAATGAGCAATATTTCGAACCAAACGAATTTTCTTCGAAGTTTCGTTGCTTTTTCGAAACTGCTATTGTTTTGCCGTTTGCGAAAAATCGCGCTAATCCGCGAAAAGTCATGCGAAATTTCGAACGCCATTTCGCCGATAGTATCGAATTTTCGCAACTTAATTGGAAGAGGGCTTCGAAATTTCGAAGACTGTTTCGAAAAGTGTTAAAAAATTCGAAGACTGCTTCGAAATATCGAAGAGTGCTTTAGACTCGAAGATCGTGACTGCTGCGTTACTCATTACTGAAATGCAATCCGCTTGTTTGCGGACAGTTACAGTTGTTATGCTGCCCTAAAGATGTTTTAAGCGGGAAAATACTCTGTTTATGAAGGCCCAATTTGTAATAAAGATTACTACCATGTGCCCAGTATTTCTTGGCAGTGTATCGCGAGTGAGATTATATTTTTAGTAAACATTAGCTTTGCGAGCATCACGCCAAATTTATAAAAAGTCATAACTCCGGTTTTAAAAGGCCTATAACGATGATTGAAACGGGAAAACACGCCACATTTAGAGGAAAAAATTTAAATAAGGATTACACGATGCATCGAGTATTTCTCAGCACCGTATTGCGAGCGAATGGTATTTTTTAAAGTAAACATTAGCCGCTGATGAGCGCGTGAGTAGCGCTTTTGTTCTGCAGGCGTCATGGCAAATTTATAAAGTCATAACTCCAGTTTTAAAAGGCCTATAAAGATGACTGAAACGGGTTAACACTCCACATTTAGAGGCACAATTTGTAATAAGGCTTACACGATGCGTCGAGTATTTCTCAGCACCGTATTGCGAGCGAATGTTATGTTTTTTTAGTAAACATGAGCCACTGATGAGCGCGTGAGTAGCGCTTTTGTTTTGCAAGCGTCACGGCAAATTTATGAAAAGTCATACCTCCGGTTTTAAAAAGCCTATAAAGATGATTGAGACAGGAAATACTCTACATTTAAAGGTCTGATTTGTGATAGAGATTACCACTATGCCCCGAGCATTTCTCGGTACTTCATTGCAAATGAATTCGCATTTTTTTCTTCGCACATGTATTTAAAGCAGGGTCACTCAGGTGAGGAAGATATAAATATCCGAAGAGTTTGAATAGAAAGCAACGAAATGTTTGCAAAATATTTCCATTTACGACGTTGAACTCTATATCACATTAATCTTTGCAGGAAACCAAAAATAATCCGAAGAAAACTCTGTGAGCTAAAAGGTAATCCGAGACACAAATACACCGTATGCAAATTAAGCACGATTTGCATGTATGACATTCTGTAACGCTATGAATAGTTCTCAAAGCCGTCAAGACAGCAAATTGCTTTCTGAGATGTGTTGACAGGCGATGGTGTTGCTAAAATATATTTCTTTACTGTATAGAAAGAGAAATATCGATCTTCTGGTGAGCCATTTTGCTCTGAAGCGAAATTTAGTGACGAGAAACTGCTGGCCCGGAAATCGCGATTACATGGCACATTTTCAGCCCGGCTAGCCGGGATACTGGCATCGCGATGCTAGCTAGCCGGGCTAAGATTTTTCCACGTAATCGCAAAGTTGATTTTTAGTGTGCTTCACAGACGTGCCGAGATCCCAGCAAACCGAGCCAGCCCGGCTAACCGGGCCAGCCCGCCTCATGTAATCGGCCCCTTAAAGTGTTCTGCTATAGGAAAGCCAGGAGATCGGTTGCGGATGAAATGTGCGCTAAAACGTTCATGCAGTCGCCTTCCAGTCTCCCCAATGTAAATGCTGTTGCAGCGGCGACACGAAATACTGTATACAACATTTTCAGACTGACAGGTGAAGTAGTCACAGATGTTATATGCATTCTTGGGGCCCTGTAGAACGGTCCGAGATATGATATACTTGCATGTGTGGCAGCGAGGTCGTCGACAAGGAAAGGATCCGGAATCAGAAGGCGACGACAAACCATCAGCAGAGTGCACAAGGATATCCCTGAGGTTTCGGTCTTGACGATATGCCACAAGTGGGGGCTCAGAGGAAATCCTACGTGTCTCGGGATCAGAGGCCAAGATATTGAAGCTATTGAGCAATTGCTTGATACCGGCGTTAAAAGGATAGTACATTAGTACCAAAGGGACTTTAATGCTATCGCTGAGACGTGGTGGCGTTGGTGTCTCGTGGCGTGGAATGGTAGCAACTCTATATATGCAGATCGCTAATAAGTTGGCTCTCAGGATAACCACCCGCCCGAAAGTGATCCATCATCTCTGTGGCTCTGGTCTTGAAATCATCATCATCGGAGCATATCCGACGGAAACGGAGGAATTGGCTGTACGGAATTGCCAGCTTACAGTGATCAGGATGGAGTGACGTCTGGTGAAGGTAATTATGTGTATCAGTGTCCTTGTAGTACACCAACATCTACAGTCTGTTGTTGTTGATCTTCAACGTGATGTCAATAAAAGAAAGTTCTAGTTCACTGATGGTAGATGTGAACTGGAGAGCTGGATGAAACTGAGAGACGTAATCAATAAACTTCTCGAGATTGATGTAATGATCAACAGCAGAAAATTTATCCTCAGTGAGAAGCTAGCTTGAAACCTTGGCATTGTGCTTAACAAAAGGGTCATCATCATTTGCACTGAAACCTTCGCTATCGGCATCAAAAAAATGAGCCTTTAATCAGAGGCGGCGATAGAAATTGACTGGTAATCTGCCTTGGAATTCATCAGTGTTCTTATTAACAGGAACAAAGAAAAGGCCTTTGCTGAGAACAGATGTTTCAGCTTCACTGAGCTCCATTTCAGCAGGAATAGTGAAGTTTGTGCACTGTGTGAGTCACCTAGGTGTTACCAAAGGATTCAGCTTGTGTAGTGTTTTGAAGAGCTTGTAACTTTCTGTTCTTGAGTGTCACCAGTTGTGCAAACAATCAAGAATTTAACTCGTGAATATAACGCCTTATTCGATGAAAGTCCTCTTCAGTACACACGATGCGCAGTTCTTGGCGACATCTAGACATCATCTCAGAAGCTGTATCACACCGCATTGTCATGGAGCGTATGGTTGCCTGCATGAGTTGTCTTGAACAGGTGTAGGTAATGTAGCCAACCTGGCGGACATATAATTATTGTCTTTGGTCGTTACCACCTTGATTGAAAGCAGTCATGTGTTGATTGAAAGCCACGAGGAATCAATTTCTTCTATATACAACGTCCACTAAAGTTAATATGGCTTATCTAACGTGTTTTCTTGAAGGTGTTGTTGGCGAGAGCTTCTGCAGTGGCTTGAATGTTAGCGGGAAATTCTTCAAGGTACTCAATAAGTTCGCGATGTAGGTCGGCCGTTGTTGTCATCGAAATCGTTGTGATATTAAGTCGCAGTAGAGTTATAAAACGTGGATAAGTGATGAACAAAAGTTCAAAGTACCTGCGACACTAATTAAGATGAAAGTATTAAAACCAAAAGGTAGGTAACGCAAAGTCGCACACGAGCCGAGGTGGCCCACACGGTCGGAGCTTATCCCGGTTTCTGTAGCATGAAGCAAGTGAGAGTATTGCTACTCCCCCCTGGATGGGATGCCAGTCCATCGCAGGGTTACCCCAGCAGTATGTCGCCGGTACTCATTTATACACCTGGGTGGAGAGAGACAATGTGGGGTAAAGTTTCTTGTCTAAGGAAACAACACGATGTAGGGACTGGGCGTCGAACCACCGACTTCCAACGCGCTAACCTCTACCTCACTACACCCAAAAAACTTATTTTGAAAACCAAACGTTTCGGGCTTAGCCCTTCATCAGTGGTATATCAACGATTTTGAAATTGTGCGTGACAACAACCGACAACAACATTTGTTTAAGAAAAGCACGCGCAACGATAGACACATGCGCGCGTGAGTCCAATCTCGTCCCCAGAGCCCGCGCTCATTTACGGTCAGCGGAATCGAAATGCCATGGACTCTGGGAGAATCAAAAGCCGGATGCCACTTTTGCGGCTTCCGGTTTTTTAAAGCGCATGTGCGCCAGATTTTGAACTGAGCATGCGTTATGGGCAATCTCGTTCCCAGAGGCCGCATTCCTCAGGTCCCGCTGACCGTAAATGCACGCGGGCTCTGGGGACGAGATTGGCGTTATGGGTCGTGTAAAGACAAAAAAGACGCGAAATATTAGGACGTCCCGTCGGAAGTCCCCTTGTTTTTGGTACTTTTGACATTCACGCGAGACTCGCGTGAAAATGAAAATAATCCTCGCTCGCAGACTCGCGAAGAAGGCCGCACCGGTTTCTATAAATTTGTTTAAATTTGTTCACTTCACGTTAGAAAATTCAATTCAGAAAAGAGACCGGGCCTCTAATGAAAAGAACGCCAATATGAGGCGCTGAAGACTGTTGTTGTTGAGGGTAAAGATACCATTTGTGTACTGCCAGCTGAATATGGAAGATCTCTCAGCTACCTCCATGCGTTTGTGACTGAATGTGTGTGTGTGTGTTTTTTAGCAAAAGTGGTGAAGAGAAAATTAACTCTTTTCTTGTAGTCGTATCCTCATTAACCTTTTGGTAGACGAACAAATATCAAACATGAAAGTTTTCAAGGGTACTGAAAACGTAGCCATTGTCGAAGAGTTTGAAGTGCCGCCCCAAATTTTATTTCACATCTTACGGCCCTTTACAAAATTAATTAACAAATTTTCAGCGACATCATGAAAGAAAAAAACGATAGTCATGGACGAGGTTCATTTAGCAGTCAAATAGTGTGTAGAACCTTTTTGTGTTTTGTAAGCTTACTAATTTGAAAAGTCTAACTGAGCAAGAAATCAACCTTTAAAAAACATAACCTTGTTTTTAGCGCGTGGTAAGCTTAAAGTGGTACTATGATCAAAAAATCACTTTTATTTTTTCTTCGGATTTCGAAACTATGTTTGTTAAACACTCCCCAAGCGAAATTATAAGCGTTAATTTTGAGAAGAAGACCGTTAATTTAAACTGCAATTTTCCGGTTTAATGGTCCGCCATTATTACACCAGAAAGGATACAATGACGTCATACACTCAAGAGCTGTAAAATGTAGTGAGTGAACACCGCTTACAAATTATGCAAAACACGAGTTTGAGAGTGTGAAAGCTCAAAACTCCCGTGCTGCATACTAAATAAGGCACTTTCACACACACTGCATTCTACAGCTCTTGAGTGTATGACGTCATTGTATCCTTTCTGGTGTAATAATGGCGGACCATTAAAACGGAAAATTGCAGTTTAAATTAACGGTCTTCTTCTCAAAATTAAGGCTTATAATTTCGCTTGGGGAGTGTTTAATAAACATAGTTTCGAAATCCGAAGAAAAAATAAAAAAGATTTTTTGATCATAGTACCACTTTAAGCTTACATACGCGTAAAAATTAGCTTTTTTACAGAGTCCGACTGCTTATTTATTAAGGAAGACACAAAGCAAATCAACTGTACTGTTGCTATTAAACGGTCTTAGACAAAATAGAGAGGTAATTTATTTATGAAACGTACCCAAGCTGGCGTCGTGTTGTGTTCTCCTTTCAACTGTGCTGGTGTTGTGTTTTCTCCACCACTATATACGTCGGTAAATATTTTACAACGGTATAGGTTTTGTTCGGAAAGCTCGTTTGCCCAAATACTAAAACATTACATAAATAATGTAAACACAACAAAATGACTTAGGTACAATTTATTAACGAGTATCACAGGTCTGTAAATAATTCAACTCAGTGAATCAAGGCAAACTGAACAGCCACTTTCTAGTACAGCTAGAAACATTGAAAATCTATCACAATCAAGGATGGACGATTTCTTACAAAGACCATTAAAGTTGATAGTGAAAACAATTTACTACTAAAGAAAGACCTTTTACCTACAGTCGAAGAGGTTTACTAGTCCTGCCAGCTGCAAACTTTCAAAGCTTACAAATACGACCGATATATACGATGTCTTGCAAAAATAAACAGGATCGCTGTTCTCGTTGTTTTTGTCATTCTGTCCGGCCGCTGTACTAGTCTCTGCACCACGTAATTCAAGAAGCCAACCCACTATTCACTTTTCAGCTACAGTGAGATTATCTGCTCAAGTTCAACAAAATAAACGTAAATCCTGTCTTCTATTCCATCAAACTCGCACATGGCTCCGCGGAGTGAACAGATTTTTAACACAAAGTCGCTTATTTTAACTTCTAAGACTGCACTGGAAAGATTGTCAGCCACCATTGTCCATGAACCATACTTTAGAGCTGGAAATTAGAGGAATCATTCCAAAATTGTGCTCCTTCGACCGTCGTTTATCTAGGGTTTTCATTCAGCTTTTGGCAAGAACCGCTGCAGCGTATCACAAGGTTTTGGCGCCTTTTTCGTTTTAATCATGCCACCGACACTTGTTCCCTTTTTACGTCTTGTCTAACATGAATGTGAATTTCACTGCATTTAACGATTCTTTGGGAGTTTGTATAGCCCATTTTCTGATTTCTTTCCCACTGTCCGTCTCTGACGTGATCGAAAACGTCCAGCAAAATCATCGCAAGACATTTTCGCTTCCTGTTTTGAAACTTACTCGTAGACTTCCGGTAAATTTCAGTAGCCAATCAGATTTCGATTCGTCAGCATTTTAAAATTGATTATTCCAGAGGTCTTACATCCTTGGTGCTGACCAAAAGGAATGCAGCCTCTGGGAACGAGATTGGCGTGAGTCTCAAAAGAAAGAGAAGTTAATGTTCGATCAGCCCACGTGGTCGCACAGTTCCCAGCTTGAAGATTAACGGCATTTCCAGTCTTTTCCGGTGGATGTTATTGCCGGTGCAGAGCTTTCGTATTTCAAATCAGCACTCTTGATCCCCACAGAATCTTATTATTTGAAACAAATGTTTTTCATTCACCTAATTTATTCTTGTTGCCATGTTTCCACCAATAGCATAGCTCCACTGTCCAACATATAACCCATGCATACAACCCACAATTTCTTGATATGCTCTGAAGAAGGGCTAAAGCTCAAAACATTAGCTTTTGAATTTCTTCACGGTGTCCAATTTACCTAGTATCAATTCAGTTGATAAATCCAAGATGTTGCAGGTTTAACTTTACACTACTCACGGAGTATCTGCGTTACATGTACATGTACCTCAACATGTGCTTTGAATCTTGGTCTTGGTGGCTTGTACTTCTGTCAAACAGAACAGCACAAAACGTTACCTTCCAAACTTAACTCGTCATGCGCCTGTTTCAAAAGAGTTTTTTTATTTTCAAAAATTGTCTGGCCAATGTTTTTCTTGGCGGGAAATCGCATGACCATCGTCGCTTTTCAAAAAGAGGTTTCTTTAAAAAGCTTATAAGTTTATTTAGCAAAACGATTGTTCCACATTACTGAAGTTTAAAACTTGAGAAAAAACATCTATTATCTATAAATGAAAAGAAAAAGTTCAAAAGAATACTGGTGGAAGGCGAAAAGTTCAAGTTACGAAAGTTGCCTTCAAAGGACTTCATCTTTGTTTTCTTCACGGTGGAGAGCTTGTCCTGTTCTGAAAGACAACCGAGTAAGTGAAGTTTTTAAAGGGTTTAAGGTGGCCCGGAACTATTTATTTGCGAGAGGGGCAACTGTTTTGAAATCAAATTTTTAGCTGCTCAACAGCATTTGATTGCTGAGATATTTTAGGCCCTGAAAAAGGAATGCCTGAAGTTTATCAAAAGCGTACTTTTATTGAGATCAATACGAAAATACGAACATTTTCAGCAATTTTCTTGAACGTGGTTTTCGACGAAAATGCGTATTATTGGGAAAATGAAAAGATGTTTTTCCTTCATGTTACTCTGAACGGGTGCTGGAACCTTAAAGATTTCAGGAACCAAGTTTCAGACAAATCGGCTCCACACAACCTTTATAGCAAACGGTAATTAAAACTATTACCAGAATATTATGTACACGCAATGAGCCATAATTACTACGAAAAGGATTAAAGCAACAAAGAATCGCACTTACTAGTACAAAGGTAAATATGTCTTGTAACTTATGTATCAGAGTCAAAGCGATGAGGAGTAGTTTTGTCGACATTACACGGTGAAGCGAGAGCACGCCTTGCCAGTAAAAATTATGGCAACCACGTTGTTTTCCAGGTTTCGCTCAATTTTTTGCTCTTTTTGTCTTATTTCGTGAAACCTTCGTGAACACCCATAAAACAGTTGATACCAAAGCTCCTGAGCAGATTTTGCCGTATTCTGACAATACTCTTTTCAGAAATAAGGCAGCAAATTCGGGTCACTCGCGAGCTGTTCAATTAGACTGCTCTGAAAACCGTTTTGTAGAAAAATAAATCAATATCACAATGCTGTTTTGGAATTCTGCACGGGGACGATTTGCCACAATTGCCCCTTGGGAGTCCACCTTGCGGAATAATTTGAATAAAGTAAGGTGATCTGCTCTTCCACGCACTGGCTAAGGACCAACACTTGATTTAATTTATCCCTTTATTCCAAAATTCCAAAACAGCATGTGTGATATTGATTTGTTTTTTCGACAAAACAGTTTTCAGAGAAGTTTGGTTGAGCAGCTCGCGAGTGACGCGAATTTGCTGCCTTATTTCTGAAAAGCGTATTGTCAGAATACGGCAAAATCTGCTCAGGAGCTTTGTTATCGACTGTTTTATGGGTGCTCACGAAGGTTTTATGAAATAAGACAAAAAGAGCAAAAAATTGAGCGAAACCTGGAAAACAACGTGGTTGCCATAATTTTTACTGCAAGGGGTGCTCTCGCTTCACCGCATAATGTCGATAAAACTATTCCTTATTGCTTTGACTCTGATACATAAGTTACAAGACATATTTACCTTTGTTCTAGTAAGTGCGATTCTTTGTTGCTTAATCCTTTTCGTAGTAATTATGGCTGAATGCGTGTGCATAATATTCTGGTAACAGTTTCAATCACCGTATTCTATAACGGTTGTGTGGAGCCGATTTATCGCAAACTTGGTCCCTGAAATCTTTGAGGTTCCAGCACCTGCTCAGAGTAACATGAAGGTAAAACATCTTTTCATTTTCCCGATAATGCACATTTTCTTTGAAAACCATGTTCAAGAAAATTGCTCAAAATGTACGTATACTCCTGTCGATCTCAATAAAAGTACACTTTTGATAAACTTCAAGTACTTGTATTCGTTTTTCAGCGACTAAAATATCTCAGCAATCGAATGCTTTTGAGCAGTTAAAAATTTGATTTCAGAACAGTTGCCCCACACGCAAATAAATAGTATCGGGCCACCTTAAGGTACATGATTTTGAGCATTTTGCACGCTTTGAAATGGAAATTTAATTTATGTCATTTGAAATTGTCATTTACTTTTTCACTGACTTATGTCGGCGTTGACTTAAAAAAAAATATTGGAAAACGCGCTCAGATATGAGACAGCTGCAGCTCTTGAACATTTTGCCATCACGATGCAGGAAGTGTGACGCGAATTTCATTTAAGTATAGACTTACGGGTTTTCGAATAAACTTTTTCAAAAATGATTTCTCCGTCCATCATTTTGTGTTTGTTCATCCATGACAGTAGGTCAAAACACAGTCGTAAGACAACAGCACAAGCATCGATCACTTCGGTGAGATGTCGGCGAATAATTGTTTTCAATTTCGACTGTCAGGTCCATCCCTTTGTGCAATTGCCGATTTTCTTGTCCTAGAAGTTTTCAATAGTAATAATCTTTTAAGCAAAGCAGTTGTCGGCTTGAAGTTATTTTATCCGAAATGCTAGCTTTCGAAAACAGTTTTGCGCGTTCCCGGCAAAGCGCCCAAATTTATTTAAGCTTAACACATACTTCGCAGCTGCAAAAATTATACCACAATTTAAGCAAGTTTGGTGTTTGCTTGTTTTCAATCTCGATGGTCTCTAGTTAGAGAATAAAATATAAAAGTTATGCGAAGCAGTTTTTGGTTTAAAGCTATTTTATCCGATAAGCTTCCTAAAACAGTTTTGTGTGTTCCTCGAAGTGTCCGAATTTCTTCGAGGCCGCTAAACTTATGAGACATAAGATAATTTTAATACAGGTGCTTGGAAGCTCCCCAAATCCTTTCTTTCAGGTAATCTCAGTAAAATGCCAGACTGAGTATAAATTTTTGACTAGACTAATAGTGGCAGTTCGTGTTATTTGTTAACATCCGAACAAGATGAAAACCCGAAAAGATGTTGTTTTAAATGAGTGCCGTTTTAAGTTTATTCAAGAGGACAGTAAAAAAAAAAAAAAAAAGAAAGAAAAATGACAGGATATGGAAACATTGCAAAAACTAAGCAAGACGGCTCGTGAGTAAAATATGTGTTAATTTAGTTTGATGGCCGAAAAAAGATTAAATCAAGCGGTACTCAGCCTCTAGAAATGACCTTTCGAGCTCGGATTCACAGAACAGATCCCCAAAATATTGGAGGACAATTCGGAACACCTTTCGGGCTTTTTGAGAAACACTTTATAAAAAGAGAACGAGCCAAAGCAAGCCCCGAAATACATTTGGGACCGAAACGTTTCAGGACTATTCTTGAGAAACGAGCACCAGCTTATTCCTTGGGAGCTCCTCTTTTAGCCTTGGCTAAATTTATTTATTAGCGATGTGTTTAAGATAATTTAATTGTGAAAAAGGTGACCTTTGGTCGGAGCAGAGCGTGAATTGAGAACTTCCATGGTTATCATTATGTTGAGCCACATTTTGGCTAATTTTGACCGACGATGCTTTTGTTCTTTTAATGGAAGAAACACCACAGGCAGCCCAAGTTAAGGTTGAGAGCTACCCATAAATTAGACTGTTTCTTCCACGCTATGCATAATAATGACATCGGCAACATTTAAGAGTTTGTATGGAAACTGGCTACAAAACGTCTCAAATTGCCACAAATCAGAAAGAAGTCGAATTTGCTTTGTTTCATTGTTGTATTGGTCATTATTTGAGGGCTAACTGGGCTGTTTTGGAGCTTTTTGCGCGAGAAATTGAGGTTTTTATTTCTCATGTTTGCTGAACGTTTACAATTAATTAAAGGCAGAAAACAGTTTCACACTGCACCTCACTTGAGGTTCGATTCGATAAATTTCATCACAATAAACGAATCACCCTAAAACTTCAAAGGTGTATTCTTGAGTCTTTCGCATACCTCTGTTCTTTCTCATGGGTTCCAGATCCTAATCTTTGCGAGCCGCCTTTCGACGACAAAATTGCCCTCAGCCGGGGAGGGGCTGAGTGAAATTGTCGACAAACAAAAGACGACGCAGCGGAGAGTCAAGAGAGTTCAGTTTGAACTATTAGAACGCCCATGAAATTTACTCACCTCACTTGACGAGGGACGACTGAAGAACTATCTTAGTGCTGCACTCTAATCAATCGATTCGATGATTTTTATGGTATTTGGCGCAAGTGATGCTGCTCACTGGCCGCAAAACAACCTCATTATTTAATTCCGATATATAGGGTTGTCTTACCCTAAAAAAATATTGCTGTGACCGTGGAAAAATATACCTACCACAATTTCCATTCCTTTGAAAACCGGTGCAATTTTTTGTTTTTTTTTTTCTAGGTGGAAACTGCTCCTTGTCTCTGCTTCTAAATTTCGACGACATTTTTTGTGGTAAACAAGTAAATGTGACGGAACAATTCGCTATGCTAATATCACAGGCTTACCATCCGCTGTTTGTGTTGCGGACCTGTGCTAGCTGAATATTAATGGCCGCTTCGGTTGTGTACAAAGGATTCTGTGAATACGATAATTAAGGCTTTTTGAACGGAAGAAAGTCAAATAAAAACGCTTAGAAACATGAACACTGTGTTAATGTCTGTTATTATGTGCTTGGTTTGTCGATTAAAGCTCCGGAAAGCGGTTTTAGAAACTTGAAGGTACTCTATAAATGTATATACACTCACAAGGCATGCAGCTTCAAGAACCTCAACTTTCCGACCGGCTTGGGATTTCGCCAAAATTAATACACATAACCTTGTGCCTTTGACAAAAGAATCCCGGTTCTTCATCTTTCCCGGTTATATTACGAACCAATTTAATGACCAGCTCCCAGTTGGCTTGTTAGCTCAATTGGTTAGAGTGCTGCACCGGTATCGCAGAGGTCAGGGTTCGAATCCCGGCAAGCCTGATTTTTTCAGGCTTTCTTTTCGCAACTGCGAGGATCTTCTTTACATTTATTTCTTCATTCCGCAGTTCAAATATATGAATTTCATATATTCATAATTTCACTATACTCACTGTAAAAGGTTTCATATAAATGAATGTGTATTGAATGCGTATTTGATTTACAAAAAACCAATACATTAATTTTTTTCGACTACATGTAGTTAACTTAATATATAAATAATAAAATAAATTGGAATTTGCAGTGGCACCTCCACAGAGTGGCTCTTCGACCACTGATTCCAGATGGAATTTGGAAATGTTGGTTTTTGTGGAGGGAGGAAAACCGGAGAAGCCGGAGAAAAACCCTCGGAGCAAGGACGAGAACCAACAACAAACTCCACTCACATATGACACCAGGGGCCCGTTTCTCAAAAGTCCCGATATCTTTTCGGGCCCGGAAAGCTATTTTATGTCCGCGATGTTTGCATTTAAGACTCAAATTTTGTTGGTTTTGAAAGTGAGCAATAAAATTCTCAGTTGATTAAACAAGCCGGGCTGATGTGCGGGCTAAAAACTACGCCAACGTTCTCTAGATTTTGACTTTAAAATACAGCTTCGGGCCCGAAAAGTTACCGGTCTTTCGAGAAACGGGCCCCAGGACCGGGAATCGAACCCGGGTCACATTGGTGGGAAGCGAGCGCTCTCTCCACTGCGCCATCCCTGCTCCCAACTTAACTCCTATATGCTAATGTATGCCTCGTTTAAATGGATGAAAAATTTGTGACAGTAATGTTTGTGTCATTAAAGATGTGTTTATTGTTCATCGTGGTGTAAGATAGGTAAGATGAACGTATATTCGTTTGTCTCACGATGGAATCGCTTTGAGTTGTTGATCGCGACATTTCGACTGCGAAATATCATATATTTGTCTCATCGTGAGACAAACGAATATACGTTCATCTTACCAGTAATGTTTGTGTTACTATAATCAAGATTATTTCAAGTGCGAGATTTTAACAGAGTTCCCCAGCCAAGATATTCCCCCATTAGTTCTGCATGCACTGAGTGCCTATGTTGTGCACATGTATATTCATTTGGATTTCTGTAATGTTACACACTGTACATTCCCGTATCCTTAATAATAGGTTTACCTTGAAGTGTGTTATATGATTGTATATCAATAGATCGTCAGGCTGGTGTACAGGTGGGACGACAGGTAAATCAACACAACCTGCTGACTCAATACAAGGCAGGAATACAAAGCTGTGCTTTGGCTTGTAGCAACTTGGCCTGCAAATAGTTAGGTAATAGTTAGTAATTCTTCAGTCTTGGGTTTGTTTGTTTGTTTTTTTAGGGGTTAGTACCAACTACTTAGGCACATGTAACCTTCCCCTGGTTAGCCCAGTTCGTAGCAATGATGGAGTACAGTGCAGAAACAGCTCAAGAGCTCCCGAGCTCAAGCTCCTCTTAGATGACCTTAGATTGGTCTAACAAGAACGAACTGTTTATTCACCCTAAGAAAACTGAATATGTGATCTTTGGAATTGCTATGAAACTTAATCAATTTGACTCTGATAATCTTAGTGATGTTTACTTAGGACGTCAAGTTCTTAGGCGTATACCTAGACCAGTCCCTATCATTTAAGGAACATGTCACTCGGCTAGTTAATAAAAAACTAGTCAACTTGGTTTGCTTAGTAGGGTAAAAAATAGCTTTACGGTCCACGCAGCTGAAAGAGTCTTCACAACTACGATACTTTCTAAGTTAGATTATTGCGATTTGTTTGGAACAACTTGGCTCCTTCTAGATATAATACATTAGAACGACTTCAAACAAGGGCTGCTAGAATTGATTTGAAAGAGAGCAATCTTAATCATGATCAACTGTTGTGTCAATTAAGTTGGATGTCCCTTAAGTCGCGTTCTATTATGCATAATGTAACTGTCGTATTTAAGTGTGTCCATAGCAATGCTCCAGATTTGTTTTGGAAGTATTTCATCACATAATTATTCTACTAGGCGTAATGGTCTAGATCTTTTAATTCCTACAGTACGCACAGAATCTGCAAAGAAAGGTAGTTTTTATTCTGGAGCCCAAGCTTTTAATAATTTGTCACCGTTTTTGAAAGAAGTTGAATCGTTAGCAGTCTTTAAAACGAAGCTTAAGGATTTATTTTTATACATTGTACATAGTTTTTATTTCACCATTGTATTTTGCAACCTATATTATTATTGTAATTTTTCTTAATCTTATTATTTGTTATTTTTAGTTGCCCAGGGCACCCATTTATAACAGCTTTTGCTGACAAGTTTACCCTGGTAAAACATGTTATTATTATTATTATTATTATTATTATTATTATTATTATTATTATTATTATTATTATTAAAGTCTAACCAGGGCCTTAAAAATTAAACTGGTTCATTGGTTTTGGTTTTAGAGCAGTTTTCAATTGAGTGTCAAAAGTAATTCGTGTTTTGCTTTGGTTTTGCTTTACTTCTCCCTGTGATTGGTTAAAAAATCTTGCGCCACTTTCTCGACCAATCAGAAGTAAATATTCGCCAATATTTACTTCGCCTTCAGCGAGTAATTGTTAAATATAATTCTATTGTACATGTCTCAGTGCAGATTTAAATCTCATTATATACACCATAAGTACAAGCGCTACCTTAAAGTTTGCACCACCAAGCCATGAGTTATTCACTGTCTGCTGTGTAGGTACACAGAACATTTTAGTTGTCAGGTTTAATTTAAAAAGAATTTAAAGTTACTGGTATTAAGTTTGGACCACTGGATTTATGTGTAGAACTTCCGTGCATATAATATACAAAAGGAAAAGGGATTGTCGAAATCAAAACCCCACAAAATAAAGTGTTGCTTTTGGTGCCATGTAGTCAGGTTGCAAATATTTCAACACTTGAAAAGAAATAAACAATGAAAGAGATTTTGAATAAATTACATACACATTTTAGAATTACACATGGATTGGTAAAAACACTGTTATTAGAATGATAATTGTTTTTCTGCGTGTATGTAACATCATGATTGAATGATTTGTCGATTGTTGCACGGACCATCATTTTGTATTTTTTGCCGTAACTGTTAACTAATCCCCAGTCCCCCTTCATTTGTTTTGGCAGGCCCGTAGCAGGGGGAGGGGCAGGGGGGGGGGGGTGGGGGAGTTAAAAAACATTACAATTAATGTGCCAAAAAATATATAACTAAAACAAATTAATGTGCAACAATCAGTCTTGAATGCTGATGCTAAAAGTGCCTTGTATAATTCCACAACAGGAAGCAGCTTTTTGGAAAATGTTCAACGAACGATATTGTCACCATGAAGTGTCCTTTTTGACGAAATCGACACAAACTGTGGCATTGTGAACAGCGTTAGTATCTATCTGACATGAATTTTTGTATGCCTTGTGACCTATTTGTTAACGTCTGTATTTTGATGGGGGGGGGGGCTTTGACAAGGCCAATTTGCTTGCCCCCCCCCCCCCAGTTATCTCCCCCTGAAGATCACGGATGACAAGATCGTGTTCCCTAGAGTTGAGTCTTGCAGCAAGGTGCTTCTGGGGCAGCCAGCTAATCGAAATGCGTTGGCCATGCTGCAGGAGTTATCTTTTAGGACTTGCAACACCTTCTCGTAGCGCTGGTGGATACCTGAGAGGCTGTGGGTGGTGACACAGTTTGTCCCTCTGCTGCTGCTGTTGCTGGGGCTCATCAGGTCGGCTACTGCGAAGTGTGTGTATTTCGGCTTTGAGGTCTGCCATCTTCTTTTTCGCCTCCGCCAACTTACTTTGAAGTGTTTTTATGACCTCCTCCTTGGTTCTGACGAGGTCTGCCAGCTCCTCCGCGTCTTTGTTCGCCTCTTCGCACTCATTCTCTCTTTCAGCTAGCTCAGCCACGATTTTTTCTTTTTTTTTTGGTCGCTGGTTCCTAAAGGACAGGGACACCCTCTAGTAGTCTTTTCTGAGATTATCATAGAGCCTCTGGAGATCTTTCGTTGGCTTCTGTTCCTTTGGTGGCGGCCTGAGATCATGATGGTGGCTCTTCTTCTCTGCGCTTATGGTTTGCGGTCCTTTTCTTTTTTGCAGGTGTCTGATCCATACAGGAACATTGGTGGTTATCACCATGGCATACAGTGCACTTAATAGTGCACTGAAACCACCACAGATGGTACATTTCAGGATACGCTGAGACATTGGACCCACAGTAATTGGCTACCCGTTGTTGTGGTTACCCTGCCGTATTTATTCGAGTTTTGTGTTTTGCTTTGTTTATTGTGTAGTTTTATAGGTAATTTATTTAACTTCCTTTTTTTGTTCTTCTCTTTGTGTTTTGCTTTGTTTATTGTGTAGTTTTATAGGTAATTTATTTAACTTCCTTTTTTTATTCTTCTCTTTGTTTTCGTATATGGTAAAGCTAATAAAATAAATAAAACATGTATACAATTTTACTTTCCAAGAATACACAGTAAATTGTTGTCAAGTTAAGTCATTATGGTGTAATGGTGTGCACTACCAGTGTACGATGTAATTATAGGGTATGTTTTCGGTAAGAGTTTTGTTGACTGTTTAAAAAGAGCTCTTCATGTTTATTAAGTTATTTCACAGTAAAATTTAAGTAAAACGTAGCTGTCGGTAGCCTGTTGGCTCACTGTTGGTAGATTGTCGGTCGACAGTTGACCGACAGTCAGTGGAGGGGAGCTCTTCTTCACAAACACTCAATGATAATTACAAAAAATGAGCCTCATGCCATCAGGAGTACAGTACCATGCGTTGGGCTCAAAACAAGTTATTAGTTTTTCACAGCTTAATTGCCATTAGAAGAGCTTTTATTATCAGTAGTATTGTCGGCTCGTTGGTCAATTCTGGCCTCGTTTTGATGTTGAAGGATTTGATCGGTGGATGAGGGTCAAAAAGTCGGCCATGTTGGATTTTTCTGGATGGTGATTGGTGGAGAAGGAAGGGGTCAAAAGTCCAATTTGGTATCACGCGGGTGTTCACGTGCTGCTACCAAAAAAGGTAAAACCAGAAATGACATCATACTGGAACCGGAAGCGATCACCATGAGAACCAGTGACGTCATACCGGAACTGGAAGTTAAAAAAAATCACCATTGCAACACCAAGTTAATGTAAAAAAAAACAGATTTTAGTGAAAAAATAACAACTTGGTTACAAGTGAGAGGGAGCGTGTGCCTGGACCCGAGTGGTCAGCTGTGTCCCTCAACAAGAGTCCAAAGTCCAAACAACATGTCAACAAAGACTATTTTTACATAGTGGGAGCGTGTGCCTGGACCCGAGTGTCACAGACGTGTGTCGTCAGTGGTGTTCCATGACAGAAAAGTTCAAAGTCCAAATAGCTATGTACAGGGTGGCAGCGTGGAGCTTGGGTCCGAGTGGTCAGTGGCGTCCAAGACAGAAAAGTTCAAAGTCCAAAACAGGAGCATGTGGTTTCATGAAAAACTTAAATAGGTTTTCATTCGTGGAATGACGTGACTCTTTGTATAACCGAGAAAAGAGAATGTTTTTTTGTTACGTTCATACGGGTCTTTGAGTTCTCCCCAGAATCCTGTTCTACATTCATGACCATCATGACGTGCACCAAACCAAAGGTCATTGTCTTTCTACACTTGTTTTGGCAAGAACGTCATGCTAGCCCACATATAAGGCACTAATAACATTACAATCCTGTACAAATATATGCACCAACTGATTAACGCAACTACCTCCACTAACACACACTTCCCTTCACTTGTACTCACTTTCCTTCATTTGTACTCACTTATCTTCACATTAGTGTCTTATATGTGGGCTAGCATGACGTTCTTGGCCTATATGTGGGCTACCATGACGTTCTGGCCCTTGTTTTACTTTTTTGACGAATTCTTTGTCTTTTTTCCATGATTCATTATACCTGTGAACCAATACGACGATGGGAATCAATTGCCGACAGTAAGGACAAGAGATGGTGTGACGGGTATTTTTCCATTGGTTGACACATTGTTGATAGCATGGTTGACGACAACATCCCCATATGGTTTGACTTGTCAGTGGTTCCAAACAAATCAAACACTCCACTTTTCTTGATCTGTCATGAAGATTCTTCCTTGCTTGTTTGCTTGCTTTGTTTGCTTGCTTGGTTGCTTGCTTGGAGTGAAGAATGAAATGGGAAGGTCGAGTTGCTCGGTTTTATAGAGAAAAAGGGGTCACTTGCCATAGGTTGGATAACCAATGACAAGTAGGTCACGTGAAAAAAATAGAAATTGAAAAGGGTTGGGGTACCCCCTCCCCCCTCCCCATTTTCCCGTCATCCTTGGTGATCCACTCAGTGTAAAACCCTGGATGCCTCACGGAGCTTCACTCCTAGCTTTGAGTCGGACAGTGTTGACTTTTGTCAGTTTGTAAAAAAAAATGGAAGAAGAAGAAGAAAATCCATTGTTCAACCTGAGCAGTTATACTAATGTGAATGGAGAGGAGGCGCTCAGTAGAAGAGTAGGAGAAGAGATGACAGAGTTGGAAAGAACAGGACCAGAGAATGAATGCGAGAGAGATGTTTTGCTTTTGAGGAGAAGACGGCGATTGTATTTGGACCAAGAGTATGCACGTTTATTTGCCAGGTACTGTGGGAATGCGATGAGCGACGAAGAAAATTCCTTGCACCACAAACATCAAAAGAGAGTGTAGAGGAAGATGCTTGTGAAAGAACTGATCCCTTTCATTTATAAGAACATGAACGATTCGTCATTTGAAGACCACTGGCCCATTACGGGGGACCAATTTGAAGCACTGAATGATAGTCTGTCCGTCAAGTTCCCCAAGATCCACGCGGGTGGTCGATGGCAAGCCATCATTCAGTGCTTTACGAGAGCCATGTATCGGTTGGAGGAGAGAGTGAATGCATGGTAAACACTTAAAGACACTTATTGAACATTGCTTTGAAAACATTGTAAGTCAAGAAGAAGACAAATATTGATTGTAATTTTTTTTATTTGTAAAAATTAAACATTGGTGACTTTTTCAATAACAACAAACTGGGTGTCCGTGTCCATATCTTGCCACGCTGCATTCGTGCTTTGCAAACGTTCTTCTCTTTGCTGTTTTTTCATGTCACTATAAGCAGCTTTCCTTAAAGTTTGACTCAAACGTAACGTGGATTTCATCTCTCGACGAAGTTTCTGAAAACGGGAACATCTCTTTGACATGTCCTCTTCCGAAGTAAGCGGTTCCTTTTGAATTCAATGAACTTCCCCATGCATAAAGGGATAATAGACTTGAGTCTGTTCACAAAAGTTAACGCGTTTCATGGTTTTTACAAAATGAAAGTTTTTCAGTTCCACTCTTAATTGTTCAATGTTCTCGGGTAAACAGAAGGTACGGTTGAATAAGGCTTTGATTTCCTCTCGGATTTTCAGGTCAAGATCTTGGGAACCAACCACAGCACTGCTTTGATGAAGGGTAGGGGGTTTGGGATCCCAGGGTAAAAACTTGCTCCCAGTCACCAGACAGACAGAATCATCGCTGACGTAGTAGTGGTTTTCAGAGCGGTACCAAGTTTGACTTGGAATGTCAAACAGGTAAACTTCTTTGCCTTGATCCAAAGCCAATTGCACGGTCCACCCCGTTCCCCCTTTGACTCGCTTGGCATCCTTTTCCAACGTGCCAAAGGCATAGATGGTATGAGCCTTTTTAGCAATTTGGTAATTGCGTTGCAGCAATTGAAGCGTGACTGGGAACACGTTTACACAGTTTATAAGCAGCCTGGTGAAGACTAATACTTCCACCGTGGCAGGACTGACATAATTGGCTCATGGATGATTGGGGGGTACAATGACTTCGACTTGCATGCCAAAATGTTTGGCCATTTCTTCCGCCAATTCATCGGTACCTTGGGCCCCCAGCCGTGTAGATCACGTGACCATTTCCAATACTAAGCTGCATTTCTTCTTCTACGTCATGGACTCCAATCATGTCGATGTCTGGGTCTGGGAACATTCGCCAGGAAAAATGTAACCTGTATGGGGTCCCACGATTTCAAGAATGTCTGCTTTGCTTAAACCTAAAGCCAAGCTGAGATCTATGAGATGATGATATCGGCACTGTTGGAAAGTGAATCCGGCAGCTAAACCTCGGTTGAACGTTCGAGAACATAATCATCGTCACTGGCAAAGTCTTCACGCTTGAGATTCTTGTAGTAGTCCATGGGATGGAATGGAGAAAAAGGGAATGAGGAACCTTCTTAAATAGGTAAAAACAAAATGAAAGGGAACCAATGGGAAAAGACTTGACCTTATATGGTCATCACGTGATCCCAAAATGAACCAATGAGAAAAAGGTTTAAAGTGTATAAAAAGCCATGTGCTGCTCGTGAAAAATTCACATTTCAACCAGAACGTCCACCTCATGGCAATATGGCAATGTCTCTCCAGCTCGTTTTCCAAATCCTGGTCGGAAGAGAAAATCTGGTTCTGCCAAAAGCACCAACCCTAGCGGGAAGAAAAAGAAGGAGAAGGAGGACAACGAAACCTTGGTGATTCAAAATAGGACACCAGTGGGATTGAAGAAAAATGAAATGACCTGTTTGGGTGAAATGCCTAGTGACGATGATCCTGCTCTAGTAGTAGAAATGATGAAAAAAGAATGCCATGAATACACCTTCAACCCTAACAACCCACATGGCTGTGTGGAAGTGGTACAAGAAGGTGTGTCTTACCCCCAGCCTAATGAGAAAGAAACCCAGGAAGCTGTGCAAGAGTTAATGAACGAATTGAATGCCATGGTGGACCAAGCCACAGAAACTTATTCTCCTCTTCCTCCACCCGAGGATGACAATGAAGGGTTTAAAAGGATGGTGAGAATGGCTACCATCTTTCAAAGCCTGGCCTTTCAAAACCCGAGACCCCGTGCCCGTCCGGTGGACTACATGGTTTGCCCTTGCCATGAGGTTCGTTTGGAGGAGCGCAAGTCCCAAAAGGGGTGGGAACATGTCAAATGTCCCATGCAACCTTGTTTGCTGTTTTGTGCTAAAGAGAAAACCCTTGATTACATGAGGGAGGTGTATCGTCAACCTCATCCAGACGTTTGCAACATGTGGAGCTGTTTGTTGTGCTTTTGCCGTGAACCTGCCATGCTTCAACAGAGCCAGTCCCAAGACAACCCCAATCGGTTGTTTCGGTCCTGCTCCAAGAAAAAGTGCAAGTTCTTTCAGTGGGCTGACCAACCTTTGGGCCAAAAGTACTCGAAATGGTTTCACGAAAACCCACCAAAAAAGTCAGAACATCCTTTACCTACCCGTGATGCTGATGGATATCCCAAGCGTGGGTATGACATCCCAGGTCCACCACCCAGACTGATCCGCCAAGAGGATGTGCAGCGAGAACCTGTCCAGTTGCTGTGAGAAATCCAGGAACTCAAGAGTCGTCAAGAGGTTTTGGTGGCTCCAGCGCCACCTCCACCCAAGTACAGTGACAGTGTGCAGAACTGGCAGAAAGGCCTAGAGACTGTAGCTTATGATTACCGTACTGGCTTACCCAGTGACGGTTTATTTTGAGTTTGTTGTAAGAAAAGAAACTCTCTTTTTTAGAAAATAAAAGCAGGTCCGTAAAAAAGAGAATTATCGACCGGGACACCGGTACTTTTTTAAATACGCGTTCTCTTTTAATCTTATTTGACTTGTAAAAAAAATTCTATAAAGAGTGTTGTCATGAAAATTAAAAGTTCAGTTTGAAGTTTGAAAACCATGGAGTATGTTCTTATGCATTATGGGTGGGATTGTTCATGGTATGTCATTCAATGGAACTGTCATCAATCCCTTTGTGCTTTTTTATGTGACCCCCAAGAAGGAGAGAAAGTTCCTATTCCCACTGAAATTCGTCCCGACGACACCTTGAAGGTATTTGAAAAAACCCACGTGGAAATCAATGTGTAACGATGGGTGGTGTTTGTGTTGTGGTTGAAACAACACCCACTGGCCTTGCGATGGTATCGAATCATTCAAAGGCGCACCCTCGTAGTGTACCCACCATACAAACCTTGTGGGATTGCTGTCAGAAGGTATGGCACCTAGAAAGACAAAACGAAAGACAACCTCTCTGTCAGAACAGTGGCTCTCCCGTTACCACGATCCCAGAGCCGAAGGCAGTTTAGGCGGGGTGCAACGTTTTGCCTGTGCTCATAAAATTCCCCTGAAAAAAGTTCAACGCGTATTGGAACGGGATTTGGCGTATACGTTGCATAAACCTCGACGTCGTCGTTTTCCCACTCTCCCCGTGATTGTGGGGGGATTGGATGATCAATGGGTGGCGGATTTGGTGGAAGTCCAACCCTTGGGCAAGTACAATCGAGGCATCCGTTATTTGCTGATGGTGTTGGATGTATTGTTCAAGTACGCGTGGGTGCAACCCTTGAAAGCCAAAACCGGGGTGGCCTTGGTCAAAGCCTTTGACAAGATTCTGAAACAAGGACGTAAACCCAACTGTTTGCAAACGGATCGAGGCACAGAATTTTACAATCGTACATTTCAACGCTGGGTCAAGGATCATGGGATTGATCATTTTTCGACCGAGGGGGATGCCAAAGCTGCCGTGGTGGAACGGTTTAACCGTACGTTGAAAGAACGATTGTACCGTTATTTTACGGCGGCCAATACATTGCGTTTTGATGACAAGTTACCCCAACTGGTAGAAGGATACAATGTGACGCGTCATCGTAGTATTGGTATGGCACCCCAGGATGTGACGTGGGATAACGAAGAAGCCATGTGAAAACGTCTCTACGAAAAACGGTTGAAAGAAGAATGTCCCCGACCCAACCTATAAGATTCGCGAGTGGGATGATACCCCGGTGAAAGGCACGTTTTACGAAAGCCGAATTACAAAAAGTTCGTGTCCGACGATGACTTGTTTCGTATAGAAAAGGTACTTAAGCGTCAAAAAGACCGCATGTTGGTCAAGTGGAAAGATTGGCCTGACAAGTACAACAGTTGGATTGCTAATCGAGACGTAACTTGGTTGAAAAAGAAGAAAACATGACGTTTGTACCCACCTCATCGTTTTACGTGTCGTCGATGAGTCACGTTAGTACCCGCGAGTTTCCTCACATTTTCCTCACATTCCCATCATTTCAAAAACCGTTTACCTAAACCCATTCGATTTGTGGGATGAGGATGGCAAGTGGGGATGGTTAGTTTGTCATTACCTACTATTTCAGTGGTAGGGGAACAATTTGTCAATGAAAAGGATCCCCTGCTTTACGTACGATGGCATGAGACAGTGTTTGAGCAAGATGGCCGAGGCAATGATTGTTGGTGGCATCAACGTCAAGAATTGAAGATTTTGGGTCAAGACATAAAAGAGAGTTTGTCGTCGTCCAGCGGATTCCAATTTTTGGAAAAACTGGTTCATCGCTACAATCAAGAAGGAGGCAATCGAACCAAACCCAAAAACAAATAGGCTGAAGAAAATGGAGTCCAGTTATACCTTTCCTTTAAATGGACCTCCCGAGGAGACTTGTTGTTAAACACGGCCCATGTGGATTACAAAAGACAAGTGGCACGCGTGTTGTGGGGTCAAACCTTGGCATTGAAAATGGGATGAATCAAAGAACCCTCCCCTGGTACGTTTAAATTGGGACCTAACTTGATGCAAGAATTTTACTCGGATACCATTCCCACCCCGTCAGATGTACCGGATGCTGACAACCAACCCACGTTTTGGAAAGTCGATGGTGGGAATTTGGTGCTCAGCGTGTCATGTAACTGGCGTTTTGTCAATTTGAACGAAAAGTTTCGTCCCTCCCTGGAATTTACACCCACTCATCCCTTGCAAATGTATTGTAATGTGGGAACCAGCAGCATGGTGGGTAATCACGTGACGGATCTCTTGAGAGAAATCAAGTATCACACTCAAGAAACCACTCACTTTGAACCCATTCACATTCATTATTTACCGGTGCGAAATGAATTGGTGGAAATCATTGAAACACATGGCGGAAGTCAATGGGGATCTCGCTAAATTTGGAGAAGGTCACACTATCCTGACCCTACACTTTAAAAGGGAGGTCGTGTGAAAAGAAAAAAGACAAGACAGGATGTCATTCTACATGACGTTGCCCAGTCATGCCAACCGACGTGAATTTCCCAACAACCAAGCCAACTGGTTCAAGATTCGTTTACCTCATCCTTTACGTTTACCCGGTGGTCAATGGCAAGTGGGATTGAGTGCTATTTCTTTACCGGATACCCGTGTGAATTTGTACGATTTGGTGAAGAAAGATGGGTACATTTTGTCGACTTCCTGGGACCAAACCACACCCAAACAGGGTGGTGGAACGCAAAGCGGAATAGGAACCGCTCGAACCATCATCAATGACATCAAAGATTTGGATTGGGTGGTGGATGGAATGAGTTTCATGAAAGCCACCATTGCACACATCGAGCAACAACGCAAGGAAACGGCTGTTCAAGGAGGACGTTTTACCAATGAACAGGGCAAACACACCTACCTCAAGTTTCATTGGGAAGGGGAAGATCTGATCATTGACAACACCAATGTCTGTTATTGCGATCTGGACATGCCTTCCATCGTCATCTACACCAAGTTAGCTCTCAAGATGGGATGGTTGCGTAAAATCAACAATGGACTGATTTTGGGTCCAAACTTACAGCAAGAATTTATGGGAGATCAAATACCCGACGTGAAAAATAACAGCAATTGGAACGATTTGAACGACGATCAGAGCAATCCGGTCTTTTGGACAGTTTGTTCTTTTTTACTGGATTATTTACAATTGAGTATGAGTTGTAGTTGGTGTTTCACCAACTTGAATGTAGCGTTTTGTTCGGTGGTGGGAGAACCCACATGATCTCTACACGTGTACTCGGAAGTGGCAGGCAGTAGCATTGTGGGAAATTGCATGACCGATTTGTTGCGAGAAGTCAAGTACAAGAGGGAAGGACGAGGAACCATTTACTTTGAACTGTTGCACATACAATACATGTCTCTTCGCAACGAAGTGGTTGAAATCATTCAAACACAAGTGGAAGAAACCAATGGTGACCTGGTCAAGTTTGGAGAAGGGAACACCATTGTCACGTTGTACTTCAAAAAGACATAAAAAGAAAAAACAATGAGTTAAAAAGACAATCATGCCTCAGAAAAGAAGAAGACGACAAAGAAAAAGTCAAACCCAACGGGGACAACGTAAACAATTGGGTGAAGGGGTAGGAGCGGTGGTAGCTGGGGTTCCCAAAGCCGCTTGGAAAATCACCAAAGGGTTGGAAACGTTGGCCAAAAAGAATGCTCGAAAGAGTCATTTCAAACGCAGGGCAGAAATCAAAAGTGGGAAACGAAAACGGTATGCCGGGGAATCCTTCAATTGCAACATCATGTGAGTTGTCGTGTATAAAAAGAGAGACGAGTTTAGCAAAGAAAGAAAAAAGTGATCATTGGTGACGAGAGTAGAAGAAAACATGCGAGGTGGTAGTTTGATGCGCTTTCATCCTGACGAGCTACGATCAAGATGGGAAAGGAATGTTGGCAGACGTGTTTCGTGGTGATCTCCAAGGACTTAAAAGGACCCGAAATCCATTGAAACTACCTAGTAACACCTTGAGTGGATTAAAAGCGGGCTTGACACAGGGTGTGAAACGAAAAGCCAAACAAGTGATCAAACAGGAAATTACCAAACGAGCTAAGAAAGCTTTGGGTAATAAGAACATGAAAAAAGCCGTGCGCATGGCCAGTGCTTTGTTTCCCAAACAAGTGAAAAGAGCATGTGACATTTTTGGTGTTTGAAAAGAACAATGCCGTTGGCACCAGTCCATTCTTGTCCTCGACGTATTCGTAGTGATCGAGGTTTGCCTCAACGTGGTGGATTGTTTCCCTTTTGGAAATTGTTGAGAAGACGACCGCGACGACAACAACAACGTGGATGGTGGTTGAGTCAAAGTGTTGTGAGAATTCCAGGGTTTGATTTGGCGCAACGGTTGGCATGACGATGATGACGGTATAAAAACCCATCACCACGGGGTTCCTCTACATCTAGACGAAGAAGATGTTAAAGGAAAAAATGGCAGAAGCTGCTCCAGCTCACGCTCATTCCCAAGGGGCCATCAACCCGGCATTGAGTCTTTAAGGTTCCTCCTACCGACATTAGCATCAATGCCTATCACCACAGGCATTAACCCAACGGAATTTATCATTCCTGCTTTGGACGATTACGTGGATTTGGGACACAGTTACTTTACCATGGAACTGAGCTTGAAAAAGAGTGACAATGGTAACTTGGTGGCTGCTAAAAAACTTTGGCCTGTCAACAATTTGGTGCATTCCATCATCAAACAGATTGACCTGCAGTTGAATGGTACTTTGATCAGTCCTACAAGGACTACATAGAAAACTTGCTGAATTTTGACCGAGAGGATGGAAAGACGGTATTGGGACCTGCAGGCTGGTTCAATCAAGTGGATTTCCCACCCCAATGGACCGCGTATAACACAAACAGCGCAGGTCCTCCTGCAGACTATCGGGCTCTCAGTGCAAATCAGAAAGCTGCCTTGGCTGTGTCTGTAGCAGAAACCGCTAAGTATGCTGGAGGAGTCACTCACAGTTTGGTGTTCACACCTCACTTGGAAGTGTTTCACACTGGCAAAGTACTGGTACCAGGCGTAGAAATTAAGATGAAATTTCATTTCAACAGTCCCAACCTGTTTCTGAATGGAGTGGCTCTCTGTTTTCATGTGTCAACTCCGTTTGAATGAAACCGTTTACAGGAGTTTGTCTGCCCAAAGACACAATGGCAAACAATTGGCTACCTACCCAACAGTGCGCAGTGAAATCCGGACCTTCAGCACGCAAGACAACCTCACCCGCTTTGACAAACCCAACCTGTTTCAAAACAGGATCCCGGACCATTTGATTGTGGGTCTGTTGGACAGTCGAGCCTTCAATGGGGATGTGACCCGAGATCCCTTCTGCTTCCAGAAATTTGGACTGAGTTCCATTCGACAGATTGTCCGAGGAGAAGAATACCCTTATGAAACCCTCCAGTTGGTTCACGACATGGCAGCCCGAGATAATCTGGGGTACTTTCGTTTTCTTCAAGCCAGTGGAGCTTGGTGTAAAAAGAAAGGCAATATGGTGGAATGGGGAGATTGGGGACAGGGTAAAAATTGTACCTTGTTCATGTTTGACAATGTAGCCAATGGATGTGCTGACAGCCAAAGACTCAACACCAAGCAAACGGGAGACTTACAACTCAGCCTGGAATTTGGAGCAGCTCCCGGTGCCAATATAGCCGTGCTGGTGTATGGAGAATTTGAGAACTTGCTAGAGATTGACTCGAACGGAGCTGTGTTGTACAACATTTACCAGCATTGAAGAAAAAAGATGGAACAAGTGGCTTTGCATAATGCGCAGTTGGATTATTTAGCGCGAGATGATCCTCAATTGAAACCTTATTTTTACGGGACCGTGGCTTGTGATCGTTTGCCCAAGACACCCGACAAGAAAACACCCAGAGGATACATCGTGAACACAGACCCTCACGATCAACCTGGTCAGCAATGGTTGGCGTTGTGGACCTATCAGAACGTGTGTGAAGTGCTGGATAGTTATGCATTATCCCTGGAGAGATACGAGCAAGCCACCCCATTGAGAGACTGGATGGTAAAACATTGGAAGTATGTGGTAATCAATGGCAAGTCCCTTCAAGCCGTCAATAGCAAGAGTTGCGGGGATTACGCATTGTTGTACTTGAAAGCCAAAGCCCGTGGACGCACATTGCAAGAATTTTAAAATGACCTTTCAGATTACGATTATGTAAGCAATGATCATCAAGTGGGTCAAAGAGTGAAACAGTTAATTGTTGGTAATGAATCGGTTTGGCACAAGGTGTGTCGAAGCCCTTATCATCAGCGTTGTTGTTAATAAAAAGACTTTGTTAAAAAATCAACATTTGTGTGTGCGTTGAGTGTCAAAACCCCAAACATATAAAAGGGGAAAAGAATGGGTCATTTAGCAGGAAAAGGGGTCGTAACTCAGTCGGAAGAGCATTGGACTTGGTAAAAAGTCTCGGTCGTGGGTTCGAGTCCCACCGACTCCATAAAAAGACGACATGTTTTTTTAATTTTTAATTTTCATTACCATCATGCAAGTGGGAAAACCTTTTCGCTTTCATACCCCTTCCTCCATTTTGGTGCCGGGTCCTTCGGGGTGTGGCAAAACCGTGTTTACGGAAAAACTCTTGTTAGAGAACGCCGACTTGTTTGAAACCCTCCTACCCAAGTGCATTATTGTTATGGAGCATGGCAAGACCGATTCAAACCCATGCAAGATCGTGGTGTTCTATTTCACGAAGGTATTCCTGATCACCAAGCCTTGGTGCAATGGTTTCCTCAAGGGCAAGGCATCCTGGTCTTGGATGATTTGATGGACGAAGGCAGTAATGATGAACGGGTGTTGGATTTGTTTACGAAACATTCCCATCATCAAAACGTCACGGTCATTTACTTATGCCAAGACATGTTTCCCGTGGGTAAATATGCCAAAAGTATTTGCCGCAATGCTCATTACATCGTGGCCTTCAAGAACCCGCGGGATCAATTGGGAGTACGCAACGTTTCCCACTACTTGGAAAGACAGTTTGGACACCTTTCATCAGGCCACCGCACGTCCTTATGGGTATTTGGTATTTGATTTGCACCCGGCGTCGTCCAATCAACAACGGTTGTTGAGCCACGTTTTAAAAGACGAGTGATGGACGCGTACGTATCAAAAGCGTCGCAGCAATCAGACACAGGATGTCAAGGTTACCTACCCCATTGTTTTGGATTTGTTGGGAGATGCCAAGTAGAAGATTACCAAGTAGAAGGTTACAGGGATTGGCTCCACCCTTGGTTTGGATTTGTTGGGAAAAAATCGTGGGTGATTATTTTCATAGCACGCATTTGGATGACATGGATTACCAGGCCATGCAAGAGGTATATAATTTGATTCGAAACCGACGAGGCAAATCTGTTGACCGTTTCATCGATCGTTACAACGAAACGTATTTTCGTCAACTGATGTGGACCTTAGAAGATCGAGCATGACAGATGATGATGCATCCCGACATCCTCCGCAAGCTTACGCAACCATTTCACCTGCAGGGGAAGGCACTACCACCACCAACCAAGTATCACCGGGGACCCTGCAAGAAATTTTGGATACGGGAGACCAGTCCTTGATTCACCAAGCATTTGACCTCACCGCTTATTTGGAGTCTCTCCCATCCCCCAACGCTTATGGTGGAGTGTCCCCAGCCGGGGTGGGTAATCAAGCTTCCAGAACTCCTTCAACTCGAGCACCCTCTACCCTATCAGTGAGAACATACAAACCTTCCCCATCGCCCAGAACGCAGAGAAGGCAATTAAGACGAAGAATATTAGCAGCTGCGGGGGCTGGTGGTGGTGATGGTGACATCAGTGGTGGAAGTGGGGGACGTGGTGGTGGTCATAGTACCCCATGTGGCAGACCGGGACGAGGACGAGGACGACGTCCTCAACCCTCTCTCTTGTTACCTTGGACCCCACCCAGACCTTCTCGACAAGCCACACCACGAGGGTCCCCTAGAACCTTGAACCAAGCGGATTTACAACGACGATTACGCATGTTGTTACAAGATCAAGAACAATTTGCCCAAGGACGTGAAATTGCTAACATCACCACCACCAATAGCATCGTGACCAGCTATAAACAGGGAGGACGGCCTACCGTGCAAAGCAATTCATCCAGATTTTCCACTTGAGGGGATCAAAATGGCTCCCCAAAAAGAAAAAAACGTGGTGTCTTTATTGAATGGACCGTTGTCCAAACTCAATGGTTTAAAGTTTAAACCGAACTTTTGCAACGCATGGATTCATTGTATGCCTTTTACCACAAACAGTGGTGGTGTTATCGAAAAATGTTGAATCATTTCAAGTTTTACAACGCCTTGTTCAATGGATTGGCTTTACTACTGATGGCAGCTGGTATGATTGCGAGTCCCATTTTGGAAAACAGTACGTTGATGGCATGTTTGGCGGGTGTGAGTACTGTAGACAAAGGATGGAACGATTTCAAAAAATACAGGTTTAAAGTGGATATGAGTTGTTTTGCTTTCACCACTTACGCCAAAGCCTTGATCGAATTGAGAACCAAGTGTCTGGCATTCCCTTTGAGGGATTGGAAGGGTTTTTGATCAAGATGCAAACGTTGGATGACATTATCATTGATTTTACACCACCATTACCCAAACGCTGCGTGCAAGAATACTACTGTCAGTTTTTCTATCAACCTGTGGGTGCGCAATGCTACGTGGATGGATGTCATCGTCCCTTGATGTCCAAAAGTTATTGGGTGGAAAAGGATAAAAAGGTCAATCCTCATAGTCCCACTCTCATGTCTTCAGAACCATGCCCCCCAGAAGAAGAAAAAGAGGAAGAACAAGAAGAAAACGTCGTGGACACACGAATGAAGGAGGAAGCATTTTTCCCCTCTTGGCTTTGGTCAATAAAAAGAAAAACAAAAAGGAAGTGGATGGTGGCAAGATTTCAAATGAAATACCCGTCAAGGCTATAAAGAGACTCGTGACCTCATCAAGCAAAACAAAGCACTTCAGTATTTGTTGAACCGATGAGATAACCCAGGAGAGTACGAAGAAAACGACGACGACATTCTCATCAAAAAGGAGGTTTTTTAACGTGTTGACCCTGGCGCTGGTGGGGTTGGGTAAAGCCGTGGCTCTGGAAACCAACAAACGTATAAAAAGCTATATCAACAAAGCCAAGCAACGTCATCGTCAACGTCATCGTCGTCGTGGTTGCCGGTGAAAAAACAGACAAAGACTTTGGGTGGTATGAAATGTCTTCGACGTCAATTGCCGTTTTTACGGTCTGTGTTAAAAGAAGCCAATCGTTTTAAATGTCAAGAACTTTTACAACATGCTAATGCGGATCAAGTCAATGCCGTCAGTGAATTGATATTGCACCTGTTAAAAAACAACATTCCCGTGACACCCCCCATCATGGCACAGCTTCGTCCCTATAAAAAGGTGCTATGTGACCTGGGTCGTCGTCAACATTCGGTGAAAAAACATCGTCAGTGGTTGGTCTCGCAAAAAGGTCGAGGATTGTGGTAAGGACTCAACAACGTGTTATGTCAATGTGCTTGACAACCCTGCTAAACCTTCCAACATGGGTGAGTCTTTTGCAATACGCCAATCAGGAAACAGAGAAGTGGAAAGAAAGTTGTTATTATTGGAAGCATAAATATCAGTTGTTGTATTGGGAGTATATGCACATATTAACCAGTCTACATTGTGAGAGGTGTCGTCACGGATCCCCAACTCCCTCCAGCCATCGTCAATGCCAAAACCAAACCTCTGAGTCATGAATTAACCAAGTTAACCAAATGCATACGTCAATTTCCTGGGGGTGCGGGTGCACCTGGTGGACCTCCGGGAGAGGTAGGAGAGGAGGAAGAAGGGGATTTCGTGACGGGTCCCGTGGAACAATGGTTGAAGCGCATGATAAAAGGCAGTCCGTCCACCCCCAAACCACAAATCACTCCCACAGGACGAAAAGCAACCAGTGCACCCGTCAAGAAAGGCAAAGCGTCCACGAGTCGAGGAGACGTCAGTGATATCAGTACTCATTTAGAAGCCATTCGAGAACGTCGCAAGACCCTTGAAAAAAGTTAGCCGAGAGTCCTTGGGGGAAAGGCAAAGGCAAAGGTCCTGCTCGAGAAGTGGAACGGTTAAAACCCTTGCCTGGGTGGGAAGATTCGGCATGAGGGAAAAAGTTGAGACGTCGATTGGATTACGACAGTGACTAGATGAAAACCCGTTCCAAGAAAAAACCTGCCCCCAGGACGAGGGGAACCAAAAGGAAGAGAAACCAAAGTGGATGGGGTGTGGACATTCAAAAATGGTTGGCTAAGACTGACATTGAATTTCATTGGCCTGGCTATCAGTACATGGGACCTGGGACTCATCTGGCCAAACGTCTCAAACGTGGAGATCCCGGCATCTATTGATTGGACAAGATTGCCAAACAACACGACACTGATTACAGTCATGCCCAGAATCTACAAGACAAGTGGAAAGCTGATACCAAGATGATCAAAGCCATTGATCGTTTACCCGGCAAGAAAAACATGACGGAACGTGTCGTCAAAAGAATCATGCAAGCCAAGAAACGTTTGAAATTGTAAAAAAAAACTTCTTTTAATGGTAAAAATCGTATACAAAACTTGTTATTGTAATTGTTGTTTCATGAAAAAAAAAACATTTTAAAGAGAAAAAAAGTCTGTTGCCTTAGTCATCACGATAAAAGATTGAAATCAAAATTGTCCAGCACATCATTCCAGACATTTTCCCAGTCATCTGGGCTCATGTCTTCAACCAACTTCTCAAAGTTAACATGGTTCTCCATGGTTTCCAGTGGGGATGGTTCATTCAATTCTGTGATTAAGTCATCGAGCCACTCGCTCGCATCAGTGTCCCACACATGTTTATCCATTGTTTCAATTTGACCTGAATCAAGGTTCACCATGTTGAGTTCAGGTTCATTCATGGTCGCCTGGTTCAACATGTCCAGAAAGGATGAGGGTTCTTCTTCTACATCGAGCGATTGGCAAAAGGATCCCAAATACATGACAACCGGTGTACGCAAGTCCGCAGAAGGTACAGGATCACGAGAGGGTGAGAGTGACCCTGAGTTTCTTTGGCCCTAAGGCTTTTTCAGTTTTTCTTGGGTTGTTTTTTGCTGACGGTGAAAATGGTCCATTTGTCGTTGAAATGTCATTCCAAATGTTTTGTTTCTCTTTTCTTGATACTTAATCATAAACTCCCTAGCAGCTTCTCTCCTTTGTCGCTGATTTTTCTTTTGCTGCATTAATCGAACCTCTTGGTTAGTCGCCGTAATATTGTCGAATACTCTTTCCACTTTTCAACATTTTTCTCTCGATATTCCTTTTGTTGAATTGATAGAGTCTCTCGGTGTCTTTCAATATATCGTCGACAATTCTCCCGTATTCGTTCTCGATGTTTCTCTCGATATCGTCTTTGATACTCCCTGATTTTTTCCCTGTTGGTCTCATCGTATCTTTTCTGGACTCTGCAATTTTGTTTGTGTTTTTTTCACGGTATCTTTCTCGGGCCTCCACAATTTTCTCTGGGTACTTTTCTCGGTACCTGGCTTTGGCTTTGATTCGATGAACACGTTGGTTGTTAAGGCTTTGCATCATCTTTTCTAGTTCTTCTTCCATTTTTATTTTCTCGGCAGTGGTGGTGGGGTAATGGGCCTCTTGAACTCGTGCCTCCAATGACAACAACAAAAGTCCAACCCCTCAATAAACCAATCACATGTAAACTGAGGGTAATTACCGGGCAACTGACAAACTCGTACGAGCTCTTCTCTTTGGACTTGAGCAGCAAATTTCTCTTGGTCGCGGCGGTGCAACTTTTCACCAAACTCGTCCAAACCAGGGTCTTTCAAAAATTTCAAATCGTTCTTGACTTTTTTCAAAATCTCATCGACTCTTGCTTCTTCTTCTTCTCTCTTCAGTTTCTGCTTGTCCACAGTAGGATTCATGATGAGATGAAAAGCCCCCAGACTTTCGATCTTTTTATAGTCTTCTTTCCCCGAAAAGATTCGGGGTAAAAAAAAATCAAGAGGGAGGGAGGGGGGTACCCCACCCTTTTCAATTTTTTTTGTGGATTGCCAAGGATGATGGGACAAATCAAGAGGGGAGAGCAGCACCCCATCCCTTTCAATTTTTTCACGTAACCTGTCTGTCATTGGTTTTCAGCCCCATGGCACGTGACCCTTTTTCTCTATAAAAATGGGTGCCCCACACAAAGTTTTTTATCATTTCTCGATCTGCTCTCACCATGTCATCAAACCAAGAAGAAGAACAAGAGGCAGGTCCTAGCAAAATTTCCCGTGAGGAAACCTTGTCTTTGCTAGGTCTTGACATGTCAGACCATGAAGATGATTTGCTATGCCCTGAAGTGATGGAGGACAGTGAAGAAGATGAATTGTGTAATGAAGTCATGGATGGCTTTGAATGTCAACGAGCTTTTCAAACCCAACTCCTTCAACAGAGTGGTGGAGGTCTGGATCCACAAACCCCTGTGGGTACCTTTGAATTTGATCTCGAGCCCTTTGTGGATCGACATAGTGCTACCATGGAAGTTCGCGAATGCCATTTCAATACCCGATTAGTCAAATGGGTAGCTTTGTAGACAGTCCTCACGTGGTCCAAGCTCTCCAAAACGGGTTGTGACGTGCCGTGGACCGCGTGTTAACCACGACCCCTGACCTGCACGATCAAGACCGTTACTATTTCACTCTCAGTTCCAATCGTTTCACCAATAATTTCCAAGGATGGGGATTACGCGCCGGTGAATGGCGAGATGGTGGAGTTCAGTTAGATGCCCTTCTCAATCATTTGGCTCAAGCCCTCAACAGCAACCAACAACTTGAAATGGACGATTCGTTTCAATTCTCCATCACTCAAGTCCACCGTGCTCATTGGGGAAGTGGAAGAAAACGACAACTGAAACCGGGTCATCAAACTCTCAAAAACTTGAACATTAAAAAACAATCCGTCATCTGCATCCAAACTGAGGATGTCTTGTGCTGTGCGTGGGCCTTGGTCACCGCCAAGGCCAGGGTGGACAAACACCCTAAAATGAGATCCATCCAACAAGGAACCAAACTCTAAAAAGAGCAAGCTTTGCTACTCCACTATGAAGACCACGTCCCATTTGGTCCCTGCGGATACGACGAGTTAACCCAATTCAGTGCAGCCCCCTCCCTCTACGAGTACCAGATCCTCTTGGTGGACGCGGACCGTTCCTTCCATGTGAGTAGTTTTGGACCAACCCAACCCTGCTCCACGAGAAAGGTCACTATGATGTCATCACCAGTCTCCCAGGGTTTTTCGGGACCAGTTACGTGTGTGCCCACTGCTTGAAACCCTACAACGATCAAAGTCCAGTGTCGCGCCTGTCTCCAAAAAGAGTGTCCCGATTTCCTTCACGCCTACCCACGTAGTCTCAAAGCCACCAAATGTGTCATGACTGCTGACGCGACTTTTTCGGTGACACTTGCTTCGAAGCTCATCTTACCAGAGACCATACGGGAAAACCCGCAGGCTGCAGTCAGTACACCATCTGTTTTCGTCAACACAGATGTCCCATCTGTCTCAAACTGGAAGTGGGGTTCAAAAACAATATACGTCACCAGTGTGGATACATAGACTGCCCTTCCTGCCATGAGTACGTCGACGCCCAAACCCACCATTGTTTCATTCAAAGAGCCCTTACCCCTCAAGAAATCTGAGAGCAGAAAAAGAAACGCAAACGCCAGCGTCAACGAGGTCCTCGCACCAAAAGGGGCGCTGCCGCTGGCCTTCAAACCTTGCGAGCCAATGAGGAGGAGGAAGAAGGAGAAGAAGAAGTTGACGAAAACGATGATGAAATTCCACCCATCCACATGTTTTTTGACATCAAGGCCATGCAACCCCAAGAGCATCATGTGGCCAATTTGGTGGTCGCTGAAATTGAAGACGACGATCGTCCCTTTTGTTTTGGAGGAGAACATTGTTTATGAGATTTTCTCAAATGGTTGGATACCCTAACCCTGAACGACACGCGTCAAACCAACGTCATCGCCCATAATTTCCAGGGCTATGATGGGTACTTTGTTATCCACCAATACCACTCCAACAACCAAATTGTGGAACAACTACGTAACCGGTGCAAACTCCTAGAAGTCAAGCACGATCGCATCTGTTTCAACGATTCTCTCAGTTTCTTCCAGATGCCCCTATCCATGTTTCCCAAAACCTTTGGGCTCACCGAACTCAGAAGGGGTTACTTTCCCCACAAGTTCAACATCCCCGAAAACCAAGAGTATGTGGGATCCATTCCTGCCCAAGACTACTGCATGCCTGAAACCATGACCCCCAAAAGACGTCAAGAATTTGAAACATGGCACCAAGAGCAACAAGACAATGACGTAGTCTTCGATTTCCAAGAAGAATTGGTGCTCTACTGCAAATCGGATGTTCGCCTATTGAAAGAAGGGTGTCTGACTTTCAAGCATTCGTTTGAAGCCAAAGCAGGGTTCAACCCATTCGAACACATCACCATTGCCTCGGCCTGTAACCGCGATCTGCGCATGAACCGCATGATTCCCAAAAGCACTGCCAGTGAACCCGTGAACGGATGGCACAATCGTATCAACCAATCATGGGTGGCCCTTGAGTGGTTAAACTGGTGTGATCACCAACAGTGCCAGCAAGCCCTGGAGCAACTCACCCACGAAGACCTGGAAGATCATGACCTGATGGCACGTGCCTACCCAGACCATCTGCATCCCAGTCAACGCCATTACGTTCAACACACCGGCAATGCTGATGAGTATCGCGTGCCCGCCACTGGCTTCACCGTCGATGGTTTCGATTTCGTAAAAACACCATGTATGAATTCCATGGGTGTTTCTGGCATGTTTGTCCCCACTGTTATCCCATACGTGACGAAAAACATCTGCGCCTCTGTGATCGCACCATGCAGGATGCTTATGAGAAGACCCAACAAAAAATGAGACAGCTTCACATCCTAGGGTACAACCTCGTTGAAATGTGGGAATGTGAGTGGGCCTGCCTCAAGCAAACCTCTCCCGACATCCAAGCGTACGTGAACTCCCTGCAATTCGTGGAATCCCTCAACCCACGTGACGCCTTTTGCGAAGGACGCACCAATGCCATCAAGCTCTACCATCAAGTGACACCGGGCCAAAAGATCCACTACATTGATTACACCTCCTTGTACCCCTGGGTCAACAAGACTTGCATCTACCCTAAAGGTCATCCTCGGTTGATCTCACATCCGGGTCACACGGACATTAACATTTACTTTGGTGTCATCAAATGTTGAGTACTACCCCCGCGTGAACTGTACCATCACGTACTGCCTCACCGCCATAAACCTCCCTTGCAGAGATCCTACCAGTGCGCACACTCCAATGACGAGCGTGCCCTGACTGGCACGTGGTGCACCCCTGAATTGCCAAAGGCCGTCAAGTTGGGCTACGATATCCAGTACATCTACGAGGTGTGGCATTTTGACAAAACCTGTCAAGGTCTCTTCCAAGACTACTCCAACACTTGGTTCAGGCAAGAAGCCAGCGGTTGGCCCAAATGGGTGGGTGACGATGAAACGAAACGCCAGCAGTGCATGCGCAAGTACCATGAGCACGAAGGTATCCGCCTAGAGTACGACAAGATCGAACACAATCCGGGTCTGCGTGCTCTGGCCAAAATGATGCTCAATTCCATGTGGGGCAAGTTTGGGCAACATCTCAACAAGCCCCACGTCAAAGAATTTGATGACCCCAAGCCTTTCACTGTTTCCTGGATACCGATACCCTGCATGTACGTCACATGTCCGTCGTCAACAACCAGCTCGTGGAAGTGCACTATCAACATCAACAAGAAGACATCCCCGTGTCTCCCAACCTCAACATCTTCGTGGCCTCTTTCACTACCTGTTGGGCACGTGATCATCTCTACGAAGCCCTAGAACTCTTGGGTAAACACGTACTGTATTTTGACATGGACTCAGTTATTTACCTGGAGGAACCAGGCCAACCCAACCCTGCCTTGGGAGATTACTTCGGAGAGTTTACCAGCGAATTGGAGGCTGACAATTACATCAAAGAATTCGTATCGGGGGGTCCCAAGAATTATGGCTACAAAACCAAGAAAGGTAAAGTCGAATGCAAAGTGCGGGGCTTCCGGCTCAACAGCGAGGGCAAAACCCAATTGAATTATGACATCATGCATCACAACGTGCTCGACGAAATCCAAAAGCCTCAAAAGGAACCGCGCCAAACTCACGTCGTCAAAACGTATCAGATCGTGCGTGATGCCAAAACCTACAATCTCTACACCTTACCAGACTACAAGTGTTACTAATTGGTGTACGACAAGAGAGTCATCGATCCCAGCATCTTTCAAACCTACCCTTACGGATACCAAGCAACATAGTGGTTTACTGGATGCAGAACCAGACTAATGGAAAAAACTGAACAGTATGGGATGCCGCTGACCACTCGGGTCCAGGCACACACTCCCACCCTGTACATAGCTATTTGGACTTTGAACTCTTTCTCAAATGGGATGCCGCTGACCACTCAGCTCCAGGCACACGCTCCCGCTTGTAAACTAAGTATTGGTTGATTAAAAAATTGTTTTTTTCCCATTTCACTTCTGGTTGTCATGGTGATTTTTCACTTCCGGTTCCGGCATGACGTCACTGGTTGTCATGGTGCTCACTTCCGGTTCCGGTATGATGTCATTTCCGGTTTTACCTTTTTGGTAACAGCACGTGAACACCTGCGTGATACCAAATTGGACTTTTGACCCCTTCCTTCTCCACCAATCACCATCCAGAAAAATCCAACATGGCCGACTTTTTGACCCTCATCCACCAATCAAATCCTTCAACATCAAAACGAGGCCAGAATTGACTTGACCAATGAGCCGACAATACTACTATTATCTCCACAAGATTTTATTCTGGTTGACAACTGGTTTTTTTAAACTGGGAAAAAAAGAACTGCATGTTCATATGGATTCCACTTAATAATGTTTTCAAGACTCTACCCCATAACACTTGAAGACCAGTCACCAAACAGCCACTTTAATTTATAAATTTATAAACTTGCTTGATAAATAGTATCCTCAAAATACAACACAACTTTAAAAATCCTTTAACAAAAATTCACCTGAGGACATTTACATAACAAAGAGACTTAACCATGTCCACTCAAAATACCTGTGTGCAATTTGTTTGAAATGAAGTTTTCAGTAAGATTCAAAGCAGTGCCCAATATGAAACACAGCAGTTTTGATTCTTGAAACTGTGCTAAATGTAAATAAGCCAATTACCAATCGTGTGAACTGTTAAAGAGCGTCCACTGGTCTGTCAACATTATAGAATGCTCAAAAACCTCCTCAAATCCCGTAAAGCTAAAGCTACTGATCTGCACCTGAGCTCAGGCAAAACCGAGAAACAGTTGTGCTTATGAATAGGAAATGAGCTAATTCACACCTTTATAAGGGGGGGGGGGGATATGGCAAAGGTGAAATGCATGCCAACTGTAGTCCCACATTTTTCATAGTTTGGCTACAGTCAGATAATCAGTTACCTATGTCAGAAATGCAAAAAATTGGGGGGTCACTGACTTCGTTTTCAAAATAAAGCGCGTGGAAAACTACCCCAATTTTGACACATCGGTCCTCGTAAGTTGACATGGCCTCAGTGCTTGTTAGTTGCTGTAGACCGACTTTCTCATTCAAATTTTACTTAAGTGGGTTTGTCAAGTAAATAATTTGAACTGGTGCCATCCTTTTAGTTAAACTCAACCTCTAAGATGGATTCTTGCGAACACCATGCAGGTATAACAATAGCAGAATTCGATGATTCGAGGGCAGACAAGTTGAAAAAATCAAACTTCCACAACACAGATTTTCTTTAATTTTTCACATAACGTAGAACAGGGGTTTATCTAGTTTTGCAGTGTTTTTTAATTTTTGCAGTACAATTTTTCATGATTATCTATCGGCGAATGCGTACTTTGTCCCTATTAATTGTGAAAAGCAGTACTTTGTAGCTATTAATCGCGAAACACATCAATTGCGATTAATAATCGTGCATCCTACAGTTAATAATCATAAAATTCACGATTATTAACTACGTCTGACAGATTCATCAGGTAATAATCGTACATTGCGCGATTATTAATCGCAAGTGACGGTCAATGTAGTTATTAATCGCAAGTTGCTGACCTTGGGTGAAAAGAGAATCGCAAAACAAATTTGGCTTGATCGGCCGCCATTGCAAAATAAAATACAAACCCAAGCAGAACTCTTCATGGGGCTTGTTGTAGAAAAAAAACATCGCAAGTTACTTCTTGAAGTGAAAAAGTAATCCGTAAGAATCGTTTAAGAATTATATTTTCCTTTTCTTTCTGCCTTCGACGAAGCATGACGAGAGCGATAAGAATCGTTTAAGAATTATATTTTCCTTTTCTTTCTGCCTTCGACGAGGCATGACGCCAGCGAGATCAAAAAAGTCATGCACAAGAACACCGCGATAGATGCGATTAAAGCGAGCGATTAAATTGACAACTTTCAAATGAAACGGAGCTCTTCAAGTCCTCCGATACAAGAAGGGAAATAAATAAACCGTGATCCCAAAGTTAAATTCATTTCACCCGAAAACTTCTTCGCTATGACGTTTTTTTTCATGAGAACAATCAACCATTTCAAACACGAAAAAAAAAAGCACGGTGCGATGCAGGGTGAGAGATAAAAAGCGACAACCCTCAACCGAAACGGCACTCCTCAAGCACTTTACACATAAAAGGTAATGAGATAACCATCATCCGAAAGTTAAATTCATTTTGCTCGGACATTTTAACAATTTGACTTTGTCTTTTTAATGTGAACAATCATGCAACCATTTCAAACACGCTGTGAAACTTGAGTGGAGCCGCTGTTCCTGAAATTCAGAAATTGATCACAACGTAAACAAACCATTTCATAAGAAAACGTGGTGGAAATTCTGCAGTAGAAAGAAGTTTAATTTAATTCGTTTTGAATCCTTTAATGTTCTGTTCGATAATAAAATGATTTTCATGGATTCATTTCCGTTCACGAATGGAATACCTAAAGTCACAAAAAAGTCCGAGGTGCATGTAATTTTAACTACGCTAATGCGCTCGTAGCTGGTCGCATTTTCACGCGTTATGAAAAGGAATTTTCAGATTAACAACAGCAATAGTTGTATCTAGCTGCGTTCTCCTACGTTAGTGACCGTTCACAGAACCAAATTCGACGACTATCATCAACTAAAAACCACAGGGGAAAGAACTTTCTTAGCTCTTCGGTATTCTTTGCGCTGCAAGTTGAAAATGAAATATGAGAACATGCCGTCTAAGGCGATATGCAAATATATTTCAGTCAGTATAGTCGCTGCTTTTCGCATTGTATTTGGAAAAAAGTCGGTTTTGATGGAAAGGCGTCACACTGTCTCCAAAAGATATTTCTCCAACAGCATTAGAAACGTTTTGCATGAACATCGATCCAAAGGTAGTCGTCGTGAATTCTGAAATCTCAAGCCGTGTCATGCAACACGCAGGAACTCCTCTCGGCCGCTACGGATCTGGTGAAGTTTCAGGAAAAAAGGAAGCTTATGTGTTGACATTCTTCTTCGTAAATATTCCACCTAGCGAAACTGTTTCATGGATTTTCTTTTACAACATTCACAGTTTTCAACTTTTTTTTATCTCACTTGTCGAAGCAAATGAACTCGATCAGTACAGTGCAGGCAACGAGTCAGATTTAACCTTATTTGATCTATGAATAGCGAAAGTTTCGTATGTTTAATGAAAACTGTTCAGTGAGCTGTACAAACAGACAAAACGTTTAAACTATCTGTTTTAAGCGGCTGAGACAGTGAAACCGGTGAGTTCAACATGTATAAGCTTAAAGGCTCTTTTGTGAAGTCAACCACTTTTTAGCTCCGAGTCAAATGGCGCCAAATTGTGCTTTGCGTGGGAAAAATTGGAGCATAGAATTAGAAGCCAAGCCAAGTGCAAGTTAAAATTGACAACGTAATGAATCCTTTATAAACATTTTAATCCATTACCTGGAAGTCAGGCTAAACCTGGTTATTATTAAATACAACGAAAACAAGGAAAATAGGCTCGCGTCTGTTTTTAGTTCTTTTTACAAGAAATTAGGGCCATGACTGTAGTACACAAATTACTCTTCTTAACAATTCCGGTCCTTTAAATTGCGTTCTTCAATTGTCACCAGTGATTTTAATAGATATTTAATGGGTCGATTTGATGTGTGTTTTCTAGGCCTCCACTTCTTCCATGTTGCAGAGAACAGTCTTTGATACTCCTCTTCTAGTTTCTGCCGTTTGATTCATTTCATTTCTATCGATTTGAAGTTGCCCTTTGTTTTCACGACAAGTTCGTCCAGTCGAAAACATTCAACCAAGAAGTCCAGCACATGGAGATTTCTTCATTGCCATCTTCTTTTAAACAGTGAGCTATGCGTAAACTTACTAACCTAAACGGCTGACTTGCTATGAAGATTTGACACCTGAGGAGCGAAGAAAAACACGCTGAGTCTATAGAAAATCAAATGTTTACTGAAGTGAACAGTTCATGATCGCATTGCACTACCAGGAGCAAACGTGTGAAAAACCATGTGAAACAGTGCGTGAAAAAGTGGCAATTTTTTCACATTGTATTCACATGTTTTTCACACTTATTTCACATGAAATTCCACTTGCATGTGAAATTTTGCCATGTGAAAGGTGTGTGAAACAATGTGAAAAAGGGTGAGAAAAATGTTATCCTTAGCTTTTCACACAGTGTTGCACATGCTCTATCAGACAAGTTCACACACCAAACGTGAAATACAGAGTGAAATGGCAGTTATTTTCACGCAGTATTCATATGTTTTTCACATGATAATTTCACGTGCATGTGAAATTTTACAATGTAAAAAGAATGTGAAAAGAATGTGAATAATGTGAAAAAAGTTACCTTTTCAAAACAGTGTTTCACATGCTCTGTCAGAGAAGAAAGGTAGGCAAACTTTTATTATCCTAGTATGGAATTTTCTGGGATACTACCAATGCTACAGAAGATCTTGGCATCCTACCTAGATTTCATATGTACAACAACAGCAGAATATAACAATACAAGAAAATACTGGACATGAAATTATTTTCACAGTGTACTTTTATTTGTTATAATTGTAAATTCTATTTTTGTTACATGTAGCAGCTGCTATATAATAGAATCTTTAGTTTCATCATCAGGATACTGCTGCAAAACTATTTTGCTAACTTGCTGTTTTTGTTCGTGTTTGAAAATGGTTGATTGTTCGTATGAAAAAAACGTCATATCGAAGAAATTTTCGGGTGAGTGAATTTAACTTCGGGATCACAGTTAATTTATTTCCCTTCTTGTATCGGAGGACTTTGCATCTATCGCGGTGTTCTTGTGCATGACTTTGTCGATCTCGCTTGCGTCGTGCTTCGTCGAAGGCAGAAAGAAAAGGAAAATATAATTCTTAAACGACTTACCAAAGTAAAAGTAAATTTCTAAGGAGATTTTGTCACTTCAAGTAGTAACTTGCATTGTTTCTACAACAAGCCCCATGAAGACTTCTGCTTGGGTTTGTAGTTTATTTTGCAATGGCAGCCGGTCAAGCCAAATTTAGCTAAATTTGTTTTGTGATTCTCTTTTCACCCAAGGTCGGCAACTTGCGATTAACAAGAAAGCCCATTGGGCATTTTAACCGGCCATTCTGACCCTCCCCACCCCAAGGTTTCACAAATGTTAGTGCGATCCTCTATTTATACGAACCGGCGTGATGAAAAGTGTGATTGTGTGACACAATATTTTGACTATAGCGGTACTGGATGACGTAATGTTTAAACTCTGATGACTCAGCTTATCTTTCTTATCGCTTTTATTTGTGCTGAAAAACGCAAATTCACTCAAACGTTGAACGTCGATATAAATTCGTCCACAACTGAGAATGCTCACACAGGGACGACGAAGTATTTAGTGTTGTGCCTAGACCTTAAATACAAACAGTGAATGTAGTAGTAGAATCAAAATATAACGCTTGATAAACACGAGCTTGAGCAGATCGTCAGAGTATGGGGCACGTCAAGGCATATCTCATGATGCGATGTTTGAATCCAGTTTGCTAACCTGGGAATCCCCTTACAAAAGTAAACAAGCCAGCGGGGAGGAAAGTCGCCCACGTCTTTGAAAGCTAATGCGCCTGTCGAGCCGCAATCGATTTCGCGCTCACTCGCTTGTTTTTCTTTTCCTTCACTATCTCTGAACGGAAACAGAGACTGCTCGTAGCCTTTAGCGAACACCACACGCAAACCACACAAATCTGTCGATAATATTCAGATATTTTCGTTCTTTCAATGCAAAAAGACTCGTAACACCTACCTTATTAATTGATCTCCTTGTTAATGATGATTCCTTCATATCAACTTCTCGCCTCAAATAAACACTCATCTCTCTCCGTTCACAAGAACTATCATGTACTGATGGTGCAATCCACTAATATTGCATCATCATACTACCCTTGTAAAAATTTTACCAAGATCTTGGCGAGATCGCGGCAATCTCGCCGAGATAGCCACGATCTCGGCGTGATTTCAAAATATCGCGCCGAGAAAAGTAGCCCACGGTGAGATCGCGGCAATCTCGCCGAGATCGCGCCGAGATTAGCGAGATCTCGGCGAGATAACCACCATCTCGGCAAGATTTCGAAATACGCGTCGAGATATCTACCCCACGGCGAGATTGTCATGTCGAGATTTCTACTGTTGCAATGCAGAGACTGTCTCGATCTTTGCGAGATTTATCTCCATAGAATCTCGATATCGGTAAGATTTCTCTCAGGTTTTACTGCTGCAACTGCCATTGTATTTGTGCAAATCTCCTGACCCTGTACCTATAGTTTCACTGACAAGCGCGACCAGCGATCTATTTCGAGGGTCAGCAAGAATCTGAAATAAATCAGCTCACAAATTAATTTACCGGCTTTTGAGATCAAAATAACAACGACCAGCAACAAGCAAAATAACAACGATCAGAAACGCTGTTTTACATGTGAAGTCATCTGATTTCATCAGACCACTGACGTCTATTCGTTGTCACTTACCATGTATACAGAGGACTTCGTTTGTCATGTCCATCATCTCTTCGTTGAACTTTCTTTATAAGCCACTACGGAAGAGTTAGGCAAGGGTTTTAAAGACAGATACCTGTGACTAATTTGTTGTCGTTCTGAATTTGACTTTTTTCGCTGCTTGCCGGCCATGAGCTTACCTGATACTGTAAAGTGGCGCCAAAAAATCCCGCCTTGACTCCCGCCGTTGTGTTAATGGGGCAATGTGATTGGCTGATTCAAGCACACCATCGGCGAGCGGTGCTCGCGTAAGCCCAAAAAAATGCGAGCACTTTTCCACAAAACTTAACAGAAGTGGAAAATGGCTTCTTTTTGTTGAATGTACAGGGGAAAATTGAAATGTTAAACTTGTTATTTTTTTACTACGGAAAACAACATGGTTCTTTCAAGTTTAAAGCAAGAGCTAGAGCGTTTTGGGAGATATACAAGAAACTGTTGCACAACTAAACAAGCCACACTAAAGGACCTAAAGTGTACTGAGAATGAACTTAAGAACTTATATATTACGGACAAAGCTACAATTGAGGAATGAACACTCAGGTTAAATGCTTTCAAGACTTTCAGAACGTTTGTAATCTACACAGCTTAATCAGTAATGCCGCGATGGAAGCCACCAACTGGGTTTCTTCTCTGCCGGGAATCAGTCCTTCGACGAGTTTTGCGTGACACGCAACTCGCTTTAATTTGTTTAATTTGTAAGGTTTCAGACGTTTCAGTCAACCACTTACGTTCTTAGTACACTGTATTGTCAAAACTTGAGTCTGCCATCATACGGCGTTTCTTGTATCCACAATATTTTCGTTCGAAATCGGTTTGAACTAGCGTTTCTAAACACGACTGAAATAGTTTTGCAACTATATTTATTTCCCCTGTTGATTGAAGTTGCTTGCCTTGTAATCAAGTCGGCTATAATAATTTTCGTCTTTTTGCTTCACAAATCGACCAAAGTATGTTTACATTTGTACCTTTCCCACAGTACAAAGTTATTTTTAGCGCACGTGTTTATTTTGAGTCTCAACCTACAGCCAAATAAATTTCGTTTGCTTTGCCTTCGAACAGTACGAAAATGTTCAAATTCAGCTCGCTTTCCAGTAGATCCAACAGGTCTCTATTAGAATGCTTTGTCACATATCTGTTGTTGTTAATCTTTCGGTACTGTTTCGGTCGGTTCGAGATGTTTTAAGTGTTGCGTTACATTCCTAAGACTGAAATTACAGCTGTCAACTATGCAAATTTGCTCAACATACACTTTACACTTTGAGCTATGAATAACCCCGAAATAACGTTTAGTATCTTGTAAAGGTTCTACTACATCCATCCTCTAATTCCTTGATCACCACTGTGACTTGGATTTTAATACTAGTTTCATTCAAGTTTTTCAGTTTTACGAATAGCTAGCAACAAGCCGCACAATTTCCGATTTTGACACTGCAAATTTTAGATTCGCTGTTACCGAGAGATAATCCCGAATAATTTTATGCTGTTTTACTCTAGTCTTTTCACTATCGTTATTAACTTGGGTTTTAAATACTGTCTCTTTCACTGTTAATTAGGGATCGAAGTAACGTTCATTTCCACGTTCTGTTCATACAACATCTCAAATTGGCAAGTCCATCTTGTATTTGCTGCTGTGGAAATTTGTACTTCATTTAAGTAAACACAGGACTACAACGCGAATAAAATCCTGCCAGACCTCACGTACACAAAACAGGCATTTGAAGTAGATCCACACTTGCCGCGATCTCACGTCAATATCACGCCGCGATCTCGGCGCGGTGCCGAGATCGCGGTGAGATGGGGGAAATCTCGGCGGCCAAAAACGTCCCGCGATCTCGCCGCAAGGGAGTACCACAAGGGAGTACCAATTCCTTCTCTTCCTAGCCCACACCGGCAAAACGCAACTGTCCTTTTTGTCCGCTGCGAAATACAAGTTAGGCAATCAGAAACCTTACAATCCACTTCGCAAACCACCCCCCCCATAAAACGCCAAGGGAAACCGCCTCTCACGCAGCACAATATTAAACCGCTCCTATACAAAACGCAGCTTTCAAAGCAAATCACATTCACAGAAGCGTGGTATGCTCCTGACATTCACAAATCCTTCTGACTCCCACATTTCTACATCCCTCGAAATGTCAACCCCAAGAAAAAACTCCTGTGCTAAAAGAATTTTCACCATAACCACTAACTAGATCAGACAACACAGCCAGTTTCGCATTCAATTCTAGTAGCTGCTTTACTCAATTGCGCATGCGTTATACAAGACAAATACAAAAAACCCCAAACTTAACAACCCTTCGCCGTTCATATCTTAAATACTGTAAATTAAAAGACAAGAACACACGAAGGTAACATTCAGCAGACTTATGCACATGCGTCTTATATAAGACAGTACCGCTCTTGAGTACCCGTACCACAAGCTTTACATCACTTAGTTCGTATGTTAAGCCAACTGACCTTCACCACAAAACCGAGTCCATTTTATAAACCGGCGGTCGCTATAGCGACGGCCAGTCAACAAACGAGCGGGGACGAAAGTCACCCACGTCTTTGAAAGCTAACGCGCCTGTCGAGCCGCAATCGATTTTGCACTCACTCGCTTGTTTTTCTTTTCCTTCACTATCTCTGAACGGAAACAGAGACTGCTCGTAGCCTTAAGCGAACACCACACGCAAACCACACAATCCGTCGATAATATTCAGATATTTTCGTTCTTTCAATGCAAAAAGACTCGTAACACCTGCCTTATTAATTGGTCTCCTTATTAATGACGATTCCTTCGTACCAACTTCTCGCCTCAAATAAACACTCATCTCTCTCCGTTCACAAGAAGTATCATGTATCATGTACTGATGGTGCAATCCACTGATATTGCATCATCATACTAGTACCAATTCCGTCTCTTCCTAGCCCACGCCGGCAAAACGCAACTGTCCTCTTTGTCCGCTGCGAAATACAAGTTAGCCAACCAAAAACCTTACAATCCACTTAGCAAACCACCCCCCCCCCTCCCCCATAAAACGCCAAGGGAAACCGCCTCTCACGCAGCACAATATTACGTCCCTCCTATACAAAAAGCATTCTCGTCCCCAGAGCCCACGATCCTTTTGGTCTGCGCCAGGCATCGAGACCTCTGGCAGGAACCGAAGCAGGAACTCCGCAAATCACGGACTTCCGGCTTTTGTGCGCAGCCTCAGAAATTTGAAACAATAACGGTTACTATCGGTTACAAAAATAGGCAGCTATTGCGCTTGAGCATTAACTGGCCCCTTCCAGAGGTCTCGATCCCTGGCGCAGACCAAAAGGATCGTGGGCTCTGGGGACGAGAATGTACAAAAAGCAACTTTCAAAGCAAATCACATTCACAGAAGCGTGATATGCTCCTGACATTCACAAATCCTTCTGACTTCCACATTTTTACACTCCTCAAAATGTCAATCCCAATAAAAAAAACTCCTGCGCTAAAAAAATTTTCGCCATAACCACTAACTAGATCAGACAACAAAGCCAATTTCGCATTCAATCCTATTAGCTCCTTTACTCGATTGCGCATGCGTTATACAAGACAAATACAAAAAACCCCAAACTTAACAATCCTTCGCCGTTCATATCTTAAATACTGTAAATTAAAAGACAAAAGCATAGGAAGGTAACATTCAGAAGACTAATATGCACATGCGTCTTATATAAGACAGTACCGCTCTTGAGTACCCGTACCACAAGCTTTGCAACACTTTCTTCGTATGTTAGCCAACTTGCTTTCACGAAAAACCGTGTTCATTTTATAAACCGGCGGTCGCCATGGCGACGGCCGGTTAATAACGACATTGACCTAGCCTAGTACCCAGGCATTCTCTTCTCGCTCACACGACTTGGCGCGAAATTTCGTGATGTCATGGAATGGCATACCGCCTAGTACCCTGGCGTTCTCTTCTCGCTCACACGACTTGGCGCGAAATTTCGTGATGTCACCGAATGGTATACCACGAGAACGCGTTCTCCAGGGACCTCATTCGGTGACGTCACAGCATTTCTCACCAAGTCGAGTCGAGTGAGCGGGAGGAGAACGCCTGGGTACTAGGCTGACATTGACCGTCACTTGCAATTAATAATCGTGCAATGTACGATTATTAACTGTAAAATCTGTCAGACGTAGTTAATAATCGTGAATTTTACGATTATTAACTGTAAGATGCACGATTATTCATTAATATGGACAAAGTACGCATTTGCTGATAAATAATTATTGTAAAGCACTATTGTAAAGCGCTATTGGATAGCACTAGAAATAGTGCTCTCTAAATTCATTGTTATTATTATTATTATTATTATTATTATTAATAATCGTGAAAAATCATACTGCAAAAATTAAAAATAACTGCAAAACTAGATAAGCCCCTGTTGTAGATAATCGACAAAGAAAGTGATCTATCAAAAGAAAATATGGGGTCACCGAACATTTAAGAGAGTTAAACCCGTGCATAGATATTAAAGTGCCCACTAGCGCTATATATCTCCACATTTCTTCAACAGGCGCGCACGCTCATGCATGATGTGGCATGACATCGCAAAGTGAATTGCGTGCGCAATAAGGATGCGCAGAAACAATTAGCGCGAACGTCCTTAAAGGGAACCAGTGATGTTATAACAAATCTACCTCAAACTGCTCTAAATCTCTCCCAGAATCCAGTGAAATATGTAGAATCTTGTAGATCGCAAACGTTTTCCAGAAAATACACTTCAAATTTCGCGCTTTTACGCCTGCGAGTTCGCCTGTGGCCCCCATCTTGGAACATGCAATGACCTATGGGATTGATGACGTTTCACGGCTCCCAGTTGGCACGAGCTTTAAATTTTCGCAACAATTTATTGTTTTTCTTTTGGCGTAAACATGCCGAAGTGTAGCGCATTTGGCTGTAATTATTCTAGAAAAAGTAAGAAAAGTAAGAGGCGAAACATCAAGTTTATATAAAAATGCGTAAGTTTATAATGTTTATTACCGCTGTTTGTGTTTTATTTTTGATCGAGAAAACCCAAATTATTAGTCTTCATAATTTTCCTAAAGATGAAAAACTGAGGAAAGGTGGATCAAGGCCGCGCGGTGTATCAGATTAATATCCACCGGCAAGTCAAACTCATCATCTTAATCCTTGGGTTGCTCTTCCTCTGAAGAATACTCTGGTTCCAGGATAAAAGGATAAAGGATAAAGTTTATGACAACAACCACAACAAACAAGCTTGGAATGAGCATTCGGGGGAGCCGTGAAACGTCATCAATCCCATAGGTCATTGCGTGTTCCAACATGGCAGCCACAGGCTAACTCGCAGGCGTAAAAGCGCGAAATTTGAAGTGTATTTTCTGGAAAATGTTTGCGATCTACAAGATTTTACATATTTCACTGGATTCTTTGAGAGATTTAGAGCAGTTTGAGGTACATACATGTATGTTATAACATCACTGGTTCCCTTTAAAACACTGAACCCCATTTAACAATTAGATTATGAGCTCGAGATTTCTATCGCGTGATAGTTGAAAGTAAATCTTGATTAATATTCCACTAAAGTGAAAAGTTTTACATCATTGCACTGTTATTTTGAAGTATAAGACTGTGCCTGCCACTCACCTTTTCGCCACTCACTATCTATCGTGGAATAGATAGCAAGTAGGGTAGCCAATCAGATTGCAGCATTTATGATAGAATGCTAGTAGATTTATACTAATTTAAAATATAACTGCTGTAGACACGCCATTGGGTCTGATGAGCGTGCATTATTTTCTTATAGATGCACGGCTTGAAATTATGGAGCATGTGTCCCGGATGTTGCTAGCGTAATACTAAGAGCACGGAGTGACTTCAAACACAGGCTTTGAGTTCAGCATAAACAGGAAAAATGAAGTTTGGCTACAAAAGAGCTGTAAACAGCGCAAACCAGTGGCTTTGCCAACAAACAGCGACAGTGATTTATAGCAAACCATGATGAAAGTGCTGGAGGTAAGAAAAATAATCCAATTTTGTCTACAAAATAGATCAGCCTATAGCCATTAGATTAACAAAAAAAAATAAAACCAAACCGCGCCAAATTTGTTTCCCTTTATCCAGCTTAATCCTAGAAAGACAAATCTTTCAGAACATTTCTGAGGATCGTAGAAGCATTAAATGCAAGAAAGTTTAAGCTTACATTGTATTTGCAGCTTGCATTAAAATGTTCATGAAATTTGAAATTGTAGTTTATTGCTAGTTTTAGCGGCCTTAATTTGCATTTGTAGTTGACTATCCTTGTAAAAAGCTGTCGGCATTTTCCCTTTCCCCCTTTCTATGGTAGCTTAACTATAGACTGATAAGTCTTGGTTTCAATGCTATATTCTAAACCAAATAGAAGACAGTGTTCCTATTAGTTTTCTAAGAAAATAATACACTCCTGAGGTCCACTAGCAGTTTTTCTAGTCCTCAAACATGCATTATTTTTTCTTAGAAAACATGGAACACCATCTTTTCTTTGGTAAATGGATCATACAACATCCCTCCCCTCCTGGGGTAGCCGGGATGCATTTCACCTTTGCCCCCCCCCCCCCCCCTATAAATGTGTGAATTATTAGAGAAAGTGTCACACTTGCCATTTCTTATTCATAAACAGTTACTGTTCTTCAGCTTCGCCTAAGTTTAGAGGCGAAGTAGGTACTGACTATTTCTTCAAACTAAAGCCCTGCACAGTAGCATTCAGCAGACAAGTGTAATTTTGGCCTGAATTTTTGCCAGACAAAAGCCAAAAATAAGGCTAGAGTTAGACGTGAATAAGGCTTTGTCAAGCTAGACAGTTTTGTACAGGTGGTTGTCACAAATGAAGCTGATGGCACCAATGTCTTTTCAAAGACTTTTTACTTTCAATTGGTACCTTTTTTTAATCACCCAGTGACAAATACTTTCTGGGGATTATTTTTCATTTCAGCCTAAAACCTAGATGCATATGAGGCAAGTGCCTCGTTCTGCCTCATGCCAGCTACAGCCATAGTATTATTCTCAATCTTACAGATGGAATCATTACGTTAAACACTGGTTTTGTTCAATAATTCAAGGAGTACAAGGTTTAATTGGCTTTTTTTAGTATCCAGTCAATATAAATCACTATGAAAGTCAATACAAGGGACAACAACTGCTTTGTTTTCACTAATTATAAAAAAGAGAAGCTGTAGTTCAGAGATGTATTACATTGTTATACAATCCCAATTAATGAATCAATTAATCATTCAATCAATCTATAAATATCAATATTATATTAAGTACTCACCAGTTATCAGGAACATCTTCTGTCAGATACTCTTTCAGAAATAACATATTGTTGGTTAAACACCTGTTGATTAATTAGACAAGGTCAATTAAACAATTTAATTTTGGTTTTAACCTACTGCCTGGTGCTCACTTTCTTTTGCCTACTGGTAAGTTGTTCTCTCAAGTGAATCCGAGACAAATTTGGAAATGTACATCTTTCTTAAAGTTTCTTTAACTACAAGGTAGTACTCCCATGGGTAAAAATTGTTGGTTGTCATCAGCCTAAAGTATTTAAAAATAATATTAACCAATTCAAAGAATCATTTCAAAAGGGACCTAACCACTCTTACAAATGAAACAATTGTTATAAAAATGAAATCCACAAGACTTTTCAATTTAGTTCCTCACCTAAAACTGTTGCCAAGTAAAGGAACAAATTAAAACTGTACAGTAATTTTCATTATTGCAGTACCCTTAGGATAATATTTTTGAATTGATGGTACATTAATTTTCTGGTTCTGCATTCTACATTCGGTAAAAGTTGCAGCTGGAAGTTGACAACATAAATGTGACCTTGCTTGCAGTTGATTTGCACGAGTGAGTTTTTGTAATGCATTGAATAGTTCTCAAGGCCGTCAATTAAGGCACCAAATTCCTCTCTTAGCCGTGTTGAGAAGCGAATACAGTATGTTGCTAAAAATATTATATTTATATGCTACTCTTCACGTATTCCTGTTTTGCTGGGAAAATTAAGTCAAAGGGATGTAAAGGTCTTTGTGGGTCCATGTACCCTAGACAACATTGCACATTCTGACATGACCTTTCGCACATGGTCCTCGGACGAAAACTACTAAGTTTTGTTTATCTGTCAAGGAAGCGTGCTTGGCTACCCACAGTTTGCTGTCAGTAATGATGGCTTTTGGGCATTCTATTCTGAAAAATCTTACAGTTTTTTCCCTTGAATGGAGTAAAAAATGAATTCGCAGGCAGTTCAGCCCGTATGACCGTATTAGATCTCACGTGATGGTTGAAATATTTCTTTGTTTGTTTCGTTTCCTCTTGGTTTCCTCTGGAATTTTCAGCAACATTTCACTTGTTCCAAAATTCTTTTCCTTGATTATTCCATGGGCTTTGCAAACTTTCACTTGACCAGTTAAATTGCCATTCAAATTTCTGGCATTCAAACGGTACAAATGAAATATTTAAACAGCTGAAAATATTAATTGGACAGGGATAGAGCTAGCCATTCGAACAGGTGAATAAATCAACCAAATGGATAGAGCTGACCGTTTGAATTGATAAAATAACTGAACGGATAGAGCTCGCTGTTTGAATGGTCTTTGGTAAATTTTGAATGGATTTGCGAAAGCTTTGAATGCTTTTTCAGGGCATTCAAACAAGATAAGCGATATTGTACTTTTTCCCATGGAAAGTGACAAATCAGCAGTCTGACTTCAATAAAAAGAAGGTCTTTGCATGTATAGGAAAATTTGGCTGGCTGCAATGAAAGGCGATTCATTCAACCAAGGTGACCTGACTCACATGTCAAAGAAATCAAAAGAACTTACCGGTAATTTACTTATTACGTACTTATTAAAGTGCCTATGAAATAAAAACTACAGCTGTAAGTTAAGCTTTTTGAAAGGCCTTTCAAAGTGAAGAATGGCATTTTCTTTTTTGTAATATCTTCTCTGGTTCCTGCTAGAGATATTCAAGTTAAAAGGAAACAAGTGAGTGGTTACTGTGTGGAGACCAATCACAAAATCAAGAATAACTCTGGAAATCCAGAGGCAATGTAGAAACTTGGCACCAATAATGTACCTTAACATATAAGTCACACCCTTACGCATACGTTGATGTTGCCATAGCAATGGCTTAGTTTCCAGGTCTCTTTCTTGTAAGAATGACATTAGCCCTTTTAAGACTTAACAAACATCATTCAATTCCTAATGGTTAACGAGGAAACTAAGCACAATATGGGCATTGCGTACGTTTGGGACAGGTCCTTCTTTCTCTCGCTTTTGAGTAACAATTGGTAATATTTGGTTCAAAGCTGAAAGAGACTGGAGCCAAGATTGTTCCCATGGCAACAATGCAATATGCTTCATCTTGTGTCCTTCTTAAGGTACAATATTGGTGCCAAGTTTCGATTATCTTAAACCATTCTTTCAAGAGATATTCTTGATTTTGTGATTTTGATTTTGAAATCTTCACTGGACTGATATTGATCGTTGAACAGTATAAAATTACTTTTCGAGGCATCACAATTGACAAAACGTTGAATTTTAGTGATCACATTAACATCTCGCGTAAGAAAGCAAGCCAGAGAGTTGGGGTATTGATGAGACTTAAGAGCTTGGAAGCAACTGCTGCCAAACTACAGCTTTTTATATTTACCGTGTACCTTCAGAGGTGTCTTCAGTCTTACGCATGTAGCGTTTCTCAGTTTTGCCGCAGATACCCCAAACCCCAAATCAAATGAAAGCTTATAAAACTGGCTATTTGAATATGCCACTAACTTTTCACAAAAACAAATTTTTAAGTTTTCCGCGAAGTCTGAATATGAAGGTCTAGATCGCCTTTTGAAAGCTCCAGGTCAAAGGGAATTTTAAAGTTTGCAATTTTTTTTTGCTTGGTGAAAGCCCGGCACATAAGGGCTAAAAAACCGTGTTGGGGTTTTCCTTTGTTCAGCCGCATTCAAAAGCTTTCAAACATTTTCTAAATCACAAGAAAAACATACGGAGTAACGGCACAGAAATGGTTCTTAACGAAAAAATATTTAGAATTATCGAATTCCCCGACACGTTCTTGTTGAAGAAGCGTCAAGCTAGCGACTCTCCAAATTTAATTAAAATCGAACAAATCGCCTTTGAGTTAGAACTCTTTAAAGTGTCACCTTCAAGCGAAAAATGAATGTCGAGAAATGGCGCTTAAATGTGGCTATATGCTCGATAGCCGGGCACAGTCTCAAATAGACTAAATGCCCAGCAGTCAAACATTTTCACCAAATTTCCCCAGAAAGCCTATCTCAAACCTCATGAAACTATTTTATGTTTGTTTAGAAATGCCAAGCGATTCCAAAAATTATTTTGGCTGTGTACTTGATGGGATATTTTTGCTTGGGCATATACTATGACCTTGACACTTAGAAAATTTTTCGCCTCGCCTGCAGTGATCTGCAGTCGGAAATTAAAGTGTTACAGAATTTCCACTGCTAAGCGCTTACAAACGGCTTGAGAGTATTAGATGTTCGTTTAGAAATGTCAAGCGATTCCAAAAATCATTTTGTTTTTTTTAGTTGAAGAAATGTCTGAGCCTGGGCTCACTATAAATTTGCTGTGTAATTGACACTTGGAAAATTTTTGCCCAGATTACCGGGCACAGTCTCAAATGGACTAAATGCCCGGCAGTTGGAATTTTTGAACAAAATTCCACAGAAAGCCTCTCCTAAACCTTGTAAAAGTTTTCGATGTTCGTTGAGAAATGTCAAACGATTCCGTTTTTCAGTTGATGAATTGTCTGATCCCGGGCTCACCATAACTTCACCATCATCCCGGCCTTGTGTTGTCACGCAACGCTTCGGAACGTTGCGTGTGTGCCGGAATGTTTAGAAGTTCTGATATAGTGTCAACTAGAACTAATCCGTAGCACCGCATGACAGTTCTTAACAAACATCGAATACTCTCAAGTGGGTGGATATGCCGATACAATTTTCCAACTGCCGGGCATTTAGTCCATTTGAGACCATCCCCGGTAGTCTGGGCAAAAATTTTCCAAGTGTCAATAACATAGCGAATTTATAGTGTAGTTAGTGAGCCCAGGCTCAGACATTTCTTCAACTGAAAAACCAAAACGATTTTTGGAATTGCTTGACATTTCTAAATGAACATCTAATACTCTCAAGCCGTTTGTATGCGCTTAACAGTGGAAATTCTGTAACACTTTCCGACCGCGGATCACGTACTGCAGGTGAGGTGAAAAATTTTCTAAGTGTCAAGGTCATAGTATATGCCCAAGCGAAAATATCCCATCAACTACACACCCAACATAATTATTGGAATCGTTTGACATTTCTAAAGAAACATATAATAGTTTCATGAGGTTTGAGAAAGGCTTTCTGGGGAAATTTGGTGAAAATGTTTGACTGCCGGGCATTTAGTCTATTTGAGACTGTGCCCGGCTGCCGGGCATATAGCCACAGCGTAAAAGAAAATCTTCGCTACGCAAACAAACACCGCATCCAAACACCTTTGCCGACAGTAGACCAACCAGTGGGTGCTATTTCATCTTCCGGTCACCTCCCGTGGAAATTTCGCGCAATATTCTCTCCATGCAAATCCTAGTGTTCCTTACCAATTCGTCGAATTTCTCTCAATGTTGGACGTCGCTTAACTGATATTATCGTGATGAGGAGAACCAAAAGAGCGAAAACTTCAAGCCAACCAGCTGGGCCTAAACTGAAGCGGCCAAGGCGGGCAAAAAAGCGAAGCGAAGTGAAACTGAGCGCTGTGGAGCGCTGTGATTGAATCAGTACAACTGCAGCAGCTCTTTTGAACTGCGCTTCTTATATTGATTGAATGGGTACTTATTGTAGTGTCAAGCTAAGCAAAGCTTATAACTGAACAATGTTCAAAGGGCTTATTTTCAGCCAATGACGTCACGTTAGTGACGTCATATGGTTACTGTCAGAGCCTAAAAACTAGTATTAAAATCCAAGTCACAGTGGTGATCAAGGAATTAGAGGATGGGTGTAGTAAAATCTTAACAAGATACTAAACGTTATTTCGGGGTTATTCATAGCTCAAAGTGTAAAGCGTATGTTGAGCAAATTTGCATAGTTGACACCTGTAATTTCAGCCTTATAAGGAATGTAACGCAACACTTAAAACATCTCGAACCTAGAGCAGAACGCTATAATTAGACCTGGACACTGAGTATGATTTGCCCGATAGGGGCCTGGTACGAGTCGTTCGTACCACGTTGTTCGTGTTATATGTTCTCGTCATTCCTAAGTGAGAATGCTCGTTTATATTAAATGTATTTCTCAATGAAATGGATGAATTCCTATCTATGACGAGAACATATAACAAACAAGCAGTGAATCGGCGAAGAAAACACCGACGACAAGCGGATTTCTTCGCCATACGCCACACGGAACACAACCATCGATCGCGACCGCCATCTTTGTTTTCACACAGAAACGAAACCTCCCTTCACCGTAGCGACAGACTATCACAACAAACAAGGTCAGACCACAACGAATGGCGAAGAAATACAAGTGCCCGTTCCCGGAATGCACCTTCGAAACGGAAGAAGTGACAGACGCGCTCGCGGCCGTTTTGCTCTCGGTCCACTCGGCAGGCACACACACCGCTCCTGGAGTCGCTGCTGCTGCACCAAGCGCCGCCCCAAACACCGCCCCGAACACCAAACTCGAAAGAGTACGGCGCCCAACAATCTCTGCCGCAGGGTCAAGCGAGGATTGGTCGTATTTCCTCACCCGTTGGGACGACTATGTCGCGGCAACCAACGTCACAGGCAAAGATAAAGTAATCCAACTCCTCGAATGCTGCGATGAACAGCTTCGTAAAGACCTCACACGAAACGCAGGCGGCTCCCTCACCAACAAAACTGCCGATGCAGTGATGGAGGCCATTAAAAAACTTGCCGTGAGGGAGGAGAACACAATGGTTGCCCGGGTTCAACTGCACAACATGCGCCAGGACCGGGACGAGACGATCCGAAGTTTTGGTGCCCGCCTTCGCGGCCAAGCCGGCGTCTGCAAATTTTTAGTCACCTGCCCTGGTTGCGCAATTGAAGTTAATTACACAGAGAACGTTTTGCGCGACGTTTTAACTCGCGGCCTGGCCGACAATGAAATACAACTGGATCTGCTAGGAGAAAGGAATCAGGACATGACCCTTGAAGAGGTCTTTCAATTCATTGAGGCCAAAGAGGCTGGAAAACGATCTGCTGGCCGCCTGTCGCAAAGCCAAGGTGTAGATGCCGCACGCAGCCAATACCGTCGTGCCAAACAGGATGACATCAAACGGCGTAAAACAGGAGACAACAACGACCCGTGCTATTACTGCAACAAGCGCGGCCATGGCAGGAGCGCCCCGACCAGGATAAGAAGAAATGACTGCCCTGCTTATGGCACAATCTGCGAACAGTGTGGGCGACCGAACCATTTTGCAAGCGTGTGTCAGGGCAAGAACAGGTCCACCAGACCCCAACAGCCTACCCCACCCAGTGGCAATACTACAGAAGGTGCAATCTTCGACTCACTCTGCACCACGACAAGCCTCAGCAACAATCCTGGCAGAGATGTAATCAAACTTGACCACCACCTATACTGCCACCTCACTGATTGTTGGGTCCGACAGCCATCAAAGTCCCAACCATTCATCACGCTAACAGCAACTGCCCACCCCGAGGACTACACAGCACTGGGATACAACCCTCCCACATCGCGGCTGACACCAGTACGGCTATCTGCTATGGCTGACACAGGCTGCCAGAGCTGCTTAGCTAGCATACAAGTTATCTGTCGCCTTGGCCTGAGTGAGAGAGATCTGATCCCAGTCACCATGCAAATGCACGCCGTGAACAACAATGGTATCAAGATCATGGGTGCTGTCCTCCTCAGGTTCTCGGGCAGGTCTCCGTCCGGTGCAACCCTCGAAAGTCAACAACTCGTGTATGTGACAAGTGACTCGGACAAACTCTTCCTGAGCCGCGAAACCTGCACGGCCCTGGGCATGATCACTAAGAACTTTCCCACCGTGGGCGAGACTATCCACACATGTAGCACGACCGAGCCAGACACAGCATGCGATGCGTCAGAAACACCCCCCTCAGACAGCGCAAAGGCACCTGAGAGCGCATCCAGCTCACCGTGCACCTGCCCACGTCGCAAAACACCACCACCCAAGCCCACCGAACTTCCATTTCCAGCGGTGGAAAGCAGCCGGCTGAAACTGCAACAGTGGCTTTTAGATTATTACCGATCCAGCACCTTCAACACCTGCGAGCACCAACCACTCCCGCTGATGGAGACCGTCCCTATGAGGCTAATGGTTGACCCTGGCGCGGAACCGGTTGCACATCACACTCCCATACCAGTACCACTTCACTGGCAAGAAGATGTCAAGGCAGGACTTGACCAGGACGTATCACTGGGCGTGCTCGAGCAAGTCCCGGTAGGAGAGCCTGTCACATGGTGCCACCGCATGGTTGTGTGTGCAAAGAAGGACGGCAAGCCTCGACGCACAGTCGACTTCCAGGCGCTTAACCTCCACGCCACACGTGAGACACACCACACACAGAGCCCATTCCACCAAGCACGCTCTATACCCAGTAACACAAAAAGGACCGTTTTTGACTGCTGGAATGGCTACCACAGCGTCCCCCTCCATGCGGAAGATCGCTACCTCACCACCTTCATAACCCCATGGGGCCGATACCGCTACAAAACAGCACCCCAGGGTTACATCGCCTCCGGTGATGGCTACTCGAGACGCTTCGACGAGATTGTCTCCCACATCCGCAACAAAACTAAGTGCATCGACGACACCCTCCTTTGGGCAGATGACCTCCAAAAGAGCTTCTTCCAGGCGGTCGATTGGCTCGACCTCTGCGGTCACAATGGAATCATACTTAACCCAGACAAGTTTGTGTTTGGAGCCGACACTGTAGAGTTCGCTGGATTTGAGATCACTCCAAGCAACGTGCGGCCCTGCAAAAAGTACCTCAATGCCATCAGCAACTTCCCAACACCAGCCAACATAACTGATGTCCGCTCGTGGTTTGGACTCATCAACCAGGTCTCCTATGCCTTTGCTGCTAATGAACGCATGCTGCCATTCCGCCAGTTACTCCAGCCAGGAACTCCCTTCAAGTGGACTGATGAGCTCAACCAGCTCTTTGAGGAATCTAAGTCGGTGATCATCAGCGAAATTGAGGAAGGCGTGCGCATCTTTGACAAATCAAAACCGACCTGCCTGGCCACCGACTGGTCCAAAAGCGGCATCGGCTTCTGGCTATTCCAGAAACACTGCCAGTGTCCATCCACTGAACCCTTCTGCTGCAACACAGGCTGGAAAATCGCACTAGTCGGCAGCCGCTTCACACATGCCGCTGAATCCCGTTATGCCCCAGTGGAGGGAGAAGCTCTCGCCGTCGCAGATGCCCTTGACAAAGCTCGATTCTTTGTCCTGGGCTGCAGCAACCTAATCATCGCTGTAGACCACAAGCCCCTACTTAAGGTGTTTGGAGACCGGTCCCTTGAGGAGATCACTAATGCCAGGTTACGCAACCTCAAGGAAAAGACGTTACGTTACCGGTTCCGAATGGTACACATCCCTGGTGTGCGACACAAAGCCGCTGATGCCATTTCCCATCACCCAACAGGAACCACCACGCCGGACATGCTGATCCTGCCAGACGACATAGCAGCAGCCACAGCTGCCCCAGCTGTTCTACCCCAATTAGCTTCCTCAGCACTGAGCACAATGGCCGTTACCTGGGACAGGGTCAAACTAGCTACAACAAGTAATGGGGACATGACTCAACTACTCGACATCATAGAGAGTGGATTCCCCCAGTTCCGCCATGAGCTACCGCCTGCCCTTCAGGAGTACTATCAGTTCCGCGAACACCTATACACAGTCAATGGCGTAATCCTCTACAAGAATCGCATCGTCATACCACCATCCCTCAGACAGCATGTTTTAACCGTCTTACACTCAGCACACCAAGGCGTGACCTCCATGACTGCACGTGCCGACAGCACTGTATTCTGGCCTGGCATCACTCGAGCCATCCGTGCCCTACGGGAAACCTGCAACCATTGTAACCGCATGGCACCATCCCAACCAAGTGCACCGCCCTCACCAACTATTCCCCCAGCTCACCCCTTCCAATGCATCTGTGCAGACTTCTTCCACCACAAGGGGGTCAACTACCTCGTCGTGGTAGATCGCTACTCCAACTGGCCCATTGTCGAACGAGCGCGAGAGGGATCTAAAGGCCTGATTGACTGCCTGCGGCGCACATTTGCCACATTTGGCATCCCCGATGAATGTGCAACAGACGGTGGGCCGGAATTCACCGCAGCAGCCACATGCCAATTCCTGAAGGAGTGGGGTGTCCACCACCGTCTATCATCAGTGGCGTTTCCCCACTCAAACTGCAGAGCAGAGATTGGTGTAAAGACAGTTAAACGGATCATCACAGACAACACTACCCCAAACGGCAGCCTTGACACTGACTCCCTGCAGCGTGCCATCCTTCAATATCGGAACACACCAGACCCTAATACGCAGCTCTCCCCCGCACAGTGTGTATTTGGCAGGCCTATCAAGGACTTTATACCTATCCTGCCAGGCCGCTATCAACCACACCCTACGTGGAGTGATACCCTAGCCATGAGAGAGGAAGCTCTGCGAAACCGCCACATGAAAGCTGCAGAGAGATGGACGGAGCACACCAAGAGACTCCCACCCCTGGCAGTTGGCAACCACGTACGCATCCAGAACCAAACAGGCCCATACCCCACTAAGTGGGACAAGACAGGCATAGTGATCGAGGTCCGCCAGTTCGACCAGTATGTCGTACGTGTTGATGGCTCCGGCAGGATGACCACCCGAAACCGGAAGTTTCTCAAAAAGTACATCCCTGTGCAAACTAGGCCCCCTCGACACACCATCAACGATGACCTACGACACCTCAACCTGCTGACCCCCAAACCAGGCAAGCCGCCCAGCCCCAATCCACCACTAGCAGAGCTGCCACCTCCACCACCATCTGGCAAGCCACTGAGTTGTCCCGATCTTACCAGCCCAAGCCAAGAGGGGTGTGCACCTCCGCCACCACCTACGCACACGACACCGCCCCACCCTACTGCAACTCCATCGGTACTGGCCAGCCCAGGTCCACCACCCAGTTGTGAATCACCATCCCTTACCCCCGTGGATGCACCAGTGCCAGCGACCTCGGGCACACCTCAAGCACAGCCGAAGAAACCGGCACTAGCCTTGCGGCGGCTACAAGATTACAATGCAAAAGGACTTCTCGAACAATGAGACCGCCACATGACTCATATGCATGACATTTTTCTCCTAGTTTTGTTTTGTTCTTTCAAATTAACAATGATTATTCTCTGATATCAGTCTTCACTGCCCCTCCAACACAAGCATGAGGAACACTAAAGACTTGGGGGGAGATAGAGCAGAACGCTATAATTAGACCTGGACACTGAGTATGATTTGCCCGATAGGGGCCTGGTACGAGTCGTTCGTACCACGTTGTTCGTGTTATATGTTCTCGTCATTCCTAAGTGAGAATGCTCGTTTATATTAAATGTATTTCTCAATGAAATGGATGAATTCCTATCTAGAACCGACCGAAACAGTACCGAAAGATTAACAACAACAGCTATGTGACAAAGAATTCTAATAGAGACCTGTTGGATCTACTGGAAAGTGAGCTGAATTTGAACATTTTCGTACTGTTCGAAGGCAAAGCAAACGAAATTTATTCGGCTGTAGGTTGAGACTCAAAATAAACACGTGAGCTAAAAATAACTTTGTACCGTGGGAAAGTTACAAATGTAAACATACTTTGGTCGATTTGTGAAGCAAAAATACGAAAATTATTATAGCCGACTTGATTACAAAGCAAGCAACTTCAATTAACAGGGGAAATAAATATAGTTGCAAAACTATTTCAGTCGTGTTTATAAACGCTAGTTCAAACCGATTTCGAACGAAAATATTGTGGATACAATAAACGCCATTTGATGGCAGACTCCTGTTTTGACAATACAATGTACTAAGAACGTAAGTGGTTGACTGAAACGTCTGAAACCTTACAAATTAAACAAAGTAAAGCGAGTCACGTGTCACGCAAATCACGCAGAGCGTCAAAACGGCACCCTTTAGAAAGTTGACCGTTTATGAGCACTGAAAAGTATTGGATATTCGCCGGTAGAAGTAAGAAATTAAAAGGTTCAACTGCAACTTGCATTTATTTCTGAAGTAAAATTGTTAACTTTCCACTGATCTTTGCCTAAATTATGTATGCAATATTTTTCGACGGTGAGTTTAAGTTTAAGTTTACTTGTTTTTGTCTGTGTTCTTTGAAGAACCGTGAAACAAAGAGCTTTCTTCGGTTTTTTTTCACTCCGCGTAGTCACGCTGCTGAATCATTACCAGGTTTTATAGTGGATAACCACAAGATCTTTTTGGTGGTGGTGGGGGAGGGGGGGGGGGCTGAGGGGTTAGGGTGGGACTTACCAGAGGTGTAAAGTCCCATAGGTTGTCAGGATAAATTTCACCATATTGTGAAAAAAAAAAGCGTCATTGGCTCTGCGCGCATTGCGTGCCTATGTTTACTTGCATTATCAAGCAATCGCATAGCGCGTGTTCGACACACAATTGTTTTGTCCTTTTCTCGCCGGCAAATAGCGAATTTTTAAAGGCAATTGTTGGTATCCAAAAGATTTTAATATTGTTTAGACATATTTGTATCTTTCCAAAAAAGTGTAATAAAGTAACAACGAAAGAGCGGTTTCATCGGGATCTGATAGGCCAATGTACAAATGAGTGAAACTATATTAGCTGTTATGGGCTCCTGCTGTGACAGCAAGCGAGGTTCCCTGCGAAGAGATCAAAAGGTCGTCTCCCAGCGTTGGCTATATACCACGGGCTACATGTACACTGTATTAACAAATCTAAAATAATAAAATTCTTCTTTTTGCATTAAAATCAAAACATTGAAGAAAATCAAAAGAGAACACGGGTAAAACGAGATGAATTTAAATTCACTATCTCTTTATTGTCGGTTCTTTGTTTACGCTATGCGGGAGCTGGTAAACGGTAACAGTTATCAGGTTACTTGAATGATTGTGTGTTGCAAACTGTATTCATGTTAGGTCGCTTGTTCAGGGCTGCTCTACTATCCCAGAGAGATCAAACGGAGGTACTACAGTGTATTCCATCGAATTGCAGTAATAACAGATGCTGTACGTTTCCGCGTAGTTTGCGCTCGCAAAAATTTGGTATTAAATCGTCTGGCGCTTCACTGTCACTATTGCGATTAAAATCAGTCCAAACATTCAATAACCCTCTTTCTTCTGTTCTAAGGATATTTTGCCTGCTCGCTCCCATACTTTCCTCGTAATTGGAAGGGTGACCCGAAAACACTGACACCTGGTCCGTGGACCAGTCCAACGGACCAGGTCCACGGACCACCTCACGGACCGGTCCATGGACCACCTATACGGACCACCCCTACTGACCCCCTCAAAAAATTCAATAGAAAAAAAAATGAATAAAAAATAAATAAAAATGAAAATATAAATTCTTACCCATAGTCGACCCTCAATCGCGTTTCGTGCGGTGAGATCGCGAACTGCCACAAGTCCACTCTATATAATTGCACATTGTCGGTATTGCTCCAATTTAGCAGGCTTAAGCAAATCCAAACTGTCGTTCATCTGTTGTACGAAATGCGAACAGGAGGAAAATAAAGACAAATGGAGAAGTTTTGCTGTTTTGTCGGTGTTTCTTGCCACCGCCATTTTGTTCGGCCCATTCTCCCACCGGTCCAAGATCCACATTAGCCCCAGGCCACGAACTTCACACGCTTGTTGAGTTGATTCGGTTTTTATTACTGTTTACCTTGGGATTTACCTTGCCTATCCCTGCCAACTGACCGGTTAATCTTACTGTTCTCTCCAGGAGATCTACATGGGTTAAGACTTCGGCATGGCGCTCATTGCTAGCAGTTGAGCTTTGACTGAGAATTTCCTCTGTCCTGTTTAAAACATGCTCAAAGAAAGCTTTGATCCCTGAATCATCTGATTCCACTTCTTCCGCCATATTTGTTAGAGTCATGTTCAGTACCCCGCGAATTTGATCGCTCGTCCCAGACCCCAAAATTGAATAAATGAGTGCGAACATTGAATGAATACGCACGGATTGAATTGAATGAATATGAACCGATTGAAAATATGTTGGTAGATTGAATTAAATAAATAAGGATGACTAAAACTGAATAAGTTAGAAGAATTGAACTGAATGGATGGTTTGGTAAATTAAATTGAATGAATTTTGGAGAATTGAATTGAATGAATATAGAAAAACTAAATGAAGATAAGGATTAAATTAAATGAATATGGTGATATTGAATATTGCCACATTTGGCTTGCCATATCGGAGCAGTTATCCGCTAATTTGCGTTAAGTTTTATTTTCTGTTATTAACTAGCCGAGTTAAACTTTTGTTCTTGACAGGAATTGGAAATCCAACAGGTTCATCAGTGGTGGTCCGATATCAACATGACATCAATCACTTAAGGGGCATGGTGAAGACTACTCTCGAGGGATACGAGTTGTGAGTTTGAAATAGTAATAATTTATTTATTTATCGACTTACTCGTCAATCCGAAGTGTCGTGGTACATTTCCACTATCGCATAAATTTTTACGTGCGTAAATAAAACTGACGTAACCAACTTCCACTCTACGTAAATACATCCCCTTACGATTTTACTTGCGTTGCGAGAGGTCAATGAGAGATTTATGGTCACGTTAACGGAAAACAACCTTCTGCCATTTTAAAATCCGAGAACATTTCTTCTTAAGCTTCGCGTAAACTCATTAAAAGCTAAAATACACAAAACTGTAGCTTTCTAAGTATTACTAAAGTATCAGTTACCGGTTGACGTGACTGCATAAAGTAAAGGAATTGACAGCCTCTGTGAAGGTGACAGCCAAACATTAACTCACTTTTTCGTAATTTTTTTTCTTCCCACTTTTATTTTTGTCAGCGCCGAGAGTTGCCGGTTATTTTACGTATAATAATAAGACAAATATGGGCTTGAACAAATCCCGTTTTCTGTAAGAGAACGATTCAAAAGCTTCAAATAAACTCTCAAGTTGTTCATGAACACGAGGACGGTCCTTCTCAGACACGTTGAAATTATTAAGGTGTTTCAATACAGTTTTTTTGGGACCATACCTCACTTTTAAAATCGGCTCTTAGATAGTCTTTATCTTGTCGGATCAACGTGAAATTTGCAGTACTTTTTGGTTTTGTATTGAACTTTAGCGCGGTTTACATTTGTGAAAATCGATATTTCCATGACAACGATAAACAAAAAACCTCGAAAACACTAAAATTGAAATTTTGCGCGATCCAGACTTCGCTTTGAAAAGCAAACACCAACATCTTAAACTGTGGTGTATGGCAAACAAAATATACAAGAACAAAAAAAATCTGTATGTTTGTTTCGAAGTAAATGGCAAAAACATTTTCAACCTTAGTTTTTGCATAGTAATAGTAAATGCACCGAAAAATAATCAATGCTTTGATGAAATGGCTCGAAAATACTTTCAAAATGTGTCTTTTACTTACTATTTTACGCCTAGAAAGTTTTGTTGGAACTAGTGTTCGCGATCTCAAGAACGAATTGTTTTTCTAAGATCATTCGTGTAATAATTTTGTGGTAATTTTTTAATTTGAGCGCTTTTGCGAAAATCTTAAGAACGGCTCGATGGATTTTTTTAAAACAGTAGACACGCGTGCTTGACGATGTGACCAATTTTAGTATCGAGTCTTATTAACATTGGAACACTTTTAGATTTAACGCTGAAAAGGACGTATGAACCGACGGAAAGGGTTGCGTTACAAATTCACAGTTGGCAAGTAAATGCTAATATATTCAAAGTAATGCGTAATTCATTGCTTCGTGATTTTTATCTGGTTTCTTTGTTCTTTGTTGCACTGTAGATTACAACGAAAAGTAAAAATCACGGAGGAATGCTTTGCACATTACTTTGAATATATTAGCATTTATTTGCCAAATGTCAATATGTAACGCAAGCTTTTCCGTCGGTTCATACGTCCTCTTTAACGTTAAATCTAAAAGTGTTCCAGTGAATCAATGTTAATAAGACTCGATACTAAAATTGGACACATCGTCAAGCACGCGTGTTTAATGTTTCAAAAAAAATCCATCGAGTCGTTCTTAAGATTTTCGCAAAAACGCTCAAATTCAAAAATTACCACAAAATTATTACGCGAATGATCTTAGAAAAACAATTCGTTCTCGAGATCGCGAACACCAGTTTCAACAAAACTTTCTAGGCGTAAAATAGCATTGATTATTTTTCGGTGCATTTACTATTACTATGCAAAACTAAGGTTGGAAATGTTTTTGCGATTTACTTCAAAACAAACATACAGAATTTTTTTGTTCTTGTATATTTTGTGTGCCATACACCACAGTTTAAGATGTTGGTATTTGCTTTTCAAAGTGAAATCTGGATCGCGCTAAATTTCAATTTTAGTGTTTTCGAGGTTTTTTGTTTATCGTTGTCATGGAAATATCGATTTTCACAAAATGTAAACCACGCTAAAGTTCAATCCAAAACCAACAAGTATTGCAAATTTCACTTTGATCTGACAAGGAAAGGACTGTCCAAGAGCCGATTCAAAAAGTTAGGTATGGTCCCAAAAAAACTGTATCGAAACACCTTAAACAGTCTGCATATCGAACTCAACCGAAGCGCTTTCACTGTCGTTCTAAAGTTCGGGACGTTTAGGCAACCTTTGCTTGGCTTTTAAAATAGCACTTCCCTCTATATTTTATTTTTTTGTTTCTCCAGAGGAAAGTAAACAGCTTCTCTTGAACTCATTTAATTACTTTTTCAGGAATGGAAAGCATTGAGGCGGAGTAAACCAACCTTGAAATACTTATTAAGGCTTTGACTAACAACGTTCTTCCAATGAGAATGAGATACGAGATAGCCAGATGTTCAGTTTCGTTTCCATGATGATTATACGAAAAATATGTTTCTATTTATTTTAAAAGGCCTTGCTTTATTCTCTTTATTCTTCGAACCTATCCACATATCCTTTGTCTTCTTACAGTTTAGTTTAAGAACCCATATTTTACCAAAGCTATTTAATTTTGCTATAGTTTCTGTTAATGACGTTGTGTCCTTACATATAAGGGTTGTATCGTCGGCAATTTGACTAAGTTTGACTTCCTCAGAGTTTGGAAGCTCAATTCCTTTAAACTCTAAAGTATCAAACGCTTTTGTGACGTTAATAAAAAGTAAGATTCCTGGGACTGGTTCGATGTATTCCATAAGGTCATTCAAGAGACACATTGTGACCAATACATCTTCCTCTGAAAAAGCCTGTTTGGTCGGAGTGAATCAATTTGTATACTTACTCTCTATTCTTTCTTCGATTACTCTTGACTAGCCAATATTTCATAGTCTGCGTTAACGAGCGTAATCTGGCGCCAGCTATTTAGGATGGCAAGCTTGTTTTCATCTTTTGGTATTAAGGCTGATAACTCCTTTCCTCTGGGATACGGCCATTTTTCCCTTCTTTACCATCGATTTCAGTGATACGCGACTTTTCTTTTCAAAACATCTCTCAGCACTTTGCAATACGCTTCTGTCATTCATACCTTCTATGGGAAGTGCTTTCGTCTTTCGCAGATTCATCTATAAATAGCAACTGTTCGGTGAAATTCAGCGATCCTTCGATCATACATCGCCCTGTTTCTCTCATCGCGTTCTTTGGCAATTGTATTGAGCAAGAGAGGATAATCCTCTCTTGTATTGAGCTATAACAAAGAATTTAACATGAAAGTAAGTCTAAATATTTTCGTTGATTCCCCGTTCCCGCTTTTAGAAATAGCCATTTTCCTTACATTCTCGAAACGTGGAACAATATATGTTATAAGCGCATAAGCTTATATCTGCTTTGTTTTTCATTCCATTCCTGAGGTGAGGACGGGGTCTAGTAATACCCGTTTTTTTTTGGGGGGGGGGGTGGTCACTTGCCCCAGACCTCTGCTCGGTCAACACAATACTTGCCGATAATCTTCGTTCGTTTAGCGTTTATTCGCCAGAGTTTTCATGAAAGTTGGTGTAGAAAATTACTGGCGATTTAATGGCATAAAAACCCCTTCGATGAAAGCAAGAATGAAGGTGCTAGCGAGCTTTGAAGCTAGTATGAATTCTAAAAACTTGCCCTGGCACGTAAACATTACATCACTGAAACACAGAAGCCGATTCGGGGAAGTCCCTTGCTTTCGCGAAATCATTCATCGAATCATGGCCTAAAAGTAGACTTGAACATTTCTTTTTTCGGTAGATAACCGTTCCCTTTAGATTTTAGGATTATTTTTCTTTATCAATAAATCTCATTTCCGTGCCCTTACGCTGAGATGTCAGTTCCTTTTAAAAAAACGTGACGTAACTGAGTCATGCTATGGTCATCACGTTCTTTTTTCGCGAGTGCTGGAACAGGTGAATGACCAAGAAATGAGGGATGGGAAAAGTGTTCATACTATTAGGGATTCATATTATCACAAGGAGAAGGGTGCAGAAAATACCTGGGGAGGGGGGGGGGTGGCAGCAAACACGTCAAAGGTACGATAAATCACCAACTTCATAAATTTACCCCACTTGGCCTCGTACCTCGAGTGACCGTAATGTATTCTGCACCCTGAGGGGAAGGGGAAAACGACGGGTGGTGTAGCAGCTGTCGTAAGGTCTTCCACGATTGGTCGGCTAAACAATAGAACAAACAAAAGAAACAAAGAACGAGGCGTAAAAAACAATAGAGCTGCTACATACAGCGGTCGAATGAAAATACAAGCTTTTGAGAGGTGCTACAGTACTGGAAACGGCGGGGTCTAATACCCCTGGGGCTTTTTACCCCGCCGTCAGGACGGAATCTAGTAATACCCGTTTTTTTTTTTTTTTTTTTTACCCCGCCGTCAGGACGGGATCTAGTAATACCCTTTTTACCCCGCCGTCAGGACGGGGTCTAGTAATACCCGTTTTTTTACCCCGCCGTAAGGACGGGGTCTGTTAATACCCGTTTTTTTTTTTCGTGGTCACTTGCCCCAGACCTCCGCTCGGTCAAAACAATACTTGCGGGTAATCTTCGTTCGTTTATTGTTTATTCGCCAGAATTTTCACGAACGTTGGTGTAGAAAATTACTGGCGATTTAATGGCATAAAAACCCCTTGGATGAAAGCCAGAACGAAGGTGCTAGCGAGCTTTGAAGCTGGCATGAATTCGCCTAACTTGCCCTGGCACGTAAACATTACATCACTGAAACACAGAAGCCGATTCGGGGAAGTCCCTTGCTTTCGCCAAGTTGAATAATTCAACAGTGACATGCAAGCATTCTTTTGGCAGTTTTACTTTGCTTCGCCAAAATCTTTAGGGAAGGTTGTGTAGAAAAGTACAAGACATTCAATGGAGTTGACTTCTCTTTGGTGAGAGCAAGGACGAAGGTGCTAGCGAACTTTGAAGCTGGCATGAATTCGCCTAACTTGCCCTGGCACGTAAACATTATATCACTGAAACATACAAGCCGATTCGGGAAAGTCCCTTGCTTTCACCAAATCATTCATGGAATCGTGGCCTAAAAGTAGACTTGTACATTTCTTTTTTCGGTAGATAACCGTTCCCTTTAGATTTTAGGATTATTTTCCTTTATCAATAAATTTAGAATTACGCTGAGATGTCAGTTCGTAAAAAAAGAATTAATTGAGTCACGCTATGGTCAAACTATTTCATCACGTTCTTTTTTCGAGACTGCTGGAACAGGTGAATGACCAAGAAATGAGGGATGGGAAAAGTAATCATTCATCGAATCGTGGCCTAATAGTAGACTTGTACATTTCTTTTGCTTTCACCAAATCATTCATGGAATCGTGGCCTAAAAGTAGACTTGTACATTTCTTTTTTCGGTAGATAACCGTTCCCTTTAGATTTTAGGATTATTTTTCTTTATCAATAAATTTAGAATTACGCTGAGATGTCAGTTCGTAAAAAAAGAATTAATTGAGTCACGCTATGGTCAAACTATTTCATCACGTTCTTTTTTCGAGACTGCTGGAACAGGTGAATGACCAAGAAATGAGGGATGGGAAAAGTAATCATTCATCGAATCGTGGCCTAAAAGTAGACTTGTACATTTCTTTTTTCGCTAGATAACTGCTCCCTTTAGATTTTAGGATTATTTTTCTTTATTAATAAATTTAGAATTACGCTGAGATGTCAGTTCGTTAAATAAAATGAATTGAGTCACGCTATGGTCAAGCTATTTCATCACGTTCTTTTTTCGAGAGTGCTGGAACGGGTGAATGACCAAGAAATGAGGGGTGGGAAAAGTGTTGACACTATTAGGGATTCATGTTATCACAAGGAGAAGGGTGCAGAAAAGACGTGGGAAGGGTGGGGGGCAGCACACACGTCAAACGTTAGAAAAATCACCAACTTCAAAACTTTATACCACTTGGGCACATATCTTGAGTGACCGTAATAAATTTGCACCCCGACGGGAGGGGGAAAACGGCGGGGTCCAATGCGCCCGGGGCTTTTCTTATTTTTTTTTTTTTACTCCGCCGTCAGGACGGGGTCTAGTAATACCCGTTTTTTTGTTGTTGTTGTCGTGGTCACTTGCCCCAGACCTCCGCTCGGGCAAAACAATACTTGCGGGTAACCTTTGTTGGTTTAGCGTTCATTCGCCAGAATTTTCATGAAAGTTGGTGTAGAAAATTACCGGCGATTTAATGGCATGAAAATTCCTTCGATGAAAGCAAGAACGAAGGTGCTAGCGAGCTTTGAAGCTGGAATGAAATTGCCAAACCTGCCCTGGCACGTAAACATTACATCACTGAAACACAAAAGGTGATCCGGGAAGTCCCTTGCTTTCGCCAAGTTGAAGAATTCAACAGTGAAATGCAAGCATATTTTTGGCAGTTTTGCTTTGCTTCGCCAAAATCTTTAGGGAAAGTTGTGTAGAAAAGTACAAGAAATTCAATGGAGTTGACTTCTCTTCGATGAGAGCAAGGACGATGGTGCCAGCGAGTTTTGAAGCTGGCATGAATTCGCCTAACTTGCCGTAACACGTAAACATTACGTCAATGAAAGACAGAAGCCGATTTCGGGAATTTCCTTGCTTTTGCTAAAGCATTTATCGAATCATGGCCTAAAAGTAGACTTTTACGTTTTCTTTTTCAGTAGATAACCGTTCCCTTTCAATTTAAGGATAATTTTTCTTTATCAATAAATCTATTTAAATTTCCGTGCCCTTGTTTAATATTTAGAATTACGCTGACATGTCATTTCGTTAAAAAAGGACAACGTGACGTAACTGACTCACGCCATGGTCAACTATTTCGTCACGTTCTTCTTCGCGAGTGCTAGAACAGGTGGATGACCGAGGAATGAGGGAAGGGAAAGGTGTTAATACTATACGGGATTCATGATATCACAAGGAGAAGGGTGCAGAGAAGATGTTGGGGGGGGGGATGGCAGCACACACGTCAAACGTTAGAAAAATCACCAACTTCAAGCTTTATACCACTTGGGCACATATCTTGAGTGACCGTAATGTATTTGCACCCCGAGGGGAGGGGGAAAACGGCGGGGTCCAATGCCCCTGGGGCTTTTCTTGTTACCCCGCCGTAAGGACGGGGTCTAGTAATACCCATTTTTTTTCCGTGGTTTTTTACCCCGCGCCGTCAAGACGGGGTCTAGTAATACCCGTTTTTTCTTTGGTTTTTTCACTTGCCCCAGACCTTCGCTCGGTCAAAACAATACTTGCCGGTAATTTTCGTTCGTTTAGAGTTTATTCGCCAGAATTTTCATGATAGTTGGTGTAGAAAATTACTGGCGCTTTAATGGCATAAAAACCTTTTCGATGAAAGCAAGAACGAAGGTGCTAGCGAGCTTTGAAGCTGGCATGAATTCGCCTAACTTGCCCTGGCACGTAAACATTACATCACTGAAACACAGAAGCCGATTCGGGGAAGTCCCTTGCTTTCGCCAAGTTGAATAATTCAACCGTGAAATGCAAGCATTTTTTTGGCAGTTTTGCCTTGCTTCGCCAAAATTGTTAGGGAAAGTTGGGTAGAAAAGTACGAGAAATTCAGTGAAGTTGACTTCTCTTCAATGAAAGCAAGAACGAAGGTGCTAGCGAGCTTTGAAGCTGGCATGAATTCGCCTAACTTGCCCTGGCACGTAAACATTACATCACTGAAACACAGAAGCCGATACGGGGAAGTCCCTTGCTTTCGCCAAGTTGAATAATTCAACCGTGAAATGCAAGCATTTCTTTGGCAGTTTTGCCTTGCTTCGCCAAAATCTTTAGGGAAAGTTGTGTACAAAAGTACGAGAAATTCAGTGGAGTTGACTTCTCTTCAATGAGAGCAAGAACGAAGGTGCTAGCGAGCTTTGAAGCTGGCATGAATTCGCCTAACTTGCCCTGCACGTAAACATTAGATCACTGAAACACAGATGCCGATTCGTGGAAGTCCCTTACTTTCGCCAAGTTGAATAATTCAACAGTCAAATGCAAACATTTTTTTGGCAGTTTCGCTTTGCTTCGCCAAAATCTTTAAGGAAAATTGTGTAGAAAAGTACGAGGAATTCAATGGACTTAACTTTTCTTCGACGAGAGCAAGGACGAATGTACTGGCGAGCTTTAGTTTGAAAGCTGGCATGAACTCGCGATCGCTATGAACTTAGTAATATTATGATGTAAAGTGTATGATAGAGTGCCAAGAAGTGAGCAATACTGCCCTCCATAATTTCCCCCCGGCCACAGGCCTTAACAGAAGAAATTAGAAATTCAGAAAACCAAGATAAAAGAAAAATCTTTGACCCCGGCGGGATTTGAACCCACGACCTCCTGATTAGAACGTCGTGGCTCTACCAACTGAGCTACGAGGCCAGGCTGATTCACGCTATGATCAAAATATTTCATCAAAACTCTTCGTCACGCACGCTAAAACAGGGTGATTAGGCAGGTCATGTCTTGATTTATATTATCATTGCAAACACGTAAAAAGTACGATAAATCACCAACTTTTAAAATTTACACCACTTCGGCTTGTATCTTACGTGGCCGTAATATATTTTAGACCCCAAGGGCAGTTCGAACAACGGCGGGGTTAATGCCCCTGGGGCTTTTCTTGTTACCCCGCCGTCAGGACGGGGTCTAGTAATACCCGTTTTTTTTTTTACTCCGCCGTCAGAACGGGGTCTAGTAATACCCGTTTTTTGGGGGGGGGGGGGCGTGGTCACTTGCCCCAGACCTCTGCTCGGTCAAAACAATACTTGCCGGTAATCTTGGTTCGTTTAGCGTTATTTCGCCAGAATTTTCATGAAAGTTGGTGTAGAAAATTACTGGCGATTTAATGGCATGAAAACCCCTTCGATGAAAGCAAGAACGAAGGTGCTAGCGAGCTTTGAAGCTAGCATGAATTCGCCAAACTTGCCCTGGCACGTAAACATTACATCACTGAAACACAAAAGGCGATTCGGGGAAGTCCCTCGCTTTCGCCAAGTTGAATAATTCAACAGTAAAATGCAAGCATTTTTTTGGCAGTTTTGCTTTGCTTCACCAAAATCTTTAGAGAAAGTTGTGTAGAAAAGTACAAGAAATTCAATAGAGTTGACTTCTCTTCGATGAGAGCAAGGAAGAAGGTGCTAGCGAGCTTTGAAGCTGGCATGAATTCACCTAAACTTGCCGTAACACGTAAACATTACGTCATTGAAAGACAGAAGGCGATTCAGGGAACTGTTTTGCTTTCGCTAAAGCATTTATCGAATCATGGCCTAAAAGTAGACCTTTACGTTTCATTTTTCAGTAGATAACCGTTCCCTTTCGATTTAAGGATAATTTTTTTTCATCAATAAATCTATTTAAATTTCCGTGCCCTTGTTTAATATTTAGAATTACGCTGAGATGTCATTTCGTTAAAAAATTGACGTAACTAAGTCACGCCATGGTCAAAACTATTTCGTCACGTTCTTCTTCGCGAGTGCTAGAACAGGTGGATGACCAAAGAATGAGGGAAGGGAAAGGTATTCATACTATAAGGGATCCATGATATCACAAGGAGAAGGGTGCAGAGAAGACGTTGGGGGGGGGGGATGGCAGCACACACGTCAAACGTTAGAAAAATCGCCAACTTCAAAACTTTATATCGCTTGGGCACATATCTTGAGTCACCGAAATGTAGTTCCACCCCGATGGGGGGGGGGGGGGGGAAACGGCGGAGTCCAATGCCCCTGGGGCTTTTCTTGTTTTTTTTTTGTCGTGGTCACTTGCCCCAGACCTCCGCTCGGTCAAAACAATACTTGCCGGTAATCTTGGTTCGTTTAGCGTTATTTCGCCAGAATTTTCATGTAAGTTGGTGTAGAAAATTACTGGCGTTTTAATGGCATGAAAACCCCTTCGATGAAAGCAAGAACGAAGGTGCTAGCGAGCTTTGAAGCTGGCATGAATTCGCCAAACTTGCCCTGGCACGTAAACATTACATCACTGAAACACAAAAGGCGATTCGGGGAAGTCCCTTGCTTTCGCCAAGTTGAATAATTCAACAGTAAAATGCAAGCATTTTTTTTGGCAGTTTTGCTTTGCTTCACCAAAATCTTTAGAGAAAGTTGTGTAGAAAAGTACAAGAAATTCAATGGAGTTGACTTCTCTTCGATGACAGCAAGGAAGAAGGTGCTAGCGAGTTTTGAAGCTGGCATGAATTCACCTAAACTTGCCGTAACACGTAAACATTACGTCATTGAAAGACAGAAGCCGATTCGGGGAATTGTTTTGCTTTCGCTAAAGCATTTATCGAATCATGGCCTAAAAGTAGACCTTTACGTTTCATTTTTCAGTAGATAACCGTTCCCTTTCGATTTAAGGATAATTTTTTTTCATCAATAAATCTATTTAAATTTCCGTGCCCTTGTTTAATATTTAGAATTACGCTGAGATGTCATTTCGTTAAAAAATTGACGTAACTAAGTCACGCCATGGTCAAAACTATTTCGTCACGTTCTTCTTCGCGAGTGCTAGAACAGGTGGATGACCAAGGAATGAGGGAAGGGAAAGGTATTCATACTATAAGGGATCCATGATATCACAAGGAGAAGGGTGCAGAGAAGACGTTGGGGGGGGGGATGGCAGCACACACGTCAAACGTTAGAAAAATCACCAACTTCAAAACTTTATACCGCTTGGGCACATATCTTGATTGACCGTAATGTAATTGCACCTCGAGGGAGGGGGGGGGGGAAACGGCGGTGTCCAATGCCCCTGGGGCTTTTCTTGTTTTTTTTTTGTCGTGGTCACTTGCCCCAGACCTCCGCTCGGTCAAAACAATACTTGCGGGTAATCTTCGTTCGTTTATTGTTTATTCGGCAGAATTTTCATGAACGTTGGTGTAGAAAATTACTGGCGATTTAATGGCATAAAAACCCCTTCGATGAAAGCAAGAACGAAGGTGCTAGCGAGCTTTGAAGCTGGCATGAATTCGCCTAACGCCCTGGGACGTAAACATTACATCACTGAAACACAGAAGCCGATTCGGGGAAGTCCCTTGCTTTCGCCAAGTTGGATAATTCAACAGTGACATGCAAGCATTTTTTGGGCAGTTTTACTTTGCTTCGCCAAAATGTTTAGGGAAGGTTGTGTAGAAAAGTACAAGACATTCAATGGAATTAACTTCTCTTTGGTGAGAGCAAGGACGAAGGTGCTAGCGAACTTTGAAGCTGGCATGAATTCGCCTAACTTGCCCTGGCACGTAAACATTATATCACTGAAACATACAAGCCGATTCGGGAAAGTCCCTTGCTATCACCAAATCATTCATGGAATCGTGGCCTAAAAGTAGACTTGTACATTTCTTTTTTTCGGTAGATAACCGTTCCCTTTAGACTTTAGGATTATTTTTCTTTATCAATAAATTTAGAATTACGCTGAGATGTCAGTTCGTAAAAAAAGAATTAATTGAGTCACGCTATGGTCAAACTGTTTCATCACGTTCTTTTTTCGAGAGTGCTGGAACAGGAGAATGACCAAGAAATGAGGGATGGGAAAAGTAATCATTCATCGAATCGTGGCCTAAAAGTAGACTTGTACATTTCTTTTTTCGCTAGATAACTGTTCCCTTTAGATTTTAGGATTATTTTTCTTTATCAATAAATTTAGAATTACGCTGAGATGTCAGTTCGTTAAAAAAAATGAATTGAGTCACGCTATGGTCAAGCTATTTCATCACGTTCTTTTATCGAGAGTGCTGGAACGGGTGAATGACCAAGAAATGAGGGATGGGAAAAGTGTTGACACTATTAGGGATTCATGTTATCACAAGGAGAAGGGTGCAGAAAAGACGTGGGAAGGGTGGGGGGCAGCACACACGTCAAACGTTAGAAAATCACCAACTTCAAAACTTTATACCACTTGGGCACGTATCTTGAGTGACCGTAATAAATTTGCACCCCGAGGGGAGGGGGAAAACGGCGGAGTCCAATGCCCCCGGGGCTTTTCTTTTTTTTTCATTGGTGGTCACTTGCCCCAGACCTCCGCTCAGTCAAAACAATACTTGCGGGTAATCTTCGCTCGTTTATTGTTTATTCGCCAGAATTTTCATGAGCTTTGGAGTAGAAAATTACTCGCGATTTAATGGCGTAAAAACCCCTTCGATGAAAACGAGAACGAAGGTGCTAGCGAGCTTTGAAGCTGGCATGAATCCGCCTAACTTGCCCTGGCACGTAAACATTACATCACTGAAACACAGAAGCCGATTCGGGGAAGTCCCTTGCTTTCGCCAAGTTGAATAATTCAACAGTGAAATGCAAGCATTCTTTTGGCAGTTTTGCTTTGCTTCGCCAAAATATGTAGGGAAAGTTGTGTACAAAAGTACAAGAAATTCAATGGAGTTGACTTCTCTTCGATGAGAGCAAGGACGAAGGTGCTAGCGAACTTAGAAGCTGGCATGAATTCGCCTAATTTGCCCTGGCACGTAAACATTACATCACTGAAACATAGAAGCCGATTCGGGAAGTCCCTTGCTTTCGCCAAATCCTTCATCGAATCATGGCCTAAAAGTAGACTTGTACGTTTCTTTTTTCGGTAGATAACCGTTCCCTTTAGATTTTAGGATTATTTATTTTTATCAATAAATTTAGAATTACACTGAGATGTCATTTCGTTTAAAAAAAAAACGTGAAGTAACTGAGTCACGCTGTGGTCAAACTATTTCATCACGTTCTTTTTTCGCGAGTACTAGAACAGGTGAACGACCAAGAAATGAGGGATGGGAAAAGTGTTCATACTATTAGGGATTCATGTTATCACAAGGAGAAGGGTGCAGAAAAGACGTGGGGAGGGGGGGTGGCAGCAAACACGTCAAAGGTACAATAAATCATTACACTTGGGCTCGTATCTTGAGTGATCATAATGTATTTTGCACCCCGAGGGGAAGAGGAAAAACCGCGGGGTCCAATGCCCCTGGGGCTTTTCTTGTTTTTTTTTTGGTGGTCACTTGCCCCAGTCCTCCGGTTTTCGCTCGGCCAAACAAATACTCGTCGTGTCTTTCGCTACACAGGCAAGGGCTTTTATCTTGAGTGACCGTAACATATCTTACATCCCAGGGGGGTGGGAGAACAACGGCGGGGTCTAATGCCCCTGGGGCTTTTCTTGTTTTTCATTATTTTCCATTTTTTTGGTGGTCAGTTTGCCCCAGACCTCCGGTTTTTGCTCGGCCAAACATACTCGTGGCGTCTTTTGCTACACAGTACAGGCTAGAGCTTGTATCTTGAGTGACCATAATATCTTTTACACCCCGAGGGGAGAGGGAACGGCGGGGTAATGCCCCTGGGGCTTTTCTTGTTTTTTTTTTTGTTGGTGGTGGTCACTTGCCCCAGACCTTCGCTCAGTCAAAACAATATTTGCAGGTAATTTTCGTTCGTTTAGAGTTTATTTGCCAGAATTTTCATGATAGTTGGTGTAGAAAATTACTGGCGATTTAATGGCATAAAAACCTCTTCGATGAAAGCAAGAACGAAGGTGCTAGCGAGCTTTGAAGCTGGCATGAATTCACCTAACTTGCCCTGGCACGTAAACATTACATCACTGAAACACAGAAGCCGATTCGGGGAAGTCCCTTGCTTTCGCCAAGTTGAATAATTCAACAATGAAATGGAAGCATTTATTGGCAGTTTTGCTTTGCTTCGCCAAAATCTTTAGGGAAAGTTGTATAGAAAAGTACAAGGAATTCAATGGAGTTAACTTTTCTTCGACGAGAGCAAGGACGAATGTACTAGCGAGCCTTAATTTGAAAGCTGGCATGCACTCGCGATCGCTATGAACTTAGTAATATTATGATGTAAAGTGTATGTATGAGTGCTAAGAAGTGAGCAATACTGCCCTCCATAATTTCCCCCCGGCCACAGGCCTTAAAATAAGAAATTAGAAATTAGAACCAAGATAAAAGAAAAATCTTTGACGCCGGCGGGATTTGAACCCAAGACCTCCGGATTAGAACACCTCGCTCTACCAACTGAGCTACGAGGCCAGGGTGAGTTACGCTATGATCAAAAGATTTCATCACGCTCTTCGTCACGCACGCTAAAACAGGGTGATTAGGCACTCATGTCTTGATTTATATTATCATTGCAAACGCGTAAAAGATACGATAAATCACCAACTTCTGCTTGTATCTTACGTGGCCGTAATATATTTTGAACCCCAAGGGCAGAGAGAAAAACGGCGGGGTTAATGCCCCGGGGCTTTTCTTGTCTAGCAACAAAAAAACTTGTTAAATATGCTTTTTGCTTGTTCCAGTTTATCTAGGAATTTTAAAAAGTTCAGACCTTTTGAAAAATAAGATAAAATTGAGAACGCTTGAAACGCGAAATTTATTGCCCTTTTTTCATATTTGCCTTTTGAAATCGCGAAAATAAAAGCCCGCGAAATACTGTCTCGCCAAAATCGCGAAATTAAGTACCCGCGAAATTAAGTACCAACAAGGTATATATAACTATTTACAATTAAGAATAAAACCATCACAGAATGAAAACTATTTACAAGATGAGAGAGCAATTCATGGATACTACGCTGTCTAAAGTATTGATTCATTTTCAGCTGAAAACAGGTCAAAATTCCTTATCAATTGTTTGGTCTTCTGATGAAATATTAGAAGTCAGAAACGTCTTGTAAAAGTTTTCTATTAGGTCATTATTTTTTTAAACCCGAGATGATTTCACTTTCTGTTGTTTTGAGCTGAGTTATAACTTTCTTCTCATAACTGCGTTTTTCTAGATTGTAAAAGTATTTTGTTGGCTTCTCACCATTTTCTATCCACTTGACTTTAGATCTGAACATCGACTCTTTTTCTTTTAAATCGTGTATATCTTTCAGTTCCTTGAGGTTTTCATATTCCGCCAAAAAGACTGCTACTGTGGTCTCTTCCTCTCTCCAGGTGAAAACCCATTCGTCATGCTTCCGTCCTCTACTTGTTTTCTTCCGGGGTTCGGCACAGGCTCTACAAAATAAAAATTTTCTGAGAAAAGCTTTTAATTAAAGTATTTCCACTTAGATCCTGGTGCATTTACTGTCTATCAATATTTATTGGTTGTTTTTGTCTTTCTTTGGCTTGGGAGTCTCTTGTCTTGGGAGTAATTTTTTTCAGAGTCTCTAGGGGCGCTATGATCTCTTACCTTATCTGGACTATATTTGTAAGAGTTTGTTTTTGCCCAGGTGCTTACACATAGCTTTGCTTATGTTGACAGCAATTCAGCAGACGTTCCTCGCTGTCTGACCCCCGTGGCTGCATGTTTCCAGGTAGGGAGCACGAGATTCCCTTGTCTGGTTTGTCACATTTTTTCAAATTTGTAATATGTTAAGACACTTAGTATTTATTATTTTCTTGATTCTGCTTTTTAACATAAGTATTATTTGTTGCAGGAGGATCTGATTAGGTACCCTGAACAGCACGAAACGATTTTGAAAACCATAAAGCAGCGACGAGACCAGTGTGTGCGAGAACTAGCGGATATCGAGCATTACATTATGAGCAAGACTGCTTGATGTAAACTTTCGTGGAAATCTTTTGTTTTAGTGTTTGTTTGGTATAGTGGTTACTGTCATTTATTGTTGGTGTCGTAACAGATGGGACTGAAGTAGTTTTCCAGCTGTTTTATTGTTCTGCTTTCATCACAGAGGTTACAATTTAAAGGAGCATAGTCACGAGGATTTCGCAGATTTTTGGTCAAAACTGTGCTAAAATTATCGGTAGCTAACTTTATCCATGACCAGCATTGTGTTTGAACATTTAAAGGACCATATTAACTTAATTTCATTAAGAGAAAACAAACCATGACCGTTTAATGTCAATTTAATGTCAATACGCTAAAAGAATTTAAAAAGTTTAGCCTAATTTTTTCAAATTTCAATCCATTTCCATCCGTGCCATCCGTAGCAACAGACGACAGAAAATAGTTTCAGTGAAGTAATATAGTCTTTGGTAACAAAACTAGACCATTATTTGTGGGCGTTCATTGATGTGAGGACATATTTTTTGTTTTATTTTTAAAGTTAACTAAAATAGCGTGACTATGCCCCTTTAACGTATCAGCCACGGAAAAAAGTGTCCTTTTATTCATAATTGAGATTTTTACATGCTCAGATAAGTGACTTCGAGAACTTTCTTTCAAACAAAAAATTAGAAGAAAATACTAGCTTAAAGGAGAGTTTATTAGGAGTAAAAAGATTTTTCCTTGTCACACCTGATTAACTTGGTCACGTGAAATCGAAAGCGCGTGCTGGTTGCACTCACATTTTAAGCGAGGTAATGAATGGGCAGGGAATTGGCAGAGAGTGATCAGGGTTTATTTTATCGACAGGAGACGTAGTTGCGTGGATGATTTCCCCGGATTTTCCCATGATTTTAGGCATCTTTAGCAACCTGGTCAGCATTTCAGGAAATTTGCATAGCAAATTTTAATTAGAAAGTTAAACGAGACATACCTGTAAGTTGAAGTTTGGCTGTAATTCTATGAAGACACCAGTCACGAACTAGGGAGTCACGTGAGATATGTGCGAGTAGCCTTAAAGGGGAGTGATTGCCAAGAAAAAATAAGGGAGGGAAGGAAGACCAAGTGAAAAAGTCTTTCATCACCCAGAACGAGCGGATCCGTTCGGATAGTTCGCAGTTGTTTTTTAAATGTTACTACTATTTTGCCTCCGCTGTCTTTGTTGTTCAGTGTATATCAGTGGGTTATCAGGAGCAGGCTGTGGTTGCATGACAGAGAGCGTCACCATTATATGGGTAACAGGGAGCTCAAAACTAAAGAATAACGGGGAGACCACGATTGACGGGTTTAGAAAAAGTAGTCTCGCATTTGAGAAGAAATATGCTATCATAAGTCTGGGAAATCGTGCTTTTTTTTTTTTCGTAATAATAGAATGAATGTAGAATTATGACTACTTACATAATTAAAGAGAAACAGACGTTGGGCTAGTTTTTGCGTGTATATAGGGTGCGTTTCTTTGGGAAAATCCAAATCCGGATTCTTGCATCCAAAAACGGATTTTGCGTTTCTTTACCTAAATCCGAAAATGGGTTAATCAGGGATTAGTGATCTGAAGAATCCATACTCCGAGTGGATACATCAGATCAAATCTAAATCCGGATTTTTAGGATTCATGATTCGTGCGTTTCTTTGGGGGACGGATCCGAAAATAGTACATCTGTCAAGCGGTCTTCCATGCAAATTTACTGATCTCGCCATATTTTCTCTCGATCTTGCGTGACAAAACATTCGATCGTGAAAAAGAAAACTCAGGTGATTATTCCGTTCCGTATATTTGAAAAGTTTCCTTCAAAAGTACAGACAGAAGCATTGACACGTCAGGATAACCTCATTTGTGTACCATTTCTGTAATTCAGGGACCAGATTTTGCTAATTGTCGCAAATAGCTAGTTCACTTGAACTACTGCAGATACTGTCCTTGTTTATAAATAATTTGTATTCCATTCTAGTTGAATTCTAGGGCAGTACGAGAGAAGTATCGTTCTGATATATATATTGCGTACCTCCAGCCTGTCTTGTCATGACAAAATAATCCTTTTTCGGATTTTGCGTTTCTTTGGTGTTGAAGAATCCATATGATCTGGGATCACAAATCCGTTTTCGGATTCTCCCAAAGAAACCACAATTATACTTTCGTGTCAGAAATCATGCCAACATTGCACCTATGTAAACATTCTACTAATTGAATTATGAAAATCAAATGTAAATAGCTTTTCGTGCCAGGAAGAGCTCACGAATTAGATCGTTCTGAAAGGCTAAGCGAAAGAAAGCACAAAACATTTTTTTTGCAGCTAAATGAGAAGGATTTCAAGAATCCTTCTGGTGATCATCAATGAACAAACATCATTTGGGAAGTTCAAAATAACGAGTTAAATCGTCAGATCAATGTCATAACCACGAATACATTCAACTGTGGGAACTACGAAATTAAACTGACATGAACTACAGAAACCAAAAACACTTCAATAACGGCCGATTTTGGAGAGCTCAATAACGGGAAAGAGTCAGGACTTTTCTGGCTGATGCATAGAATTTTTAATTAAATGCGAGTACGGGGGAAATCCTGACTGGCCGATAATTCCGAGCAACATATTTTTCAGCTCAAAGTAAACCGCATAAAACTCAAACTGAAAGCTGTAAATAAAGCCTTGAACATCTGTAAGATGTGGATGATTTTCGATAGTTTATAACTTAAACCCGTACCAAATGAAATCGTACACAATTTATTAATTGTGACCAATTATCTCCACAGTCAACTTATGCATAAAGAAATGTTTGCACTTGTAGATCAGAAACATCAACACACAAAGACTTCTTTGCAATCTTTTCGACAGCAACTAAACTTAACAACCAATTTCTTTCCTCGTCCAGCTGTTCCTAACCCGCCGGCGAACGCCAACCTACACTGAAGACCAACGAGTCCTAACACGCACCTGAGTAAACATTTCTTTCCGATTCCTTCCTGCGCTGTCTTTGCAAATCAAAATCTACGCTATTTTCGAGGATCCAAACACTCCGATTAATTCTTCATCCACAGAGACAGCGCAAAACTTGGTAAAGAGCCCGTCAAAACTTGCCTATTTATACACTTCGAAGGATTCTACTTTGAATGGCTTTGTGGGCTTGTCGCCAAAGAGTTAACGTAACTCCACACGACGCCAGGACAGCCCCAATAGTTCTCAGTTGCTATAGCAACTGCGAACTAAAAAGGAAAAAGGGTGGGCACGTGACTCCCTAGTTCGTGACTGGTGTCTTCATAGAATTACAGCCAAACTTCAACGTACAGGTAAGTCTCGTTTAACTTTCTGATTCTATTTCGACACCAGCCCTACTCACTAGTGAGTCACATGAGACCTTAAAGCCGTGCAATCACGAGCACAAAATAACAAGAACAGATTTAATTCCAAAAAAAGCTATACAGACAAAATAGCTACAAATCATAGCTGACAATAAATATTGTGCAAGGTGCACAAGCTGGTCTCCAAAGAAAATGTTCGCAGCTAATCCTCTGGCATGATAGTTAATCACTGACAAAGCCTCATAGGGCTAGTATAACAACAACAACAAATTATTAATATTGTTTGTTTGGAACATTCATGTGCATAAGGCTATGCAGTAAGGTTCTCCAACAACAATTGACCATAGGTAGGTGCTGCTGCCGCAATGGGTTTTCTTGTAATACCTTCCAAAGGTCGCGGCATTAGACCAACCAGCACTGTCGAAAATGGTCGACAAGGGTACCTTGGAGTTGTCGGCTGCTGATGTTGAAGCTGCTCGGGTGCTATGGCCTTTAAAAATGGAGGTACCTATCCCGGGCTTTTGAAGAACTGCTTTCAGCTGTAGAGCTTTTGAAAACTCACAAGTAATTTGATCGCTTCCATTCCTCAGCGGCTTTGTCCTGTCAACATATTCAGCCAAACACAAAATGGGACACAGGCGATTGTCCGGTGAGTAGGCTGAGAAGGCTAGCTCAGACAAGTGCTTCCCTGGCCGCGAGGTCTTGAGGAGGTTGTTAATCTTGAACACACAGCTATCATGTTGCAATACCATACCACTAAGCGTACCAAATGAAGCGTTTGGCACCTCTGCCTTGTTAACAATAGCTCCATAGATTTGCAGAGGGCAGCACCGGTGCCAAGCAGAGTTAATAGTTAATGATATGGAAACTTGAGACGTAATTGTCGCGTCCAGTTTACGACGAGCCAGACAAAATAACATTTGAAACCGGCCAGGCATTAAATCGTCTCCGCACTGATTCAAATCCCTTCCAAAGCGACTCATAAAGACACAGGAATACAGGTAAATAACAATATTTTAATTAAATGATTATGATTATATAGCTAATGTAGCGTTTGGGTTCCCTGTGTTGACCCGCGGCGTTGTGAGAGGCTCACAGTTTGCAGGGCGCAAATATTTCGCCGACTTATCCTTGAGTTTTGAGTTCGACAACTTTTTGGACCACTGGCTGTTTATAAAGGTCGCAAGCTGTTTGTCAATCGCCGGACCGTTTCATCTGCGTTGAGGAATCTTCTGCGATTTCCAACAACCAACAACAATGGGTCATTGTTGTCTGTTTGCTCGTTCACTGTTCGCTCCAGTCGAGCACGGGTGTGGACAAAACCTGGGCCCGGGCCCATGGGCCAGCTCATGGGCTACCCTATGGGCTACCTTATGGGCTACCCTATGGGCTACCCTGTGGGCCACCCCCCAATTTTTTTTTTTTTCAATAAAAATATAAAATAGTAAACATAAGAAAAAATTAATTTAAAAAATTAATTTTTTATTAATTTATCAATTATTGATATTTTAAAAAAGTTGGTGGCTGTAGTGGATTAATTTATTAATTATGTAGTCAAGCAGAAACATAAAACAAATAAAAACAAAACAAAAGATAAATCACAACCAAACAATGCAATGAATCCGAACTAAGTGTTTATTCGAGGCCACTTTTTCTCTGTGGAAAAACAGCACAGGAACACATGCTGCGAATTAGTGAAAGGTGTGTTTTTAGAAAACAGAAATTCAAATATAATACTGTATACCTGGCAACTTTTCGGAAGTCAAATGTGTGAGATTTTCATATGGATATTAGCCAAATTTTCTAAAAAATTGTGACGACCTTAGCCTGCGTAGCTGGCGGTATTGTCTGCGAAGGTAAAGTTTTGGTGGCGGAGCCGCCATGAGCGGCATCCCGGCTCCACCGTTCAAACTTCGTACAAACAATCCCGCCAGCTATGCAGGCTATGACGACCTCCGAACACTACTGCACCAATGTTCAGACATTTGTTGCCGAAGATTCCCGAAGAGGTTCCGATAATTTCCGAAGATTACCAAATGTCGCAGTACGAAGCTCGAAACCTTGGCATGATCTTGTAAGCTTCTTATTGAGGAAACACACGCAACACTTAGCGCCGTTCACAGCTGAACTATTTTAGGGAAGTCTGCCCCATCAAAACGGGGTCTGAATCTGTCTCAAACAGGGTCTTAAATAAAGGGTTTTCCCTACACCAAGCTCACAAACAATTGTTTTGGGGGATGTGCCCCCTTGCGGTTTCACAGCACGTTTTCTTCCTGGGATCCAATCAGATGAGTTCATGCTGTCTTTGTTTTACACGTTAGCCGTAAACAGCACTCGTGTTTGTCACATATCCAGTGTGAAAAGTCGATTTACCCCTTTGTAGACATAAATAGACGGTAAAAAATGACTAAGTGACTTATGGCGTTCTTACATAGTCGTCTTGAGATCTGCAGTGTTCTGCCTTATGTCCACGGAGAACAAAACAATCTTGACACCAATATGTTATCCGGACTGCTTGAAACATAATAGCACGCACTGGGTTTGCATCGGACAAACTTGGAAAAGCTCTCCAATAATTTTCTGAATGGATTCACCTCGCTTGTCTGAGGGCGTTTCGTACGCCAGTGTTGTTAGGGGATACTCTCCACCGAGTCAACACTGGTCAGAGTATAAAATTAGTTTGGAATTTTGGAACTTTAGTCGGCTTATGTAATGACTCTTGAAGAGGTGTACATGCGTGTGTGTGTCTGTGTGTGTGTGTGTGTGTGTGTGTGTGTGTGTGTGTGTGTGTGTGTGTGTTGCATCAGGAGTGGTAAGGAGGGGGGGGGGGGGTAATGCGCAGTTATCACATCACACTTCATGAGTGAAATTCGGCAATGAGGCTTTTCGGTAATGTCTCATCCACAATGTCTAGACCAATTTGCAACAAAGTTGTGCCAATGTTTCGATAGTGAGCTTTGCGCTTCGCGGTACAGTCAAAGCTCTCCTTGGTCCTCCTTGAGACCACTCTTGTAAGCGACCAGCTCTAGTTCAACGATGCAGGCCGACGACCACCTCGCAAAAGCATGCGAGAGGAACCTTACCTCTGATGGGGGAGTTACATAAAACGAAACATCCGGCGTACCTTCTAACACCAGACAGTCAGTCTAGTCACTATGTTAGCGACTGACGTTAACAGTTGTGCCGCTCGTTGTCACGGCTTCGGTCGCTCAGGGCGGCTCCGCCACCAAAACCTTACCTTCGCAGACAATACCGCCAGCTATGCAGGCTGAGGTCGTCACAATTTTTTAGAAAATTCGGTTAATATCCATATAAAAATCTCACCCATTTGACTTCCGAAAAGTTGGCAGGTATACAGTATTATATTTGATTTTTTTTTTCCAAAACACACCTTTCACTAATTCGCAGCATGTTTTCCTGTGCAGTTTGGCATGTTCCACAGAGAAAAATTGGCCTCGAATAAACACGTAGTTCGGATTCATTGCATTGGTTGCTTGTGATTTATCTTTTGTTTTGTTTTCATTTGTCTTATGTTTCTGCTCGACTAGATAATTAATAAATTAATCCACCACAGCCACCAACTTTTTTTAAAATATCAATAATTGATAAATTAATAAGAAATTAATTTTTAATTTATTTTTTCTTATGTTTATTATTTTTTATTTTTATCGAAAAAAAATTAATTTTGGGGGTGGCCCACAGGGTAGCCCATAGGATAGCCCATAAGGTAGCCCATAGGGTAGCCCATGGGCCCGGGCCTAGGTTTTGTCCACACCCGTCGAGCACATGGTTTTAGCAGAGAATCGGCCATCGCGCCGAGAGATTTGTTGACATTCGCAATCATTGTAAACATCGGGTCTTATGGGTCTTGCCTGGAAGTAGTTTCGCTGGAGGTTGACTCGTCGTTTAGGAGGGCATCTTCCGCATCCAAAGACAACTGATCTGCTTTTTCTTCCATAGCGATGAAAAGTACGTGACCGACCACTCTGGATTTTATACGCGCGCAACTGATCGCTCGGGCTACTCGCACATATCTCACGTGACTCACTAGTGAGTAGGGCTGGTGTCGAAATAGAATTGTTACATGAAATACGGATTGAAATAAGGAATACATTTCCTAAATTAAAACGGAAATGACAAATGTTTTCTCCCTCCGAGAATGGCGAGTTGCCGCGTAAGATTGCTCCTGTTACATGTTACCTGTCAAAGTTCTATTGTTTGAGAAAGCTGATCCCTCTTTGGTATCGATCAAAATAGAACTCACCGGACATTGAGGTGTCATAATTTCATTACAGGCAAGACGCCGCAGAAAAAACATTTTCCTTTTTTTGGCGAGTTGTACGTACGTTTTTAACTCCAAGTCGACAGCCACTCGACCAATTTGGTTGAAATTTGGCCAGATTGTTGCCAGATAGTTGTTCTACAAAACCTTTTCTGGGAATTCTTATTCCTCTCTTCGTTTTAAAGCTGGACCTTTTTTGCACGCGAAGTGCTAATTTATTTGTCTTCTCTGAGTTTATCTGCTTATAAAAGAAGAACAGATAATGTTCCACAAAACTGTTTCTGGGAATTCTTATTCCTCTCTTCGTTTTAAAGCTGGACCTTTTTTGCACGCGAAATGCTAATTTATTTGTCTTCTCTGAGTTCATCTGCTTATAAAAGAAGAACAAAACGCACTTGCCAAAAATCTGAGACAAGGTTTTTTAGCCAGAGGTGTCAAGAAGGGGAATGCAATGTTAATCGTTTTCCCATTTCTTTCTTATAGTTGTCCAGTTTGGTGGAACAGCTGCGGCAAAAGTAAGGCGGAATGTTTACACGATACCGGTACGAAGTCATCCCGTTTCTGTGTTCGTTTACATGACACCATTTCAAAATCTCATACCGGTGCGAGTTCACCCCGGTTGTTGTACCGGATCGAGATTTTTGTCCAGTAGGACAAACTAATAGTGATGTCAAATAAACCGGTAAAGGGGAATCACTTTAACCATTTTGTTACAAAATAAAACTCACACTGCCGTAAAAACGGTTTATGTATCTCGTAAAAACGCGGTTTATGTATCTCGTACCGGGATAAATGTCCTACCGGTTTCATGTAAACACCCCTAACATTTATCTACTTCAAATCTTACAAAAGAAAGGCCAGGGGCACCCAACAATTCGTTTCGGGAAATCTCTGTTCGGAAGGCCTAAAATCGCCTGAGATATTCGGATTTAATTGCAGTGAAAGCTAGAGATTTCTTTGACGAAACATTACCTCGGACTTTCGTAACAAGAGGACTGATTAGTTCCTATTGTTTTCGTAGCGACAAATATGTCGTTTAGAGTGCAAAATAAGGTCAGCTAGCATTTTCGGAGAGCCATCAGCAGCTCGGAAATTCGGCGGATAGGATTCTGTTTGCTAACTTTTCTGCGGCCTAGATTTTCAGCTAAAACTGGCGCCGAACAGATCAATCTGTATTAGCTTACACAAATATGCCTTCAAAAAGCTCTGAAACAATATAAGAAAGCTAAAAATGATATTTCAAGTGTTTTGCTTAACATTTCTCGTTGGGTGCCCCTGAAAGGCATCCGCATAATTGCATTCTCTAAATTTGATGCTCGTACTACTCCTTTCTTTGCACAACTTCATGATATCATTCGTCGAGGGTCCACAATAGAGTTCTCAGATCCCGCCATCCCGCCTATTTTTTCCTGTTAATCGCGCCATCCCGCCCTTCTTTACGTCGAAATCCCGATCCCGCCTAAATTTTTAAATAGTTTTCTACTTTCATGATGAAAACCTCACATACCTTTATTCAATGGATAGACGACAACTAAACGCCTTTTTATGGTCGATCTAAAATTAAATATCGCCACTGTAAATGACCGTAAAAAGTTTTTCGTTTGTGTTCTTCTGTTCTAGACCTGTTTTACCATTTTCTTGTCCAGGTATGCGTGAAAAATAAAAATTGACAAAGATTGTTTGCTACGATATTCTGCCTATTCTCGGTCCTTCCTTTTTTTGGAAGACAACCTACTGAGTATGTAAGTGAAATGGTGGTTGTTCAAGTTGTGGGGTGGTAAGCGGGCCTTGGGTTTGATCCGAAGGTCGGCGTTTCCTTAGAGACAAACGTTTTTTCCACAATGTTTCTCTATGTAAATCCAGCTATATATATATAGCTGGATTTACAGGGTTTACACTGGGTTGTGTCCTTAGACAAGGCTAGGGGCACAAAGGTCATGCAAGGTCGGTCCAGATATGAGGTATGCAAAAATGAAATGTAACAAAAGATTTATAAAAGTGGACTCACCTAACTCACAGTTTATTTTGAAGCTTTCAGCGTCTTTATATTACTCGCATTCCGTAAATCTCTTCTCGGAAATGTCTGTTTTTCGCTGAACGCGAACTTAAAAGGTGCACTCAATTTCTTGAAAATTTAGTTTCGAGAAAAATGGCAAAATAGATTTGGAGACTTTTTCTGGTACAATGAGATTAAAACACCTAGGTGTCACAAACACGCCGACCAGGAAAGTGTCTGCTCTTGGTGTGAATTTTATATTGGAAAGCGACTTTCTATTTTATAGGTCCTTTCTCTCAGGTCTGTGTCGTTCAACCGCTAGCCTTTACGCTAGCCTTAGGTCTTAGCCGGACTGCAGTTTGCGCTTTCTATGTTTGTTTGTTTGTTTGTTTGTTTGTTTGTATGTATGTTTGTATGTATGTATGTATGTATGTATGTATGTATGTAGGTAGGTAGGTAGGTAGGTAGGTAGGTAGGTAGGTAGGTAGGTAGCTAGGTAGGTAGGTAGGTAGGTAGGTAGGTAGGTAGATAGGTAGGTAGGTAGGTAGGTAGGTACGTATGAATGAATGAATGATCCGGGGGGAATCCCATGTGAGACTGGGCGGGGATGCTCTTCATTCGATCTGTAAAAGATGCCATTCTAAAACAGACGGAGAACGCGAGAGACGAGCATCCATGCAGCTTTCACATGGGAGTGCACCCCCTGGGGAATTTGTGGCACTATGTGGCAACAATCAGATTGAGGCTACTAAGCTAAGAATGAAAGAGCTGGTTAGAATCCGCTTACTGAAGCTGAAGGTCAGACAAGGTTAAGCTTACCGGCCATGTTGAATGTACATATGGGGACGGACGAATATTATATTTTCAGTAAAGGCTTGGTGTGGTGGAATTGATGGTAATTTCCTAAGGGTATTGTAAGGGCAGGTAAAATTGAACTTTGTCGTGGCCAACGGTGGAACGTGACAAAAATAACCTCGTCGTTCCAAAAACAGACTTGTTGACGAGAAACTGTAATTTAATTTGTTCTTTTATGATTTATGTTATGAAACAGCTGTTTTGGTCATGTATCTTTCAGCAAGATGTTGGTTGAAAAGATTGCATCTGTGTTTGATATGGATAATTTTGACTGTACTTTGCAAGGTTTTTGAAACAGCCTTGTTTGGTAATTTGAAATTTATAGCGACGTGTTTAAGATTGCAATTTGCATAAATTAGTTTGTTTATTCAAGCGTGTCTGTAGGTTTTAAAACCTGTTTTCTCTTCCCATAATGCGGTTAAGTTTTAGTTTACGATGTTGTGTCCATGATTTATATCAGTCATATCTACAGATTTTCCAGCCGACATAGAAATGATTTCTTTCTTGGTTTTATCATATACGGAAACGTGTGGTTTTTGAAATAAGATTGCAATTTGCATAAATTAGTTTGGTCATTCAAGCGTGTCGGTAGGTTTTTAACCTGTTTTCTCTTCCCATAATACGGTTAAGTTTTAGTTTACGATGTTGTGTCCTTGATTTATATCAGTCATATCCACAGATTTTTCAGCCGACATAGAATTGGTTTTGTCATATACAGGAACATATGGCAAGAAAGTTTGTTTGAAAAACGACCCTTGCTTTCTTTCGGTCTTCAATTTTCATAAACAAGTTTGTGCAACTGGGAGTGCCAATGGTTGTTCTCTCCTCAAATTATTATGTAATACTCTTGTTTCTTTCACCTCTTGTTGTGACCTCCATTTATATCATTCAGAAATATGCAGACAATTATTAGTTGACCTTAACTGAGGTTCCACTTTTAGATTTAATTTGAAATTTTTTATGCAGTTGTTTAGTTCTAGTGTCAGTTTGACTTTTTAGTCTGTAGCCTACTAGCCCGATGGTTGCTCTATCTCCAATTTTGGTCCAACTGGGATTTTAGGGGGATTTTGTTTTGCATTCCAAACAATGAGTAAACGAAAAAGCTGTCTTAGGCCCAGTTCAGACGCCGTACCTCTCACGTGCCGTACTAAATACCTTTCCGCTCCTAGGTCGTATTTAAGCGGCAAGCTTTGCCGTACCCTGAGATTTTGGCTTGCCTAATTGAAATCTGTCGAAAAAATTCATTTGGACACCGTACAACTGCCAAAAAACTACGTACTACTTGATGCGGCACATGAGAGGTACGCCATCTGAACTGGGCCTTATGCACTCAGTGTGCTATAGTGGAGGGGGAAGTATTTACAAGAATGATCGCATGTATTGTTTTGTCCTAAGAGTATGTCTTAAAAATCGCAAATAGCGAGGATGAGACTTGCCATTTCAACATAGGTCAAGCACGCAATGCGTGCCTATGTTTTTGGTAGACAGTCACGGACAGCGTCTTTTCCGTTTCTTTCTAGAAGATATCGAGAGTTTTCGAAACAACAGAACCTTCCTAAGATCGCCAAACAATTACGCAATCGATCGCGTATCAAAACATCAGGGTGCTCATTAGCCTCCCACGCAGACGCTCTGAGCGTCTGCATGGGAGGCTAGGTGCTCTTACGTTACGTAGTATTTTCGGTGGTCGTTGGCAAATGACTGTCGACGCGTAATTAGAGAAAATTAGTGGCCAGAATGTTTCTTCTTCCATAACTTTGCGTAGAATCAATCTTTTTCCCTGTAATTTAGAGGTTTGAATAAGATTGATCTGAAGACGGCAAAAACGTGTCTAGCAAAAAAGTGATCGATTTTGGGGGTATGCTGATACATACTAGAAGTTGACATTACATTTCATTTATCGCATTAAACTAACCTCGTTTTATTTAATTGGGCTTTTATGTGTTTCGGTCTATGTAGTCCTTTGTGTTTAGCAACTGTAAGTTTTAGTTTGTTTTCATAGCGGAGCACCATTGCTAAGTAAATTTGGTAACCTATCGATCCGAGAAATTTTGGTTGTCACGCCAGCGTACGTCCGCCCATTTAGACTCTGGGGGAGGGGGAGGGGAGTCCCAAAACAACCCTACGGGGGGGTGGAGAATGCCATCTTTTCTTAGCGGAAAATCGTGCGGGTAACCGGTGTTTTTCTTGGCGGGAAATCGCATGACCACCGTTGCTTTTGAAAAAGAGGTGTTTTGAAAAGCTGTAATAGCTTGTTTACCAAAACGATTGTTCGACAATACTGAAGTTTTATAATTGACAAAAAATCTAATATCTATAAATGGAAAGAAAAAGTACAAAAGAATACTCAGTTGTCTTTTTGGTGGAAGGGGAAAAGTTCAAGTTACGAAATTTGCCTTCGAGGATTCCACGTTGGTTTTCTTCACGGCGGAGAGCTTGTCTTGTTCTGAACTGAACGGAGTAAGTAAAGTTTAAGGTTTAAGGTACACGATTTGGAGTATAACAGTCAACAAAATTACGTTTTGAAATGGAAATTTAATTTATGTCATTAGAAATGTGTCATTTACTTTTGACTTTAAAAAATTATTAGAAAACGCGCTCAGATTTGTGACAGATGTAGTCTTGAATATTTTGCCATGCTCAGCCGATTTCACTCGCATGGACGGGGCCACGACGCTGGAAGTGTAACACGAATTGCATTTAAGTATAAACTTACGGGTTTTCGAATAAACGTTTTAAAAAATGATTTCTCTGTCCGTTATTTTGTGTTTGTTTAAACATAACAGTAGGTCAAAGCACAGTCGCAACACAACAGCACAAGCGTCACTTCAGTGAGATTTCGGCGAATAATTGCTTTCAGTTTTGACTGTCGGGTCCATCTCTTTGTGCAATTGTCGATTTTCTTGTCCTAGAAGTTTTCAATAGTTATAATCTTTTAAGCGAAGCAGTTGTCGGTTTAAGCTATTTTATCCGAAAAGCTTCCGAAAACAGTTTTGCGCGTTCCTCAAAGCGCCTAACTTTATATAAACAAACAAGGGGGTTAGTTTCTAAACTGAGTAACTGTGGTGCTGCGTCGGTGGGGGTGTGAAACACAAAATTTTGGATTTATCAACTGAGTTGATTAGATAGATTTTGTCCACCGTAAAGAGATGGAAAGCTGACGTTTCGAGCGTTAGCCTTCGTCGGAGCGAATCAAGGAATTGGATTGCATTTCGTTTATATGGGGAGTGGTGGAGCTACGCTATTGGTAGGAGCATGGCAACGTGAAAAGCAAGAACAAATTAGTTGAATGAAAAGCGTTCGTTGATACCGTGGGGATTAAGTGTGCCCATTTGAAAAATGAATTTTTGTTCTAGATTTTCACAGCAAACAAGACAAGGGCTAGACTAATAGTGGCAGTTCATGTTATTTGTTTAACATCCGAACACGATGAAGATAACCCATTTACTCCAGAATAAGTTTTATTTTGTTGTTGTAAATGAACGCCGTTTCAAGTTCATTCAAGCGAACAGCCAATAATCCAAGGAGATTTGACAAGCCTTGATAGTTAAATGACAGGATATGGAAACATTGCAAAAACTAAGCAAGACGGCTCGTGAGTAAAATATGTGTTAAATTGATGCCCGACAAAAAAATAATCAAGCTATGCTCAGCCTCTAGAATGACCTTTCGAGCTTGATTTTACAGAACAGATCCCCAAAATATTGGAGGACAATTCTTAACACTTTCGGGCTTTTTGACGAACACTTTTCGAAAGCGAACGAGCGAAAAAAAGCCACGAAATATATTTCGGACCGAAAAGTTTCAGGACTATTTTTGAGAAACGAACGTCAGTTTATTCCTTGGCGGCTCCGCTTTTAGGCTATATGTTCCATTTATTGGTTTCTAGGCTTCCTGTAGTGGTACTTATTGAAGCAGTTCTTATTTTTAACATGGATAGTAGAACGAAAACTATCCAATTAAGTTGAAAGGAAATAGTCGTATTTACACTTTCTGACACTAATAACTGTTTAAATGAATAAACTTTGGTCATCGAGCTGGTTTAGCTCTTTAAGTTATTTTGGGTGACCAGTTACCATCTTGTAGTTTAAATTATAATGGTAGATTTGTAAACTGTAAATTGTGGTACAAATAAATTGTGTTGTTATTGTTGTTGTTGTTGTTGTTGTTGTTGTTGTTGCCTCAGAAGGGATTGCCCACTCCTAACTTTGAGGCTCACCTCACCCCCACCCCCCCCCCCCTCCCAAGCTACACCTAGGCTGTTCCAGGCGTTCAGATTGTGGCTTGTGAACGAAAAATATTGAGAACGGCGATCGAACTCGATTTGTGTTAGCTATAAGAGGTTTTTCCAGAGCCTTGGCTTAAATAAAATGTGATAGAGACCGTAGATTTTCCAAACGAGCGACTCCTTAACTGTGCTCTACTCTTGCGTCTGTTCTACTCGTGTGTCTGTCTCAACTGCCGCGAAAGCGCGTTGTCATCGCCTCAAAAGACTACGAGTGCTCTTAATGAGCAGACAACGCAGGCTCCGTTCTGTTTTAGCCTCGCTCGTCGACAATTCAGCGGCAGCAAAACAAGTAATGCGGTGGTCTGTCAGACATATTTGGGAATACAGACATTCACATATTATGTGATTGTTACAATAATATATAGAAAGGCTTTTTTCATGTGAATGTCAAATAAGTTTGACATAATAATATATTAATATAATACAGATTGAAAATCTCGTCGTTGATCGTCGGTGAAGTGAAACTGTCTTTATATAGTAGGCATCGATATCTCGCCGTTGATCATCGGTGAAGTTCAGTTGTCTGTATAATGAAGGATTCAATATCTCGCCGTTGATCATTGGCAAAGTGAAACTGTCTGTATGAAGTAGGCAACCGTATCTCAGATATCTCGCCGTTGATCATCAGTGAAGCCCTATTGTCTGTGAAATGAAGGACTGACTCAATATCTCGCCGTTGATCAATGGCGAAGTGAAGTTGTCTGTATAATGAAGAAATCACTATCTCGCCGTTGATCATCGGCGAAGTGAAACTCTGTAAAAAGTGGGCATCGATATCTCGCCGTTCAGTGGCACCCAGCGGTTCGTTTGGGGGAGTATCTTTCCGGAAGGCCCCAAATCGCCTGAGATATTCGGATTCAGTTGCAGTGAAGGCTAGAGATTTCTTTGGCCAAACATCGCCTCGGACTTTCGAAACAAGAGGAGTCATTAGTTCCTATTGTTTCGATAGGTAAGAGTGCAAAATAAGGTCAGCTAGCATTTTTGGAGAGCCATCAGCAGCTCGGAAATCGGCAGATAGGATTCTGTTTCCTAAAATTTTCTGCGGCCTAAATTTTCAGCTAAGAACGCCGAACAGATCAATCTGTACTGATTACCTTCCAAAAATATGCCTTTAAAAAGCTCTGAAACAATCTAAGAAAGTTGAAAATGATATTTCAGGTATTTTGCTAAAAATTTCTCGTTGGGTGTCCCTGGCCGTTGATCAGTGGCGTGTTGAAACCGTCTGTATAATGAAGGACACAATATCTCGCCGTTGATTATCGCTGAAGTCCAGTTGTCTGTAAAATGAAGGACTAATAATGAAGGACTCAATACCTCGCCGTTGTACATTGGCGAGATGTCAAGGGCGTAACATATCTATTAACATCGATCAACCAAACCAAAAACAGCTCGAACGACTTTTTATAGAAGTGTATCTGTATGACAATAAAGTTAACCAAAAATTAAGCAACCAAGTGGTTTGTTATTCAATGTAGAATCGAATGTTCACCTTGAGAACTGACGTTCCAAGAGCTGCGTTTATTTTGGTCAGCATCGATAAGAGATGCTTTTCCTGCAAGGGGACGGGGGACTGAACGGGACAAAGATTACACGAGGAGCGGAAATAGTGTGGACACATAAAAGCGTAGCCAGACAAAATGATTGACAGTTCATTTTCATCAGTGTTTTAATCAGTTTTAATCAGTTCAACAGTTAAAGAAACACACAGCCAATCCTGCTTCATTAATCCGCGTTGAACAACTGTAGTCTTGTGTGCCGCCATACATTGTCAATACTTGTCGATTGAAATCGATCAAAATCGAAATGTAACATTGAGAAACGATCAAAATCGATAATCACAAGAAATCGGGTGATCGAATTTTATCGATTTTCGATACTTGTCGATTGATTACTATCGACAACGATCGACAGCGATCGACTTTTATCGACCATCGAAATTATCGACATGTTACGCCCTGCTTATATACAGAAACATTTACCTCGCCGTTGTACATTGGCGAGATTTCAGTCTTCCTTATACCACCAATTGAAAAAACCTTGTCGGGTAAAAAAGCATATTAAATCAGTGACGATGCGACCCAATGGTGCTCTGGGAAACGTGAAAACTTGCCTCTACTGTCAGACACGTGCACATTATAATAAAACAGCATGTCCTAATTTACTCTTAAAATTATTCTCGTTTATACTTTTCACAACGTTTCTTCAAACGGGTGTATACAGAAGCATCTACCTCGCCGTTGTACATTAGCGAGACGTCAAGTACCCTTATAACTGTACACAGAAACATTAACCTCGCCGTTGTACATCGGCGAGATTTGAGTCTTCCTTAGTGGAAGACCAATTACTCTTATACCTGCTCGAATTTCTACGAATTTATACCCAAAATCACGTTCTAAACATTGAAACGCATTTGTGGCTTCCTCTCACTTTCTTCAAAAGAAACAAGAAAAGCCCCAGGGGCCTTAAACCCCGCCGTTGTTCCCCCTCCCCTCACGGTTCAAAATATATTAGCGGAGCTTCCAAGCGGAGCGCCATACCTATACTAAGAAGCATGCTGGTAAGTTTTCATGGTCATGGCAAGCGGGATGGCTCGGCGTACGTAACTTATGTTTACGTTGAAAAAACTGTTAGAAAACGCGCTCAGATTTGAGACAGATGTAGTCTTGAATATTTTGTGGCTTAGTCGATTTTACTTGCGTGGATTGACCCACGATGAAGAAAGTGTGATACTGAAACAGACAAGTAGCCGATTTTGACAGAAACGGCCAAGTGGGAATCTAGCCGAACGAATTAGAACAAAAGAAAACCATAACGCGAAATTTCGACTTTCGGTAAGGTCAGATAAATATGAGGTTAACTAGAAACATGAAATCTTGTCTTGAGGACTAACTTACGCCATATTTAACGACTTCAGTGAGAGTATTTTCAGAGGTTAATAAGTACTAGCGAAAAAACAAATGTGGAGCTCCGCTTTTAGGCTTGGCTAAATCTATATATTATGAATCCCTGATAGTGTGAACTCCTTTCGGCATCCCTGATTTCTTGGTCAACACCTGTTCTAGCCAACGTGACGAAATATTTTGACCACAGCGTGACTCAGTTACGTCACGTTTCTTAAAACGAACTAACATCTCAGCGCAATTCTCAATAACAAGGACATGGAAATTTAAATGGATTTATTGATAAAGATGAAATTATCCTAAAATCTAAACAAAACTGGTATTTACTGAAATAAAACGTAAAGTCTATTTTAGGCCATGATTCGATGAGAGATTTGGCGCAAGCGAGAAACTTCTCCGGATCGACTTCTGAGTTTCAATGACGTAATGTTTACGTGCCACGTCTTGTTATTGCGGCAACAAAAGGCGAATTCATATCAGCTTGAATCGGGGGCTTTCAAAGCTCGGTACCACCTTCGTCCTTGCTCTCGTCGAAGAGAAGTTAACTCTGTGTACTTTTTTACTCAAATTTTCGTAAAGATTTTGGCGAAGCAAAGCAAAACTGTCAAAAAATGCTTGCATTTCACTGTTGAATATTTAACCTTGTTTGGCTCGGGTTGAGTAACCAACGAAAATGTAAACAACATCGAAGCTTGCTAGCATCTTCGTCCTCGCTCTCGTCCAAGGGATTTTTATGCCATTGCATCCCTAGTAATTTTCTGCACCGACTTTCATGAAAATTTTGGCGAATCGACGGTAAACGGCCGAAGATAATACTTATACTTAGCGGAAGCTAGCGACGAATATTTGTTTGGCTGAGCGAAAACCGGAAGTCTGTGGCAAATGACCGTGAAAAAAACATAGGCGTGCGGTGCATGCAGAACCGGTGACGTTTCCCTTCTTATCACTTGTCACACGTCACTTAAATTTGTATGCGAGTGAGCAGAAAGTTGTCCGACGAAAATACACCGCATCTCTGCCTTCCTTAGGCTCAAATGTTCTGACTTTCTGGGGAACGCCTGACTTCTTTATCGCCGTTACTTCCCAATGTTCTCGGACGCAAGTTTCACGAGATGCACAAAAATACTTTGCAACCGAAAGCCGTCTATAATCGTTCCTCTGCTTCTTACGGTATAATTTTATTACAATATTTAACTGCCTGTAGGTTGGAGTTTGGCTTAATGCCGACAGTTAAAGGGGTATCTTCTCTTTTTGCAAGTCTGGAGAACAACAGAAAATCTTTTCGTAAATAATTTCTCTGCTTGACAGTTTGAGCGCAGTCACACTTCAAGCGAAGCAGCGAACAAAATATTTGTTTATATTTCTCAGTTCGTCTTCGAGGTTACTTATTTTTAGATAAAAGCTCGCTAGCTGTGTCGAAAAAATAGAGTTGAACTTGGCCGTCGCCACTAAATCTCTCAAGTTTTCGAACGATACCGAAACATTAATTAAGATCCCCTCGCTCCTACAGGAGTAATAAATTTTACTAGCTTGTCAAAACCCCCAAACCTGCTTGCTTCCCTGGTACCATCACGGCGTGGAAATCAGAAAGGAAAACGAATATAAACCACATATGGATGGGATTTCGCGAACCAAGTCGAGTTCGTTGTCTTGCGTGCTCTTTTTTCGGACATCTGTATCGCTTGGGATCTGGTAAGTACACGTAGCAAAGAAACCCTGGCAAACCTCAGTCCACAAGAACACGCATTCACCACCGGGTGATTCGAAGCAAAATAAAGTAAGCCCTAGTTTATCGAGATTAAATCCAAACACTTCACTCACAGGTTAAAAAGGAGGACAGAACAACTACATGTGCATGAATTTGCGAAGTAAGTCGAACTGGTTCGTTGCAGCCACATAGATGACTCCGCCTGGTGTATAATTTCTGGTGTCAGTTGTTGCTGTGGAAATGTGTACCACGGCTAATTAAGTAAACAGAGTAAACGCAGCTATGACTGCAACGTGACGAAAATCCCACCGGACGTTAAGTATACAAAGTATACGACGTAAAATTAAATAATTCTTGTCGACCGAGACGGTCGAATGCAAACACTTCAAAGCCCGGGGGACGAACTCCCATCTATAGGCTGTGTGGGTATGTGCCGTTGGTACGCCAAGGGTTTTAGTTTCCCCGTGGCACACCCCTACCCGACATCTCACAGATCACCCCCCAGGCCTCATAGAAGAAAGAAACACAGACACAGCAACGTTGTTTTCGGTTTACAGCAGAACCCAGTGACGTCACAATGACATCACCGGTTATAAGACAAAAAAAAATAGGCACTCGAGGAGTGCATATGGCTTACTGGAACTGTTGAAACACAAAGAAACAAGGAAAGCAAACTGATTAAACTGGAGAAAAATGACGTTATTAGTATGATTTGCATTTCTTTCAAATAAAGATGGCAAAGTTGACACAAAATGCATCTCACCTATGTCCTAAATATGCGGACCTACGATTTTGTAGTACTGAATTTGCTGTTTCAATCAGGGTCCTTAAATTCAATGAATCTGCCACAGCTTATATAATAGAGTGGTCAGCCCATGTTTCTTGGATGAACATATCAGATAGATATTCTACCCATGATCTATTTAGATTGCTTTCTATTAATCGTTCAGGGTTGTCCCTTAAATACTGGACAGCTGCTGTTCTAATTTCTAGGTGATGGCCTGACCAGTTTTGTAAAACAGTGTGAAATCATTGCACAGAAAGCCCACTTACCCAATAGTGGAACTCCAATCAAGGTACGCCACAACATATGGAAATACGTCGATTGAACGTGTCATCGCTGGTTTTATCAAGTCGATAGCTCACGAAAGATCACGCCAGTGGTCTACGATTTTAGGCTCGCTTCTTTTCTTCTTTTGCCTTGCGTTCCGTAGCCGGCTATGGAGATAATTGCGAGCATCCTGAATGAGATGGCGAAGACTATTGCGAGTGGAACGTGGATTTGAAGACATTTTTTTTAGATAGCGAACAGGGCGAAAGCTATAACAAGCAAGAGGACGCGAACATGTGCACGACCTGTGTCAATAATTAACCTCTAGTCTGTATTGTTGTTACATAATCTAAGATGGCTGCACGAGGCAAAGAGCCTGGGGACGACGTTGTCCGCAATCCAAGATGGCGGGCAGCCACGAGACTTACGTACTTACGGACGGACTTACACACACGAGGGCAATATCGCCTACTGGCATTATGCCAGTAAGCCAAAAAAAACGGGTATTGCTAGACGGGATCAAAAACATGGGCACACAAAGCGTACGTGAGCTATTTTGTAGCTGTTAACGAGTGGTAAGGAAATGGTTATTGAATAAACGTGAGAGTACGAAAGTTCACTATTGTGATGTTTTTTATTTGAGTAGCGTTGGGCATTCGAAAAGCAATGGTTTTTAGACAGAGTTTACCTTACAAGTGGAGCTGTGTCCGATTTTGTGTAACCTCCTGTAACCTCGTTCCAAGGGCCTTTCCAAATTTGAGGGTGATCAAAATTCAGTGTTTGAGTCAGCCGATGGGGTTTATGCCAGTCGTTGTGTCCACGTGATTGACTAAAGTTTTGTGGTTTTGTTCAGCGAATAAATTTTTTTTATTGAGCGTTGTGACGTGAAACTGTAAGATGCGAAATTGGGCGAAAACAATATTCAGAGATGTTTTGATATGTACAGAGGTGGAAATGGGGGAATGAATGGTAGGAATTTCACATGAGCGAGTTTTGAGAATATTGGAGGGTTAGCTTGTGTGGCAAACAACGTGTTAAAACTCACGTTGTTTTACATTTTTCTATTTGAGTAAATGCAATCAAAGTGCGGATAAAACAACATGGAAATGTCACTCTACTACACAACAATGGATCGACAATAACTAGGGTACCACTTGATGTATTATCCACCGAGTTAGTATATATGACATTTTCTCCTTCAAACCAGTATTTTTGTATGTAATTTCTCCAGTGGAGTTTATTTTTGCGGTAATTTTATTTTATGGGAAGTTATTTTTGTGGCTCACGTAAAAAACCAAAAACACTCGCAAAAATTAGAACCCGCAAAAATTTATTGCCACACGGTATGTTATAGAACGGTTTTAGCGAGGAAAAGGCAATACGGTTGAATTAGGCAGGAATATTATTGCGACAATGCCCCTTTACCAGCTTCACCACACGGAAATGGTCGCATCAATTCTTTGTCAGAGAATACCAGTAGTTATCTATTAATGGCCAGGATCTCCTAAAAGACTGCAAGGATTTCCTTTTTCCGACAACAATATAATTGATTATCTTATTACCAAATAAAGTAAGACATCATTCCAAACAAATGGACCCAATTCACAGAAGAAAAGGTCGGAGGCGTGACACAACATGAAATGTCATTGATACTGCTAGACATGTTTTGACAAGAATAAGCATAATTTTAATAGCATTTCAAATTGACATGTTATTGGCAGAAGGATGATTTAATTTTGTTACTGTTTACCTTTCTCCAAATGACAGAGTTATCTCTCGAGAAGGTAGGCTTTCTAGTAGTCACAAATGAACTAATTCATTTGAAGAACTTTTCACTTTGTTAGCGCAATCGTCGATTTGTCATAAAGTATCATCTCCTTAGGTGAAATGATTCATGAGACGGATATGAAATCGGCGGCATTCCTGTCATGGATTTTGGTTGTGTTGACGGAAGGAATATTCTTTCGATGTGAAGGTGAAAATATGTTTGATTCATTTGTTGTTTGATAGATTTACAGTAGTTATTTAAAAGCTCTTCCTGGGCCAAAACCTAAGTACGCAGTCCGCTTCAGTTAAGTTGTTGCCGGATTCCGTGATTTTGTGAAATCATTTTTTTTTCTTTGAGTGTTAATGTGCAGTCATTATTTACATCCTTCTGTATAAATCTAATCCCTCAAACGAACGACTTTTGCACCAAACGAAAGTACGCTTGGTTGTTATCATTTCTTGTCCCTAGTTTCAATAAAGCGTCACCGTCTTTTTGAACCGTTAATGTATTACCCAAGTCAAAATTAACCATTTAGCAACTGAAGTATGAAATCTATGAAATGAAATCTAAACAATCAGTCTATGCACTTCCTTCGTTAGGAACCTCGGAACCGTATCACTTCACTTCATGGTGGTTGTTGATTTAAGGTGAAATGTTCTTTTGCAAGACTAGAAATTAAGTTGTTACATTTGAGAGCGTTCTTGGAGGATCTATTTAATTATTTTTGGCAGATGTTGTGGACATTATTAGACCAGTTCTTCGCACACCAAATCCCTCAGTTGCCGCAAAACACCCTTCGTCTTGCATCTAACTTTTTTGTTAGGTGAACATTGCTTTCGATTAAACTCCTTTCATTTCACTGGCGGCTAAATGTCAAGTTTACTGACTGAAATAGGTTCTACGAAATGTTGAAGAAACCTCTGCATGTGTTTTTGTAGTAACGCCGAATCAGCTAGTTGACGTCACTGAACATTAGAGTCTTAAATCTGGGAATATTTATGGAGTCACGTTTTTTGTTCATTTAGAGAGGTGTACTAGTAATCTTTCTGAATCATTAACATCCACTGTAGTTTAGTTTGTATCATTTCACTTCTTGTTGTTGGTGGTACCTTAGAGATAAAATATTTGTTTTGTAGACAATGCAAGACATGTAATTAGAATTTGCATTCTTTGTTCAGTGGTTCCATGTAACTCGGCTTATGATTACCTTTATCGCAGGCCAACTTAGTCCAAGTCCTGCAAGAACGTTGTCCAGAGCAACCAGCTTTTCTTCCAGTCCTCCACTGCCAGGCTCAAACTGTAGCTTTGCCTCACGAAGTAACGTCAAAACTATCTCATCGCCAAATCGAACACCTATTGCGGAAAGTATTTCAGCCACCAAACGTAAGTCTTCGGCGTCTATGACGATAGCTGGCTCAGTAAGCCCAACAAGTATAACCTTCACTACGCAACCTCGGCGCCATCCACCGTCTCCACCACAGCTCACCTCCTTTGGAATATTCTTATTAACGTTCGGTGGTGTTTTGGTTGCGCTTATGATCATTGCTTTGATTTGGATATGCTGTCGAGGGAGAGAGAAAAGGTAGGGCTTGCTGGTAAAGTAGAATTACTGTAGATCGTACATTTTAATGATGATGTAATCAAGTCATTACCGATATATGATGGCTCGCACCCGGGCTGTGTGATTCCTCGCTGTCACCACATACGCATGTGCCGGCAAACACGGTCGAAGACACCAAAATCTGAAGGGAAACAGACATGGCAGTCCTGAAGAAAAAAAAATCGCCTTTGGGACTCAAAACCATGACGCTTTCGATACTTGGTGCAAACGTTCTACCACCTGTGCTATGAAGTGCAGTGAGATCTGGTCATATTTGCGAGTTCTGTTGTTCTCGCGAATTTATGAATTATGTGATCTGATGAACATAATTAGACATATCATAGACTTCAATTTGATCAAGGCTTGTTTGCCCTTTCACTTGACGTACCCGGCATTTCTTTCAGTGTTTTAAGGGATTTTGTCAAGAGCAAATATATGCTTTCAACACGGCTATTTGTACAAAAACGGAAAAATCTCCTTAACTTCCGAAGTGTTAACTAAACTCAAGACGTGCAGACTTCGGAATAAGACGCAGTATTGGAAAGAAAACACGCTTCATTTACGGTAGTGACATGACAAGACGGTTTTATAACGAGCGTATGAGTGGTAATTTGTGATTTTTAATGAACCAGTGAAATTGATTTGAAAGAAGAACTATTTGACCGGAAATTCCTGCGTTAGCGGGCATGCATATTCTGTACCGGCAATATATTAATCGAGTCCGCAGTCACGCGTGTCAAAATATACTATACCACGCTGTCTGTAATCCAGAACGGCATTGTTGCCCGTATACAGAAAAAAATGTACCGCAGGTCTTCGTCGTATTACGGAAGCCGACAGTAAGGGTGACACGCTGTCGTTCCAAGTTGTCGCTTCCACGTCGTCGCATCCATTTTCAGGAGGGACTGTCTCATCGGACCTTGGCTGGGAAGCTGCACTAGGCTTGGATAAATTCTGCTCGTAAAATGGCTTATTCTGCCTACCGGCAGTGCTCGTAAAAATCGCTTATTCTGCTCGAATTCTGCTCGGTACCCGAAACATTTTCATTATGGATAGTAAAATTGTAATTCATCTCACTTTAATCACTAATATTGGACAAAACAGTGAATTTTGTATTAGCATCTTACAAAAAGGAACATCAAACAAATGGATAACGCTGTGTAATTATTTTTGTACTTTGTGTATTTATTTAGTTTTCATTTTTTTCTGACAGCTGTTATGCACATCATTAGTGTGACTGATTTTCCCTTATTCTGCTCAAATTCTGCTCGAAAATGCCTTATTCTGCCGGCAGAACGCTCGCCTCATAAATCGCTTATTCTGCTCGAAATTGTGCCGGCAGAATTTATCCAAGCCTAATACATATTTCTGCACCATTAGGATTTTTCATTAGCAACTTGATTTGCTGATATCACTCAGTGTTTCAAACAGCCCAGTGGAAAAGGAGTAAAATTGATAAACTGACTTCAAAAGACCGTAATTTAACCTTTGACGATGTTGTTCTTTCAATTCAGCCCTCAAGTACCACACACACAAGTCAAACTTAAGCCATGGAGGTATGTATATTTGGAAGAGCTTTTAGCCAGACTGTAAGACCTTCACGTAACCTTAACGGTTTCTCTTTTTCGCAGAAAATCGTATAGCGAGCGAAAAAAAACTTTAGGAGGATTTAAGGTTATGGTATACGTTCGCCGATCGTAATGGTATTAGCGAAAGAAGCGTCTTTAGCAGCCACAAATGTCTTAGCGCATTGTAAACTTTTTCAGCGCAGTTTCTGATCATTTCCTTGGAGTTTCATGATCAGTTGCCCAGACCAAAGACCCTGGTAACGAGGTTGCACTCGTTCTATTTTCACGTTTGCTTTCCCACTTTTTGAGAGTCTGGGATGGAACAGGCTACTGACAAATACAATAGTAAATACGTAAGCCTACGAGGAAATTTGTTTAGCACAGAGTCAACCAAATGATGTACCCACAAACTGTAGCAATCGAAAAAAAAAGTAAAGTAACCGGAAAACATGTAATTGCGAGGAAACACATACTTGCTTCAAAAGAATCGGAAAACCACTATGTATACTGAGTGTTGTACTTTTGTCAGTCGTGCAACAGAACACAGTGAAGTGACTGCTGAGGAAAGTGATCACCCCAAAAGCTTCCAGAACCGAGGTTTGAACAGGTACACTCTCCCTTTCTAAATAGTTACTGTCATACACGTCAGCAGTGGTCCCCAGAACTAAGTAAGTGTCAAGGTGTATATAGAGAACACTGAATGCCTTCACTCAATGTTTAACTTTCATTCGCGTGCATGTGGTCTTCTGGGAGGAATGGGAGGGAGCCTGGGAGAGCGTGGAAACGGAGTTGTCGTTGCCTCGATCCATCTAGAAAGGAAATTGGCCATTTTGTTATGTCGCTTAGACTAAAGGTGGTTTTTTGGGGGGATTTTGTCAAATTCTGCAAGCCCGGTTTGACAGAATTTGACGGTGTTCCGTTTTGTCGTACTTTCAAACGTAAGTCCCATATCAGTTTTCAACCATTTCTTTTAGATTGTATTTCAATTCAAGAGAAGTCTTTATTCATTCGGCTTGAACCTCGATTGAGAAAGCAGAACAAAGCTTGTCTTTAATAATGATGATTTTTTATTACTAACGACGTTTTATTTGAATGTATTTTACTTGCAAACGTTGAAACAAGTTGTTGCGCAGTAAGAAGCTAGTGAGACGAAGCTAGTGAAGCTCTGTGAATCTAGTGAAGCTTTGTGAGACGAAGCTAGTGCATTATACGACATTTATGCTTATGTTGGAAATACAATATTTGTGTTGTAAATCAGTTCTTGGATGTAGAGAAAAATCCAGACCGTGCAATATTTGATGTCGACTGGACTCAGCAGCAACAGTATCTGCTTACTAAAGTCAAGGAAACGCTTCAGAGAAAATGCTGGTAATCAGTGTCCCGTAATTTCACTTACTACCAATATTTCCACATCATAGCAGATCCAATTATTTTCTGCACTTTTTCAACTTTGAATATTTTGTTTACTGGAAATAACCTGTACAGTTCTATAAGATATTCTGTGCAAACAAGTGATGATTCGCTGTTAACTGTTGTCCCAGGCATTGTTTCTGTCGAAAATCGAAATAAAAAAGCAGAAAAACCACAGTCGATTTCGAATACTCTCTCGGTAAATATATAACATATGCATAGAATTACAAAAGTTATCTGATCCAAAAGTCAATCACCTGCAAAAATGTCGACCAAGATCAAAGTTTTATGACCCCTTGAACTAAGTTTACGGATGTACAAAACAACAATAAATCGATTACATAAGACGTTTCCGGTTTTGAATTTCGCGACACTCCCCGCGTTTGGGTCAGTTTCGTGAACAAACTTAGTTCTACGACTGAAATCAAGGGATCATTTTTAAACTCGTGGTTGCTGTAGCAACTACGAGATATTTTAGTGGAGTTCAGCGCATTCCTGAGCACATTCCTGTGGTTATTTTCGTGAGCTCTTGTGTAGATTCGCTGATGTTCAAGAGATCTTCCTTATTCCCAAGAGAGAAACGTCGATGCATCATCGGGCTATATCGGAGATATTAGGGACTTAAAGCACCGAGAATCGGGACGACAGCGGTCACATCAAAACCGAAAGAAGACTGGGGAGAGAACGCGGTCGTGGCACAAAGTAACAAATACTTAAGCAAACCAGCTACGTAATGCATCCGTCAATTCCAGCGGTAGAGAACACGTATTCGCATTGTAGCGAACTACGGTAACTCAACCGAATTTGCAGGAGAAATTAGCACCTCTTTGTTTAACAGAGTGCTTTTATATAGACAAGTTACGCGCTAGACACGAGAAGGAATAAACAGGTGATCTCTTTTCAAATACGTTTATTGATAAGAAAACCGCTAATGTGTTACAAAAATAGTTTAACAGACAAAGTCCGCTTAGTCTTAGGGAACAGGTTGTTTGACAAACAATCGATTGAGTAAGAATTTTCGCTTATCGATGGCGAGTTTCTGTCGATTCGAGCCAATCATAGCTTTCTGTTTCCTTTAATTCATTTTTGGTCTCCAACACTTTACGGAAGGTCGAATCTTTCTTCATGGCATGCATCCACTGTAAATACTCCAAAAGGACTTTTTCTCAGCTCCTTCCTGTATACTGGTAGTAGAGCATTTTCAGCTTTATCACGGGCCACTTCGCGCGAATCTCCATGTTCGTGATACTCGTTTATTTGAGCTTCGAGCTGGGCTTCGTGGCGACTGGTAACTTCAACTTGAATGTGTGACCAGGGATCTATTTGCTCCTCTTTTTCTTGGGAAGAATTCATTTCTTCACTCGATTGAGAGTCTTGAGATGACTGTTCGCTTTCCTGTGAGCTCTCATCTTCGCTATCATCGGGCAATAGGATTTTTCCGTAACCTTGTTGAAAGAATTGATTATAATTGCTGGACACTGTGATCCGAACTGTGTGGATCTCTAAGAACAGACTGAAATGTAGCTGATCTTGCGCTTCTTTTATAGAATATAGATCTACGCGCCGTACCCGATAGATTGGTAATAACTGACGTGATTTTATCATTGCCACCACCACCACCACTTCCACAATAATATTTGTTTCCCTAGTCCTCGCCCCTCTACTCAAATGTTGTATTATTTGTTTCTCTTGTAACCTTCTTGTACCCCCTCTGTACCCCTATTGTACCCTTCCTGTCCCCCTCTGTACCCCTATTGTACTCCTCATGTACCCCCTCTGTACCCCTATTGTACTTCCTCTGTACACCTCCTGTACCCCCTCTGTACCCCTATTCTACCCACTCTGTACCCTTCCTGTACCCCCTCTGTACCCCTACTTTACCCCTCTTATGCACTTTTTTGCTCTAGAAAAAAATATAGATTAAATGAAACCGACAAAAATCATTCATTTGCAACTAGTCGTCATGCCGACAAGGTTTCCGCGAATCCGTCCGTTGTGCGAAAACCCGGTGTAGTCAATTTGAGTTCTCATCTTGAAATTGTCGATGGCATAACCGGGCTAAGAAGGACACAACTCTTAAAAGAGTTTATTGGGAATCAAAGAAAGAGTATTTTCCTACAAGCGTCCTACCTTGTTGTTCTTCTAGTTTCCCAAGAGAAACAACTGAAACAAGAAAAAGAACACGACCAGTAAAAGAAACCACAGTACACGTATCTGCTGCCAAGAGACCAAAGTTCACCGCTGATGTTTCCATGACAACCGAAGCTTATCCAGATTTTAGGTTCCGTCAAAAGTTTTCGCTTCTTGTTGTTGGCCGAACTCAATCGAGCAAAACGCATTTTGTAAGACAGATTCTAACAAGTGATCGTATTCTCTATGAGGTCAAGAAACCAAGGCGCATTTCATGGTATAATAATAATAATAATTAAAAACAATATTATAATTATAATAAGAACCTTCCCAGAATGCTTTGCACCAGAAAAATTTCAATGCAAAATAACTTAGTTAATTTGTGGTCGAAGAGAATGCTGTACCATGTGTTATTTACAACTTCGTGAAAGTTTTCCCTCATATTAACGTTAGGGTGATGACGTCATTATTCACGTGACTATGGCAAAAATATGTCTTAGCTCACTGCAACAACAGGCCTCCATCAATTCAAAAGCAGATAACGTGCCCTGATAGCCATTGGAATGGGCAATATGGAAATTGCCAGTTGACATCTGGCAGTTGAAAGTTAAGGTGGCTCTGTACAAGAGCATTTCCCAGGGGACTGGTAAGGAGTCAGTAGCTATGGTAGTTTAAGGCGGAGAGAAACAAAGCTTTTCTGGTTAATAGAACTTCGCATGAAAGTAACGACCATGATATGCTCACTGTTGTGACGTCATTGGTCACGTGACCAGAGCGCACAGAAAATTCAAATCACTTTAAAACTGCTTTAAGCTCAATAAATTCGTAATTTCTCACAGTAATATTGCCGAAAAAATTGCAAGTTATTCAAAAACGTCCATTATTATTTTTCCTTTTGAAAAAAGCACAATGAAAAATGAACCTTAAACTTTTGATAATCCCCTGTTTTGTGAGGTTTTAATATAAATGTAAAAACGAATCAGCATATTTGGTTTCAAACTATGCTCTTTCTAACTACGTTAACAGTTTTTTAAAAAAAATTCGTTTTCATATAGCTTAGGGATGCGAATTTGCAGGCACGCGGAGTACTGGGCACCAATGTCACGGATTGCTCAGGAAGACTGGTGCACAAAAGCTGAAAAATGGAGTGAAAAATGGGGTGAAAAGGTGTTTTAGCTTTCTGTGGTCCATTTCTGCTAAAGAATTGTTAATGGTTTCTCGGAAAGAGGACAGCACTTCATTTTTCGCTGCATTGCTCATGTCAGGTATGTGTAATTATAGCTTTTTATTGTCTTCGGTAAACAGCTTAATATATTAGCAGGGCTTTACCGATCGATCATTATAGTTTAATGTTTCGTATTTATCGTTAGTCCAGTGCTTAAATAATTTGCCATTTTCGTTCCGGTAGCAAAAAGCCGAAAGATAGACACTTAGGTTGGTAACTAAAGTTTATTAAGTTTCGTAAGTCTTTAAATAAACGTTATATGAAGTGATGTAGTTTTTGTACGCTCGTCTGTGAATCGTATGTTATTTGTTGGCCACGTAAAAGTGTAGCATCGCATCCTTTATGTTTTCAGTAACTTTAATTACAGCGTTGCTGTTAAAATTAATGTTTCAAACAGCTATTGCTTAAAGCAAGAAGGTCAGGCTATTCTCCTAATGTTGATACTGGCAGATAAGCTTAAATTCTTTTGTGTAGCATCATTTAAGCTTACGTGTTGTAAACATCTCATAACAACATAACATAACACATAACATACTTTATTTTATCTGGAACTCCATTTGTTTATTAGCTGGGCTTTTCTTCACTGCTTGCAAATTATTTATATACATCTAATGACTCACGAATGTTTCTTAGATCAAGTAAGGTTCAAAGCTATACATGTAGTTGGTATGATTTGATGACAAACAACAAATTTAAATTTCGAATTAGGTATGATCACTTTTGGGAAAATATGCTTAAGATAATCGAGTTCAAAGCAGGTGGATGTAATTTTTTTGTACATCTCATTCTCTACTTTTACTGATTAAGTTATTCCATAATTTGCAGGGTAAAAAATTAACTTCAGTGCTTGAATCATTGAATTGCAACTGGGGCCAGTATCCTTGAATTCCAACCTCGTCCCCAGGGTCTTTTCACTTGCTCGCTTAGTATAGTGGACCAGGCCATTTAGATAAAGTGGCTTTCAAAATCCTCTAGTCTAAATCAAAAAATTTAAAACCATATTTACTTGAATAGACCCCTCCCTAAGTCTTTTATCCAGGGATTTCGCCAATAATCATGTGGAAAAATTACCACATACTGTAGAACTCTAAGTAAGACTGGAGTCACATGTCAATAAAAACAAACCTCAACTTTTAGTGGCCCTGGTCAGTTTTAAATTGCTACTGGTAACCAGGAGACTGTCAATTTTTAGCCCTGAAGTTGTTGTTTTCACTGATCCTTTTTTATCTATACTAGGCATGTATATGTCAGCAGTGATCAGTGATGCAGCTTTTCTTACGGTGAAGGTATGCCAGGGAAGATATCAATCATATAATTGTCCCAGCTTACATACTATCTTACTGTTCAGTAAAATGAACTGGGTCAGATGCAATGATCGGTTTAATTTGGGTTTGGTAGTTGAACACAATTAAACCAATAATATGCATACAGCAGTGTTTGATTCCAATTTCTGAACCCAGTCAAACATAATTAAGCACAGTTAAACAATTTTAAAATCATTCAAATATACCAGATATTTAGACCATCTGCCTTTAAGTGTGTGAGAACAAGCACAAATTTCTGTAGTGTGGAATTTGAGCATGATCTGTTTTATATTGTCGTGTAAACACATAGAAGACTGGGTGGCTAAAACAGCCTTTTCGGAAAAAGAGAATTTGGCAATCCTAATACTCACAAAGGAAAATAAAAGTTGAACCAAGGATAAAATTAAATCACAACATTTACATGAGTGTTCCATCAAGACTTCCATTGGGGTAGGTGATGAAAACCTTATACCCACTTAAGTTACAAAATCCATTTTTCACAGTGATGTAAGATTTATTCTTGGTGGTTAAAGGGTTAAAACTTAATACAGAATGAATCAAACAGTTATACCATGTATGGGTTTCCGTACCACGGTGATTATTGTGACCCAGTACCACTACTGGGGCAAGCTCACACAGGTATGACTTGTACAGTTATGAGATTTTGTGCTGTAATCATGAAACAAATACAGAGAAACAAGAGGAAATCGGGAGGAACTTGTACCAGAATGAAAATCATGCTGGTATTATGTAAACACCCCCTTAGCCTAAAGTCAAGCAGCTCTTAAGAATGTTTCACAACATCCTCCGAGACCCAGGGGCAGTAACGCCCTGATTTCATGAGACCGGTGCAAACTCAGACTGGTATGATTTTGTTTACATGAGACCGGTCTGAAAGTCAGACTGGCATGAAGTGTTTACCTGAGACCAATCTAAACTCTGTTTGTGTTAATATGGTCCGCAACCATCCCATCCTTAAAAATCCAGTTTATCTATTATCCAACAGCTTGGAATGCTCCAACGCCACTTGTTAAACGTGCATACCCAAAACAAATATCTCAGACCAATTGGGACCCTGTTCATGCTTAAGTGGCTCCCCAGTCTGATTTCAAACCGTTCTGAGTCATTCATATTGGTTCAGCAGCAGTGATGAGGTAAACCAGCCTAAGGCCCTGTTTACATGAGTGACTTTATCCCCGGATGTCACTTTTATCCCATCCCGGGGTGACTTTCATTGCGGTGTCTGGTCATTTACCTGTAAATGTTTACATGATTTGGAGCTGAAATGTGTTCACCCCAGGACGATTTCATCCTGGTCTTCAGCACCAGGATGAAATTGTCCCGGGGTAAACACCATTTCAGCTCCAAACCATGTAAAAACTTACAGGTAAATGACCAGACACCGATATGAAAGTTATCTCGGGATGGAATCACTCGTGTAAACACAGCCTAAGATGATAATTATTTTATACTAGCTTCATGTTTCGTACATTTCGTGTAAACAGAGGTAAGCATTTGGAGTCGATCTGAAGTTGTACCGGCCCAAGTTGGTACCATTCTCATAGACTACGAGCAGTCTCTCATTTTTCCCTGGCTTGTGCACACTGACTGTCCTACTATTGGTAATTGCGATAATTAAAATCTACTTTGTTTTTCTTACAGGTTTTTATTCCATCAACCTGATGTCAGGAAAATATGGCAGTTTATTATAAGGGTTTGGTTAAGAACTTTATACTTTTAGCTATATTCCCAGACACACTTTATCAATTCAAATAAAAAATTTGAAGAGCAGTTTTGAAAAAAGGTTATATATTTCTTTGTCTTTTTCTGCTTAACATTTTGATGTCATTGATTAGTTTGACTGTCCCCTCAGTACTACTAAGTGGACGATGTATGAAAATGGAATGAATCCTGGAGTACACCTTTTAGGGCTCTACTTCAAAATATCTGATGAGCACACCCTGCCCCATATCTTTTTTGGGGGGAGTATCCCCCCCCCAACTACTATCCCAGGAATGAAGAGTCAGACCTATTTGATTGAATTCTCTTTATGGGGAAAACTATATTGATTGACTGATTCACCACAGTCTGATCCCTTTTTGTCAGTTCATTGCCTGTTAGGTTTCAGACTATTCTGAAATGATTTAGGAAGAGGCTATTCCTTTTGTTTTTCTTTGGTACCAGATTATGGCAATCAGTAACAATGCTTATTGGTGGCAAATTATCAAACCAAAAAGAACTAAAGTCTCGAGATCTACTGCCATCACGGTCTGGGGTAGTAAGAGAGTGAGTCATAATCTGTGCATCAAATAAAGTCACTTGTCATTACTGGACCATTTGTTATTCGCATTGGCAACACTGAAGTGACAGATTGATTGATTTATTGATTTGTTGATTGACTGATTCATTGATTGATTGATTGATTGATTGAATGATTTATTTTTTAATTGGCTGATTGACTGATTTATCAGCCAGTTGGTTGAGTGGTTGATTGATTGACTGATTGGTACTTAAAATAGTTGAATGAATTTATTCACCTGAATTACATGTTAGTAACTACACGCATAATGCTGCACTTCTTCGCATCTTCGTCTGGCAGTAAAATAATAGGGCGATGTCGCAGCTCTTACAAGGTCTTCTCTGATTTGCTGAGAAAACAATACACCAAACAACAAAACAATGGACCCTAGCCCCGAAAACAATAGAGCTGCGTGATACCAAGGTCCAATGAAATTAGAGGTTGTTAAGAGCTGCGGGGCTACTCAAATAATACCCGGCATCAGTCGAGACATAAAATAATTTTCAAGCCCCAATGTCATGACATAATTGTAGGCAAATAATTTATTTGTAATTAGCAAGTAGTAGGTAAGAATGCGTATTAGAGAGCAGGACTATTAGAGCTTTACAGTAATTTAAATTATATTTCATATTAACTCCAGTAAGGTACTCCTTCTGAGTAACTACCACTATTGGACAGTCAAGAAAGAAAGCAATGCCCTGGGATGTTTTAGGGTTCACTAGTTTCTACTATTAATTTAACATCCCGGGGAATTAATACAAGTAAATAAGGACATCATCATCATCATCATCATCATCATTCAACTATAGCGTCATTTTACCATATAAGGAGAAAAATATGAGTATAAGAGCGTCTTACAGTGTAGAAAACGTATTGCACTATAGTATCCCGGTTTCAAATCACTTATTGAATAAAGCATTTAAATTGCTTAGATATTTAAGTTTATATTACCTACAACAGAGGCTTATTTAAAATTTATGAAACACTGGTTCTAATTTGATGAGAGGTGTATTACTAATGATTAACTAATAATTATAATTGTTTTCCGGTCTCACTTGTAATAATAATAATAATAATAATAATAATAACAATAGTAATAAGGTTCTTATAGGCGCATTTAAGATTCGCAACGCGTTTACAGTCTAAACTAAGAATAAAAACGTAACATAACTAGCCTAAAAATGTAACTATAAGTAAACTATGTGACTAACTGAGATATAAACCTCAGGTTTGAAATGGTCACAAAAAAGAAATGTTTTAAGTTTCTTTTTAAAAATGGCCACAGTTTCAGCTTGTTTTATAGTTTGAGGTAGAGTGTTCCAAAGTTTTGGGGCGCAGAAAGAGAAAGTCCTTTGACCATGGGTGGCTGTTGAGACGTTAGGAACTTATAAAAGTAGGCGATCAGAGGAGCCAGCGAACGAACTGGTTTATAGCAGTTTATAAGCGAAGTTAGGTAGGTGGGCGATTTTCCATTCAGAACTATAGTCAGTTGCAAGATGGTTATGAAGACGAAACTCGGAAACTCAGTTATTCCGCGGGCTTCATTCCAAAGTTTAACGACGATCTACGGGAAATTGACCCAAAATATAACAACATTCTGATTTTTGACGACCTCATGTCAGAAGCAATTCAGAGCCCCTGATCGTTTCGCGCCTCTGTTACTCAAGGCGGCATTGAAATGCTAGCGTCAGACTCTTTCTCCAAAATATGTTCCCCAAGGGAAAATTTAACACCGATATCAGTCGGAATGCGCAATACATGGCTCTCTTTCGCAGCCCTAGCGATCGAAAATAGATCGGTATTATTGCCGAACGTATGTTTGATAAGAATCGCCAACGATTCATGACAGCGTATTATCATGAGACGGAAGGGCCGTACGGGTATCTGTTTGTAGATAACCAACCAGCCACACCCAGAAATAAACAGGTCTTGAGCGATATCTCTGGTTTGCGTCGCGTTTACCCGTGTGTCAACAAATCCTCGAAACCAGAGGAAACGGGTCTTCCAAGAATTCTTGGGGAAACTGCTTCATCCGCCTCTCAGTACTCTCGTCGAGAACACAGACTTTTTGACCTTGTCTGGTCTGATGCAAGCTGGCCTGCTGTGCCAAATCTTACACAAGATGCACCCTTTCTCAAAACTCTTCCAGAAGGGTTTGGTCTTGTCGAAATGTGCACGAGTCCTCGAAATAAGTTCGATTCTTGTATTACCACAGTGTTATATGCAGGAGAGAATTACGGCCTGTCAAAATAAGGCATTATTCTAACGGTAAAACAAAGTGGATCTATATACACGAAGACGAACCAAGGGTGAAATCATTTCTTGAAGAAACCATAGCCAGTGCAAGAGCTAGAGAGAGTAAAGCTGAGAACTTTTAGCCATGTGCTTTGACAGATGAATATGAACAGAACGGTGATTCACAACAGGCGGCTCGCATTAAAGCAGAAAACGCCTTGGTTCCCATTTATAGAAAGCAGCTGAGAAAAGTCCTTTTGGAGTATTTACAGTGGATGCATGCCATGAAGAAAGATTCGACCTTCCGTAAAGTGTTGGAGACCAAAAATGAATTAAAGGAAACAGAAAGCTATGATTGGCTCGAATCGACAGAAACTCGCCATCGATAAGCGAAAATTCTTACTCAATCGATTGTTTGTCAAACAACCTGTTCCCTAAGACTAAGCGGACTTTGTCTGTTAAACTATTTTTGTAACACATTAGCGCATTTTTGTAACACATTAACATACTATACCACTAATCGACTGTTCTCATTGACTGTGTATGCTTCACAATCAACACAAGTAAAATCACGATATGCTCCTGACAAAAATATCCTAAGAACACATCGCTGTTCGCTGTGATCTAACGCTATTTCTCTCAAATTTTACTGCAACATATTGAATACTGCTGAGCGTGAAATCATTGATAAACGACACCAGTAATTACTCTAACATATACAGCACCCCAGTTATCTCATACATCACCGCCTAAAATAACTAAAATAACTCCAAAAGGCCCGAAGGCACAGCGAAGTTACTCTGTTGGGAATACCGAACATCACATGAACAGCACCGAATCTACATGAGAGCTCACGAAAATAACCACAGGAATGCACTGAGCGATCACAATATCTCTTGGTTGCTATGGCAACCACGAGATAAAAAAAAAGGCCAGCCTACACATGTACGCACTGCGGACCTAATTTTTGTTTTCGGCATTAATATGGAGTTGAGTTGCACGAAAAACATGCCTACAGTTTTGCAACACTTAATATTGTCTACTGCGCCGCAAAATATAAGATTACATGTAAGTCTCACATTTATCACTGAAATGTTAATAAATCCTATAAACAAAAAAATACACAAAAAGAAAGACTAGATCCGCAGGACAGATGAGATTTCGAGAGTAAAACTTTTAAAATCTTGTCATAGAAACTGAAACAGAATTCGCCTTACCTTTTATCTCGGCGTTCCGTGTGATCAGAAGGCACATGGGGTGCAAAAAGTAGTACATTTCCAAGTCCTTCGATCAGTACAAAGGTTCTGGTAAATTGCTTTTTCACGCGAACAGGACAAATTCTTCCCCGTGTCCTTAAGCTTTGAAGCGGATTTACTGTAAGATTTGCCATTAAGAGAGCCCGAGATTTTCCATAAACAAGCAAAGCCAATATGGCGGACAATATCCTCCATGTACTCTTCCTTATAAGAACACACGAAAGTGACTCTGGATCTACTGTGCGCCGATTGAGCAGAATGTTCCAGCAAACTTTGTTCGCGCCTTCATTTTTGCCCGAATAACTTCTTCTGCCCGGACAAACTACACCTCGGTCTCCGAGGATGACGAAAGGCGGGTTTCGTTTGAAAATAGGCGCGATCACTTCAGATATAGATTTTGAGGTCTTAGTGATACATTGGACGAAAGAGCCCTAGATGAATAGATAGTAGTTTATACAGTGGAAGGGATTGAAGCTAAGAAAGCTTTCAAGCTAAGAAAGAGATTGTTTCAGTGTCAAAGGGAAGGAAAATGAAAATTATGGACGTGGTAGAACTTCTCCGCCTCCAGTTCTTGCAATTGCACATTTAACGCTCTTAATCCTGTGGTTGCTGAGGTCTACGGTCGAAGCCCGTCACTGCTCTTCCTTTTTGCTCTGTATACGATATCGACGTCGTCGTGCGAAATATTGACTCCCGATAAATTTCTGAGTGAGTCTTATCATTATACTTTCCTTCTCGTTCGAGGATTCCGTGAATTTCCAGATTGAATTTGCGCGCATATAGATCGAGATCATCAGGAAAGATTCTAGATAGCCAAGTCTTTGTTCTAGCTTTTCGTAATCGTCCTTTCATTTTAAGGTGTGATTCTCCAGGGTGTTAACTTCTTTTCTTGAAACAGGGCGCTTTGCGCTTAGTTGGCATTGCGTAAAAGTCAGGCTTTCTTTTATTTAAATCTTTGTAGCTGCCTTTAAGGGCTTCCACGTCTTGGACGAGTTTGTACGTGTTTACTTGTATTTCCTTTCGTACTCTCCACACATAGCCCAGTGAAGGAGTTTCGTCCTTGCTCTTGGCGGCCGCCATTACCTCCTGAGTCAGAAACTGATTCTTGGTGTGCCCGTTTCTTGGCGTGAAGAGCCTTCATTACTTGACATACCACTTAATGCATGTCTGTCTTGTCCTTCCTGCAGTCCTTACCGTATTGAAATTATTTTCATGTTTCAGTTGTTTTAACCTCTCAAATTATTACTTGTAAATAGCTTATCACCCTGTCTGATGGCTGCAGAAATAAACATTCCAATATGTCTTTTCCCCGCCTATTTGTTGTGAATTTTGTGTTTTGCGTGACTATAAAACCTATCCTTAAAGGTGTTAAAAGCTGACAACGCTCACGGCCTCCCGCGCGAAAACAAACTTAACACTTCAGGAAAATGTAAATTTACATGTATTCAGGCTTTTCCAGAATCGCTCTTTGTATTCGGAAAGTTTGGTTTGCGGGTGAAAAAAGTCATCGAAATTGTTCCAATTACAAAAAACAATTCACTTATACATTCGTTTGGTCTAAACCACTAAAACTGAAATGTATTTCTCCGATTTGTGGGAGGAAGGAATGATTTACCCCAGATTTCCTAGGCTTTCATCTTTGGCGCAAGTGGACGACTAGTACACTGTCGGGTCGAGCGGAAATTTTAGACTTTCGCCAACAAGTATGAGATCTTTCGAAATACCACTTTCATTAAATCCCTGGTCAGCCACTGTACTGGTCTCGACCTTCTTATTTCTACCAGCCCGGAGATATTTTCCTCGCGTATCACGTACGGACTGAAATTGGAGATATTGATGACCGGAAGATGCTTCACGGGGTTTAATGTGTATGCAAAATCTTCAAAGCTACTTTTCTCCGTTTTAGCTTTTCGCAAGTTTTCTTCCTTTAAAACCAATTGATGTGAGCAGAGAATTCATCCTGCTGACGTGAAATTTGGCACCCTGCTTCTCTAATAGTTCTTCTCCAAGACTTGTCGGAAATTGGGAATTTTGCTTTAGTTAACTCTAGGCTCCAACGTCAAAAGTTCGGAGCAGAAATTGATTAATAAACTGTAGATCGATTTTTGTTGTTAATTTTTGGCAAACTGATCTCAAAAATCCCCGCCAATGCCTGCCTAAGGTCTTGCAACTACTGGATATTCCGTAGAGGTAAACAGTAGGGCTAGTAATTCACGTTTGTAACATTTGGTAGATTCTAATTTAACGTGTCGTAGCGGCCACATTTTTCCTCGATCCATAAAATTCTTGTTTTACAGGTTTCTTTATTTAATAAGCTTTAAATTGATATTTAGAGTAGTAAAAGGGCCCCCATTATCAATCCCAGCCTCGTTTTGATGCGAGGCTTCTGATTGGTGGAGAAGGTTGATTTGGTCGGCCATTTTGGATTTTTCTGGCCTCTCACAGGGGGAGAAAGGGGAGTGACGTCATCCGAAAGTGAAACGGTTGAAAATGGGGTGAGCTGTCATGTCAAAAAATCACCATAGCAACAAGTCACTTGTCAGGAAAAAAATCGATTATTTTTAATCATGCTGACTTAGTTACACGGCGGGAGCCTTGTGCCAGGACCCGAGTGGTCAGCGGCGTCCCTTTTGACAAAGAGTCCAAAGTCCAAACTGCTATTTACAGGGCGGGAGCGTGTGACTAGACCCGAGTGGTCAGCGGTGTCCCTTGACAAAAACGCAAATTCCAACGTCCAAAAAAAAAACAGGTGACAGGAGGATGTCACATGACGATGAGCGAGGCTTGGGCGGCCTGGATCCGAGTGGTGTGGCAGACCTGTCTTTAAAGTCCAAAAATTACAAAAAAAAACACAGGGAGAAAGCAAATCATTAATTAAAGCCTGGAGCACGTGATACCTAGCCCGGTTAGCTCCAGGAGAGGCTAACTACTTAGATTGGTTTTGATAGGGGTGGGTTTCCTTTAGCGAAGAACCGAGGATGAAAAAAAAAAGCTTACCGATATCCGTTGGTGTGGCTTGACATCCTTGCTTGCTTGCTTGGAGTGAAGAATGAAATAGGAAGGATGAGTTGCTTGGTTTTATAGAGGAGAAAGGGTCAAGTGAGATGAGTGGAAGAACCAATGACGGGAAAGCCACGTGAATCCAAAAAATAATAAAGGGTGGGGGTACCTCCCTGCCCCATTTCTATTTTCCTATCATCCTTTATGATCCACTTGGTATAAAACCCTCGACATGCCAACTAGGACTTTACTCACAGCTTTGGTTGAACGGAGTGAACTTCTGTGGCTTTTGATCAAACAGTGGAGGAAAGAAGCGGTTTATCTGACCTATCAAGTTTTGTGAATGTGGACAGTCACGAAGTACTGAATAGGAGAGTGGTGGAGGAGAGGACTCAACTGGAGAGAACGAATGTGGAGGATGAAAGGCACCCCGGCGTTCTCTACTTGAGGAGACGGAGAAGACTAAGATTGGACCAGGAGTGTGCTCGTCTGTTCACACGCTTTTACTGGAGTGTTATGATCAATGAAGAGAATGCGTTTCGTCACCGACGCCAAAAGAGAGACCTCAGGAAAATGTTGGTGAGGGAACTCATTCCCTTCATTTACAATAACATGACGGAGTTTCCGTTTGAGTTCCTGTGGCCATTACTGGCGAGCAGTTTGAGGCACTGGATCATGACCTGGCCATCAAGGTTCCTAAGGTGCACGCTGGTCGTTGATGGCAGGCAATCATCCAGTGCTACAACCACACCAAACAAGCCCGAAGTAAATTTTGGAAAGCGGCTTTAGTCAAGATGGCCGGAGAAGAAATGGGAATAGGGTTGTTTGACATGAACAGTTTTGTGAATGTCCATGGGTATGAGTCCTTGAACGAAGGTGTCGCTGAGGAAACCACTCGGTTAGAGAGATCAGCAGATTTGCAGGAAGCGTGGTACGCGGACGCCATCTTGTTTCGACGATTCTGCAAGATTCCGTTGGACCAAGAGGGCGCCCACGTGTTTACGATATTTTACTGGGCCGTCATGATCGACGATGAAAATGCTTTCAGTTTTCGGCGGCAGAAAAAGATCATGGGAAGGATGTTGGCCAAGGTCCTCATCCCATTTATTTACAAGAACCGAGTGGAGTGTTTGGACGAGACCAGATGGCCCATTACTATGGATCACCTGCCCATCGAGTTTCCCAAGATCCACGCGAGTCGTCAATGGCGGGCGATCACCCAGTGCTACAACAACGTCAAACAAGCCCGAAGTGAATTTTGAAAAGGGGGTACCCTACGACACCAGTCACCATGGCAACAGTGTCAAAAAAATTGGAAAAGTACTGCCACGCTCCTTGGAAAGCGCGGACCATATTTGGGTGGTTAGAGGAGAGGGTTCCCCCTTTGGAATACGCAAGGGGTGCTAGGAAAAATAGGGGGTGGGGGTCCCCCCTCCTTCATTACAGGTCAACCAGGTATCTTGGTGGAGATGACAGGTGTCACGCAACCAATGTCCATGAACTGGGTGCCTCACGTGATGTCTGTCACGTCATGCCTTTCATGTGGGCGAGGCCTGTGACGTGGCAACAAATGAGGGGGTACCCCCAACTCCTCTTCTCTTTGCGCAGGATTTTTTGCGAGGGCGAGTACAAAGGGAAACGATTTCACTTGGAGGAGCAATAATAATAATGATAATTAAAAACAATATTATAATTATAATAAGAACCTTCCCAGAATGCTTTGCACCAGAAAAATTTCAATGCAAAATAACTTAGTTAATTTGTGGTCGAAGAGAATGCTGTACCATGTGTTATTTACAACTTCGTGAAAGTTTTCCCTCATATTAACGTTAGGGTGATGACGTCATTATTCACGTGACTATGGCAAAAATATGTCTTAGCTCACTGCAACAACAGGCCTCCATCAATTCAAAAGCAGATAACGTGCCCTGATAGCCATTGGAATGGGCAATATGGAAATTGCCAGTTGACATCTGGCAGTTGAAAGTTAAGGTGGCTCTGTACAAGAGCATTTCCCAGGGGACTGGTAAGGAGTCAATAGCTATGGTAGTTTAAGGCGGAGAGAAACAAAGCTTTTCTGGTTAATAGAACTTCGCATGAAAGTAACGACCATGATATGCTCACTGTTGTGACGTCATTGGTCACGTGACCAGAGCGCACAGAAAATTCAAATCACTTTAAAACTGCTTTAAGCTCAATAAATTCGTAATTTCTCACAGTAATATTGCCGAAAAAATTGCAAGTTATTCAAAAACGTCCATTATTATTTTTCCTTTTGAAAAAAGCACAATGAAAAATGAACCTTAAACTTTTGATAATCCCCTGTTTTGTGAGGTTTTAATATAAATGTAAAAACGAATCAGCATATTTGGTTTCAAACTATGCTCTTTCTAACTACGTTAACAGTTTTTAAAAAAAAATTCGTTTTCATATAGCTTAGGGATGCGAATTTGCAGGCACGCGGAGTACTGGGCACCAATGTCACGGATTGCTCAGGAAGACTGGTGCACAAAAGCTGAAAAATGGAGTGAAAAATGGGGTGAAAAGGTGTTTTAGCTTTCTGTGGTCCATTTCTGCTAAAGAATTGTTAATGGTTTCTCGGAAAGAGGACAGCACTTCATTTTTCGCTGCATTGCTCATGTCAGGTATGTGTAATTATAGCTTTTTATTGTCTTCGGTAAACAGCTTAATATATTAGCAGGGCTTTACCGATCGATCATTATAGTTTAATGTTTCGTATTTATCGTTAGTCCAGTGCTTAAATAATTTGCCATTTTCGTTCCGGTAGCAAAAAGCCGAAAGATAGACACTTAGGTTGGTAACTAAAGTTTATTAAGTTTCGTAAGTCTTTAAATAAACGTTATATGAAGTGATGTAGTTTTTGTACGCTCGTCTGTGAATCGTATGTTATTTGTTGGCCACGTAAAAGTGTAGCATCGCATCCTTTATGTTTTCAGTAACTTTAATTACAGCGTTGCTGTTAAAATTAATGTTTCAAACAGCTATTGCTTAAAGCAAGAAGGTCAGGCTATTCTCCTAATGTTGATACTGGCAGATAAGCTTAAATTCTTTTGTGTAGCATCATTTAAGCTTACGTGTTGTAAACATCTCATAACAACATAACATAACACATAACATACTTTATTTTATCTGGAACTCCATTTGTTTATTAGCTGGGCTTTTCTTCACTGCTTGCAAATTATTTATATACATCTAATGACTCACGAGTGTTTCTTAGATCAAGTAAGGTTCAAAGCTATACATGTAGTTGGTATGATTTGATGACAAACAACAAATTTAAATTTCGAATTAGGTATGATCACTTTTGGGAAAATATGCTTAAGATAATCGAGTTCAAAGCAGGTGGATGTAATTTTTTTGTACATCTCATTCTCTACTTTTACTGATTAAGTTATTCCATAATTTGCAGGGTAAAAAATTAACTTCAGTGCTTGAATCATTGAATTGCAACTGGGGCCAGTATCCTTGAATTCCAACCTCGTCCCCAGGGTCTTTTCACTTGCTCGCTTAGTATAGTGGACCAGGCCATTTAGATAAAGTGGCTTTCAAAATCCTCTAGTCTAAATCAAAAAATTTAAAACCATATTTACTTGAATAGACCCCTCCCTAAGTCTTTTATCCAGGGATTTCGCCAATAATCATGTGGAAAAATTACCACATACTGTAGAACTCTAAGTAAGACTGGAGTCACATGTCAATAAAAACAAACCTCAACTTTTAGTGGCCCTGGTCAGTTTTAAATTGCTACTGGTAACCAGGAGACTGTCAATTTTTAGCCCTGAAGTTGTTGTTTTCACTGATCCTTTTTTATCTATACTAGGCATGTATAATTGTCAGCAGTGATCAGTGATGCAGCTTTTCTTACGGTGAAGGTATGCCAGGGAAGATATCAATCATATAATTGTCCCAGCTTACATACTATCTTACTGTTCAGTAAAATGAACTGGGTCAGATGCAATGATCGGTTTAATTTGGGTTTGGTAGTTGAACACAATTAAACCAATAATATGCATACAGCAGTGTTTGATTCCAATTTCTGAACCCAGTCAAACATAATTAAGCACAGTTAAACAATTTTAAAATCATTCAAATATACCAGATATTTAGACCATCTGCCTTTAAGTGTGTGAGAACAAGCACAAATTTCTGTAGTGTGGAATTTGAGCATGATCTGTTTTATATTGTCGTGTAAACACATAGAAGACTGGGTGGCTAAAACAGCCTTTTCGGAAAAAGAGAATTTGGCAATCCTAATACTCACAAAGGAAAATAAAAGTTGAACCAAGGATAAAATTAAATCACAACATTTACATGAGTGTTCCATCAAGACTTCCATTGGGGTAGGTGATGAAAACCTTATACCCACTTAAGTTACAAAATCCATTTTTCACAGTGATGTAAGATTTATTCTTGGTGGTTAAAGGGTTAAAACGTAATACAGAATGAATCAAACAGTTATACCATGTATGGGTTTCCGTACCACGGTGATTATTGTGACCCAGTACCACTACTGGGGCAAGCTCACACAGGTATGACTTGTACAGTTATGAGATTTTGTGCTGTAATCATGAAACAAATACAGAGAAACAAGAGGAAATCGGGAGGAACTTGTACCAGAATGAAAATCATGCTGGTATTATGTAAACACCCCCTTAGCCTAAAGTCAAGCAGCTCTTAAGAATGTTTCACAACATCCTCCGAGACCCAGGGGCAGTAACGCCCTGATTTCATGAGACCGGTGCAAACTCAGACTGGTATGATTTTGTTTACATGAGACCGGTCTGAAAGTCAGACTGGCATGAAGTGTTTACCTGAGACCAATCTAAACTCTGTTTGTGTTAATATGGTCCGCAACCATCCCATCCTTAAAAATCCAGTTTATCTATTATCCAACAGCTTGGAATGCTCCAACGCCACTTGTTAAACGTGCATACCCAAAACAAATATCTCAGACCAATTGGGACCCTGTTCATGCTTAAGTGGCTCCCCAGTCTGATTTCAAACCGTTCTGAGTCATTCATATTGGTTCAGCAGCAGTGATGAGGTAAACCAGCCTAAGGCCCTGTTTACATGAGTGACTTTATCCCCGGATGTCACTTTTATCCCATCCCGGGGTGACTTTCATTGCGGTGTCTGGTCATTTACCTGTAAATGTTTACATGATTTGGAGCTGAAATGTGTTCACCCCAGGACGATTTCATCCTGGTCTTCAGCACCAGGATGAAATTGTCCCGGGGTAAACACCATTTCAGCTCCAAACCATGTAAAAACTTACAGGTAAATGACCAGACACCGATATGAAAGTTATCTCGGGATGGAATCACTCGTGTAAACACAGCCTAAGATGATAATTATTTTATACTAGCTTCATGTTTCGTACATTTCGTGTAAACAGAGGTAAGCATTTGGAGTCGATCTGAAGTTGTACCGGCCCAAGTTGGTACCATTCTCATAGACTACGAGCAGTCTCTCATTTTTCCCTGGCTTGTGCACACTGACTGTCCTACTATTGGTAATTGCGATAATTAAAATCTACTTTGTTTTTCTTACAGGTTTTTATTCCATCAACCTGATGTCAGGAAAATATGGCAGTTTATTATAAGGGTTTGGTTAAGAACTTTATACTTTTAGCTATATTCCCAGACACACTTTATCAATTCAAATAAAAAATTTGAAGAGCAGTTTTGAAAAAAGGTTATATATTTCTTTGTCTTTTTCTGCTTAACATTTTGATGTCATTGATTAGTTTGACTGTCCCCTCAGTACTACTAAGTGGACGATGTATGAAAATGGAATGAATCCTGGAGTACACCTTTTAGGGCTCTACTTCAAAATATCTGATGAGCACACCCTGCCCCATATCTTTTTTGGGGGGAGTATCCCCCCCCCAACTACTATCCCAGGAATGAAGAGTCAGACCTATTTGATTGAATTCTCTTTATGGGGAAAACTATATTGATTGACTGATTCACCACAGTCTGATCCCTTTTTGTCAGTTCATTGCCTGTTAGGTTTCAGACTATTCTGAAATGATTTAGGAAGAGGCTATTCCTTTTGTTTTTCTTTGGTACCAGATTATGGCAATCAGTAACAATGCTTATTGGTGGCAAATTATCAAACCAAAAAGAACTAAAGTCTCGAGATCTACTGCCATCACGGTCTGGGGTAGTAAGAGAGTGAGTCATAATCTGTGCATCAAATAAAGTCACTTGTCATTACTGGACCATTTGTTATTCGCATTGGCAACACTGAAGTGACAGATTGATTGATTTATTGATTTGTTGATTGACTGATTCATTGATTGATTGATTGATTGATTGAATGATTTATTTTTTAATTGGCTGATTGACTGATTTATCAGCCAGTTGGTTGAGTGGTTGATTGATTGACTGATTGGTACTTAAAATAGTTGAATGAATTTATTCACCTGAATTACATGTTAGTAACTACATGCATAATGCTGCACTTCTTCGCATCTTCGTCTGGCAGTAAAATAATAGGGCGATGTCGCAGCTCTTACAAGGTCTTCTCTGATTTGCTGAGAAAACAATACACCAAACAACAAAACAATGGACCCTAGCCCCGAAAACAATAGAGCTGTGTGATACCAAGGTCCAATGAAATTAGAGGTTGTTAAGAGCTGCGGGGCTACTCAAATAATACCCGGCATCAGTCGAGACATAAAATAATTTTCAAGCCCCAATGTCATGACATAATTGTAGGCAAATAATTTATTTGTAATTAGCAAGTAGTAGGTAAGAATGCGTATTAGAGAGCAGGACTATTAGAGCTTTACAGTAATTTAAATTATATTTCATATTAACTCCAGTAAGGTACTCCTTCTGAGTAACTACCACTATTGGACAGTCAAGAAAGAAAGCAATGCCCTGGGATGTTTTAGGGTTCACTAGTTTCTACTATTAATTTAACATCCCGGGGAATTAATACAAGTAAATAAGGACATCATCATCATCATCATCATCATTCAACTATAGCGTCATTTTACCATATAAGGAGAAAAATATGAGTATAAGAGCGTCTTACAGTGTAGAAAACGTATTGCACTATAGTATCCCGGTTTCAAATCACTTATTGAATAAAGCATTTAAATTGCTTAGATATTTAAGTTTATATTACCTACAACAGAGGCTTATTTAAAATTTATGAAACACTGGTTCTAATTTGATGAGAGGTGTATTACTAATGATTAACTAATAATTATAATTGTTTTCCGGTCTCACTTGTAATAATAATAATAATAATAATGGCAATAATAATAGATCACGTGACTCTGCTGACCTGTTGGGAATGTATGTTGACACATTTTATTAAGTATTTTTTTAAATTTGGACAAGCTCCCGTGTGGCGGGAATGACTCTATGCTGATCGGTAGGGATTGCAGGCTCACATTTCAGGGAAAAGCGACGTCCTTTAAGGTTGCAGGGTCCGAGCTAAAAGAAAAAGACTGATAGCTGATAGAGATTGCAGGCTCAACCAACTCCAACCCTCCCCGCAGGGGGGCCTTATTTGGATGGAAACTAGACCAAGGGAGGTGCCCCACCTCCGGTCTTTGTTGATCCCATACCTCTCTCTGCCAAACCTCTGTAGCTACAGACAGCTCAGAGTAGCTTCAAGTAGCTCAAACATGAACATCTCTCGAGAAAAAAAATTGTAGCAAAAGCAACCTTAGAGAGTTCACGTGACAACCACATTTGTTCACATCTGTTCAACTCTGTTCAGTTCTTAGTCTCAAGGTCAACTTTCTTTGTCTTCTTCGTCGTCTTCTTCGTCTTCGTCTTCTTCTTTTTCTTCTTCTTTTTCTTCCTCCTCCTCCTCCTCTTCTTCTTCGTTCTTAGGGACTGGCCGCGGTTGAAAAATTCTGTTTAATAAAAATTTTCGCCTATCCACGGCTGCGTCTGCGGCCTCTTCATAATCCATACATGAGTTATGAGTTACTCATACACTATGAGAATATGGGTGAGCAACTAATCGAGTAACTGAGTTACTCACGCCCAAAATGTGCTGCTCATTATGAGTTTGAGTCACTCACTCAAATTGAATTGCGCTGTGAACATATATAAATAGGCGCCGAGCACATGGTGCTCATTTTGAGTAAAAGAGCGCCGAGTCCGCATGGGCTAGTGTATGGCACAACCGTTCAGTGGAAGCTACAACAGAGACCGTCACGAGAAGCGGGGTTGTTGCCAACGTTTAAAAAAAACAACAAGGGGAAAGTACAACCATGACTACTGTCTCCCCAGAGGACGTGGCGTCTGAAGTCGGATCAGACGGAAGCATAAACGAGGATTCAGAGGATGAAGAAAATGACGATGAAAACATAGAAATCGATTCCGAGGACGAAGACGACAGTGATTTGGAATATGACAGTGTTGATCCAGGGAAACATCTCCGTGCAGAAGTTAAAGAGTCCCTTAGTTTACGCTTCGCAAAACAAGTGGAGCGGTTACTGGAAAAGGGGGCATCTGAAACGGTTGCTCAAGCCAAAGCTTTCAATGCTTTATTACCAGTTTTCAGAGTAAAGTTACGGAGGTTGTATTTGCACTATCTCAAGTGGGTCCGTCGTCTCAAACGTGATCCCGTACACGAAGTAGTCATAAAAACCCTACCTCGTCCTTGACAACGAAGAAGGCATGGATTATGAAGAGACCGCGGACGCAGCCGTGGATAGGCGAAAATTTTTATTAAATAGAATTTTTCAACCGCGGCCAGTCCCTAAGAACGAAGAAGAAGAGGAGGAGGAGGAGGAAGAAGAAGAAGAAGGAGAAGAAAAAGAAGAAGACGAAGACGAAGAAGACAAAGAAAGTTGACCTTGAGACTAAGAACTGAACCGAGTTGAACAGAAGAAATTGTATTGTAAAGAACGTGAATAAAAGTGGTTGTCACGTGAACTCTACAAAGTTGCTTTTCCTACAATTATTGTCTTGAGAGATGTTCATGTTTGAGCTACTTGAAGCTACTCTGAGCTGTCTGTAGCTACAGAGGTTTGACAGAGAGGTATGGGATCAACGAAGACTTGGTCTAGTTTCTAGTTGGTCTAGTTTCCGTCCAAATAAGCCCCCCCTGCGGGGAGGGTTTAAGGTGGTTGGGTATGCTGCAAGGCATTGCAAGGTATTGCGAAAAATCGTCGTAAGAAAACGCCATAAATTTGTTCTTTAGTGACTGGTCAGTAGTCTTCCTCTGAAGCCTCACCCCGCAAAAGCCTTAACGGGTAGGGGTCTTCTCTAATCGAGCTGGCCAGCAGCACCCCCCATTGGGCCGCAGCTCACGATCCCAATTCTCCTGAGAGCCTAGCCTGCTGGTTAGCAGTCTTTTTTTCTGACCTGATCCTAGTCAACGGTCTTATCCTAAGACCTGAGCCTGCAATCTCTATCAGCCGGCAGTCTTTTACTTTTAGACCGGACCCTGCAACCTTAAATGGACGTCGCTTTTCCCTGAAGTGTGAGCCTGCAATCCCTACCGGTCAGCATAGTCATTCCCGCCACACGGGAGCTTGTCAAAACTAAAAAAAAATTAATAAAATATGTGAACATACATTCCCAACGGGTCAGCAGAGTCACGTGATCTATTATTATTGTCATAATTATTATTATTATTAATATTATTATTATTATTGCACCTCCAAGTGAAATCGTTTCCCTTTGTACTCGCCCCCGCAAAAAATCCTGGGCAAAGACAAGAGGAGTTGGGGGTACCCCTTCATTTGTTGCCAAGTGACAGGCCTCGCCCTCGTCATGCCATGAAAGGCATGACGTGACAGACATCACGTGAGTCACCCCCTAATGGAAATTGGTTGCGTGACACCTGTCATCTCCATAAAGGTACCTGGTTGTCCTGTAATGAAGGAGGGGGTACCCCACCCCCTATTTTCTCCTCTATTTTTCCCAGCACCCCTTGCGTATTCCAAAGGGGATACCCAAACCACCCAAACACAGGGGGGTACTCTAATCACCACAGCGTGCACCTTACGAAACTTGATGGCCAGGTCATGATCCAGTGCATTCTCGTCCCCAGAGCCCACGATCCTTTTGGTCTGCGCCAAGGATCGAGACCTCTGGCAGGGACCGAAGCAGGAAGTCCGCGAATCACGGACTTCCGGCTTTTGTGCGCAGCCTCAGAAATTTGAACAATAACGGTTACTATTGGTTACAAAAATGGGCCGCTATTGCGCTTTCGCGTTACCTGGCCCCTGCCAGAGGTCTCGATCCTTGACGCAGACCAAAAGGATCGTGGGCTCTGGGGACGAGAATGGACCCAGTGCCTCAAACTGCTCGCCAGTAATGGGCCACAGGGACTCAAACGGAAACTCCGTCATGAAATGAAGGGAATGAGTTCCCTCACAAACATTTTCCTGAGGTCTCTCTTCTGGCGTCGGTGACGAAACGCATTCTCCTCATTGATCATAATACTCCAGTAAAAGCGTGTGAACAGACGAGCACCCTCCTGGTCCAATCTTAGTCTTCTCCGTCTCCTCAAGTAGAGAACGTCGGCCTGCCTTTCATCCTAATAATAATTTCATTAGTTCTCTCCAGTTGAGTCCTCTCCTCCACCACTCTCCTATTCAATGCTTCGTGACCGTTCACATTCACGTAACTTGATAGGTCAGATAAACCCCTTCTTTCCTCCATTGTTCGATCAAGAGCCACAAAAGTTCACTCCGTTCAACCAAAGCGGTGAGTAAAACCCTAGTTGGCATGTCGAGGGTTTTATACCAAGTGGATCATAAAGCATGATAGGAAAATAGAAATTGGGGGAGGGGGCTAACCCCACCCTTTATTATATTTTGGATTCACCTGACTTTCCCGTCATTGGTTCTTCCACTCATCTCACGTGACCCGTTCTCCTCTGTAAAACCAAGTAACTCATCCTTCCTTTTCTTTTTCTCTTTTTTTTTTATCCTCGGTTCTTCGCTAAAGGAAACCCGCCCGTTTCAAAACCAATCTAAGTAGTTAGCCTGTCCTGGAGCTAACCGGGCTGGGTCCCACGTCCTCCAGGATTTAATTAATGATTTGCTTTCTCTACATGCTATCCCCTGTTTTTGTTTTTGTTTGTTTTTTTTTTTGCAATTTTTGGACTTAAAAGACAGGTCTGCCACGCCACTTGGATCCACTCCGCCCAAACCTCGCTCATCGTCATGTGACATCCTTCTGTACCTGTTTTTTTTTTGGACGTTGGACTTTGCACTTTTGTCAAGGGACGCCGCTGACAACTCGGGTCCAGGCACACGCTCCCGCACTGTAAATAGCAGTTTGGACTTTGGACTCCTTGTCAAAGGGGACGCCGCTGACCACTCGGGTCCTGGCACCACGCTCCCGCCGTGTAACTAAGTCAGCATGATTAAAAATAATTGATTTTTTCCTGGCAAGTGACTTGTTGCTATGGTGATTTTTTGACATTACAGCTCACTCCATTTTCAACCGTTTTACTTCCAGTATGACATCACTCCCCTTTCTCCACCAATCAGAAGCCAGAAATATCCAACATGGCTGACCAAATCAACCTTCTCCATCAATCAGAAGCCTCGCATCAAACGAGGCTGACTTTGATAATGGGGCCCCCTTTACTACTATATAGGTTGGGGTACTTTGCTCAAAAACTGAACAAAGTTTTAAATTGAAACCTAAAAGCGCACAGCGGGAGATTTGGATCCCGCAGTGCTCTGACTACCTCGGCTTGACATTTTAGGTTGTCGATTACAGGAGATTCCGTTGCCGGTTAAAATCAAATTCAAGTAAGCCAAAAACGAAAGAAAGAAAATAGTCACTGAAGTAATCGGAAGACGGTGGAAAGTGTCAAGAATTCCAAAGATTTTAATACGACAGCCAACTTCATACATGAAGCAGATAGCATAGTAGTACGTCTACGTATATTGGCGAACAATTTCCATGTCATCTACAAAAAGTCCGCGAAAATCGTAGGCCAGATTCACGGAAAATATTCCTTTAAATATTGAAACAGTCAACTTTCACACATTATCAGTGAAATCGACGATGATCTGTCTGTCATAAAGGTCCGTGTTATAAGCCTCCCATGGAACTAATGACCATAGACCAGTTTAGCTATGTTAGGAACTTCACACAGGAAAGTTAGAATTATAATAACACTAGGATCTGGAAGACTAGATCATGATTTCTTTCGTCCCGTCAGAAATTAAAACTGAGAAATCTGTCAAAAAGCGTAGCATCTTTTTGCTAATAATTTATTTACATTTTTCTGTTTAAAGCTCGTACAGTGGAATCCCGATTTTTTGATCGATGGCACGTTTCCTTGGATTTGCTTGAGTCAAACACTGTAATCTTACCCCGATTTTTCGAGCCCCTTGATTTTTCGAAACTAGACATTTCGAACCAATTTTTGCCTCCTATGGAAAAAATTTTACCTTAGATTTCTCGAACCTGTGGAAATGTAGGAACTAATTAAAAATCCATTTTAGTCGCACGCTCCGTGTTCAAAATTACAACTTCCGGGGGAAGATGTATTCGGCAATTTTTATTACAAAACAAGTCACAAATCTGTCATCTGGTTCTGATGCACTTCACAGGCTATGGTACTAAGTCCAGCCTGCCCTGTGTTTCCTTAAAGTGCCTACGAACTAAAAAATGTTTCTCCTAAATATGATAGTTTATGACTTCCTCAGTCTAAATGTGTAAGTTTTGCTGAGTAGAACCCTTTGCATGGGATATTTTTCCAGCCGCAAAGTTCGAATTTGGCACCCGAAATGTGTCTCCATTTTGCCCGCGGCCAAAACAATCGCATTACAAGGCTGTGACGTCACAAATCGCGCAGAAGACAAGAGAGTTTCCAGAAGAGAAAGTACTTTGGAGTGACTCGTGGGCCCAGGATTGTAAGCTACAAGGGCAGGATTCGCACAATGAGAGCATGTGTGTGTCGTTTCTCAAAAGGAAACGAATTAGGGAGAGATGCGGACTCATTTGAACTGTGTTCGACTCGGTAAGAATTCGATTCGACCCGCATTACAGAGCTGCTTCTCGGAAAAGCCGCAGCAGTTCAGTTCAGTTCAGCTATAGGAATATTTATAGATCCCTCGTGATGTTTCGTCAAATAAAAGGAAGCAGTTCAGCCCAGCATTGATAATTTTTATTGCAAGTCACTCTGCTTCCACTGCATTTGATTTATGTGGTCCTGTTTAAACACCACACATTTCAAACAGATTTGTGCCTCTCTTCTTGTTGACCCTCCTCCTGTTATCTGAAGCGGGACCATATAATGTCTAATTGACCCTTCTGCAGTAGTCTTGGTGTTGTAGGTTTAATCTTAATTTATGGCAGAAGTTATTTAATCATTTTTATTACTGAAGGGCCATGAGAATGTGACCTTCACTTCCCATTATTTAATTTTGTGGCAGGCTTTGTATTGGAAATTCCTGACACACTGAATTGTCTCAGTCTCTTCTTGACTCATTCCCTGTACCCAAGAAAGCTACCACACAAGCCACCTAATTAGCCAACAGAAAATCAATAATAAGGTTTCAAAATGGGCCTTTTCGATCTCATTCTCCACCTTTAATTTGCAATAATAATAATAATAATAATAATAATAATAATAATAATAATAATAATAATAATTTTTCCGAAAATTAGCTGCATAGGCTACGTTCCCGCCCTATGCATGCATGCTATTTAGGGATATAGCATATAAACGTCTTGTACTGCTTTAATAATAATAATGATGTATACACAGGATAGCCCCATCAGTGTAAAAACACTGGTAACAAAGGGGGGTTCTGTTACTAAATAAGTGCCCAAGATAGTAAAATACATATCTTCAAACATTAATAGTGGCATGCATGGTTACGTAGCGGAAGTCTGATGCAAACACAAGAGTGTTGGGAGAATTCAAAGGATTATGCGAGCTTGATCGAACACAGACTCTTAGACATTTGTAACTGAAGAGCATATCTCTTAACAACAAAAAAGGCTAATACACGCATAATGTGTACAGTGTACTGGGAGGGTACTGTAATTTAAAGGGTTTATGGATCCACGGGAGCTGCCTTAACCTCTCCCCATCCCCCCCTTCCTTAAACAAAAATTAAAAAAATGAAACTACACACACAAAGAGGGCAATTTCTACTTGACACTGATTTCTGCCATACTTCATGGAATTGGAATGGGTGTATGTTTCAATGAAAATGGCACTTCAAAATGTACTTCTGGAGCAAATTACATATTCATCTTAGTGTTGAGATTGACCCAAGGGAGTCATTGTCATATGAGACCAGTATACAAAGGGAGTTCAGACCAGGCCCCAGTTGTTCAAAAGGTGGATAAGTGTTAGGGAAACCAATTCCGTTATCCACTGGATAGAGATTTTTCTGGTCGATAGCGCTATCCAACTTTTGAACAACTGGGGCCAGTAGAACTGGACAGGTATGGTTAAGTTTATTTACATGAGACCAGCATCATGAAAGTTTAAGTGATCACATAAGGCGTGTAAGAACTCAGCACACTAGTTCTCACCTGCCATAGCATGTTTCCACAAAATTGGTATGAACCAAAATCCTCAAGCAAATTGCTGAACAGAAGGACAAAAATCTCAGCTGGTCTAATATTGTGTAGGCAATTACTTAAACCAGTTCATGTCGTCAGAAGCGATGGATTATTACAAGGACAAAGCTGAAGTCACACTAGTCTGAGTTTGCACGCGTATCATACAATGTCCATCTTTATTTGTCACAGTCATCATCCTCATAGCACCTCCAGGTGGAGTAAAAGACCACAAATGAGCACCATACTCAAAAATTCTTATTTATTTGCTTTGGGATGTTCCCTCATAAATGGCTTGAAATTTACAATACAAGCACTGCACTTCCATTTGAAAATCATTTGCAGCTGCTTATTATAATAAATAAAACACGCTCTTTAGAAATTACTATTGATGTCTCAGCCATTAGGCATGTAATAATTTCAAGCAAATTTTGGGTATGCTTATGTTCAATACTTCTTGCTAACTAATAAGTTTATATCAGCGTTCTCTCTGCAAAAGTCCTCATTCGAAAGAGCCCAAAAACTGAGTCTATCTTTCTCTTGGCGCGAAAACCTATGAGAAGATGAACAAATTAAGTTACAAACAAGTACGCCGTAAACTTGAGCTTGTCTGGTATCGGCTGAATAACATAATTGAAGTACATAAAACGACGCACTTAACAAAAGAAGTAAAGCCAAGGCTGCGTCAATCTCTCGTTATTAACACATAAAAGCACTGACCATTCAATTCTAGAAGCTTCTCCTTCAAGGCCAGTCAAGCCAGTAGAGCTGAAAGTTAGTCAATCCTAACAATTCAATTCGCCATCTTGCTTCGCGCAAGATTGTTGTTGTCGTTGTTTAGGCTTTATCCACGGAGGACAAACCCAAAAGCTGCACATCTTCGAAATCGCTTCGAGCTGAATCTTAGCGCTTTCCTCAGTCGTCGGTAGCTTTCATTGTATATCAATATTAGCAAGGAAAATGTAAGTTTCATCGCTCAAACACTTGACAAAGACCAAAGAGACAAACATTCTGCGCGATTTGTGACGTCATACGGCCCGCTTCCTAGGCCAACTCGTTCCCAGTGTTCGGAGACGCGATTTTGGTCATTTTGGGTACTTTCAACGGCAAAAAAACGGATTTTTGTTTCTTGCCATCCAATTTCTCTTGCCATTTCGGAATTAACACATAATGAACTACTAAAATGTGCAAAACAAATTTTTAATTCATAGGCACTTTAAGCGTTGCTGGAGAAATCACGCCATAACTTGTTGAACGTAGATACGCGTCGAGCTTCCTCTAGTGTGGCTGTTCCCCATGTCCGAACTTGACGCCTGCATTTTCCATCCTGCTAAAGGACCATCAGGTTCTTCTCGGGGTTGAGTTCTTTCTAACGTGCACCCACAGCCTGTTTCTGACATCACTAGGGTATAGTTGGATGGGACCAATGGGTTCTGCTGCTCCGGCCAGCTGATCTGCAGTCTCGTTCTACCAAATGCCTGCGTGACCTGGGATATACGTTGTTCGGTAGTTGTCTTTGATCTCGTCAGCCCTAACCACATGTATTTTCAATATTGGTTTTGTTCTTCAGAACTGGGTTAAATCTTTATATTCACATATTCACGTTTTGTTTGTAAATAAAGAACTGTACGAGAGTGCCGTAGTATTTCTGTTTGCTTTCCTGGTTGTTATAAAACAATAGCTCGTCAATCAAGCGTTATTTCATGACGCCTTCGATTTCTTGAACTCCCTATTTTTTGAACCAATTTTCGTTTCCCTAGGAGGTTCGAAAATTCGGGGTATTGTGAAACTGGACAACTAATCTTCTATTTCTTTTTCAGTTCAAATCCAAACAGTCCGACAAATGCAGACTGCGATGATATCGTGGGACAAACGGAAAACGCAAGGTAAACTAAAACAACTTAAATGCATTTAGTTCAACAAATTTTACAGAACTCTCGGAAAACGGAAAATTGGTTGAGATAGCGGAAGTGTCAAATGCCATATTTTAAAAGGAGATTAAACTTTTGCACGAAATTTCTGCAGGTTTCAATTTTGGCAACTTTTCCAGTCATTTGATATATTTCTAAGATCTGCAAATGAAACGTTTCCCGCAATTTTTTTCGCAGCATTTGCTCCAGTTTAGTGTCTATTAAACAAATGTAAGTAATCTTGGTTAGTTGGATCAAAAAACATCTTTAGCATTACAATTTTGAATTTTGTGCAATCCAGTTGTTATGTCCTATGCTTGTCCCTACGTAGCCGATGAATTACCGGAATAGCAAAAAAATTCTAAATCCCAAATAGTTGTTTCCTGAAAACTTAAAACATCTTACATCATCTTGTTTGAATTTCTCGACTTTCATTGCGACCACCTACTTTTTCCTCATATGCACAAAGACCTTGGTATTGGAACTATTATCTATTTGTTAAAACAGAAGTATTTCTTTAGATCAGTACGTTTTCTGTATCCACCAAGGTTTCGAAATCGAAAAATTCTCAAAACTAGCGTTTATTACCGTATTTATTTGCCTGTAGGCTGAAGTTACCCTTAATTTTGCTGTGATTTCAGCGACATATAATCGACACGTAAACGTCGTCTCGGCTTGTCTCCAAGTTAGCTGTGAAAAATTAATAATTTTCGTCTTTTTTGCGTCTCCTTCACAGTTCAAGCGAAGTGACCAAACCGTCCCTCTTTGTTTGCATTTCTTTGTCACGTGCGTTGTTCCCACGAGTGGATCTATTTGTAGAAACAAGTTCGCGGGTGTAAGAGAGTTTCAGCTGAAAACACTACCGTCGCTAAATCTCAGAAGTTTAGGGTCTCGGCTTATAGCCATATAAAATGGAATGCTAGAATCCGTTTGCTTTGCCTTAGAACAGTACCGAAATGTTTAAATCCAGCCCTCTTCTGCAAGAGTAAATGAATATTATTAACCTTATGTCAAAACCCGTTCGCTTCCCAGTCCAGTAAACATTTGTCTCGTATTCGAACTGACTCGATCGGTAAAGCTGGTTGGAAATCAAACTTATCTCCTACTAAAACGTATAAATGGGCTTGAAAATTGAAAAGGAGAACGGAAACATACTACATATGCATGGGAATTCGCGAAGTCTAATTCGTTCATAGCGGCCCCGAGTCCGTCTTGTGTTAAAATTCTGATGTGCTTGTTGCAGATATTTGTATCACGGCTAAGTGAATTAGATGCAGTACTGCAACGCGAATAAAATCCTGCCAAACCTTAACCACAAAACAGCGCTGTGATATATGGCACAGGGTAAGGGTTTGAGAGTCCAAACCCCCACCCAAAAACCCATAGAGTTCCTGCCGGGCTTAACAGACATGAAACACTTACAGTCACCGACGATCATTTCAGACTTAAATTATCCGATGACGATGAGGTCATCGGCTAAAAAAAACGCTGGCCATGGGAAAAAATGGGACTATATGTTACACTGAGCTCTTACGATACTGTCGTGCAGTACGACAGAACGACTTGTTTCAAACGCCGTGTTCCTGCTGTACAAAGTCAAACTTATTCGATCACTTAAGCTTGACAAAGCAGTGGCTCCGACACATCCACTTCGGGGTGGAATCGGATTTCACGGAACGCTCTCAGTACTGAACTGCCCAGGAGACTATTCCTAGTGAGGCTATCCTGTAGCTTAGGGGCTTTTACTGAGCCCCGGGTAGAAGAAAACTGGTGGGTTTCTTTGACAGTCAGACAGCCTTTGAATAGGGTACATAAACAATAACCGCCATAAAAAGGTATGAAATTCAGTTTATCACTGAAACCCAGGTGAAATGAGAAATGACAAAAACTTCACGCTTAACTCGAGTTTACTTCCTGTTTGATAAAAAATGTAAAACTGTAACTATAAACTGAGCGCATTACTTCTTAACGTATCTGTCCACTTATCCGTATCTGGCCTCTGTTCACTGTACAGTGACGGGGCTCAAGAATACCCTTTCGCAGTGCTAATGACTTTTTAGACGATTTTCGCCTAAATGTTAACGCAGCAGGAGTTTTCTAACTAGTTATTTTAGCATTTCATTTTTAATGTTATTCGTATTCGCATAGTTTTAGCTAATTGGAAAAAAAATCCATCTATGAACGTGGAGACTTGCCTGTGAAATGTTTCTAACTTTTATCAAAATTAGGCTTAATTGTTATTAGATTGCTATTGTATGTCGTGAAAATAGGTTAACTGAATTTGCCTCAGTGAGGAAATAAATTTGTTTTGTTTATTTTTCTTTACATTGAAAGCGCTCCACTGACCGCAGTTAGGTTCCCGTACGCTTCTGTTCATAAGACGTACTCATACTAGCTTAACTGTATCACTGAGGATAATGTAAAACTATCTTTCTTTCCCTTGCTCACATTAAATGAGCTCATTGAGTCACTTAATGTTCTTTTTCTTTTTCTTTGACAGAGAATCGCGGCTAATTTAGCATACGGAAAAACTCTCTGCTTCAGGTGAGGCAAAGTTTTGATTAAACTTTATTGCAAGCTTAGGTTCTAATTTTTGTTTCATAAAACTTTTGGCTCAAGCTAAGAGTTTTTAAAAGCTATTTCCCACCCGAGAACTAACAGAATTCTTGGCAGTGGCTTCGGGCGCTACGATTTCTACAATAGTTTTATTAGTGGCATCAGACATGGTCGGTTGCGTTTCAAAAATACGAATGCGTAAGAATTGATTGTAGAAACCTGCGTGTGTTCCTGGTAAGTAATCTTCATATACATTCCTCAAAATCGATGACAGCAGAAATTTTGGCTCTAAACACAACGTTTTTCGTCGATATTTTTTTGCCCGCCCTGTTGGCATATTGCTTAAATAAGCAAGTTCTCAAATTATGATTTTAACTGATGCAACTCGAAAAATAATGGCTTTCTTGAAAAGGTACTGTTCCGCGAGCTTTACTGTTTTGTTCCTCTTATCGCCTTAGGAACAACTCTGAATACACCTAAAGGAACTTTTATTTAGGCCGAAATCAAAAATAAGAACAACGATGTCTGAATTCGGAACAAAGGGTTCCTTTTGACATAAATGTGAACACGAAGTTCCTTTTTTATTTAGAATAAAGGGAACTCTTTGTTCCATTTTGATCTTTTTAGGAACAAATGGTCCTTTTTAAATGGTTGCGATTTTATCGAGTGTTCTCCTTCAAACAATTTGCTCCTTCTAACCAGTACATTAAGTTCCGAAGTTCAATAATGAGGAACGATTGTTCCGCTTAAGTATTTTCTTATGAACAATTAGGAACGTGCTGTTCCTAATCGTGGCTTGTCGTTCCCAAATGTATTAAGTGGTTCCTTTCCAAAGCAATTTTTTTCCTAAGGAAGTTGTTCCTTTTCCTGCTGAAAGGGAACAATTGTTCCGTTTTCATACTGGAGCTAATGGCTTTAAGTTGGCTTTAAGTTAAAGAGGAACTAGAATTCCCTTTTCACTTAGTTCACTAAATGGGAACGATGATTCCTATTTAGTTTTAGTCAACAGGAACGCAAGTTCTGATTTTAGTTTGTCAGTCTAATAACATGCTCAAGGGCAAATTCAGTATTTAACCGACGAAGTCGGGTTAGAGCAGTCGTGACAAGACCGTGGACTGGTTTGGTCGGTCAAAATACGTCGTGTAAGGCTCACAAGGTGTGTATTTCGCTATGGCCCACGGGATGGGATGACGTGAGAACAAGAGCAGACGAGTCGCCATTTTAAATTGGCAGGTCAAGAAAGGTGACGGAGGCTTGGTGGAAGATTTGCTTCGACTGTGTTGTGGTATAAATTTGTGCTGTCCTCCAAACATATAGAGAAGAAGTTGTACACAGACATCGATTAGTTCACACACGCACGCACGATAGGTCAAGGGTCCACATAAAAAGTATCGTAGGTATAGAAGCACACGTCCGCCGAGCAGTGTTGACTTTGGCCGGACTGAAATATCTGTGCAATATTAGTGAAAGAAAGCAAGGAGGACTGATAATAACAGGAGCTGAAGTCCAGTGGCATTGTTGATGCTGGTGGGACCAAAGTGTTGCTTAGACATCGTAAGGATAGAATCGTTAGATCAGTAAATGTTATGTGAGGAAAATTCAGGTGTACGTTGTTGTGGTTATGTTTAATACTTGGAAAGTATCTAGCTGCCAACGTTAAGAAAGGTTTATATTGGCAGGTGGGAAATTAATTACTACGCGAGGCTGGATCTTCTTGGATAGTATAAGCGGCACAGAAGGATATACCAGTTAGTCCTTTTGATTTTTCTGCTTCACTTTTGATTTTGAACCGATTTGTTCGATTTTAGAGTTCGAGACACTGACTTGCTGACTCCGGAAGCGCAAACCAGGTTTAACGATTACGTCATAAGACATGCTTTAATGTGTTTGAGATAAAGCGACGACCTCGCTTTTTTAAGAATTTCTCCAGATTCTGACGGTGTGTTTGACTTAATCGATAATCTGTTTTTATAGTGCCATATTCACAACAGTATATAAATACATCGCTCACAACTCTCGGTAACGGCATGTTCAGTTGTGGACAAGAATATTCGAAGCGATAAGACAGATGAGCTGGGTCATCAGATTTTAAACATTACGTCATTCGGCAACGCAAAAGACAAAATACTGTCACAGTTTTCGTCACGCCGGTTAGCACGTTGACATTCTGGCGATGTCTTTGTCTTTACCGATAATCATGTTTTTATAGTGCCCTATTCACAACAGTATACAAATACATCGCTCACAACTCTCGGTAAAAGCATGTTCAGTTGTAAACAAATTTATATCGACATTTAATTTTTTAGTTTAATTCAACAAAATTAAATATTCAAAGTGATAAGACAGATGAGCTGAGTCATCAGATTTTAAACATTACGTCATTCGGTAACGCAAAGGCAAAGTACTGTCACTAATTGTCGTCACGCCAGTTAGCACGGCACGTTGAGCCAAGTAAAAAAATTTATCGAGGGTGGAGTGGGTCAAAACGACTGGTAAATGCCTATAATGCACTTTCTTGTAACCTGTACGATAGAGCATACAATAGCAATGATTTATTTCGTATTTGCATTCACAATTTGCTTTAAGGAGCCCTTGACATGATTAAAGGAAACTGTGCACAAAGCGTGGTTTCCAGGCGTTTGGAAAAGTTCAATTCTTTTGGGCTGTTACGGTGCCCACGCTGATTAATCGTGAAGATGTGGTTACTTTAGAATTGGGAAATTTATCGTCCATTTTTTGAAATGCGTCTGCTTTGAGAATTGTGATGGTTTTTGTGTTTAGGGTTTTGAGGAATACCAAACAAAAGACAGCGAAAAATGATCTTGAGTGAGGAATGCATGAGGTCATGGGCGTTGTCTGTGGGGCTATGTTTGGTGAGGAGAGGGTGAATAATTCAGTTGACCTCCTTTCCAGGGTATTGGTCGCACTTTTGCTGCAACTTGCTGTTACAGATGCTTAAATGTTATTGAACCTGCAGTCACGCACGCCTCACTTGCTTTCTTTTCGAGACAAACTAACACTTCGTCGGTTCTGCACGCATTCGGGCCTATTTTTAACCTTGGCTTGCCTGATACATCTTTAATCACGTTGTTAGGGCAGGTTTGAACAAGATGAGACTTGTCCCTTTGTTCCTTTCTTTGGTTTTATTGTGTACAAAACGGGCGAGATATCGAGTGGATACCAAGTCAATGGAGCTTCGGAATCGGTATTAAGAGGGTTATCTTGTAAAGAACTGTACTTGAAAAAAGTGCGCAAAACCGTCTCCAAGATGATGCGATTACAATGGACGAGCGAACTCGATATCGACGCCTTAGAAGCCAAGGCACACTGGGCCACGCTCGAAGAGCTCTTGGAAGTCGTGGGGCAATACTTGCCGCGCTACGAAAGCGTGTTGAAGTCATGCAAGGATAATCGAGGTTCGACATCCCCATTTGACCTATCTTTTGCTACCAAATTTCTCGCCATATATTTGTGGAAGTGCGCTCGAGACTTTTAGACAAGTCAAATCCTTCACAAGAGCACATTGCTGACAAAAGCGATAGCTCTCCAACCGGCGAAGGCGAAACGATAACTAAAACACAATACGCTAGACAAACAGAAATTGGCGCGAGAAGAAAAGATGTGATGTTCACTCCAGAGGAAGACAAATATCTAAAAGCTGGACTTAAGTGATACGGCTTCGGTCAGTGGAAAGCGATTCTCAGGGACCCCATTTCATTTTCACGAGGGAAAAACACCTGACTCTCTTCTGAGCAGGGCAGCAAGAAAATTTGGATCATATTCTAAAAGATAGAGCATTATCCCAAGTTAGCAGTGATTGGTTATGGCCTGCCAATCACATACCGTTTTCGGTTCCAAGAGCATGCTTGGAAATGTTTCTTCGCTACAAATTCGGACGACATAGAGCATTTTGCCTCTTTCTCTGCTGCGCCGAATAAGTAAGATGGACAGAATTGCAGAAAAACATCCCGCCCTGTCTTTGACCGATCTAAAATTTGCTGGGTAATTTTTGGAAGAAATTTGTGCCTGTGACTACCCGAAAGAAACGGCTTTGTTGGTGGAAAGTCTACTTTGGTGACACTTGAACAAAACTTCAAACAGGAAAAGGTCTACATTTAGAGAGCTGATCCTGGCCTGTCTTTTTATCGCCATAAAACTGGAGGATCGCGATATTACAAAAAAAGCCTATTTCTAGACAAGATCTCGTCGCTGGTTCAACGATCGGACATTCTTCGAGAACAACTTGATGTGCTACAATCGGTGAACTGGAGGTCCTTGGAACATTGGCACATGGTCGCAAAAGATTGTCCTTAGAAATTGAATTCGCCCAATGTGATTACTGAGACTAATAAAGACAATACATTTGCTGTAAACTTGACTTTTATTACCGTATACATGTATAAATTCAGTTCTTTAGATTACTCTTGGACGTAACTGTCAAATATACAAGTCTTCGTTCTTGACGTAATTATATAACCAAAATTAATCTTACAATACATGTTTCGATTACGTGGGCTTATTTCGGGTGGACATAAACTAACAAGATACAAGTTACTTCGATATTCACTTTAAGTCGTCCATGTCAATGCAGATGTTCAATGTTCGCCTTGCTGACTTGGGGAAAAGAACTTTGTAATGCGCCCCCGTTTTGGCACCCGTTCCAATTGGCCTTTCTTCTTGGTTCTCTTCTTTGGGGTGCTTGTTTGGCTGGTTACTTGAGAACGGAGCTATGAAAGGGCTGTCGATTGTGTAATGAACATCTCTTGGTCTTCGTCCGATTCCTGCTCTGTCGGATATGGCAGTGGGCACCAAATGCTTTGAATCGTTGCTGCTTGGTCGCGTCAACACCAGCCAAGTTCTATGGCAACACGTCTTCGCTCCAACAGCACATACTTCTTTAGTCCAGGTACGTCCTCTCACTGAAACCTCCCCTTTAAGGTATCCACGACAACTTCCATGACGTAAGCGAGAGCACGTTTGGTGTCTGGATCCGTCGCTGCATCTTCTTTTCTTTGAAGATCTTGGAACTCTTTTTCTTTGGCCATAACCCGTTTATCTTCGTAGTAGATTTGAGCTTTTTCTTTTAGAGCTCTTTCCTCTTCGGCTTTCTTCTTAGCGAAGTATTCCTCTCTGGTCTTCTCGATGTTCGGATGGTACGGTCCATCGACGGACTTTAGAAGGTGTGCATCCTCTTCTCTTAGCATACCAACAGCGATCCACCGCGCTTTTGTCTCCTCCAAAAACTGTGCCATTCTAACTTCCTCCCGGCTACGGCAATCCTCTTTTAACTGCTTGACACTTAAGTGCCGATTATTTCAAGTTGTCTGCGCCTCAAACTGTGTGGCGGTTCTTTCTCACGGAGTTTGGAGATCATTTCCAGGTCTTTCTCCCATATATCTACGTAGCTGGAACTGACCTCTTCTTCGTTCACTCTCTCACTTTCGTCGCTTTCTTAGCTTCGTTGTGACGTCTCTTCGCAGGTCTCGACAGCAACGTCTTCGTCACTGCCTTTGTCGCTTCCATCCAACGTCAGATTCTTTACACGCGCTTTCTCTTCCTCGCCAAATGGCTCGTCGTCCTTACATGTTTCTGTAGATGGCCGAGGCAACTCGTCGTCTGGTGTAACAGCCACCTTCGTCGCCCACACGATGCAGTCCATTGCGTGCTCCTTTAAAAAGGTCTGAACGCCGGCTACGGGTGGGGATTTGAGGGTTCTGAAGTGAAATTTGCGTAAAAGCACCTCCATCGCAGCGTTGTGTACGTCCCCAAAGTCCATGTCACTTTGACAGGTGTTAAACATCGGGCAACGTATGTTCATAGTTCTAGACGACTTAAATTTTCGGTCGGGTGCCATAAGTTCACCCTGGGTGAGCACCTAAAACGCAAAAAAAAACATTTTCGTTCGAGGAAAACAACAAAAGCAAGGAAAATATATAAAGCACAAGGTTGTCAAAGTTAACTCACTCCACTTTCCAATCATCCGGCTCCAACAGTCCAGCGTAAGCTTCGTCCAGAAATATTACTTGGGTTTCCTGATCGATTAGGCTTTTGTTGAAAGCTTTTTGTTTAGTTATCATGGCTATGTATCTGAGATCAAGGAGAAAAAAAGACCAACTAATGAGATCACTTATCCTCAGTTGGCAGCTATAGAACAAATGTCTTAGACGTGTAACAGTTACAGAACAGTATACAAAAAAATTGATATGTAGATCTTATACAGTGAAGTCCATGCAATTGGTTCTTTTACAGATAAATAATACAGAGTGATAGTTGACTAGTCGAGGTTTAAATGCCATGGTCATTTACCAAAATAGCTGAACGGGAAGAATAACAAATAACATTTAGGGAATTTTATGGTCTAAGTTGAGTTCACTAACCTTTGAGGGATAATAGCAGTAATTGGGGTGAAAAAACCTGTTTTCCCACTATTAGGCTCGCCGATTAAACAAAGGACCTTCTCTTTGTGCTGTTGGGTTCCGTAATTTAAAAGTCGAATGAAATATTCGCAGAAACGCCCAATTTCGTCTTTACTCAGACTGTTCTCCAGGATCTCTTTAAAGAAGGCGACGTCCGGTGAGTTGTCTCGTCTGTACGCGACGAAAGCTTGCGGTGATTCTCTTCCGATGTGTGAGTGGCTAATCGCGTCGGTTTTCAACAAATACTCTTCTGCTTATTGAAAAGCACCAGCCGTCCAAGACCTCTATCAAATCGTAGTTGATTTTCAACTGTTTGCCAAATTCGCTCTCTCGATCACTCAGCAGGCTGTCAAGCTTGTTTGGGTGTTTCACAATGGTTTCCTTGAAGCATTCACTGGTGCCGAGCACTGATAGAAACTTCTTAACTGTGCAACAGTGTTTTAATGTATATTTAGAAGATTGAACTTTCTTGCAAACTTCTCCTTTGTAGAGCGAATAACCAAGTTTTTCCATCGCACGTTCGACGTCATTCATGGCTATTACAAGCGGCGGGACTAATGCTTTGGTAATACATTGGTTTCCGTCAGGCAGATGTGAATTTTCGATGCCAAATACGTCGACCTTTAGCCCGGCCGGAACGAGTGCTGGGACGCCTTTGTCGCGTAGTACAGAACAGAACGCATTTGAGATGACCTCTAATCTTACAACACGCTCACTTCCTCGCAATGAATCTTCCAGGGGTTCTTCCGTCAGTTGATCGTGAAGGGTTTTAACCCGTGAGAAAATGAAAGATCGACTTTCTCCTGCAGAAAGTTATTGTTGTGATCTTTGAGGGTCGTACATAACGGGGCGGCTGATTTTTCCTCTTTTCCCTTTTTGCATTCTGGTAATACTTTTGCATTGACTTCCATTTCAGTGTCCAACAATACATAGTGAACGGGCACTGTTGAAGCATGCATGCCGTTTGGCGACTGAACGGCAATCCAATAGGAAATTGCAGACCAATAGATAACACTTTTAGTTTTCCCGCTCTTCGTCTTCTTCATCAGGCTCTCTCTCAATTTTATCTTTGGCTACTCTGCTTTCAATCGTTGATGTCGCAGAGAAACAGAATGCAAGGCCCTTAATTTTCTTAAGAGCTTGATCGCATTCATCCCTTTTGTTGCATATTTTCAACCATTTATGGTCTAGCTTTGTACTCAATCTCGTGTCATTATCACCTCTGCGAAAGGAAACCTTTGCAGATATCAGTGAGCATGTGGAGGCTGCAGGAAGGATTGTGCTTACCAAGGCACTTCGTATACTCTGTGGTCAAAAAAAACAAATAAATTAGAAGATCAGATAAATGTATCACACATTAGAAACATGATTTTGATAGCTTCTAAATCCACTGCAACCTCGAAATTCTAAGGCTTATAACTCTTATATATAGGCTTAGTTTTTAAACACTAAGGAAATAAATAATTGTTCAAGCTACTGTACTAAGTACCCAGTTCACCAATCCTGAGAATGAAGGACTTTTCCGCGAAAATGTATTAGAAAGTAGTTGTAGTGCGAGTCTTGTCTTGCCCATCTACAAAATGGTGGTTTTCCCGCATGTAGTTTTTTTTCATTTCCTGCCTAGGTAAGTGTAGATATCTCTTTTCTGGATCCGTTTTTAAAAAGGAGGCGTAGTTATTTCCTTGCTTGGCTTATTTTCAAACGGTGGGCTTTTCGGCAAAAAAGTGTTACTTCAACAAAAAAGTAGCTGTAGTTCGTTTCTTGTCTTGGCCATTTCATAATGGCGGATATTTCCACGAAAAGGTCTTACTACAATAACTTAGGAGTTTTGGGTTTTTCCTTGCTTGGCTTATTTTCAAAATGGCGGGCTTTTCCGTGAAAAGGTGTTAACTCAATGATCAAGTAGCTGTAGTTCGTTTCGTTTTTCGGCTATTTTAATATGGCGGATGTTTAGATACGAATATTAGTCGAAGCCTTCTTTATCTTAGAAGCATTACGAAAAGAATAAAAGAGATCTTGCTTACCTTACTATTAAGCTGCCTTGCAGGTCTAGAGACCATGGTTTCTTGTGCTCAAATGACAGTCTAAGCGTCGTTAGTCAGATTTATTGTGTACCCACATAGAAAGAGTTTACTGTAATTTCCATGCATCGTTTTGTTTGTACAAATTTTTCCCTGTGTAACAATAAGACAGCTTCAATTCCATCCTCTTCTAGTGCGCACATACCTGGAGAGGCCGTGTGCTCAACTGACAAGGCAACGTCACGCAAATTCATTTTATACCTACCAATAGTTTTTGATTATAATTTTCACGCCCCCTTTGTTTGTGCGATTTTTTTCCCCTGTGAAGCATAGTTTTACCAAAAACATATCGCTGGCTAAAAGAGTCACATGTAACAACACCCTTACAGTTTCGTACCCTATACCTGCGTGCCGCGCTACCTTGTGCTCCTTTCGTAATCAACCACGATTTTTTGTGAAGCATAATTGTTTTCAATATATCGGAGATAACGGAGACCCGGAGAACGAACTTAACGTTTTATCATACTGAGTTTAACAAAAATTACCATGATCCATCTGTGACAGATTTGTTGGTAGTGCACCACTCAAAAGAGGAATATTTGGACCTATTTCTTATGTTCCCATTTTTCACCACGGCCAAAACAAAATGTTTACCATCTGCCTGACTAAAATTGATTGATAAAAACACAATAAAATGGTTACTTATACAGACATCGCTCAAATCTTCGAACGGAACAAGAATTTTGGGAAACGATCATATACATTCCCCAAGATCAATGACAGCAGACATTTTGGCTCTAAACACAACGTTTTTCGTCGATATTTTTTTGCCCGCCTTGTTGGCATATTGCTTAAATAAACAAGTTTTCTAATTATGATATTAACTGATGCGAGCTTTACTGTTTTGTTCCTCTTATCGCTTTAGGAGCAAACTCTGAATACACCTAAAGGAACTTTTATTTAGGCCGAAATCAAAAATAAGAACAACCATTTCTGAATTCGGAACAAAGGGTTCCTTTTGACATAAATGTGAACACGAAGTTCCTTTTTTATTTAGAATAAAGGGAACTCTTTGTTCCGTTTTGACCTTCTTAGGAACAAACGGTCCTTTTTAAATGGTTCCGATTTTATCGAGTGTTCTCCTTCAAACAATTTGTTCCTTTTAACCAGCACATTAAGTTCCGGAGTTCAATAATGAGGAACGATTGTTCCGCTTTAGTATTTTCTTATGAACAATTAGGAACGTGCTGTTCCTAATCATGGGTTGTCGTTCCCAAATGTATTAAGTGGTTCCTTTCCAAAGCAATTTTTTTCCTAAGTAAGTTGTTCCTTTTCCTGCTGAATGGGAACAATTGTTCCGTTTCCAAACTGGAGCTAATAAGATCAGCTTTTAAAGAGGAACTAGAATTCCCTTTTCACTTGCCTCACTAAATGGGAACGATGGTTCCTATTTAGTTTTAGTCAACAGGAACGCAAGTTCTGATTTTAGTTTGTCAGTCTAACATGCTCAAAGGCAAATTTAATTTTTAGCCTTGCCTTGCCTGATACATGTTTCATCACGTTAGGGCAGGTTTGAACAAGATGAGACTTGTCCCTTTGCTCCTTTGTCTGCTCCTTTGTTTGGTATTACTGTGTAGAAAACGGGCTAGATATCGAGTGGATACCAAGTCAGCTATTTTGTATAAATACAGTAGTCTCGTGAGAAACTTCACAATATCAGATCTCAAAAGATGAGTGAAAAGAGGAGTGGAAATCGACTGGTCAAAACTACCAAACGCGTCGCCTAAACCCAAAAGGCTTCACTTAGAAGAAGACGCGACTCTGATGGTCTTTTTCACTGCCCAGTGCAAGGCTGTAAGCATGATGGATTTACCACACAAAGAGGCTGCAGAAAACACGCCAAGAACAAACACCGTTGGTACTTTTATTTCGACGAAAAGCCAAACATTACTCAGACTGAAGCATGCCAACAACAAAGCAACAAAAATGACGACAATGATGACAAGACTTCACTTAAAATCAGACGAGCTCTCTCTTTTGACATGTCAAGCAAAATCGCTCAAGATTTCTTCTCCTGGCTTAGCGGTAGTGGTGGTGGTTGTAAAAGCGATCGGCAAGCACACCAAATTGTCAGCAGGTGTTTGAAATTTTTTAAACTCTGTTGGGAAGACGACGAGGATCTCACATTTGAAATCGTGGACTTTAGTCTATGTTCGCCTAATCTCCTTTTCAAATTTGTTGACATGATGCAAGATGAGTGGAATCTCGGGCATGCGGGGCGCAAAGGCTACTTGGACGCCATTGCAGAATTGGGGGATTTCAGAAAAGTCAATGGAGCTTCGGGATCGGTATTAAGAGGGTTAACTTGTACAGAACTGTACTTGAAAAAATGCGCAAAACCGTCTCCAAGGTGATGCGATTACAATGGACGAGCAAACTCGATTTCGACGCCTTAGAAGCCAAGGGACACTGGGCTACGCTCGAAGAGCTCTTGGAAGTCGTGGGGCGATACTTGACGCGCTACGAAAGCGTGCTGAAGTCATGCAAGGATAATCCAGCTTCGATATCCCCATTTGATTTACCTTTTGCTACCAAATTTCTCGCCGTATATTTGTTCATCAAGGTTAAAGGCTCGCGCCCGATGACATATCAGTATTTAACTGTTGAAATGGTGAACAAAGCTAAAACTAACGGTGGATTTATTGATCAGAAAATGTTCAAAACAGCAGGAAAATATGGCTTTGATTCTCTTTACCTGACCGAGACTAGCATGCAAGTGTGACAGTGTCACTTTGCATGTTTTTAAAAGAATTTCTCGGTTATTTTCTAAGCCATTCTAGGAATATTTTCTTGTATTTCCCTAGTCAAAGAGCCAAAGTGTTGTTTTATTTCTATCGGTGATTTGTTACGCAATGTTGCAGACGTTGGCAGATCGTTTTACTCTCACCGTCTAGAATGCTCTTTTGTTACGGTTTAGATAACATGGAAGATCAGATCACGTAATTGTAGGGATTACCGTACATTATTTAGAATTGTGTAGGTTTTGTTATCCTTTTGTAGGAGTGGCAAACAACTGTTTCCCTTAGGTAAATCCTGTTGTGAGTTTACTATAGTCATTCTTTTGTTTTCTGTTGTCAACACTGATAATTATAGGTTGGGTGTAGGTCAAGGGCGTTGATTAATTCCCCTTGTCTGGTTATCAAACAGGATGTGATGTAACCATTTTGTACTTGTGATGTATTTCCTGTCACATACAGTTGTCTTTACTTGCGCATAAATACAACTAGTTTTGTGTTGGTCTTTTGAGTTAGCTGTGGACGTTAGCTCCCCAGAGGGGCTAGTCCTCTGGTAGATTGCAGTTTGTGTCCTTGTACAGGTACAGAATGTAACTCATTCCCGTTTTACGTCATTTTACCGCTTTCATAGTTTTCTTATCGTCTTGTTGCTTTCTTAACACATTTGTAGCCGTTTTTATACAATTTTAGCTCGTTTTCATATGGCCTGTAACCTTTCTAGCCGTTTTTATTCTGTTTAGTTTTTAATACACAGTGTTGCTAGTTTTGTTTTGTACTTAGTTTTCTGTGCTTTCAATAAACGTTCATGTAAGCCCACTCCTTACAGCCATTAAGAATTCATGTTGTGCCGCCGCTCTATGGCCTCCGCCGCTGGCGACGTTAAACCGCTCGCGTCGCCCGGTTACACAAGTGTTAGATGTCTACATCGATCACATTCGCCCTCTGCTCAAGCCGAACTGTGATTATGTTTTAGTGACGAGAAATGGAGGACTCGCTATCGACAAATAGTCTAGACGGCAAGTACTAGACATCTTAGCAGCAGTGCGCAAAGCACAGTTTCCGAAGACCAGAAACACAGCTCTGTCGTGGGAAAGGTTTACTATCAAAAACAACGATCGCGCGAGGTCGCTAGTAAAGCGCACAAATGTTTGGAAAACTTACACGGCGACAAGGGAACAGAGCTAGAAATGGAAGTGCGCTCGAGACTCTCAGACAAGTCAACTTCTTCAGAAGAGCACAGTGCTGACAAAAGCGATAGTTCTCTAACCGACGAAGACGAAACGATCACTAAAACACAATTCGCTAGACAAACAGAAATTGGCGCGAGAAGAAAAAATGTGATGTTCACTCCAGAGGAAGACAAATATCTAAAAGCTGGACTTAAGCGATATGGCTTCGGTCAGTGGAAAGCGATTCTTAGGGACCACGATTTTCATTTGCACGAGGGAAGAACACGTAACTCTCTTCTGAGCAGGGCAGCAAGAAAATTTGGATTCTAAAAGATAGAGCATTATCCCAAGTTAGGAGTGATTTCGGTTCCAAGAGCATGCTTGGACATGTTTCTTCGCTACAAATTCGGACGACATAGAGCATTTTGCCTGTTTCTCTGCTGCGCCGAATGAGTAAGATGGACAGGATTGCAGAGAAACATTCCGCCCTGTCTTTGAGCGATCTAAAATTTGCTGGGATATATTTGGAAGAAATTTGTGCCTGTGACTACCCGAAAGAAACGGCTTTGTTGGCGGAAAGTCTACTTTGGAGACACTTGAACAAAACTTCAAACAGGAAAAGGTCTACCTTTAGAGAGCTGATCCTGGCCTGTCTTTTTATCGCCATAAAACTGGAGGATCGCGATATTGCGAGAAATAGCCTATTTCTAGACACGATCTCGTCGCCGGTTCAACGATCGGACATCCTTCGAGAAGAACTTGATGTGCTACAATCGGTGAACTGGAGGACCTTGGAACACTGGCACATGGTCGCAAAAGATTGTCCTTAGAAATTGAATTCGCCCAATGTGATTACTGAGACTAATAAAGACAATACGTTTGTTGTAAACGTGCCTTTTATTACTGTATACATGTATAAATTCAGTTCTTTAGTTTACTCTTGGACGTAACTGTCAAATATACAAAGTCTTCGTTCTTGACGTAATTATATGACCAAAATTAATCTTACAATACATGTTTGGATTACGCTAGGACTTTAATTTAAATGGAAAAGTGTAGAGACCTCCTTGCTTATTTGGGGTGGACATGAGCTAACAAGATACAAGTTATTTCGATATTCACTTTAAGTCGTCCATGTCAATGCAGATGTTCAATGTTCGCCTTGTTGACTTAGGGAAAAGATATTTGTAATGCACCCAAGGTTTGGCACCCGTTCCAATTTGCCTTTCTTCTTGGTTCTCTTCTTTGGGGTGCTTGTTTGGCTGGGTACTTGAGAAGGGAGCTGTGAAAGGGCTGTCGATTGTGTAATGAACATCTCTTGGTCTTCGTCCGATTCCTGCTCTCTCGGAAATGGAAGCGGGCACCAAATGCTTTGAATCGTTGCTGCTTGGTCGCGTGAACACCAGCCAAGTTCTACGGCAACACGTCTTCGCTCCAACAGCACATACTTCTTCAGTCCAGGTACGTCCTCTCACTGAAACCTCCCCTTTAAGGTATCCACGGCAACTTCCATGACGTAAGCAAGAGCACGTTAAGTGTCTGGATCCGTCGCTGCATCTTCTTTTCTTTGAAGCTCTTGCAACTCTTTTTCTTTGGCCATAACCCATTCAGTAGATTTGAGCTTTTTCTTTTAGAGCTCTTTCCTCTTCGGCTTTTTTCTTAGCGAAGTATTCCTCTCTGGTCTTCTCGATGTTCGGATGGTACGGTCCATCGACGGACTGTAGAAGGTGTGTATCCTCTTCTCTTAGCATACCAACAGCGATCCACCGCGCTTTTGTCTCCTCCAAAAACTGTGCCATTCTAACTTCCTCCCGGCTACGGCAATCCTCTTTTAACTGCTTGACACTAGTGCCGATTATTTCAAGTTGTCTGCGCTTCAAAATGTCCGGTGGCTCTTTCTCACGGAGTTTGGAGATCATTTCCAGGTCTTTCTCCCATATATCTACGTAGCTGGAACTGACCTCTTCTTCGTTCACTCTCTCACTTTCGTCGCTTTCTTGGCTTCGTTGTGACGTCTCTTCGCAGGTCTCCACAGCAACGTCTTCGTCACTGTCGCTGTCGCTTCCATCCAACGTCAGATTCTTTATAGGTGCTTTCTCTTCCTCGCCAAATGGCTCGTCGTCGCTGCATGTTTCTGCAGATGGCCGAGGCAATTCGTTGTCTGGTGTAACTGCCACCTTCGTTGCCCACACGATGCAGTCCATTGCGTGCTCCTTTAAAAAGGTCTGAACGCCGGCTACGGGTGGGGATTTGAGGGTTCTGAAGTGGAATTTGCGTAAACGCACCTCCATCCCAGCGTTGTGTGCGTCCCCAAAGTCCATGTCACTTTGACAGGTGATAAACATCGGGCAACGTAGGTTCATAGCTCTAGATGACTTAAATTTTCGGTCGGGTGCCATAAGTCCACCCTGGGTGAGCACCTAAAACGAAAAAAAAAACATTTTCGTTCGAGAAAAACAACAAAAGCAAGGCAAATATATAAAGCAAAAGGTTGTCAAAGTTAACTCAATCTACCTTCCAATCATCCGGCTCCAACAGTCCAGCGTAAGCTTCGTCCAGAAATATTACTTGGGTTTTGATCGATCAGGCTTTTATTGAAAGCTTTTTGTTTAGTTATCATGGCTATGTATCTGAGATCAACAAGAAAAAAAATGCCTTAGGCGTGTAGCAGTTACAGAACAGTATACCAAAATAATTGATATGTAGATCTTATACAGTGAAGTCCATGCAATTGGTTCTTTTACAGATAAGTAATACATAGCGATAGTTGACTAGTCGAGGTTTAAATGCCATGGTCATTTACCAAAATATCTGAACGGGAAGAATAACAAATAACATTTATGGAATCTTATGGTCTAAGTTGAGTGCACTAACCTTTGAGGGATAATAGCAATAATTGGTTCCGTAATTTAGAAGTCGAATGAAATATTCGCAGAAATGCCCAATTTCGTCTCCACTCAGACTGTTCTCCAGGATCTCTTTAAAGAAGGTGACGTCCGGTGATTTGTCTCGCCTGTACGCGACGAAAGCTCGCGGTGATTCTCTTCCGATGTCTGAGTGGCTAATCGCGTTTTCAACAAATTCTCTTCTGCTTATTGAAAAGCACCAGCCGTCCAAGACTTCTATCAAATCGTAGTTGATTTTCAACTGTTTGCCAAATTCGCTCTCTCGATCACTCAGCAGGTTGTCAAGCTTGTTTAGGTGTTTCACAATGGCTTCCTTGAAGCATTCACTGGTACCGAGCACCGATAGAAACGTCTTAACTGTGCAACAGTGTTTGAATGTATATTTAGGAGATTGAACTTTCTTGTAAACTTCTCCTTTGTATAGCGAATAACCAGGCTTTCCATCGCACGTTCGACGTCATTCATGGCTATTACAATCGGCGAGGCTAATGCTTTGGTAATACATTGGTTTCCGTCAGGCCCGGAGGGGGGGGGGGGGGAACTCCCATATGAAAGTGACGGGGATACTCGTCGTCTCGCTTAGGGTTGTAAATTGCAGATTTTGGTCTCACTTCGGGTGTTGAGGACGGAAAGCCAACATTTTTGCCCACACAGGTATCGCTTAGGGTTGTGTGTCAAGAAATATCTGTGTTATACTGTGTTAGTAGTCTAGAGCAGCACAGAAATCGCCGTCGTTAAGATTTACTCATAGAGGACAACATTCGATTGCAACATCTTTAGCGCAATTAACATCTCCGAGATAGCTCTTATTTAGTTGTCTGTTTTTGCATGGTCTCCCTTAGGGGTTAAATAAGGCCGGAGCCACCCCCAGATTGGTCTCCTTTAGGGTGTTAATTCAAATTTTCCGACGAGCATCCCCGTCACTTTCAGATGGGAGTCCCCCCCCCCGGACCGTCAGGCAGATATGAATTTTCGAGCCCAAATACGTCGACCTTTAGCCCGGCCCGAACGAGTGCTGGGACGTCTTTGTCGCGTAGTACAGAACAGAACGCATTTGAGGTGACCTCTAATCTTACAACACGCTCACTTCCTCGCAATGAATCTTCCAGGGGTTCTTCTATCAGTTGATCTTGAAGGGTTTTTAACCCGTAAGAAAATGAAAGATCGACTTTTTCCTGCAGAAAGTTATTGTTGTGATCTTTGAGGGTCGTACATAACGGGGCGGCTGATTTTTCCTCTTTTCCCTTTTTTGCATTCTGGTAATACTTTTGGATTGACTTCCATTTCAGTGTCCAACAAAACAGAGTGAACAGGCACTGTTGAAACACACGTGCCGTTTGGCGACTGAACGGCAATCCAATAGGAAATTGCAGGCCAATAGATAACACTTTTAGTTTTGTTTTCCTGCTCTTCGTCTTCTTCATCAGGCTCTCTCTCAATTTTATCTTTGTCTACTCTGCTTTCAATCGTTGATATCGCAGAGAAAAAGAATGGAAGGCCCTGAATTTTCTTAAGAGCTTGGTCGCATTCATGCCTTTTGTTGCATATTTTCAACCATTGATCGTCTAGCTTTGTATAATCTCGTGTCATTATCACCTCTGCGAAAGGAAACCTTTGCAGATATCAATGAGCATGTGGAGGCTGCAGGAAGGATTGTGCTTACCAAGGCACTTCGTATACTCTGTGGTAAAAAAAAAACAAATAAATTAGAAGATCAGATAAATGTATCACACATTATTAAACACTAAGGAAATAAATAATTGTTCAAGCTACTGTACTAAGTACCCAGTTCACCAATTTTCATAATGAAGGATTTTCCGCGAAAATGTATTAGAAAGTAGTTGTAGTTCGAGTCTTGTCTTGCCCATTTACAAAATAGTGGTTTTCCCACATGTAGTTTTTTTCATTTTCTGGATCCGTTTTTAAAAAGGAGGTGTAGTTATTTCCTTGTTTGGCTTATTTTCAAAATGGTGGGATTTGCCGCAAAAAAATTGTTACTTCAACAGAAAAGTAGCTGCAGTTCGTTTCTTGTCTTGGCCATTTCAAAATGGCGGATATTTCCACGAAAAGGTCTTATTACAATAACTTAGGAGTTTTACGTTTTTCCTTGCTTGGCTTATTTTCAAAATGGCGGGCTTTTCCGTGAAAAAGTGTTAACTCAACAATCAAGTAGCTGTAGTTCGTTTCGTTTTCCGGCTATTTTTATATCGTGGATGTTTCCGCGAAAAGGTCTTAAAACGATAACAAATAAGTTTTAGGTTTTTCCTTGCTTGGCATATTTTCAAAATGGCGGGCTTTTCCGTAAAGAGGTGTTTCTTTAACAATAAAGTAGCTGTAGCTCGTTTCTTGTTTTGACCACTTTAATATGACGGATTTGTAAAAGAAAAGGTCTTATTACAGTTGCAAAGTAGTTGTAGCTCGTTCCTTGTCTGGCCCATTTTCAAAATGGTGGATTTAGATACAAATATTAGTCGAAGCCTTCTTTATCTTAGAAGCATTACAAAAAGAATGAAAGAGATCTTGCTTACCGTACTATTAACCTGCCTTGCAGGTCTAGAGGCCATGGTTTCTTGTGCTCAAATGACAGTCTAAGCGTCGTTAGTCAGATTTATTGTGTACCCACAGAAAAAGAGTTTACTGTAATTTCCATGCATCCTTTTGTTTGTACGAATTTTTCCCTGTGTAACAATAAGACATCTTGCATTCCATCCTCTTCTAGTGCGCACATACCTGGAGAGGCCGTGTGCTCAACTGACAAAGCAACGTCACGCAAATTCATTTTATACATACATAATCGTTTTTTGGTTATGATTTTCATGTACCCTTTGTTTGTGCGATTTTTTTCCACTGTGAAGCATAATTTCACCAAAAACATATCGCTGGCAAGAAGAGCCACCTATAACAACACCCTTACAGTTTCGTAGCTTATACCTGCCTGCCACGCTAGCTTATGCTACTTTCGTAATCAACCACGATCTTTTTGTTAAGCATAATTGTTTTGTTTCTTCGGGCGACATAGTTTCAGTTAAATTTCTCACAGGACCAAAGGAACGCCTGAAAGAATTAACTAACAATAAGCTACCTTGCATTCCAGCTTTCTAAATCCTCTTCTAGCGTGCAATTACTTTTTTTATATCCGCATTGTGTGTATATTAAAATTGAACTCGGCAGCTTAAACGAGAACGCGAGTTCATTCTCCGGGTCTCCGTTGCCTCCGTTGAATTGTATGAAAGTTTACAACTAGATGGTGACGAAAAGAGTTGCAGTATTTTCGCAAGGAAAAGCAATTTATATATCTGAGTTATGATATATGTATATTAATACACTCTGTGTTAACTACAAGTTCATTCTCCTGTTCTCTGATGTCTCCGTCCGCCTGATAGAATATTCGCTACAGCTGGCCAGAGTGGAGAATCAATGCTTCATTGCTATTCCTGATGATTAAACTGCAAGTGCTATCTCCACTCTCCACTGGCAACTTTTTCTAAAGTACCACGGAGACATCGGAGAACCGGAGAATGACTTCCAGTTTATAAAGAGTGCATCAAATATACATATTAGATTAAAGTGTTAATATTCCTTGTAACTGAACTGCAAGTGCAATCTTCACTCTCCACTGCCAACTTTATCTAAAGTACCACGGTGACACCTGAGAACCGGAGAATGACCTTCCAGTCTATATTAACGTAATAACTACTATTCCCTGTAAGTATATATTAATATATTTACAGTTTATGAATGTGAAATATATTAATGTATATTAACATTTTAATATTTTAAATTACACTATTAACACTGCGATACTATTAATTAAATGTAAAATGCAGCAAAGATTTAAGGACTATATTAAAAGCGATCGGGAAACAATTAAGAAGTGGCTAACTTAGTCGCTGTTGTCAGAGCATGCTATGAAACAACTTTGAATGAGCTTGAGAATGAGCTTGACGTCAAAATTCTTTTCCTTGGAGATGGGTCCGTTTCGTTTCATTCTTTTGTATGGAGACTCCAATAGTTTTCAGGTTGCTTCTTTCGTATACGACGTTGTCTTCACTGTACTCCTTTTTTTCGTGATCTTAGTGCTTTTCTGTTTTTATCCACGCCATACATAGTCAGTTTGACCTTGAATTTGGCGTCCCATCCTGTGGCCACCTTCTTCGTTGGTTGTAGTCCAGTTTGTGCACATCAGATAAATGATTTTGATAGTTTTGCAAGACACCTTGCTCCACAGTTAGAAATCGAACATTTGGGTCCCGCTTTTCTTCTCGTCTTGAAGTTATTATCTCCTCCTATTCTCAACGCTTATGAATCTCAGATGAAATTTCACGCCGTTTTGATCACCTCTAATAATTTAATCACTTTCTAAGGATCCTAAAGGATTTTTCCAGAATTATATAAATTTGTACGTTACCTTGTGATAGATTAACGTATTATGCACCTGTCTTTTGTAATTAACACTGCACGTGTTTGTGTAATTTAAAGCGGAGAGCAGTCGTCTTGGATTCGCTACCATTTTCCATTTGCCATTTTCTGACATTGAGTAATGTGTTTACGTTGAGAAAGTTCGCCCTTTGCATCCCAGTAACGCATACTTACAACACGTTCTTGCAAACAGTTCCCTCCTTTCGGTACCAGTCTCTTTACTCCCTAAGTCCAGCCAAACGATCCTAGACACCCTCACGGAGCAGTTTGCGCCCAGACTCCTCAGGCTAGAATTTGGTGAATCTAGGGCCTTACATCCTGATTATTAGTATTCTCTACACTAAACATAACTCAACGTAGATCGCCTAAGGAACACTGTACCACAACGCTAACACTATACGCATATATTTTTCAGGCTTAAACCCTCTTTGTTAATTGAATCTTCTGCTCCTTTTACTTGCTTTGGTGACCAGTCCAAGTTTTCGAAAACCTTAGCTCAGCATGCCAGGGTGTTTCGAGATGCTGGATGTAGAGGACGACCCAAACAGCACCTCTCAGCCGCCGCTCCTAGTCTTCCTACCCGACACCCACTGAGCTTGTAAAAAGAGATGGCGTCTTCTTTTTCATATTGTCTTATTTTACGGCCGTTCATGAAAACCGACGCCGGGGCCGATGCGAAGAGATTTTTTTTAAAGTAAATAAAGTAATTCTTTCATACATTTGTTTATGATTGACTTAAATGTTTCCAACAGTATGCCCTGTTTAAGGCTATTAATTAGAGCAATATTCCACCTTCGCAGGTTAGCGTATTTCCTCGAATTATCGTTTTTTTTTTGCACCAAAAGGGGGCGATTATTCGAGGAGGGGGCAGGGGGCGATTTACCGAGAGGTGCGATTATTTCAAATACTGCTCGCGGGAAGTTTATTTTCTCATTTAAAATAATCACATCATGTAAACTGAACAGGGGTGTTCTAAGTGTTCTCAACTTGGGTGCTTTTGTAAATTATCTGTTGTATATGATAATAATTAAATCAAAGCTTGTATCCTATCCAATTGGATATTCAAAGTGTAAATTTTTAACTTGACGGGGGGAGTGAAAGAAAGGGGAGATATAGGGAGAGGGGGCTGATTATTAAAAGACGATGGTGAGGGCTAGGAGGGTGGGGGACGATCATTTAAGGGGAGTGAGGGGAGTGTGGGCAATTATTTCAAATAATCACACCAAAGGGGGGCGATTATTCGAGGGGTGGCAGGAGCTCTAATGGGCTCCTGAGGGGCGGATATTATTTGAGGAAATACGGTACTTTCTTGCGTTTTGGCACAACAAGGATGTTTTTGTAGTCTATCTCGTGCCCTTGTTAATGTTACCACATTGAAATTTTACAATACCTAACAATATTTTACAGTACTTAACAATACCTAACCTTATTATATCTCTCAGTGCGCGCGCTGTGATTGGTCAATTTTGCAGGCCGTATTCTACTGTACGTCCCGCTAAATTTGAAAGTTTGATGCAACATTTTGTCGCCAACATGTCCCCTGAAGATAATTTTGAAACTTATTTAAAAGAGTTGGAAATAAACAGACAAAAAAACGAAACCCGAAGAAGGTATGCAAACTTTCAAATTGATTTCCTCGAGCTTTTAGAAGAAGGGCAGCGACAACTGAAGAAGAGTAGTATTGTAAAATGGGGGTTCTGTAACCGGTTTCTGTATCGGTGGCACAGAACCGGATTCTGCGTCGGTGGCACAGGCGCTGGCACAGGCGGCGGCACAGGCGGCGGCAGGCGTGTTTGCTTCACCACAGCTTCACCACAACTGTATTTCGACCAAAAAAGCCAGCCAAGGCCATACTTTACGGTGCCTGTGTTGGCGCGCCTTTTTCCCGCTTACGCGCCGCCCACCCGAAGCTGCCCACTGTAAAGATTTTTATAAAAGTGTCGCAGAACTCCTATCACTTTTTGGCCTCTTTACTCGTCCAAATTTTTGTCTCACTTTTTTGACCGCACTAAATATGTTTTGCAAGTTTTTATTGTAAACTGTTACAGAATACCAATAAATTTTTTTGTTTAGAGATTTGTGTTTTATTGTTATATCAAAAGTGTTACAGAATTCAAAATGTCTGCTGCAAGACGTCAGAACGATGTTCTTCAAATGTTTTACGGCGAAATACCGGTGGAGGTAAACAGGAGACTGCGCCGTCCAATAAACCCGTGCGTGCTTGAAATTGAAGATGTGTTTTTCACGTCCCAAAATAATTACAATGAATGGCTTCGTGTTTGGAAAGTGATTTTTTCCGAAAAAAACCCACAAAAAAGACCTTTTTGCTTTTGCAAGAGCAATAAAAGAAAGTTTTACACAATTGATAAAAAGAGAACTCAAAGAGTTAAAAAACATAAAAGTAAGTCTGGAGATGAAAGTTAAATTCAAAATGGACATCGAAGAAGGACAAATTCACTACATGGAGAATTATTTTCGAGAAAATCAACCGGAAGTTTTCAGCAAAAATGATGATGAAAACCAGATAAAAGGATATTTTGTCGACACTTTCGAAAAAATCAATGGGAATATCGAGTCATGGGTTGCGGATCGGTCAGGATGGGAAGTAGACAGAATAGAGCCGGTGTACGTGAATGTCGCACGTTTTCAGCCACTGCGTGGAGGAACATATTTGCCAATTCCAAAAAAGCTGAAAAACAAAAAAGCAATATTGAACGTGCAAAACAAGGACAACGATTGTTTGAAGTGGGCTGTCAGATCAGCTATGTTTCCCCCACCGGAAGGAAAAAATCCAAACACACCAAGTTCCTACCCGGTCAACGACGGTATTGACTGGAGTGGCATTGTTTTCCCAACTCCAGTAAAACAAATTGACAGGCTTGAGGCGCAAAAAAAAGGCCTCCCAATAAACGTCTTTGGATGGGAAAACGATTGTGTGATTGCGCACAGGATAAGCAAAAAAGAAAAATGCGTGCCGCGGATAAACCTGATGTTGATTGAGTCGGGTGAAAAGCAGCACTATTGTTTTGTGAAAAGAGTAAGCGCCCCACTTTACGACCAGAGCAAACACCGCGATACAAAATACTATTGCATGTTGTGCTTAACAGGCTTTTCAAGAGAGGACTTGCTAGAGAACCACAAAAAATATTGCAATGGCCTAAAAGGCAGACCAACAAGGATTGATATGCCAAAAGAGGAGGAAAAAATGGTTGCATTTCAAAATCATTACAAACAAATGAAGGCGCCTTACGCTATATACGCTGATTTTGAGGCTTTGGTTAGAAAGATTCCTCTGTGTGGGTTTGAGGACGAAAATAAAGAGAAAAGTTACACCGTGAAAACAGAACATCACGAGGCAAGTGGTTGTTTTTACACGGTTGTGAGAAGTTTTAGGACCAAAGGTTTACAGGGGGATAAACGCTGTGGGGAACATTTTTTAGAGACATTCTGCAGGAAGAGGTAAAAATAAGAGATATTTTGGCCGCACCAAAGCCGATTGTGATGAAGCCCGAAGACTGGTGGAAATTCACAAGCACAACAGATTGCCATATTTGTAACAAAAGTTTGATAAAAGATGAATTCTTAGACTCTTTACCGGTTTGGAGCATAGAAGAAGACAGTGAAGGCGGTGAAAAATGCAGCTGTAAGGGCCAGGGCACAAAAAATGTTACTTTTTACAAAGCACAAAATGAGCAACAGCAAAAATGGGGGGTTCTTGGGCTAAAAAAGATTAACAGACAAAAAGGACCAGCTGGAAGCAAAAACACAGAAAAATTGTATGTTCTGTGGGAACCCTTTACTTCAGAAAAACTTCAGAGACGCAGTGAAAGACCATTGCCACATGATGGGTAGGTACCGCGGTGCGGCGCAGAACAATTGCAATGTAAAACTGCGCATTAACCCCAAAACGACCCCCATACCTGTTGTATTTCACAATGTTAGGGGCTACGACGCGCACCATTTAATGCAAGAGATGTCACAACGCGATAAAGAGGTGAAATGCATCGCCAGCAACATGAAAAAATACATAACATTTTCTGTCGGAGGTCTGCGTTTCATTGACAGCTTGAATTTTTTGCAAGGAAGCCTTGATTCACTTGTAAGAGCAACGCCAGAGGAGGCATTGAAAATAACGTCAACGATTGTAAAAGGCAGCGAGCTGCTTTGTAAAAAAGGGATCTACCCTTATGAGTACATAAACTCGTTGGGGAGATTCAGTGAGACAAGGCTGCCGGACAAAGAGAAGTTTTACAGCAAGCTTAACGACGAGCACATAAAAGACGAAGAGTACGCGCACGTGCAAACCGGCTGGGAGGCTTTTGGATGCAAAACGCTGGGACTACCACGTTCTTTAAAAGAAAACGGACGTCGCGCTGCTGGCGGATGTTTTTGAAAACTTCCGTAACCTGTGCCAAAGGCAGTACGGTTTAGATCCGGCGCATTATTACACGTCGCCAGGCCTTTCCTGGGACGCGCCCTTGAAAAAGACAGGGGTCGAGCTTGAGTTACTCAGAGACCTTGAAAAGCAAGGTGTGCCGTTTTTCTTTCACACAGCACACTTCCATTTTTTTATATCTTATGAAAAATAATTCTTTACGATGCTTTCGTTTTGAAGGACATCGTCATTTTCAAAATGTTGGCGAAACTTGTGCCTTTGTTTCTTTCGTTTAAAAAGAGAAGGGCAGTAATAACCACATCTCACACTTTGTTCCCATTGAATTTGGTTGTCGTTTCTGAAAAAATGTTTCTTTCCGTGCACTGACATTTCCTTTTCCCATTCTAAAGGTGGTGGAAGCCCAAATGAATCAAAATACTCGTCGTGCCATTTTTGGAACGCCAACAACACACCCAGTGAGTTCCCAAACTTCCAAAATCATCCAAGTTTACAATGCACGGGGAATGGAACAGAGGTTTCGGTTCATTTCTGCTAAAAATACCTTTGATGGGAATGCGCAAGAAATCGCACCATTTTCTAAGGTCAATGTTGGAGAGAGGTGTGTCTTTAAACTCTATTTTTTTTAATAATCATCCCACGTTCCGAAGAAAGGTGGGGGTCGCATTTGCATTCCTCTTCCCTTTGGAGGTGGCGCTCGGGGGAAGCGTCGTGGACGTGGTGGTTGAGTTTGCAAGCCTTTCCCGAGTATCTTTTTGACTAAGTCGACAGCCAAAGGTACTCCGATGGATGCTAACATACCAAGGAAACCGCCGTATTGTGCGGCACCTCCCTTTACAACACCTTGTCCAACAAGATATCGTTCCACTTCCTTTTTCTGAGCAGGAGTCATCCTCTGGGTAAGTTTGTAAAGTTCAATTTCCTTCGGCCCTTTCCGAATATCTTTTTCAGCACCTTTTCCGCGCCGAAACTCAAACCCGCACTTGCTAACGCCCCAAGGGCTGGCTTTATCAAAGGTCGTGCTACACCTAGCACAGCAGAAAACAAGTTTCCACCACGCTGTGCAGTATTTTGAATCTGGGTCTGGCTTAATTTGAGCTCAAGCCCTTTCCCTACTGCGGCTGTTTTTTTTTCACTCGTGAGATTTGAGTAGCAGTGAGAAGGAGTTCGTCGCCGCGTCCAATTTGCTCCGGTCTTACCCCCAGAGCCACAGCTGTTTTCGAAACAGAAGCCTTTTGTAGTTTCTTTTTCTGACCATCGGTTGTAGCCATCTTGCGTATATATTAATTGAGAATTTTTTTAGACGGCGACAAGTTCATTCCCAATTTGTTTCAGCACAAATTCTTCCTCATTCAAAACCACGGCAAAGATTGTGTAATCTTGATCGTTAGCGGCTTCATTCAGTCTGTAATGGAATTCGAGCTTTTTCGGGTCGCCTGTCACACTTTCTTTGGTGTTTCGTAGATCAAAGTAGATAATTGGGTACAACTTCAGGAAGTTGGCGACCTGCAGCTGAACGCCGGTGTTGTAGTCGTTCTTTCTGTATCTGAAATTGATTAAATCATTGAAAATTCTAATTTTAAAGTCATGGTCGTAATCAAGCTCAGGGTAAAAACTTGTGCCGTACTGAAGGCGACAAGTGGCTAATCTTGCGGAGTCATCACCGTCGATATCGAATGTGTCAATGATGTAAGGGTTTTGCGTATAAGAATTTTGTTTCCGGGTTTGTTGAAGGAATACGAAGACATGCTTCGGGTTTTTTACCCCAGGTGTAATCTACGACGTACCATTTGCATCCCTTCGGGAGCTGCTAAGATGCAAAACTTCTTTCAGGTATTTCCATTGGGTTAGTCGCAAGAAATTTTCATTGACCAGGCTTTGTCCTTGGCCAGTAAACTGTAACTGTGGCACCCACAACTCCAATCTACGGACGACAATCCTTCGAGCTGTTCCATCGTTTTGGAAAATCATTTCTCTGTCGTCTTGCAGAACAAATTCAAACTCAAGTTGCATTGGTGGCAGCAGCCTGTCTGATAGACCTTCGAAGAAGGAGTATCGGTTCAAAGGGATAATAGTTTGAACTGTCGCACCGCCATGTGACAGACGTGCCCTTGCCCGCATTGCGACGTTCGTTGCATTGCCATCAGTCACTGTGGTGGCGTCAGAGTCAAGATACCAAAATTGGTTTTTAGCCACGCTTCTCGAAAAATCGTCCGAAAAGTCAAGCAGATTTTTGATGAAAATTACCTTGTGGATATCGGTGCCTTCGTACAGAGTTTTCCCCGCTGACTTAAGATTCAAACTTTTGATCAACGAAAAAGAACCGTTGATCGGCGCTAATTCAGTGTCAGACCATTGGTCCAACAAAATTCTTTTTTCCGTCAAAATCTTTTTTTCATAACCAAGCAATTATGCGAATTCGCCTTCAGAAAGGTCAAGCTCATAATTTTCATGCATCTGAATGACAACCCGGAAAATCGTCATATCGAAATACAGAGTGAAAATGAAATCACTGTCTTTGTCTTCCGGGTCCACTTTACCGATTTGGGTATGAAGAAAACTGTTGATGTCAGAGTAACCATACATTCCGTTCGGGAAAATCAAGGTCTGCCACTCACTTCAGTTTTCTTTCTCCAGCGAATTTTGTTGTTACCAAAAGAGGCCTCGATGTTGTACCATGAGTAGCTCATTGTGATAAGTTTTTTTAGCGCGGCTTTATAGTTTCATGAACCCAAGTGGATCAGAGGTTGAAAGTTTATTGTGAAATCGTGTGAAACCTGGCGTCCTCCAGTTCTTTGTTGTTTTGCGAGGCTCGAATCAAGCAGAAGATTTAACGACATTATTGGCATATATAAACACGAACAATTTTTTTCTTTTGCTTTTCGTCGATTGCACCGAGTCCAACTAGTGAATCAAGCAGAGAAAATACCTGATTTTTTAGTTTTATTGAACTGTTTCCTGCTTTGATCGATCCTAAGCTCACGTAAAGTCGGTGGATCAATTTGTCAGCACTGGCGATACCACTTTCTTCGGTTTCCCAATCCTCTTCAGAAAAGTCCTCTTCATCGTCTGAAGGCTCGACAAAAGGTCTTCCGCTCATGACAGCTTTTTCCAGGGAAGTTGGAGGAGATTCTTTACTTTTGCTTGGTGGTGTAGACTTTAGGCTCTGCTTCCCCTGCTGCAGCTGTTTCGATAGAGGTTGGGTTGCCCTTCTTTTTTCATAGATCCAATCTTTTATTTTTTTGAGCTCCTCCACGGAATAACCATGTAATGGGGATTTTTTACTTTTTGCTATGTAATTGGGGTCATCTCCGTATTTCGTGATCAGCTGATTGACCGTTTGCAACAAGGTTGATTCATGGTGATACTGTCAGGCTCAACTGGTTCCGGCATCCCCCACTCTTTACGTGTGGTGGTGGAAAATCATCATCGTCAACATCTTCATATGGGGGCGGTAATGTTGGTTCTGGTGATGGTGATGGTGATGGTGGTGGTGTTTTTTCTGGTGTTGGTGCATCCGGTCTGAATTCTTCGCCAAACGGGTTGGTTCTGTCAAATTCGTCCATTGCATAATCAGGACTTTCCTCCACCTCTTGCGTAGTGGCGCTGCTCTTTTCATCAAGCCTTTTTTTTGCGTAGTGGCGCTGCTCTTTTCATCAAGCCTTTTTGTAATAGGTTTAAAAAGCTCCTCCCCTAAAAGCTGTCCAAATTCTTTGCTTATTTTGTCCATTCTAAATTTTTGGTGAATGTCTTGTGTTTGCTGATCGATGGCCGACTTTTCCTCAGCCAACTGATACCACTTTTGCACTGACATATTTCCAGCGTGATTATATAAAAACCAAAAAATGAAGATTCCAAATTATGACCCAGGTTTTTCCAAGAGTAGCTACAAGCAATGCCACCCTTGCATGCCAGCCGATGTTTACCGGATGCCGATTTGTGGGCCCAGTAATTCTGGCAAAACAAACATATTACTGCATATGCTTTATGAGTTGTTAGAGTTTGATAAAATTTCTCTCTTTTCAAAGAACCTGCGCAAGAACAAATACCAGGCTCTTTTGCAGGACTTTGTTGAACGAATCAACCCCAAGGTTGGTTACGAGGTCATCGAGGCTCCCGGTGATGAAATCATTCCACTCGAGGAGCTACCGGTGGACAACCAAAAAATTGTTGTTTTTGATGATCTGGTTTGTGAAAGCAACCAAAATAGCATCATAAATTATTTTATCAACAGGCGGCACAGGGACTGCTGTGTTATTTACCTTACTCAAACCTTTTACAAGGTGCCAAAAAATAGCCGGGATAACTGCAGCCATTTTTGTATTTTCAGATTTCTTCCACGAGAAAACAAGCGGACTGCGGACGAGATAGGTGTTGATCATACCATGTTAGATCGCGCCACCGATAAAAAATATTCTTTCTTTTACTATGACAAACCCCAAAAATTAATGAAGAAAAATTTCGATGAAGAAATATAATGGGGTATATTAACAGCCAAATCGGTGAAACTAGCCAAACAACAAGTGAAACGGTGGGTCCTCCTGGGCCGAGGGGTGATATAGGCCCTGCGGGACCACAAGGTCCGATTGGCCCCCGAGGGGAGAAGGGCCCTCGAGGGAAGGCCGGTCCACAGGGACCCCAAGGGCAAAATGGACTGCAGGGTCCCCAAGGGGTGGCCGGTCCACAAGGACCCCAAGGGCGAGATGTATCGCAGGGTCCAAAAGGCGACAAAGGTGATCCTGGGCCTGAGGGTAGCGCTAGCGGTGCCGCTGATATTGACATGCAAAATAAGTACGATATTTTGCGGTTAAAAAGCAACCCTTATCCTATCCACGGTGATCTGACAAAGGTAATAAACTATCAGGACAATCTACAATATAAAAGACCCAGAAGGGGCAGATCAAGCCACAAACAAAAAGTATGTCGACAATCAGCTTGAAAAAAACTGGATAAAGCAGCTGACATTGACATGAAAAATCATTCAATTACCAATCTTAATCTTCCATCAAACCAGAGAGACGCCGCATGTGTCGAGTTTGTAAACTACAGAATTAAACAAGTCAATGAAACACATATCAGTAGCTCGGTAAATAAAAAAGACGCCTTCAGATACTTAATGGAAGACACTGATGAATCGTCGAGTGAAAACAACATCGATGTTTTAGGCATCAACGATTTTCCCGAGTCTCCACATCAAGTAAAAAGACTCACCGAACCAGTACTGGTCACGCCTCGGTTTTAACCTCCATCCACTTCCGGTCGGTTACTACACGATGGTTGTGGAATGGTTTCCACCAGAAATAAATGAGGTGAGTGTGACACCACCAGCCACGACGATTTCAATTTCTAATTATACAACCAAAACATTCGAGAAGTACACCAAAACACTTATCCACTTTCACAGATGGAGTAGCTCACCCCCGCAATACATATTCCTCGACCTGCACGGCACCGTCCGTGATACATCATTCATAAAAGTTGGACATACAATCGTTTATGGTCTTAAAGAAACCGTTTCAAACATTGATCCAAGTGTCTATGACACTGCTTTTGTTGTTGAAAATGGGCAAATGGTAATGCAAACAGACCTGTCTTTAAACGGGCATCGTTTGCGTGATTCTGTTCATTACATAAATGGGATTTTGAATACAAACAATGGAAACACATCTTTATTAAATGGTTGTGCCAAATCATGGCCACATATTAACAATAAAAGTGCTCTATTTCAAGCTCAAAAGTCAATATACGCCTTTAAAATTAAAACACAGTTTCCATTTAACTCCATCAATCTCTTACCCTTCAACCCAAGCAACTCAATTACAGACAATAAGTATTAATTTAGTACTGGCGTTTAGTCTTATGGGTGTGGAACTGTCTTCGGTTGTAAAAGGTAAAGAACTGTTACTATTGATTGAATACATAGCGCCATAAACATTTTCAGTTATTATATACCACAATGCGCGACATATACGACTTCAACCATAACGACCAGACACTTTGTAAAGAGAAAGTTAAAAAAATGAGAGATTTATATGCGTATTACCACAAAAAGCATTTTGGATATGAAAAGCTGCACCGCGGTTTTCAAAGAAAAAATTTTGTTTGTAATCTTTCTGCCGCAGTAGCCGGAGGCATTACGCTGAACCCCGTTGTCATTGCAACTTTAACAGGGGTTGGTCTTATTTTAAAAGCAGTGGCTAGCCTTAAGAAATATGATAAGAAGACAGAACAAGCAAATTTCGCCGGATCGAATACCAAAAAGTCCTTGATGAGATTCGCTTCTACCTCAGAGGCGAAGCTTTCGACGAAAAGATCTTTCTTCATAGATTAAAAATGATAGATAATTTCGTCACTGATCTTTGCATGGAGATTCTGCCATCTATTTGTAAAAAAAATGAAGAAACATTCGCTCCGTTGTAGATTTTCAAAGTAATTATATACGCTAACAAAATGATTGCACTTTTTGCAGCTATTTGTTATTGGTTTTTTGAACTTCTAACACCGCCCGAAATAAAACAAATACGATTTGTCACTCGTGATTGTGTTTCAAAAATAATATCCCCAACTCGTGATAAAGATGGCTTCCCCATTTCAGGACAAGATGTGGTTCCATAATCCGATTTTCCTCTCTAAGTTGAAAGACAAACGAAAAAAGCGAGACAGTCACGCATGGCATTGTGTGGCAACAAGCGTGACATTGCGTTACACAAAAGCGTTACTGTCACTCTGACGTTGTGTGACAGGTCATGAGAAAAGGATAAAAACCTGGCGCGTGTTCCTCAATCCCCGATCCTCGATTCCGTGATCCCTTTCTAATTTTCCCAGAGTCCCAGGTCCTCTCGAACACGGCATGTGTTTCAATAACAATCGTAAAGTTTCGGGCAAAAAATGAGTCGGAGTTTCAATGTCACTTAAATTTACGTTCAGTTTAAAGCCGCAGTCGCTTTTTTTACCCCACCTAAGATGCCAGAGTGATTCCGTTGCTTAGATTTGTGTTCGAACGATCGATAGTCTTTGTCAAAAACAGGGGGTTAATTGAAGCTCGTTTTATTTTCCTGCGCCTCTTCAATCGCCTGAACAAACTCATATGTTATTCTTCTCACATCATTCAGCAGGGGCGGCGAAGAAAGTTCGGCGACAATCAAGTAAGTCTTAAGAAATAGCACAATCATGTCGCTTTGATTCCTCTCTGAGTTACGAAATAACTTAACCTTTGCTTTCATATGTTCGAATAGAATGTTCAAGAACTTTCGGTGTTGCGAAATGTACTGACCTCGCGTCTAGTGACAAGGGGGTTTTTCTTTCAAATAAGCTGACATTCATATTAAAAAAAAACCGCTTGAAACTATACTTAGGCGCTGAGTCAGCCCAATTCGTAACAAAAGGGAAAACCCCTCTTATTTCTGTATGTGGCATGTAAGATCAAGCAAGGTATTGTTTTAATTTCGAGGGGCAGAGTGAATAAATAGAAGATGACATCACATTAAGGGGCAGAGCGAATAAATGGAAATGACAAAACTGAGTGTTTTTTAGTGGGAAGACATTCCGAAAGGTGACGGAAATTCCGAAGGGTGACGGAAATTCCGAAAGGTGCGAGAAAAAAAATTAGACAGAAATCAGAACCTTTCGGAATTAAACATTACCTTTCGGAATTTCCGTCACCCTTCGGAATTTCCGTCACCTTTCGGAATGTGTTGTGAAGTGCACGAAAATTTTTCTGCTGGGAGGTTAAATAGGGATAAGTATGAGTGTGCGGATGAAGCGGCACGAACTATAGCCGCTGTTCGAACGATATAACAGGGGTGCTGTTTCTATCTAAATAGTGAACCCCCTTATGACTCAAAAAAAATAGCAGCAGCTTTTTTTAACTCTTCTTTTCCCCTTAACTCTTTCATAAACTCTTGCCAGTAGTTATATGCGCTGTGCCAGTCGAAAGTATCAGAGCAAATTTTTACTAAAGTTATATTCTCGATCGGGGGAGTGTAGAACAGTTTATGTTCGATTCCTTGGTTAAAACAGGGGTAACAAAGCCTTTCCCAACGGCAGTGACTACACTCTAAGCACATTATACGTACAAATTGCTGCCTGTTATGACAGAAAGGCTGTTTTGAAAACTCCTCGTGTACCTCTTTCCAACCCAGAGCCGTTCGTTTCCTAATTTTTTTGGCAAGATATTTCTCCCAAAGCTCTGGAGGTAGTTTTTGAATGGTTTCAGAAATGATGGTTGCCATCTCGTTGTATATACCAGTGCATACAAATCTTTAAATGGGTTATAATAGAAAATTATTTATGCGACACTCGGAGGTCACACACCAAACGTTCTCGTTTTGAATATTTAATAAGGTCACCAGGGACTCATAACAGTGAGAATTTAAAATAAAATTACTCTGTTTTAGTTGATTTCGCTAGACCCTCGTTGAACACGAAATCATAATGTTCCTCTAAAATTTTATCTCCTAATCTTTGAGGTGCCCAGACTTCAAATACGTTTTAACTGTTTCTTGCTCTCAATTGTAATATGAGAGCGATACCATAATTGTTTCGTGTTTCCCTGTAACCAAGGATCTTATATATTCCTTTTTCAAGATCACGCCATCTCATAACTTCACTGAATTGGTTGAAATCTTCCTCTGTTGACCAAGTATC